>CM042983.1:27761361-29026778 GCA_023678885.1 Pogostemon cablin | reverse complement strand
ATCGGACGCCAAAAATAGTAAAATGGACACATTAGAAACTGATGGAGGGAGTAATATTTATCTATATTTTATGTGAGTACATCAATTAAAATATTGATCTATTTTATTTGTTTTTAATTTGGGAGCAATAGAGAGATGTAAAGATGGATTAATTTAAAGATAGGATTAATGCGGATCTTAAGTTCAATAAAAAATAAATAACAATATATTTATATTTTACTAAATTGTACTAAATGTCCTTAAGATGTTGAAGTTGATAATATATATATATATATATATATATATATATATATATATATATATATATATATATATATATATATATATATATATATATATATATATATATATATATATATTAATAATTATTAATTTATAATTTCGTAAGTACTAAGTATACTTTAGGATTTCCTAAAAATGTATTATCTTATTATTTAATTGATTGATACTCAAATTTGAACTTGTCCAAAATTGAGATAAAACAAATTATTAATTATATTGAGATTATTAATTTATCAAGTATTAATTTATAGAAGTTCTACTATATATTAAAAATAATCATTATACTCCATATATATTTATAAACCCTTATTAATGTAAGATCGTCACACGGTGATATAATTTTGTATTTTCCTAATTCAGTATATTACTTTTTATTGAAGTTTTTTAACTTTCACCAAAATTTGTATTGCTTTTTATTTATTTCAAATTGTTCAATGAAATAGTTAATATCATTATTACTTTTCATCAGTTGGGCATTACTTATATTATTAAATACTATCATTTCATGAAAAAATTCATTTTGCGAGATGGCCTTACATAAGTGTTTCTCTTATGACAAAAACTCCTGTGCCATCAAGGACACACCGTGCCCTCATGGGAACACAGTGTGTCCCCATGAGTACGGGAGACCAACTCTTCTCTTAAATGTCAACCCACCCGCCCTATATGTTTTTTAATAATTGTATATTTTTTACACTCAATTTTTCATTTAAAAAACTAACAATTAAATTGTATACATTTTTCTTCATAATTGTATACTCCCTTCGTCCCACACTAAATGTAGTTTTTGCTTTTTGACACGTGGATTAAGGAGTATTATTATTTAATATGTAATGGGTAGTTGTATTAGTGGGAGTGCGAGTCCCATATTTTAATTGTATTAGTGTGTGTGGGTCACATGTGTGTAAAAAGAAAAATAGACTCCTTAAGTGAGACGATCAAAATGGAAAAAATAAACTCTTTGAGTGGGACGGAGGAATTATGTTTTTGTTTATAATTAGCTAATTAAGAAATACATGTACATATTTTTTTTGTGTAATGATTAAATTTTAGTTGTATTTTTACTTTTTTATCCTTAATTTTTATTTAAATTAAAGACAAATTGTGTATATTGTAGAAGTTTTAGTATTTTTTTTTAGTTTGTATAATTTCACTAGTTAAAAAGGCAAATGTATCTCTTAATGGGGAACAAATTAAACTGAGAAAATGTATATATTATAAAAGACCGATTATCCTGTATGGCGTAGTGCATGAATTCAAATTCATTCGAGCACCCATATTCAGAACTTTTGAATAAAAATATATATACGGATAAATAAGAAATTATACATTTTATTAGCAAATTTCTAGAGAATTTTCTTTTAATTATTTTAATAAAAAACCGAATATAAAAGTGTCACACATTTTTAAAAAAAAATACACGTACACTTACACACTATTGAATAAAGATTAATATACATATGAAAAATAACTAAAAGATTAAAATTGATGAAATTTATAGAATTAATTTATTTTTATAATTTTTGAAAAAATGATATTGAATAAAGATTAATATACATATGAAAAATAACTAAAAGATTAAAATTGATGAAATTTATAGAATTAATTTAGTTTTATAATTTTTGAAAAAATGACATGCAATTTAATGATATATGATTAAAGTATGAAAGAAAGGTAGTTTTTTTTTTAAATTCTTTTGTAATTACTATTCAAGTTTTTTTTTTTTTAATATGAAAATGAGTGCATTTTTGTTTTTTTTCTAATACACTTATACACACCATATAATACTTGTGAAAATTTTAATTTAGGGTAAGTTGTACCACATGAATCATGATAACTGCATCCACACTGTGTAGCATACGAGAGACCAACTAAAAAAACTCATCAATACAATAATTTCAATAACTCTTTAATTTATAGAATATCACCCTAGCAACACTTATAATTGATTTATATTATTTAAAAACACAATATTACGCTGCAAGTCAATAATTTTTTTTTTTAATTCCATATATCGATCAAACTAATCCGAGACAAAGAAAGTAAATAAACATATACTAAAAATAAACAAACAAAAAATAAAACATTACTATGCAATTTTTTATCTCTCAATTTGAGACAAGAAATTCGGATCGGATTCTTAACTTTTAGAAAATTAATCATCGCACTAAATTCTTAGGTGATCTCTAGCCGTTTGCATTTTGTAGTAAAACAATCTTTACATTAACTACTTAACTTATCTCTAGCGATAACGCATTAATACTTAGCTTATCTCCTACCGTTTGCATTTATTGCAGCATATTCAATATAAAAATACTCCCTCCATAGTATAAATTGTGCACGTATTTTAGTGTACTATGATTAAACGAAATTAATTTTTCTCATGTATAAAGATGTGTAAAGTTATTGTAATGTGTATAAAAAGTGGGTATTTAGATGATTTAATGGAAAAAGTGTGTAAAGTTGTTGGAATGCGGGTAAAAAGTTAGTGTTATTATATATTTTTTTCATTTTTAGAAACTTGCATAATTATTGGGATGTATCAAAAAAGACAATGTGCAGTAATTAGTGAGATGAAGAGAGTAATATATAACTAATAGAGGGTCCCATGTAGAGCCGTCAAAATAGGTTAGGCCCGTCGGGATGAACCGCCCCCACCTTTAAAAAAAATAGATTGGGGTGTAAATGTTACAACCCGTTTGGAGGCGGGGCTAAACGGGGTGGGTTGGCCCGTTTAGCCCGTCTTGATTTTTATTTTATTCTTTATTATTTATTTATTTTTTGCTAATAGTCTAGTGTTTAATATCCCAAAATATTTGTTGTTCCTTTTTCTTTCTTTATTTCTTTTTTTTAATCATTTTTCAAAATAATAAATTAAATTACTCCCTCCGACCAATGCAAATGTAACCATTTGCTTTTTACGCGTGGTTTAAGGAATATTATTATTATATGTGAAGTGGATAGTTGAAGTGAGTACTTTTACCTATTTACTCTTCATTTAAAATATGTTTTTAAAATGGTTAATCACTCCAAAAAGTGATTAACCTTAAACCTGTACAAACATCAAATCCAACATGACACTTAACCAATTGGGCCAAAAAAATCGTACCCAACTTGAAATTACAGTGGCATACACTTAAAAAAAACACTGCACAAACGTCAAAGTTCCATTACATGTCCAATAATTAAAATTAAAAGTACAAATGTTAGGTTCAAATTATATTTTGAATTCCCCCCAACTTGTTAATCAACATTTTTTCCTCCATTATAATTTCTAATTCCCTCCAAAACATGTTCTAATTCCCTCCTAACTTACACCATAAATACATTAAACCCTGCAAAAAAAAAAAATTCAGTTTCTGATCCAACCAACAAAATGGGAAAAAAATCTAAGTACCAATGAGCTTAATGATATTGCTCAATTCATGTTGGTAGGTTCATCAAATGGCAAAGCTTCACATGGCCGAATCACTCAAGACATTTGTACATTTGGTGTATCAAGAAAAATTGTTAGAAGTGTATGGGTAAGAGCACAACAACAAATGACAGCAAGTATGACTATTCATGTAGTGAATAGAAAACAACAGAGAGAGCATTCAAATTACAAGTATAATAAAGACAAGTAGGAAAATATTGCGTTGAAGAAAAGAGGAACCTATAGGAGCATAGTAAAAGAAATGAAGGTCTCTAAGAATACAGTTGGTTTTTGGCTTAAAAAAGGGCTGATGAGAGCACATATTAATGCAATCAAGTCAGCTTTGTCCGAGAATAACAAGATCAGTCGGATTAAATTCTATCTAAATGCATTAGAGGTGATTAAAGAAGACAAAATTATCAAGTTTAAGAGCATGGCACAGACTGTACACATAGATGAGAAGTGGTTCTTTCTCACAAGAGCATCAGAGAGATACTACTTAACTACGGAGGAATCAGAACCATATAGAGCATGTCAAAGCAAAAGTTTCATTATAAAGGTTATGTTCCTATGTGCAGTGGCCAGGCCTGCATATGATTCTATGGGTGGGTGCATATTTGATGGGAAAATAGATATTTTTCCATTTACTGAAAAAATTCCAGCGAAAAGGAATTCAGAAAATAGGGAGGCAGGTACAATTGAAATAAAGGCAATACTGTCTGTCACAAAGATTGTGATAAAAAATGTATTGATCAATCAGGTAATTTCATTTAAAGCTGCATACATTTATTTCAGTGTTTTTAACTCTCAGAGTGTGTTCATCATTGAGTTGCTAAACCTGAAATTAGTCTCCTGAATAAGAATTATTGTAATAATCCTTATTGGTGACATTGAGATTTCAGCTGTTACCAGCTATAAAATAAACTAAATGGCCAGTTGGAGCAAGTAAGGAAATATTTATTCAACAAGATAATGCAAAAGCCTCATATAGATGACAATGACCCAAAATAAAAAGAGGCTGCAAACTCAGATGGATTCAAATTCCATATAGTCTTTCAACCCCCTCAAAATCCAGACACTAATATTTTGGATTTGGGTTGGTTTAGGGCTTTGCAATCATTACAAGTGTAGACTGCAGCAGAACCAGTAGATGATTTGTTACAGGCAGTTAACAAATCATATGAAAATTTGAGTCACAGCAAACTCAATGCAGTTTTCCTAAGTCTACAAGGTTGTTTAAGGGAAATCTTAGCTTGTAAGGGATCAAATAATTACAAGACACCTCACATGGGAAATAAAACATTATTAAGAGCTGGAAATCTTCCAACTGATCTAGAGGTGGATCATGATTTGATAGAGAAAAGTATTTTTTATCTTATCCAGAAGAATGAAATGGCTGGCTTGGAAGAGCTCATTGAAAGTTTAGAGGGATTAGAATGAGCTATTTTGGTTGTGTTTTGGTTTAGGGTTTTGGGCATCTTGTATCTTGATTTGTCAAAGGGATAGGTGGTGGGGGTTTGTGCACACATTAGTATGCATATGTGTAGAGACTGGTTAATGTATGTTTTGTGGCTGAAGAAGCCATTGTTTACAGCTAAAACAACTCTTTTTAGGAGTTGTTTAAGTAGTAAACATTTCTGTATATGAATGAAATGTATGCAACTGTGTTAATCTATTTACAGATTACACAAACATCACTCTCAGAACATTATCATCATTGAATGTATGTGAAAATGTCTCTTAAATGCATAATTGGTGATATTTCAATGTATACAGCCTCCATAATTATGCATGGTGACAAATTCAACATAATTGGTGACTTAACAAAGTATGCAGTGTACACAGTCATGCATGATGACAAATTCATCATTTACATACAATTTCAGCCCACAGAAACAGTGTTATTTAATCAAAGCACCAATAAATTCAATAATCAAAGCATTATTGGATGCAATTTCATCAATAAAAATAATAATTGGATTCAGCAATCAAAGCACCAACAAATCCTAATAGATTCAGCAATCACAGAACCATCATCTACAAAACCAACAACCACAGATGGATGCAGTTTCACTCGCAGAATACTATCATCATAGAGTGTTTATGAATTTGTCTCCGAAATGCATAACTGGCGACCTAACAAGTTTATGCAGTCCCTATAATCATGCATGGTGACAAATTCAAGCAATACTCATACTATTTCAACTCACATAAACATCATCACCCAATCACAGTATCAGAGATCATAGAACCCTCAATGACAGTACCACCAATTCATCAATCATATAATCATCAAACATAGGTAATCCACCAATCCCTAAACTGAATGTATTCAGTTTTACTCTCAAAGTAATCTCATCAGAGTGTTTTTAATTTATCTCCTAAATGCATAATTGGTGACAAACGAAGTATGTTGTCTCCTAAATTAAACATGGTGACAAATTTAACATGCTCAAACTATTTTAACCCACATAAACATCATCAGTTCAGTTTATGACTCTATAATCCCACATATGAGCAATTAATAGATTAGGGTTTATACCTTAGAGTATTCGGGCAGTTTCAAGGCCTCTGGACACAAGATCTTTAGCATCTGTATTTGGTTCCTGCGTTCGGACATAAATGACTTGCTAAACTGGTAAGCCAGAATGGGATCGCTCATCGACTCATCCTCAGAGTCGGGCACCACCATCCCTTCGTATTTATGGTCAAACAACAACTGCTCCTTGGAATCAGGCACAACAAGCCTCGCATATATCTCAGCCAATTCTGCCACAACAGATTTATTCAGATCTAACTCGGAATGGACCGAGTACGTTGGGAGCCCAGTAGATCTACAAGAATCAGAGTCGGATGACCTCGAGAAAGATGAGAACATAGTAGATCTACAAGCTTCATACTCAGAGAATGATGAGAAGTCAGGGATTTTGCCGGAATTCACTTCCAATGGTGTATCGACCGATGACACCACCATGGAAACATACTTGGACTCGACTGCTAATTTAATATCTTTTTCAAGATAATAGAAGGAAATAGTTTACAGAAGGAAAAAGGAAGATATGTATTGATGAGGAGAGGAATTACAGTGACGATTACGATTGAGAAAGCGAGATGAAGGAGCAATCGATGAGAGAGATGAAGAATCGCTGATGAACACACGATGAGAGAGAGAGAGAGTACAACAAAGAGAGAGGCGCAAATGAGGATTAGGGTTTCCAAACCTATAATCTTTTATTTTTATGTGTGTGATTAATAATTGTGGTAGATAATGGATATTAGAGGTAATCAATTTGATTGTTTAAGCTAGATAATGAAGTTGTTAAATGATTTAAATCCAATGGCAGTGATATAAATAATATTTGTTCAAGGGGGTATCATATTATATTGGTGGGACCCATAGCTTTCTTAAATGGAAACGAATACCTTTAAATTAGACGCCAAAAATGATAAAACGGATACCTTTACACTAGACGGAGGGAGTATAAGATAAATACTCTAAGTATTTTGTGCCGTAAATTAATATACAAAATGCATAAATAATTTTAAGCCTACTCTGTTTGATTTTAAAATTATTTTTTATTCTTTAGATTTTAATATATAAATGTATGCATATAGATTAGAAGCAAATAAAAATGTAAATGATAAACCTTTAAAATATCTAATCCTTTGATGATTGACGAGGATATAATTGAACAACATGAAAATTGACATGTTTATATTATGATGTTAGAATGGATGAGTTTGAAGAGATTTTATAATAATGTTTTGAGCTCTGTGTTTGGCCTTTAGAATTAGTAAACTTTTTTGTGATTTAATTTCTTTGTTATTTGAAGATAATTAGACTTATGTTGTTTTATTTGAGATTCTTAAAAATTATATAATTAGTAAACTTTATGTTATTTGATTATTGATCTTTTTTATGGTTAATTGTTCATGTCCTATTTTGTAGAATTTATATTTATATTTTAATTATCGATTGACATTATAATATTTTGCAAGAGTTTTCATTATTTTGATATTTCATTTTCAAGTAATTATAATTTTAATAATATCATTAAAAAAAAAGAGATGGGTTGGCCCGCCTTAACATGCAACCTGCTTTTAAATGGGTTGGACCTAGCAATTATAGCTTGTACACGCCTTGGCCCGCCAAATGATGAGTTGAGGTAAGTTTTGGCCAGCCTCGCCTGCCCGTATGACTCTAGTTCCATGCGACAAGTCGCATATGCGACTGACACAATTAGTATTTTCTTAAATATTTTATTCATTGATTATCACTAATTATAATGGAGAGGCTCTCTTGCAAGACGGGTTGACCCATCACTAAAATATGCTTATTATATAAGTGAAGTATCTTATTTGTAGTTAAAGTATGCTAATAATAAATCATATTATAATACACTAAAACAACACTTTGATGAATAATCAAGCATACTTTAGAAATTATACTTTAACAACCATTAAACATATATCTATATAATTAGTAAACTTTAGTGATGTGTGGGCCCGTCTCACAAATAACCCGTCTCAAAAGAGACTTTGTCATTATAATTATATCCTAAAATTAATATTAATTGCTAATAATAAATATTACTTCCTCTGTCCCACAAAAATTTGTATGCTTCTTTCGCCACATATATTAAGAAAATTGATAACTTTTAGAGGTATTATGGTATTTTTTTATAATAAATAAATGATAAAGTATGTTAGGTGTATTAGGTAAGGGTGGTTTTATCGTAAATGAAGTGTATGGGAAGGGTGATTGTGTTTGAATTTTAGCATTTTTAGGAAGATACAAACTTTTGTGGGACAACCCAAAATATACAGTATGACATCTGAAATAGGACGGACCATGTTCTTAGTCGCATTTCTAGTGAAATGTGTAGAGTAAGAGAATCTATCATCGAGTAAACGCATGACCAAGTACAAAATTTATAGTAATGTCGTCCCAAGGGAAAGGTAAGCTTTAGGTTGTATCCGGATTTTCCATTGATTTATGTTTTGTAAGGATTATCAATAGAAGGTTTGGTTTTAAGACTAATGATTACTCTATCAATCCTCTAATGACTTAACTAGCAACTAATTAAAACAACTATCAATTAAGTGACAAGATAAATGGAATGGATGAAATGTATCTAAGAGGAGAGCAAGGCTAGCAACATCATGGATAAGGTCTTATGTAGTCTTCACACACACGCAAGCATAGATGACTTTCAAGTTATGATACTAAGGGCAATCACAATTGTACCCCTAACACCTATGGCCAAGGTGATTAGGTTCTCAACTCTTTTATAAGTTTAAATCTCCTAAAATTGTCTTACTCTCAATTCCCATGAAGGTACTATGATCATAAGTTGGGTCCCCTCACTAGTTCATCACTAATGTCCTATCATGAGGTTCTAAGCACTTGGAGAGAATGGCTTTCCTCCCCTCATACTAACTAAGCCATCTCATACAATCAATGATTCAATTAAACCACTATACATAATATTGGAATGGCTATCCTAACACTATGCATAGAGAATTTAACCACACAAATCATGCATCAAATGAGAATAAGCATTCATGATAGAAAATATTTATAACAATCAATTCATCAAGCTTTTGGTGTGCAAAAATCTACATAATTCCTAATCAATCATATTGCTAGCCTCACTTGAGGAATAGCCACAAATATTCATTACAAATTGACTACAATCCAATGCATGCTCCATATGAGCTAGATAATGAAGAAAGTAGCAAAATAAAGGTGATTGAGCTTCCCTTTGAAAATTGACTCCCATTTCCTTGATCATTCCAAATTCTTCAACCAAATGTGATTTCCTCCTCTTAGATGTGTGGATAGATGGATGTATGGATGGATTTATGAAGATCAAGGTGATTGGATAGATGAATTGAAGGATGGAATGAATCGGATGGAGTGTGTGAAATGGTGGTGAGAAAGTGTGTGTGTTGATCTCCAAAATAACTGTAAAAAATTAGGCTCCCCCTCTACTTTTCGCACAACTTATGTATTTATACCCCTTGGGGACCTTCTAAAAGCTTCTGGAATTTTCTGATTTTTCACAGTTTTTTTACCCAGCTCGACTCGAGTAGCCAGCTCGAGCACTCGCATGTCAAGTCGAGCTGCGTGGCTCTGCATTCTGAACGATTTTTTCGACCTAGCTCGACTCGAGTTGCAAGTTGAGTTGGACCTTGCAACTCGAGTTAGCTCATTGGACATTTTTCCTGCTCCGCTCGACTTGCTGCTCGACTTGCCCTGATCCCTGCTCGACTCGAGTAAGGTAACTCGAACTGTCGCCTGTCTACTCGTGTCAGAAGCTGAATTTTCCTCGGCACCTAACTCGACTCGAGTTGCAAGTCGAGTTGGACCTTGCAACTCGAGTTGAGCTACTGGACAACTTCTGCACCTACTCGAGCTCCAACTCGACTCGAGTTGCAAGTCGAGTAAGACCATGCAACTCGAGTTGGGTGTTTTTCAGCTCGTTTCAGCTCCCGACTCCATTTTGCTCCATTTTTGATCTGTTTCACATACATTTAAGCTCATTTTCACACTTTTATCCACATGTACACATTTCTCCTAATCAACACAAAACTCCACCAAAAGTTACACAAATACGGATAAAAATATATAAAAATCCACAAATAAAGACACTAAAACCTAGGTGAAAATGACGACGATCAAGGGAGTATTATTTAAATATAGTGGTCGTAATAATGAATCACCAGGTGTATATATCATAAATGAATTATAAGAATGAAATTACAATCATATTCTTAAAATTTACACTAAACCTTAACAATGAATATTAAATCTTAAGGGCAAAATAGACCTAGTAAAGTTACAATTAATTCGATGATTTTATTTTGAATTTTTGTGGGGTTTGAAAATCAATTCAATAGTGATATATGAAGTATTTGTTTTGAGTTTTTAGTATAATAATACATTTAAATTTTATGCCAAATTAATGTGTATGAATGTACTTTCTTAATCCATGGAGTATTATTCTTCACATTAACTATAGACACGAAGTTTAAAAAATATTTTTTTTACTTTATTAACTTTTTAGGGGTACACAAATAGTATCAAATATAATAAACAAATAATTCGATGATGAAACTCTTTTTGTGCAACGCACGGATGAGAATTATTAGTAATATTTCAAAATATTATTATTTCTATAAATTTTAAGTAAGGAGAATTTATGATTTATACCAAAATCACCCTAAAAAAATGGCCATTGCAGTGAAGACGCCCTTGACAAATAACCAACTTCCAAAATATAATTCTCTCTTAATGAAGCAATTATACATCACGAATTCATGATATGTTGGGGGGCTGATCCTTATAATTGGGCCTCAAAGCTATTCATACTTAATAGTAGATGTTTCAACATTGGGCTTACCCATAAGGCTCATGAGTTGAGTTGTATTGTGTGCGCTCGTTGACGATTCATAAATATATATATATATATATATATATATATATAATTTAAATTGATGTATTTTGTTAAAAACCATTAATTATTTAAATATAACTTTTTTTTCAACACAATATAATTTTATATTTATCAATTAAATTGTATGGTACATACCCTTCTTTTTTTCATGACGTCGATTTTTACTTGTACTTATGGATGTCAACATATAGGTTACATGATTATTTAGGAATACTCGTATTCATTTAAATTATCAATTACCCATATCTATACTCGTCCCATTAAAAATGTCATTATTGTACCCGTACATATCCTTAATTACTTATCAATACCCCTACGTTACTCATACTCATTTAATATTAATTTTTTTAATAAAAAATATATTACTCCCTCCATTATATTTTTGTCCTTCCTAAAAAAGTTTTCATGTTCTTAAATATAATATAAAGTCAAAACATTTTAAAAATAATATAAAAAAATGATTAAAAGATACTCATAAATATTAATTAACTTTATAAAATATCTCATATTCCCTTCCATCCCAAATTTATCTTCACATTTACTTTAGATATGAAGTTTAAGAACAGTCACTATTTGACTTACTTTTGGGAAATAATATAGTAAAAAAAAGTCACTTTTTTGACTTACTTTTGTGGGTAATATGATATTTTTGGATAATAAATTAATGAGAAAATATGTTATCTATACATATATAAAAACAAACATAAACTTCAACTTTTATTTTCAATTTTTTTTCAATTTTACTCTATTTAGAAATAATTCAATTTTAATCTTTACCGTCCAATTAATATTTTTTATTTCAATAATAAAATCTAATCTAATTATACTAATAATAATGAATTTTGTTATTTAAATTTTACTTTTTTATTTAACAACATAAATTTGGTAAATATAAGAGATATTTTTGGCATATTTAACTAATTTTTATTCAATATTAATTTAAATTAATATATCAATTAATATTCATATATTATAATTTAATTTAATATATAGAACATATAATTTTCCTTTGATTTCAATCAATCATAAAATTTAATTATACTAATAGTTGATTTTTTATCATTTAAATTTTACTTTTTTATTGATTTAATTTAACAATATAAATTTGATTAATTTTTAATCAATATATGCTTAATTTCAATTAATATAGTATCAATTTTATTTTTATTAAAATATTCTCTATAAATATTTACTTTCAATCACGGTCGTTCATTCATTTAAATCATTGTATATAAATCTTTTCAGTCTAATCAAATTCTTACTTTCTCCCCTTTTTTTTCTCTCTAATGTTTTTTTCTTTTTCTTCTCTTTTACAGATTCTACTTTCATATTATTTATAATCTACTCTAATTTGTTTTTTCTTTTATATTTTTGTTTGATTTTATTTGCAGGTTCAATCATTCTCTTAAAGGTATCATTATACTTTTTAATTTTTTGTTATCTTATTTTTTTTCTCTTCGATTTTTTTAATAATTCTATAAACCTTATTTTTATAATTTAATTTATTTATCTTCTTTTATACTTTGATATTATTTTTAGTTTCAATCATTCTCATATTTGATGTTATTTGTAGGTCCAATAATTCTCTTTTTGTTTTTTCTCTAATGCTTCTTATATTTCTTCTCTTTTACAGATTCTACTTTCATATTATTTATAATCTATTCTAATTTGTTTTGTCTTTTATACTTTTATTTTATCTTATATATAGGTTCAATCATTCTCCTTAAAGGTATCATTATACTTCCTCGACATAGCGTGTATTTTTTAGCCATAGCGTGTGACAAACGACCAATAATAATATATAATGGGGCAAGTGATGTTGCTAAGTTGATAAGTATTCACTGGAAATGATATCAAAATAAATAAATAAATAATAGATAACTTGCTTTAACAGCACTCGGTAGTGATATGTAATGGCCTCTTGTGTGATGGCTTCATTATTCACATTTATAAATAAATAATTTTGTGAAATATTGATGTGGGAAGAGATATTTAGTTGTTCATAAAAAAAATGTAGGATGTCAATTTGGACCTAAGTCTAAGTCGTGATACTCGCTCTCGTCAGCTCGTGGCAGCGCAATCATCAAGATTATTATTATTTTTTAATTTTTTTATTTTTTAAATTTGAGATTATATAATCCATTTTTAAATTTAGTAAAATCAGATTATATAAATCGCATCTACTCTCACAAACACATCACAGCGCATACTAATTATAATCTCTCATACACATATCTCTTACTCTTACATAATGATTTTTTTAGTATGAGATTTACCCCAAAATATACACCAGCAAATACAATCTTACATATTAATTTGATATTAAGTTAAAATCTACTCTACTTAAATTCTCAAATCTAACATAAATTAACATTATTTATTAGATTTATTAAATTTAACTAATCCTAAATTTACATTTCTTATTTTAGTTAAACACAAAACAAACATAATCTGAGTTTAGTTAAAATATAAATAACCACGTCAACCTTAAGAATTGAAATGATTTTCATCTCAATGCAAACTACATATTACATATTCCTAGTTTCAATCTCAGAAAAAAAGTTCAAATTTTCCTCCAAATGTCATAACCCAAATCTTCATCCTAAACCTTTTTCTATATGTGAATTTGCATGAAAGCAGACACGAATACATAAATTTTTCTGTCTAAAAAAAAAACTTTGTTTCTACAAAGAAAGTCAAACCTGAAAATATTATAAACTCAATGAAACCTAATTGCGATCATCTTATCCTTATTGCACAAATTAAAAGCCTCATTCTTTTTTTTTTTCACCATGGCTATTAATTTCTCCAAAACCTCTATACACATCCAAAATATTGAAATTAAGTTAGCCATTGGAAAAAGGACAAATTTACCCTTTTATACTTAAAAAATTTTCATGATTTTATATTCGGTGCCGAACACAAATCATGTTCGGCTGCCTAACATTATACTTTGAAAATTTTTGCACGCCTTTTGTGTTCAGCACCGAACATAAAGTATTTATTTGGCCGAACATTTTACTTTGAAAGTTTATAAGTTTTTTTATTCGGCACCGAACACCCTTATTATAAAAGTTAGAGAAAATTATAATTATCTATTTTGGGGTGTATTTAGTGGAAAGAAAAAAAAAAGAATTTGTGGAGTATATTTAGCATTTGGGCTGTATATAGAGTATCTGGGAGTGTGAATAGCAGGGTTTTTTTTTTTTTTTTTTTTTATTTATCCTCATGGAGATTTGAAAGATTGGGTCTTCTACCAAAGGGCAAAGGTCCATAGAAGACCATTCAAGACAGTGTCAATTAACAATCCTAAGGATGTCAATATTTCAAATGCAGGGTCAAAACAAGATGATCCGATCTATGAGGCCGAGGTTGATTGACAACCTATAGCGCGCCACGTGATGCACTAATAAAGGCATGACTAGCATCAAGAAAATTTTATCATCCAAAGAACCATATCTGACCGAGGCTAGTACGAGGGTGCAAGAGTACGAGAATTCTTGTTAATTTTCGGGCACGAAATGACCACTATAGTGGAAGACGGCGTGTTTGACCACGTAACTCAATGCCATAAGCCCAAATAGCTATCAAACACACGTACTTCAATGCCATAAGCCCAAATAGCTATAAATAAAGAGGTTCCATGGCATAGCTCAAGTAGTTAGTTGATTGGAGAGTAAAATATCGTTCCAATTGAGATGACAGTTGCAGTATGGACGTTCAATCCTAACATTTGGTAATAAAATTGACACCTTACAACACAGTCAAACAGTGAGTCATCTATCATAAATCACTTAAGACAATTCTATGATTTACATCCTTTATAAATCCACAGGACATAGGCGATTAGGAACCCTAATAGTGGCAGTCACCCTGGTGTGCTGTCGCCGACACCCAAAAATAAGATTTGTAATTTTTCCAAACAAACCCACTAAGAATGTAGTAGGGTAAGTAAGGGTCGAACCCACAGGGAATAATCAAACTTTAATTGAATTCAATGTGTTTTCAAAAGAGTAACAAGAGGGGGGATTGAATTGAATTATAAACTACTAAACATAAAAGTAAATAATTAAAATTGCAAGAAAATATAAAAATAAGATAAACAAATAAAATTAAAAATCTAGTCCAAGGATTTGATCCCCTCCCATATCCTAATTCATAAAATTGCACGAATTAAACATGCCAACAATTATACAAACTCAAATCCCTAGGCTAATGGTACGACCAAATTAACCCGAATGTTCTTAAGATCATCAATTAGGGTACGACCACTAAATTGAATATTTACGAGTGACCCTATAGATTCGAACTCGCAAATGCATTAAGACTCCAAACATAGAATTACTAGGCTACGAAAACCGGCTAGAAATCATACAACCTAGATCTTATTACACCTAGAGGGCCTTCCTCTATTTCTCTACTCAATTCAATCCTCACAACAATTACGGATCATGGATCATGAAATAGCAATAAATAATTTAACAATTAATCAAGATGGCCAGTCTAAAATAATTATCAAATTATTATAAAATCAATTCAGTGCATGCAATAAGATAAATTCATATAAAAGTTTGCGACATAAAATTCCTAACAATCAAATAAAAAATTCATGGGAGGTTCACAACCCTCGGACTAGAAACGAAATTACATAATAAAAACTAAAATAAAAGGATGAAACTGATGATCTTGATCCTCATGGTGTAGTGTTCTTCCTCCCAGCCCCAAATCTGCATTCTGCTTCTATCCTCGCGTATCTCAACGTCAGGTCGCGGATGTGATATGATGTATATATCATCCTTATTTATCTTCTTGTCCCACAAGAAACCTAATTGATTTCTTTCCTTATTGAAGAGTGTCCAGGTTCATTGTATCTTCAATATTTTTGGTAAGTTTCCTTATGCTCTTTAAATAAAATCCCTCATTAATTTGGCTTGGTCAAATCTTTATTTCCTGCAATAAAGACTATTGTAATCGTCACACAAAAATAAATTAATATGACGGTACAATTTATCTCTATTTTGGCCTGTTTCAATAAGAAATAAAATAATTAAAGTTCAAGTGTAAAAAATATAAATAAGTCGTAATTACACTAAATAATTCACATCTCACCTAACAATATATATGAATTCGTCTAAAATAATGAGGTAAAATTACGACTTATCACACCCCTTATAAATCGAGAGCATTTATTCTCATTTCAATGTACAACTACATGTACAACAATCATCGTTACCTCAGTGTCTTCAGTTGTATTAATATAATCCTCAATTTTTATCATCCTATTTAATGTTTAGTTTAATTGAACTCTCTACTCCAAATAATATAAAAAATAATCTATCAACATTTATATATGTCAGCCGAATTATAAAAAATCACCTATCAACATTTATATATAGCCTAATTATAGCATGTAGATATAATATTCAGTACAAGAATTTTGACATATATGGTCACCAATCACTATTGTGATGATCCCCTCCATCCACTCCCCACCACCACACACACACCTTTTTTCACACAGTATTATAAAATCCCCAAGTCAATATATAGACTTTGTACTGACTATGTACGCAAATATATACAAGATATATATTTGGTTGTTTTATAAATTATTATGATAACAATATAATTTTTAATGAACATGATCCACTATGTATACAATTATATATATACAAGTGGAGGTATTAATACAAGTAAGCTTTGAAATATTCCTTTGTTGACGTATGGTTTTTGTTGGTAGCTCAGCCGAAGGCCACTGGAAACACAAGTCAAAATCCACATGCAGTAGTACTACGGAATACCATACATAGTAAGTCCACTAAAATCTATACATGCCAGTTTTTTTTAGGAGTCATGTATGGCAACTCAACAGTGCAGCCACACATGGAAATTATTCTACAGCCTCACAAGAAAGTTCTGTAGGACAACCTCACATGGCAACTGAGGACCAAGTCGATAATAGTCGGGAGAATGTTCCCACCCTACTAGGGGCAACTACGTCTTAGCAGCTCTACTGAGGAGGATTTAAGATTTGGAGAATCGCCAACTCTCCAAGCAAAAAGACAAAGACCCTTCTGTGGTCCAGTCTCCTCTCTCTCACTAGAGATTCTAAGACAACTACTACAACTAAAGATCGTACTGTCCCAGATACTGCAGTATGATTGTAAAGTCAACCCCGCTGTGCACATCCAAAAATACACTTCATGGATGATGGCACAAGGCAGTACAGGGGCAACGAACTGCCGAGTCTTCCCTCTCACCCTAGGGGATATAGCACATCAATAGTTTTCTGATCTTCCCCCACACTCCATCACTAGTTGGGATGAGCTACGAAAGTTATTCTACACATAGTTCTCTTGTGCGGGTAAAGGGAAGGCACCAAAGCAGGACTTGAAAAGCATCAAACAAGTCCCCAATGAGTCCACCAAGGACTATATTGCACGATTCATCACTATGAAGAACGAAGGAGTAAGTATCGGCGATGAGGCTGCGATTTATCTAGCTGTTGCATGGCTTCACGAAGGCTCAAGACTCTAGAAGTCTATCCAAATAGACTTCCCAACATCATTCTCCAAATTCATGGAAAGGGCCAAGCATTGCATCAGGCTGGACGAGAAGCTTGGGGACAAGTCTTGTAAGAAAAATGATTTGAGAAAATGTCAAGATCAAGGTCCTCACTGCAGTGATTAATGGAATGAGGGCTTACAACCTCATTTAAAAAATAAATAAATAAAAGAGCTCTCAATTTTTTGAAGAGCTCACGAGTTCGCACTACCTCAATGAAGAGCTTCCGATGTCCAGATAAGCTCACGAGCTTTTATAACTAAACAAGATCTCAAGATCATGTTGTCCTAATGAACTGACGAGCCTATAACTTCCAAACGAGATCATGAGTGTCAAACATTTAGTTGAGCTTTGTAACTATATATGTTGTACGGAACGTATAAGCTCTGAACTCTAAGATGAGCTCAAGGGCTCCTTGTGTAATAAGCTCGGGAACATAGAGTGATAAGATTAGCTCTGAGCTACAATTGTCCAGATCAACAAGAAAAAAAAACTGTGCTCAGGAGCTCATTAACATGCCGAGCTCATATGGCGACCGAACTTAATCGAGCTCACATGGAGGCTGAGCTCTTAACAAAGAAGCCGAGTTCAGAAGTTCGTAAATTGTAGAGCTCATGAAGAAATTTTGCTTACAAAGTCATATTATGCTGAGCACCCATGGAGACCGAGCTATGAGCTCTTTACATGCTGAGCTCCCAAGGAGGCCGAGTTATGAGCTTACAAGCTCACAATGTGCCAAGCTAAAATTGAAGTTGAGCTCATGACCTACCGAGCTCATGAACTCCCTCACACTAAAGCTAAGCTCATGACCTATTTAACTCATGAACTCACAGAAATGCAAAACCTAGCAAGCTCCATGCATAGGAGCTCATGGATTGCTAAGCTTAAGAAGGAGCTGAGCTCTTAACATGACAAGCTCTCAAGGAGGCCCTATGAACTCATGAAGAAATTATGCTTACAAACTCATATTATGCCGAGTTCCAATGAGGACGAGTTATGAGCTCACAACATCCGGAGCTCAAACTGAAGTTGAGCTCATAATCTACCGTGCTCATGAACTCACAGAAATGCAAGGCTCAGAAGCTCCGAGCACAGGAGCTCAAAAGTTGATGAGCTCAAGGAAAAGTTGAGATCTTAACAAGCCGAGCCCTCAAGGAGGCCGAGCTATGAGCCCACAAGCTCATGTCATGCGAGCTCAAAATGAAGATGAGCTTATGACCTACTAAGCTCATGACCTCACAAAAAAGTCAAGGTCATGAGTTCCCAAAATAAAGACGAGTCACGACTTACAAGAATTCTGAGCTCACAAGCTCACAAAATAAAGACGAGACACGACTCGCACAAAAGCCGAGTTCACGAGCTCACAAAATAAAGATGAGTCACGACTCGCACAAAAGTCGTGATTATGAGCTTGCAAAATAAAGACGAGTCATGACTCGCAAGAATATTGAGATCACGAGCTCACAAATTAAAGACGAGTCACGACTCGCACAAAATCCGAGCTTAGAGGCTCACAAAATAAAGATGAGTCACGACTCGCAAGAATATTGAGCTCACGAGCTAACAAAATAAAGACGAGTCATGACTTATAATTCTACAGCAAATAAGGGATCACATACTTCCAAACCAAGATAATATACTCAAATTCCAAAATTCTATCAATTGAAACATGCACGTCAAATTAGCCACTCCCCATTTCAGACTGCTCATCATCCACTCTCACGGATAGTATTTACACTCATCGCTCAAGTGTGAAATGTACACTTTCATGGTTAAAATATATGCACTCAAATCGATTCACATGCATGCGTAACCATAAGCTTGACAATTATTTAAACTCTCTACTAACTTGAAAGACTTAACGATGGGATCACAAAGGACTTGCTCATGGTTGTAACGTTGCTCTTTGGACAAAGGTAGATAAATATGGGATAAGTGACTCGATCACTAGTAGAGAATCAAAAGTAGAGATATAATTCAACACATATACTTGACAAATCAATCTCCTTCTCTTTTTTTTCTCTTTCCCTTTCTTTTCATCATTTCAATCATCTCTTAACTACAAGATCAATGTCTTCTTATCATTTCTTTCTCTTTCTTTTAAATAGGGTACCAGTTTCAGGCACTACCCTAGAATTGGGGTACCAGTTCAGGTACTACCCCCTTCATGCAATAATTTAACCATTTTCTTCTACAATTTTCATCACTTCCAAATTTCTTCTTCTTATATTCTTCTTTACAAGACACCAAATTGACTCCTTCAACTCTCTACAAGGTAGGAATTTTTAAGGCTAGCAAATGGATCAATTAGCTAATCACGTAGGCTTCCAACAAATAAGGCTTTTGGGCTCAAAAGGGTTGACTACGGATGGTAGGATAATAATTTGGCTAGTGACTAATAAATAACAAAGATGTCCTAAGATCATCTCCTATCGTCTAATTAAACACGTAGCTTCAAGCAAGATATAAATTCAAGTTCTAGAATACGTGTGTATGAACGATACTCACAAGAATAAATTGAATCATACAACTTGTCATGATTTCAAAACGCCCAAATCTCACAAGGCTGTACGAATAAATGAGCAAACCTAATAAAGTTACATAGCTAATTATCCATGCATATAATTAAATTTCAAGTATCTCAATATCCAAGCACAATCTCAAATTGCTTCTCAAACACAATCACACATATAATACCATCAAGTGTTAAGAAAAATAAAAAAATCATCCTAGAGAACCAAAAATCAACTAGACTGACACTAGGATCAACACGCAACAAATAAACACTAACAAAACACCTGGAAAATCGCAAAAAATTGAAAAATTAACATTCACGAATAAATCAAAAATATCAACTAATCGTAAAAAATCGACCCTCCAAGCAAACAAAACAAAACAATACAAAAATTTTACTTCAGTGCAGCAAGACAAGGTATGTACGTAACCCACCCAAACTTGGATCAAACAAAGTGAGAGATTAAGTTTGCAAAGAATTATTTACCGTAGTCGAGCAGCACCTAATAAAATTTCTACAGCATACAAACACATAAAAGCAATTAAAATGGGAGGGACATCCCACAACAAGTGCTCATGTTTAACGTCGGAGAGTCACGACATGATACCTCTTTTCGAACTATATGATCAGAGGACTATTTTCTCGCATTCTCACTTTCAAGTACTTCCATCCTCTCTTGTTTGCACCAACCACCTCACCTTTCCTTGTCACCGAAATAAGAACCTTTGAATTCCTTTCTTCCCATGAATGTCTTGATTCCTTCTTGTCAATCCTCCACTCAATTGAAGAGTCAACCTTTCTAGCAAAACGAGGATTAAACCAATTAGAATTGTCAACACCAATATAATAATGTAAATTAGGAGGTAAGTTTGGAGGCTTTAGATATGAATCATGGCGTTGTCCTGCAACCAAAAGATTATCAAGCAACTTGACAGAATCAATAGTAGGAAAAGTAAGAGATACGCTTGTTTCTGCGATCTCCTCTACCACTTCAATTCTTTTGCTCTTTTGCTTCTCTTCCTTGGCAGCAGGTTTCATCACCTTCTCAACAGTGGCCTTCTTAGTGCGATTCACCATTTCAGCAGTGGTCATCCTTCTCTGTTCATCCCTAGCATCACTCAATGCAAGTAAATTCTCAAGATAATTAACACATGCATTGTTAGATAAATTCTCAAACTCTGCATCAGACAACGCGAAGTCCTCCTCAAACTCTGTGTCGATTACTTCCACAAACTTGCATTGCTGCTGATCTATAGGCTACTGCATCTCCTTATTCAAAGAGAAGATGATTAAATAATTCAAAACACAATTAAATATCCTAACTAAATTAGCAATAAAAGAAAATTAAATAATTAAACTGTCCCCGGCACATGGCGCCAAAAACTTATTCACTCTTTTTGTTCACTCATAAGAATGATTACCTTCAAGTGCAAGGGATCAATTATAGCACACGCGTGACCAAGTTAAATTATCGTATCCACGGGATTAGAGTTAAATATGATATACACTAATTAATTATCACCACTAATAATGAAGACGTAAGAACCTTTATGATTTGGAAATTAATAACTAATATTATAGAAAAATAAATAGCAAATAAAATAATTAAATAAAAGCCACACTCAATCACAGGTGTTTCAAGAGATAACCAACAGTTCTAAGGTATCAGGTATAGACCAACTACTTCGGATTCCTAGACTTCCAATTGTTCATTCATGCAACTTCTATGAAAATACACCACATAGCCCTGTTAACCCACCAGATATGACCCTATTTTTAGTTAACAGTATGTTCTGATTTATTTCCTAAGGTGCGCGAATATTACCAAGCCCCCTTCCTAGATACTAATCAACGCAAACAACAATATCTCCAGATGGTAAGATTGACAAACAAGATATTCTCTGAAAGTACTACAATACAAGGCTCTATTCACTTCCTACTTGAATGCCTAATTGCATTGTTCCACTAAACAATTCAAGTAATTGATTTACCAGTTCTTTAGAATTAATGTGTTCACAGACAAACTACTTTAATTCCTAACAGATAGACGATACAATTCATGAACGCACACAAGCTAACAAAATAAATCAAACATCACGGGCAATGTCATAAATTATTATTAAGACGTTACGAAGCATAATTTAAGAGTCTCAAGACGAATCAAATAAACTAAAATAATAATCAGCAAGAATTCACAAATATAAATCTAGTTCATCAAACGAATTACGTCTATCCTTCAAACATTAAAACTGTAAACAAAATTAGCTCATGGGGTTACAAGCAACTCCCATGGCTATCAAAGTCATACTAAAAGTCTTGACAAACGAAAATAAAAGAAAGGAATAGAAAAACCCTAATGTCAACGTTATTCCGCTTTCCTTCTCCGTCTCTCCGATTGACTGATCTCCCTCTTGAATAGCCCTTGAATCTCCTTCGGTGTGAATGGATGATGGTAGATAATGGATGAGGGGTGATCCCCTTGTGGAGGGTGGTGTCTCTTATGAATAATGATGTGAAATATATATATATATATATATATATATATATATATATATATATATATATATATATATATATATATATAGGTATAAGAAGGGAATGAGATAAGGAAATTACTTGTACTCTAAGAAATATGAAAGATGGGATAATTTTCGAAAAGGCTAATTATAGTGTGCACCCATGTGCACCCCAAGATAGGGTGCACCCATATACAAATATAAACATAAACATATACAATTAAGAGCAAAAATGTATGCAATTTAATTGTTAGATTTTTTAAAGACAAATTGAGTGTGAAAAAATATACAATTGTTAAAAAACATGTATACACTATTGAATAAAAAGTTATACACATATTATGCTAGTTTTTTTAATGAAAAACTTAATGTGAAAAAAGTATACAATTATTACGAAACACGTATACAAAATAGAATAACATATATACAAAATAGCATAAAAAGTTATACATATGTGGATGCACCATTGCACCCGGGTGCACCCAATATACACTCTTTCGAAAATTTTCGGAAATTCCCATAGGCAACTGCGCGACCTCACCGTTTGGAGCATAACTTCCTCATACGGACTCCGATTGGAGTGATTTTTATGCCAAAATTATTCTCTCTTCCGTGGTTTTCAACCATGTATCAGATGATCAATTTAGACTTATACACAAACACAGAAAAATTATTCAATGTGGACATGTGTTTTTCAGCATTCCTTCACACTTTCACTCTTCATTCCAACTTTGAACTTTTGATCATGTTTTACCCTTCAAAACTCAACAAAACACCTTAATAGCATCTTAATTATGTAAGATATAAAAACCACGCTATTATACATAAAATCATGGCCACATTCTATCAAAAATAGTGTAAAGTGAGACCTATAATGCGTGAAATTTCACTCTCAACAACGACTCGCACAAAAGTTGAGCTTATAACTCGCAAAATAAAGACGAGTCACGAATCACAAGAATATTGAGCTCACGAGCTCATAAAAAAATGAGTCACGACTTGCACAAAAGCCGAGCTTATGGCCTCGCAAAATAAAGATGATTTACGAATCGCAAGAATATTGAGCTCACGAGCTCACAAAATAAAGACAAGTCACGATTTGCACAAAAGCCGAGCTTATGGGCTCGCAAATAAAGAAGATTTATGAATCGTAAGAATATTGAGCTCACGAGCTCACAAAATAAAGATGAGTCACAATTGGGCTTTGGAGCTCACAAAGTTAATACGAGTAACGATGCTCCTAAAGTCAATTACTGAGAAATATCATTGCAAACTGAAGTGCATAGATAAGATTATAGACCAAATCCTCAACTACAAACAATAGTCTCGAGGGCTAATGTTGGTAACTTCGCACTACAGCTACCATGAAAAATAGTTTGTCGTCATAGAAAAATCACAGGCCTATTCCACCTTTGACAATTCTACCTTTGGTAGTCAGGCCATGACAAGCCATATCTTGGTAGCACGGTAGCTATTATTGGTAGCTCAGCACTATTACTGGTAGCTCTGTTCATACTTAGCAATTCTACTAGAAAGCCATAGTTCTACCGCAGCTCCGCAGGACTACTGCACAAGTGAGTTCACCCTAGAGCCATAAGTAGCAATCTTACTTGTAAGCTATAGCTCTACGCAGCTCCGCATGACTACCACACATGTAGTCGCACATACATACTTAACCATTCTACCTGGAAGCCGTAGCTCTACCGCAGCTCCATAAGACTGTCACACATTTAAGTGTCACATAAGTCAATTCCACTGGGCAACCATACATGGGAATTACCCTAAAGCCACACATGGTAGCTCCGCAGGACTACCATACATGCAAGTTCACCCAATAGCTGGACACACATGACAATTCTACTTGGAAGCCATAATTCTACCGCAGCTCCGCATGACCGCCACACATGTCAGTTCACCTTGTCAAATTTTTTATCTCAGCTACCGTTTCCATATCCCAAATAGCTACAACCACAATGGAAGCAGTGGAGTTGCTCAAACAATTAATTACAAAAAAATTACTAGACTCGAAGGGCAGCTAGAAAAGGTGTAATTCTGATAAGTTGCAGCAGCAAAAGGATAGGATGTAAGACTCAAATTCTTGAGCCTTCCTGGTAGACAATTCTCAGGATCGGGTCGGAATATTTGGGAACGTCAATTGTTCTTGATTGAATGAGTTGGGGATTATAAAATTTCTTCAATACGATCAGTTTTAATCATGATCACTCATTTACATGTTTAAATATATAAGGTGTACATTTAATGAATTAAGGGTAATTTTAATTTTTAAAAATATTTATTTTAATTTTATAATAATAAGATGTGTATTCAATATAACGAGTTTACAGTTTAGTATTTAAGTTGTATGATAGTAGATGACACTCAAGAAGAGAAGAACCCATTCATACGACATATGCTTTGAAGCTTGTGAAAGAGATGTGTAGAAAACAAAGAGAAGATATGTGTGTGCAGATTGCATGTGACATGGTGGTAATTGCTTCCACCTTTGAAAATGACGGGGTGGTGATTGCTTCCACTGTTGGAAGATATATGGCAGGAATCTGATATACTATGAAATGCAACATTCTCACATAGCTATGCTATTTTACCGCCTTTTTTTTTCTTTTTTTTAGCTACCAACATTCTCACATACAAGGTTTAAAATTTTCCAAAATATCCACGATATATCCATATTTGGAGAATACTGATACCAATATTGGGGAAAAAGATACTCCCTCCGTCCCCTTGAAAGGTATCCATTTCACTATTCCTGGCATCCGCTTCAAAAGCATCAATTTCCTTTATTTAATAAAGAAAATACACAATATGACTTACCACTTCCCTCTAATACAATTACCCACATTATCTATAATAATACTCCTTAATTTACGTGTAAAAAGCAAATAAAGACCTTAGAGCCTTCCACGTGCAAACAACAAATGGGTACATTTCAAGGGGACAGAGGGAGTATATCTTTTCTGATGTCGAGGATATATCAGGAAATATCGGTAACAATATCGATATCGATTTGCCACAGTTCAATTTTTTTCAGATGTCGAGATATATCGAGAAAATATCGTTAAAATATCGATAAAATATCGAGGATATATTGAAAATATTGAAAAATTATTCATATTTTAAAAAAAAAAAATTTATGATTTTTTATATTACTTTTACCAATTAAATACAAATTTTTTCATTAATTTGATCAATTTTAAAAAATAAAATAAAATAAAATAGAGCAACACTTGCATGAAATTATTAAGACTATTTTATTTTATTTTATTGGCTAATTATACTATGCACCCGGGTGCACCCACTTTAAAAAACGTATACAAATATAAACTAAAACACATACAATTATGAACAAAAATGTATACAATTTAATTGTTAATTTTTTTAATGAAAATTTGAGTGTAAAAAAATACAATTATTATAAAACATGTATACACTATTGAATAAAAAATTATACATATGGATGCTAGCTTTTTTAATAAATAACTTAGTGTGACAAAAGTATACAATTATTCAGAAACACTTATACAAAATAGAATAACATGTATACAAAATAGAATAAAAAGTTTTACACAAATGGGTGCACCTTTGCACCCAGTTGCACCTAATATCAACTTATTTTATTTAATTAATTATCACTTATTATCACTGTTCATTAAAATTATTACTACTACGTAAATGAGAAGTTTCCTTTCATGTATATAGTGTGATAGTATACTTTGATTAAAAATATAATTATTTTAATACATTCAATCGGATCGGTACGGAGGGAGTATTTTATTGGTACATAATAATACTACTTGCACATTCAGAAATATGATCAGAATTTCTCTAATTCGATGAGTCGATACCAATATTATTTAGATCAAGATAGAAACACATGTTTTACATTTGAGCATCATAAATTATCATTTTGGTATTAATTATTAAGTATTATATGATTTTAGACCATTTAAATATATTGTAATTGATTTGCTTATCATATGCTACGAGTTTTATTGAGATTTTAAATTCTATTTATATATTAAAATTAGTTAAAATATATTGAAAAGTTAAATAATTAATTTTCTTTTTTTTTCAAGTTTCCGTGATTTTTTTAATTTTTATCGATATCGATATCGATATTCGATATATCTATCTATATATCCGTAAATTTGAGGTACCGATATTTTTACCGATATTGATATTTTAAACATTGCTCACATAGCTTTTTTTTTAGCTACCAACATTCTCCGCAGGTCTACCACACATGGATATAAAAATAGAAAAAAATAGCTATGTGAGAATGTTGGTAGCTAAAAAAAAGGAAAAAAAAGAGAGGCGGTAAAATAGCATAGCTATGTGAGAATGTTGCATTTCATAGTATATCAGTTTCCTGCTAAATATCTTCCAACAGTAGAAGCAATCACCACCCCGTCATCTTGAAAGGTGGAAGCAATTACCACCATGTCACACGCAATCTGCACACACATCTCTCCTCTCTGCTTTCTACACATCTCTTTCACAGGCTTCAAAGCATATGTCATATGAATGGGTTCTTCTCTTCTTGAGTGTCATCTACTGTCATACAACTTAAACACTAAACCGTAAACTCGTTATATTAAATACACATCTTATTATTATAAAATTAAAATAAATATTTTTAAAAAATCTAAATTACCCTTAATTCATTAAATATACACCCTATATATTTAAACATGTAAATGAGTGATCATGATTAAAACTGATCGCATCGAAGAAATTTAATAATCCCCAACTCATTCAATCAAGAACAATCGACATTCCCAAATATTCAGACCTGATCCTGGGAATTGTCTACCAGGGAGGCTCAAGAATTTGAGTCTTACATCCTATCCTTTTGCTACTACAACTTATCAGAATCACACCTTCTCTAGCTGACCTTCGAATCTAGTAATTTTTCTGTAATTAATTGTTTGAGCAACTCCACTACTTCCATTGTGGTTGTAGCTACTTGGGATATGGCAGCGGTAGATGAGATAAAAATTTTGACAAGGTGAACTGACATGTGTGGCGGTCTTGCGGAGCTGCGGTAGAACTACGGCTTCTAAATAGAATTGCCATGTGTGTCCAGCTATAGGGTGAACTTACATGTATCGTAGTCCTGCGGAGCTACCATGTGAGGTTGTAGGGTAATTCCCATGGATGGTTTCCCAGTGGAACTGACTTATGTGACGCTTGAAATATGTGGCAGTCTTATGGAGCTGCGGTAAAGCTACGACTTCCAGGTAGAATAGTTAAGTATGTATGTGCGACTACATGTGTGGTAGTCATGCGGAGCTGCGTAGAGCTATGGCTTACAAGTAAGATTACTACTTATGGCTCTAGGGTGAACTCACTTGTGCAGTAGTCCTGCGGAGCTACGGTAGAACTATGGCTGGTAGAATTGCTAAGTATGAGCAGAGCTACCAGTAATAGTGTTGAGCTACCAATAATAGCTACCGTTCTACCAAGATATGGCTTGTCATGGCCTGACTACCAAAGGTAGAATTGTCAAAGGTGGAATAGGCCTGTGATTTTTTTATGACGACAAACTCTTGTTCATTGTAGCTGTAGTGCGGAGTTACCAACATTAGCCCCCGAGACCATTGTTTGTAGTTGAGGATTTGATCTATAATCTCATCTATGCACTTCAGTTTGCAATGATATTTCTCAGTAATTGACTTTAGGAGCATCATTACTCGTATTAACTTTGTGAGCTCCAAAGTCCAGTTGTGACTTGTCTTTATTTTGTGAGCTCGTGAGCTCAATATTCTTATGATTCGTAAATCGTCTTTATTTGTGAGCCCATAAGCTTGGATTTTGTGCGAGTCGTAACTCGTCTTTATTTTACAAGCTCATAATCTTGACTTTTGTGCGAGTCGTGACTCGACTTTATTTTGTGAGCTCGGCTTTTGTGCGAGTCATGACTCGTCTTTATTTTGTGAGCTTGTGAGCTCGAAATTCTTGTGAGTTGTGACTCGTCTTTATTTTGTGAACTCATGACATTGACTTTTTTGTGAGGTCATGAGCTTAGTAGGTCATAAGCTCATCTTTAATTTGAGCTCGCATGACATGAGCTTGTGGGCTCATAGCTCGGCCTCCTTGAGGGCTCAGCATGTTAAGATCTCAGCTTTTCCTTGAGCTCATCAATTTATGAGCTCCTGAGCTCGGATCTTGTGAGCCTTGCATTTTTGTGAGTTCATGAGCATAGTAGGTTATGAGCTCAACTTCAGCTTGAGCTTCGGATGTTGTGATCTCATAGCTCGTCCTCATTGGAGCTCGGCATAATATGAGTTTGTAAGCATAATTTCTTCATAGCTCATAGGGCCTCCTTTAGAGCTTGTCATGTTAAGAGCTCAGCTCCTTCTTGAGCTTAGCAACCCATGAGCTCCTATGCGTGGAGCTTGGTAGGTTTTGCATTTTTGTGAGTTCATGAGCTAAGTAGGTCATGAGCTTAGCTTCAGTGTGAGCGAGTTCATGAGCTCGATAGGTCATGAGCTCAACTTCAATTTCAGCTCGGCACATTGTGAGCTTGTAAGCTCATAGCTCGACCACCTTGGGAGCTCAGTATATAAAGAGCTCATAGCTCGGTCTCCATGGGAGCTCAGCATAATATGACTTTGTAAGCAAAATTTCTTCATAAGCTCTGCAATTTACGAACTTCTAAACTCGGCTTATTTGTTAAGAGCTCGGCCTCCATGTTAGCTCGATTGAGTTCGATCGATATATGAGCTTGGCATGTTAATGAGCTCCTGAGCACAGTTTTTTTCTTGTTGATCTGGACAATTGTAGCTCAGAGCTCATCTTATCACTCTATGTTCCCGAGCTTATTACACTAGGAGCCCTTGAGCTCATCTTAGAGTCCAGAGCTTATACGCTCCTTACAACATATATAGTTACACAGCTCAACTAAATGTTTGACACTCATGATCTCGTTTGAAATTCATAGGTTCGTAAGCTCATCAGGACAACATGAACTCGAGATCTTGTTTAGTTATAAAAGCTCGTGAGCTTATCTGGATGTCGGAAGCACTTCATTAAGGTAGTGCGAACTCGTGAGCTCTTTAAGAAATTGAGAGCTCTTTTATTTATTTATTTTTTAGATGAGGTTGTAAGCCCTCATTCCATTAATTACTGCAGTGAGGACCATGATCTTGATATTTTCTCAAATTATTTTTCTTACAAGACTTGTCCCCAAGCTTCTTGTCCAGCCTGATGCAATGCATGGCCCTCTCCATAAAGTTGGGAAGACTATTTGGATAGACTTCCAGAATCTTGAGCCTTCGCGAAGCCCTGCGACAGCTAGATAAATCACCGATACTTACTCTTTCGTTCTTCATAGTGATGAATCGTGCAATGTAGTCCTTGGTGGACTCATTGGGGGCTTGTTTGATTCTTGCCAAGTCCTACTCGGTGCCTTCCCTTTACCCGTACAAGAGAACTGTGTGTAGAATAACTTTCATGGCTCATCCAAACTAGTGATGGAGTGTGGGGGAAGATCAGAAAACCATTGATGTGCTTTATCCCCTAGGGTGAGAGGGAAGAGTCGGCAGTTCGTTACTCTTGTACTGCCTTGTGCCGTCATCCATAAAGTGTATTTTTGGATGTGCATAGCGGGGTCAACTTTACAATCATACTGTAGTATCTGGGGCAGTACGATCTTTAGTTGTAGTGGTTGTCTTAGAATCTCTTGTGAGAGATGAGACTGGACCACAGAAGGGACTTTGTCTTTTTGCTCGGAGAGTTGGCGATTCACCAAATCTTCAATCCTCCTCAGTAGAGCTGCTAAGAAGTAGTTGCCCCTAGTAGGGGCGGGAACAATCTCCCGATTATTGTCGACTTGGTCCTCAGGGTGCACAGGTTGCCGCCCATCCTCCGGAGCTTTGGTGGGTGTGGATGCGAATGATTGGATAGGTCTTGCTCTCCGTCTATATGCCGCTGGTCGCTCCAAGGTAGACCCTCTGTAGGGGTTTTAGAGGTTACAGTATATGTATCACTACTGCTGAAGCTCAGCCTGGCTTGGGGATTGTTGGTTGCTTGGGTGTTGGTGCCATCGTTAGCTTTCTCCGCGGAGGCCAGCTGCTGAGTTAGGGAAGCTACAAGTTCCCGTAGTTTAACAAGGTTATTTGGAATGTGCATGTTATTTCTAACACTATTTGGCAAGGGAGTGGCTCCATGAGAGCTCCTTCCTTCAGACATGTCCGTAGGATGAGTGTGCGAAGACTTTAGAAAGTAAAAGAGAGAGAAAAAATAGAGTGAGTGAGGGCGCGAGCCCTCCTTCTAGCGCCAAAATGTTGACGTATGGTTTTATACTGAAAATAATATTAGACTGGAATACGAATAAACCGACGAAATCAATACTAAAAAAGGGATTAAAACTCTCTTTTATTTATATTTGGCTAAACTTCCGTACAGAGCTTCAACTCAAGTAAGTAAAATAACACAGAGAGAAGAGAGAGAATTTATTCTAATTTTGGTAATGAGAATGAGATAGGCTTCACCAATTTTTTCGGTGCTATTTATAGGCAAAGATTAGGAGAGATTAAATGCGGGGTAGCCATAGGAGCTTAGGGTCTAGGCTCACTTTAGATTTATTACGAAGATCTCTTTCTGATGTGATAAGATTCAAAAGATTTGATATTTCCTGCTTTATGAGTATACATTGTGCTGTTGTAGGAGGTTAAGAGTCGTAGTGATAAAGATAAAGGGTAGAAGGCATGCAGTGGCATGGTTGTGATGAGTGGCGGTTAGGCTAGTGAGGTGTCGGTGTTATGCTGCCGACACGTGATCACTTAGGCTAGACCATCGGGCTGCCGAAGGGTCGCGGTCGAGCTACCGCAGTACATCTATGGGGCATGGGTGCGAGCTGCGGAGGAGTGCCTGCGAGGTGCGGCTGTCATACTGCTGCCAAGCTACAGTGACAATCTAGCTATTGCGGCACATCCAATGGGGCATGGGTGCCGAGCTCCGGATGAGTGGCTGCGGTGCTCGACTGCCTTGCTATTGTCATGCTACAGGATGTAGAGTTGCCATGTGAGGTTGTCCTACTGAACTTTCTTGTGCGGTTGTAGAATAATTTTCATGTGTGACTGCGCTATGGAGTTGCCATACGTGACTCCTAAAAAAAACTGCCATGTATAGATTTCAATGGACTTATTATGTATGGTATTCCGTAGTACTACCGCGTATGAATTTTGAATTGTGTTTTCAGTGGCCTTCGGCTGAGGTACCAACATTCTTCTTCGATTATTAACAATCATTTTTCTTACATCAATTTCATTTTCATCTTCTTAGTTTGATATGACATATATATAGCTTTTTAAACATACTGATTGGAATTGTTTTTACATCAATAGTTTTTCCTATTTTACCTTCACAAGATATATGATACAGAACTAAATGTTAATACTCCATAATTAAAGCCAAAATTTATATTCCTTGAATCCCGATAAATAACAGGAGAGATTAAGAAAAGTTAATATTTTATGAATAAAAATGTGTAAAGTTATTGAAATATATGTAAAAAGTGAGTTTTACATAATTTAATTATGTAATGAAAAAAGTATATAAAATTATTGAAATGTATGTAAAAAGTGAATATTACTAAGATGTATTTTTTCAATTTTAAGAAACGTGAATAAGTGTTGAGACGAATTAAAAAAAAAGTGTGAAGTAATTAAGTTAAAAATAAAGATATTTTAGTATCATATTGGAAATTAATTAATGCGATGCAAATAGATAAAGAAGCTCATATATTCAAATATACATGTATCAAAATAATATATAGACCCATTTAATTTAAAATAGAGCAAGTTGTACTCCCTTCATGTATAAAGAAGCTATATATATATATATATATATATATATATATATATATATATATATATATATATATATATATATATATTCAAATACATAAATCAAAATAATAGACCCATTTAATTTAAAATATAGCAAGTTGTACGAAGTTCATCCATAAAGATTCACAGTTATTGGAGATACGAAGTTTTAGAAAAGTTTTTTTTTTTTTACTTGCTCTTAGGGGTAGTTTAATATTTTTAGGTACTAAATATATTATAAAGTAAGTTATTTAAGTTATAAAGGGATGTCAATTTTGAAATTAAAGTGTGTCGTGAGATTGTTGGTTTTTTTATTGTTTACTTATTTGAGAGTATGAACTTATTTAAGGTACGAATAAAAATAGTAAGTGTGAATTTTGTTTTTGTGATAAGGAGATATATGATATAGTCATACAATCATACTGTTTCATATTATCCTGATTATGTATAAATCACATTTTTTATTCTAAAGATATCATCACTCTCCTAAATGAAATAGTTATATTCACGTTTATCACTTTCATGTATAATAAAATATCACTTTTTATAAAAAATCTCAATCACTTCTTATTAATTTAAAAACCTATTCAACACAATTTTACACAACCTTTTATCATTAAAAATAATGTACAGTTGTGATGTCCACATCCAATTAACTATAATAATATAGCTATTTGTGTGATTAGAAAAGCATTAGTCAACTTGGTGGGCTTATATATAATAATAAACATGGGTAAGCATTGAATAGGTCTACACTGGCCGGGCCAGGCTGGGCCGGGCCCTATGATTCTTTGTTGTGCTGCTTATAAAGCTATGCTCATGTTAAACTAATCAAGCACACTCATAAAAACAAAAGAAACAGAAGCAAATAAAAGAAAGATATTGTAGATGTCAAGACTACTCCACAAAATAGAGGAAAAAATCAAGCACAAGGAAGAAAAGGAGGAGGATGAAAGTGGCCAAGAGCAAAGTGGTCATGGCCACCAAATAAAGGAGATGATGCACAAAATCAAAGACAAGGTGGGCCGTCATCGTTCCAACAAGAAGGCTCGTCCCGTAATAATTGAAGGCCAGGAGGAAGGCGAAGAAGAAGGTGAAGAGGAAAGTGAGAGCGAGAACGAGGAAGAGGTGGAAGCAGAAGGAGGAGGCGAAGAAGGAGAAGGAGGTGGGTTTAAAGAGGCTATAATGCATATGTTTGAGGGCTCTGGTGAAGAAGGAGGAGGAGGAGGAGGAGAAGGAAAAGGAGAAGGAGAAGGAGGTGGTGGGATAACAGAGATTATTGTGCAAATATTTGAGAGCTTGGGTGAGTTAGATTTGTAGTTATATGGTTGAATTAATCAAGTGAATTTGTATGTTTTTATTTTAAGTATATATGCATGGTTAATCATGATCAAATTTAAACTAAATTTGATGCCTGAAATATGTGTATATGCGTGTGCTATAAAAGTTTTTCATTAAAAAATTTTAATGAATATTTGTATTATTATTCTTCTATAGCTTGTGTTATAAACACTTGAGATTTAAGTTTAACATGCTTATTTTTTGAAATGATGCAGACTACCTTAAGATGCATTTTCACATGATATTTTGAAATGAGAAAATATTTTACAAGTCCTGTATTTATAAATACTAATTATTAATGACAAATGTATTTTGAATTATAAGTTACTTTCGGAATCATCTCATGTAATATAAAACAATTAGTCTTACAAATTCATGGAGAGAGATACTTTTGTATAATGGGAGGTGCCCCATTTTGGAAAATGTTAGTTTTAGAATGCTGAGCATTATTATTTTTTTTGGAAGAGCTAATTCCATCAAATGCAAGAGTAATACGATCGGATACCTTATTTCGAAATTTATTTAATTGTTTTTTTTTAAATATTATACCTTAGTTAATGATCATTAAATTTTTGTACACTTAACAATAATTTAGATAGCTCTGCAAGTATCTAATATGTAAAATAATTATAAGAGATGAAACAAAAAAATTGAATATATAATCGCATTTGAGAGTAATATCACTCTACATGTAGAAAAGTAATACTCCATAATACAAAAGAATATACTAAATACTAGACTATTCCACTTATCTTATTATTATTATTATTATTATTATTATTATTATTATTATTATACCCTTAGAAAAGAATTGAAGATAGATGGTTTTTCTCATTTGACTCATTTTTTATATTTTTAGTTATATAAGTAATACTATATAGTAGAGAGGTGAAAATCTAACTCTAATTTCTGAAGTTTATTCATCCCTCTTAGATTTAAATTATTACCTCTCATATCTATTATTCATTTAATAACATGGCACATGACATGATATATTGATACATTAATAGTAAGGAGAATCATACAACTACCGAGGAAAGCTATGAAGATCAAGTGTCTAAATTGTGCTCATATTTAAAACGAAAATTATGTTTATTTTCATAAATACTAGTGAATATTAATTGTACAAAAGTTTTCTCAATATTCATATTGGTTAACTATCCGAGTAATTACGAATATTGAAATTGGTGTTTATTATTTATGAATTCCAGTGAATATTTGTTGTGAAAATGATTGAATTGATTTTGATATGTAATCTTTGTGCATTCTAGCCTTTCACAACTAAAATGTAATAGCGTTATTCAAGTCGAGAGTTTCAAATACTCTTCTATTCACCTGTAATTTTTGTTTCGTTGTGCTACACTTACAAGCAATTAAACTATAATTGAAAAGTTATTGTATTTTGGAGAACTCAACTGTAAAATCTCTGGATATGGAGCAATTTCGTTTTATAAAAGAAAAGTTCACTCTTAGCTCGACTTTTGAAATGATAATTATGTATAAAATTATTATTATTGTTGTTATTAAGAAATAGGCAAAAGCTCCTGTGCGCCCGGGGACACGGAAAGATGCTCCGTGTCCCCGTGTGAACACAGCCTCTCCTCCAATCATATTTAAACCTATGTATTGCTAGGGGTTTAAATTGTAAAGGGGCATGAAAATTGTAAAGGCGCACGGAATTTGCTCCGTGCGCCCGGGTGCACAGGAGCCTCACTCAAAGAAATATACGGTTTTCTTACTTTTTTGGGGCCTGATTTCGTCGCCAATGTCATGATAGAACCGACCCTGTTTCTCAACAATGAGTTTGTCAGAATTTAGAAAAGCTATTTTGGGAGAGTGTTATAATTAAATTATATATATATTGGTATAAAAGGGGTGTATATATTAATTAAAAATAAAAAAGTATGTGTATTTCCATTTATTAAAATATGCAAAATTAATAAATGAAAATAACGAATTTTCCTAATTATTTTCATTACTAACGAATTTGTTACTTGAACATGTATGTCTGTATGTTTAGTTTCTTGTGATTAATTTCCTCTGTTCATTGTTAAAATGTGCAACACTTTTAGTGAGCCAAAGCCTATTTAGATTGACGGCCCAATTGGGTTAGTATGACACTTTGGGAGCCCAAATAAACGTCCACTATAGTGGAAGACGACGTGTTTGATCACGTGTTGCAATGCTACAACCCCAACATACCAAGACATTTATTTTTTGTCATAGTGCTAGGATTTGGGAGAATAAGCCCTTAGCCCAAATAGTAGTCCTCCATTCCAACCGAAAGTCCTATTTAATTATATTAGGCGTTTCATTCAAAGACTTCAAGTTATTTTCTTTTTTTAGTAAAAAGACCTTATATATGATCCACCACTCACTACTAATACAACTATCCACCATATAAAAAATAATAATACTTTTTAATATATATGCAAAAAACAAATAGAAACTTTTGACCGAGACAAAAAGAATATAAAAATAAAGAAATCCCAGGATATAACTCAAGTGAAAAAGTCTTTTAATTGAGCTAACAGCTGAATGATGAGGGTTAAATGCTACAGTATGAATTTTGACAAATTACAATGCATCCAAACAGTTAATCTTCTATCATAAGTCACTTAAGATATGTAGTTACATGATTTGAATCCTCCACAATTCATAGAGCGAGGCAACGGGAACACCATCTATAAATAAAAAAGTATTGGTTCTCACTCTAACAAGTGCATATAGCATTCACTCTATAAATAATGGCAAACACTTGCGCCTGACCGCGAAACTGTCTCATAAAAAGTCTTCGGTGAGACGAAATAAGAAGCAATAACATTATAATAAAGAATGATACTCGAATTAATGAAATTGATTGTATGCATGAATTATTTCATGAACAATTTGTAATATAAATAAAAAATGATAATATCTTTAATAAAATTTGATAACTATTTTAAAAAATAGTAAAACGATTTTATGTGAGATGATTTTATATATATATATATATATATATATATATATATATATATATATATATAAAGTGTTGTTCATCAATATCTTCGTATCTTTGACTGTATAATCCTCGATTTTGACCACCCTATTTTATATTTAGCATAAGTAGACTCTCTACCGTCCAAACATTATACAAAATTATCTATCATCATTTATATATATATCAAATCAGCATAATTATTAATTATAGCATGTAGAAATATTCATGACAAGAATATTTTTGACATGGTCACTATTCTTATGAGCTCATTCTTATTGTTGGGAAAGGCACACAGTATTATAAAACCCTAAGTCAATGTACTGAAAATGTACGTAAACATATACTAATATGTTTAGTTTGTTTATAAAATAATTATGATAACAAATTAACTATGTAAATATTAATGAACATGATTCAATTACTCAGTGTACAGATATACATCACAAGTGGAGATATTAATACAAGTAAAGCTCTGAAATATTCCTTGGATCATTAATAATAATTTTTTCTTACGTCAATTTCATTTTCATCTTATAAGGTTAATATGCCCCAGTATATGTTCCATTAAGATAAACATATTATAGTCATACTCATAACATATGGAGTAATATTTAGGAATTATTTTTATAATTTTTTTTCCTATTCTACATTTTCAAGAAATATGATACACCAAAATTAAATGTTAATTAAAACTAAAATTATAATTAAGTTTGACTAAATTATTTTAGTCTAATATTGGAAATTAATTAATAATTTAAGGGGCTTACTTAGGTGATCCCTATAAGTGCACACTCCATGTGAGGGGATCACTAATGACACGGGTCACCTAAGAATTACCCATAATTTAAATTGATAAACAAGCTCATATATTAGAATACATGCAATCAAATTTGTTGATGGTTGTTTTTGTGGGAATAATTTGGATGAAAATTAGACTTTGGAGTAGCACAGAGATTACACAATAAAGAAGCACATTAAACATATATTAGGAGAAAATGGTGCCCTAATCTTTGACCAATGGGTTGGTGCCATGTAGGAAAATCAAGTTTGTTGCGGATGGACAAGACCAGCAAAAGATAGATCATGTCACCATGCCTTTTTTCTACTATCTACTACTCTTGAGGGAAACATGGGAATCAATCCTTTTTCTAAATGAACAAGTCTCTTTTTTTTTTTTTCTAAGAGTAGAGCACTCAAAGAATTGAACCTTTGAGAATGAAAGATAGAGAAAACTTAATTTTTTAGAGAAAAGAACAAAGTTCATAATCCTCTTATAAATTGAGTATGTATTTGGAATGAATAAATAAAAGGTCTTATTTATGGGGTGTGAAAGAATATTATAGAAAATATATATTTTTCCTATATAAATTTAATTTAATACTAATTAATTTATTTACATCAAAAGATTTAATAATTAATTAATAATATCAGAATAAATATTTAAAGATATTCAAATTTTAATTTCTCATCAAATCAAAAGAAAGTATATGTGATTAAATATATATATATATATATATATATAATTATTTTGTTTTTAATTTTTATAAATATTTTTTTATTTAAGCTAATTAAAATTAATTAATAAAATAAGAAAATGTATTATTAAAAAAATATATTAAATAAGAAAATTAATTGAAAGTAAATAAAGAAAATATAAAAGAATTATTATATCTAAACATTAAAAGATTTTAGAAAATTAGAGTGTGGTGTGATGTCCGCGTCCAATTATTAATAATGTACTTATTTGTATGACAAAGTATTCGAGTCAAGTTGGTGCGCGTAAAATAAATATGGGAAAATTTTGAAGAGGTCTACACGTTCGGGCCGGGTCCAATGTTTGTTTGTGCTGCTTATAAAACATTCCACGTTGAGCAAATTAAGCGTACTCATAACATTAAGAACAAGCCAAAGAAAAGAAGGTAACATTGGAGATGTCAAGGCTACTCCACAAAATAGAGGAAAAACTCAAGCACAGAGAAGAAAAAGAGGATGATCAAAGTGGTCAAGAGGAGGGTGAGCATGGCCACCACATAAAGGGGATTATGCACAAAATCAAAGACAAGGTGGGCCGCCATCGTTCCAACAAGAAGACACGTCCCGTTGGTGAAGGCCAGGAGGCGGAAGTCGTAGAAGAAGAAGAAGAAGAAGAAGAAGAAGAAGAAGAAGAAGAAGAAGGCGAAGAGGAAAGTGAGAGTGAGAGCGAGAATGAGGAAGAAGAAGAAGCGGAAGGAGGAGGCGGAGAAGGAGAAGGAGGTGGGATAGGTGGGGTTATATTGCAAATATTTGAGGCCTTGGGTGAGTTATAGTTGTGTTGGAGTGTGTTTATGTGTTTTTATAATAAGTATTCATGGTTAGTCTTGATCAAAACTAGACTTGATGATTGAAATATGTGTATATATGTTTTTATATTCCAAAACTTAATGAGTATTTTGAGTTGTTTCTCTCTCTAGCTTGTTATACTTGTGAACACTTGTGATTTAAACTTTGACATGGTTATTTTTATTCGAAATTATTGACTGCCTAATTAAGATCAAATGCATTTTCACAGGATATTTGCAATGAATTAAAAAGTACCTTACAAGTTCTTTGTGAAATACTAATTATTAAGAACACTTGTCTTTTGAATTTTTTATATGACATGGAAAATATATAAGTGCAAATGATAAGCTTCTTTTGGAATTGTTTCATATCATATTAAACAATCAATTCTTATTAGTGCTACACAATTCATGGTAGAGAGATACTTCTAGGGTGTAACTACTCTCTTTAAGAGAGGAACTTTTTGACCGAAAATAATAAGTATTGATTACTCTCTCCCCCAAAAATACTGACACACTTTTCTTTTTGGGTTGTTCCATAGAAATTAACATATTTCCTTTTAAAAGATATTGTACCCACACAAAAATAATTTATTTATTTACATGGACCCACACACACATCACACTCACCACTAATACAACTACCCACTACACATTAAATATTATTTCTCTCACTTCACTTTACATTAAATTATTATACTCCTACAACTACCCACTACACATTAAATATTATTTCTCTCACTTCACTTTACACTAAATTATTATACTCCTTAATCTCCGTGCCCAAGAGAATGTGTCAATTGTTTTGAGATGGGGAGTATTAGTTATGCGGTGCGGCTGGACGATTTTTACCTTTTGCATAATGATTCTATTTCTCATATGATATATCCTACAGTATAATTAAAGTTGAATCTTGATTGAGATTTCTTTCTTGGTATATTTTCTACTTTGCATTTAAGTATATATAAACTATTATAAAAATTATATACACAAAAGTAATTACTTTATATTTTGATGGATACAATATATAAAAGAAAAGTTGAAACTCTTGTGCACCATATGGGCATAGTGTGTTCCCGAGGCACAGGAATTTTTGACATAAAAGGATTTAGGTTAATTATATTGTGTACCTGGGTGCACCCTAAGATACGGTGCACCCATTTTAAAAAACGTATACAAATATGAACAAAAACATATACAATTATGAACAAAAATGTATACAATTTAATTGTTGGTTTTTTTAATGAAAAATTGAGTGTAAAAAAATATACAATTACTAAAAAACATGTATACACTATTGAATAAAAAATTATACACATATGGATGCTAATTTTTTTAATGAAAAAGTGTGAAAAAAGTATACAATTATTAAGAAATGCATATACAAAATAAAATAAAAATATATACAAAATATAATAAAAAGTTATACATATATAAATAAATTCTTACACTAAGATGCACCTAATATCAAAATAAATAATAGCTCGATTAACGTGCCTCTAATCGACTTGCATGTTTGTACATTCATGGCATATATTTTTGTTAGTATTAATTTTACAGGCAAATATGATCAAATGAGGCATACTTGGTGATCCGTGGTCACCTATAACCCTCTCACATGAGGGGGTGAGGGCCCACATGTAAGGGGGTGGGCCCCACTCCCTCATGTGAGAGGATCACGGGTGACCACGGGTCACCCAAGAATTACCCCAAATGAAAATAGGATTGACCTCATGAAGTGTATTATGCAACACAATTTTATTTTATTTTTTTAATTTTTTATTAATTTTTAATTTACCCTAGGATAAATTATCAAAACCCCCTTGAGATTTGTCCAAACTACTAAATAAATTTCGTGATTTGAAAAATTACCAATTACCCCCTTTAATCTGTGTATTTGATTTAACACTAATAAATATATCCATATTTTAAAATAAAAAGGGAACAAATGACATTAATAAATACTCCATGTATTTAATATTGTATTTTTAAATTTCATTAATTTATTTTTTTTTAAAAATTAATGTAGAAATTTGGGATTAGAGAGATTTTTTTATTTTTTAAATGTTAAAAAAAATCTCTAGGTATTGAAATTTTAAAAAAATAAAATTAAATAAAATTTAAAAATACAATATTAAATATATGCGTATTGATGACATTTTCATGTTAAAAAAAATAAAAGATTCCCTCTAACCCTAGTTTTTTACATTTAAAAAATAAATAATTAAAAAATATAAAAGAGTGAAATATAAATACAATGTTAAATACATAGGTCTTTATGTTATTTTTATCCCTCTTTATTTTAGAAAATGGGTATTTTTATTAATGTTCAAATAAAAAACAAATCAAAGGAGTACTTAGTAGTTTTTTAAACCACGAAATTTATTTAATAATTTGGACAAATCTCGAGGGGGGTTTTTGGTAATTTACCCTTTTAGTTTTAAAAAAAGATATGATGGATCGATAAATGTTTTGCTCATTTTACAGCTTTTAACCCCAATTTCCAAATTAATATACTCCCTCCATATGTGGGTCCATATGCGTAAAATAAGGGAATGAAACTCTTTGGGTGGAACACTCAAAAGAAAAAAAAATATCATTTTTAAAGGGACGGATGAAGTATAAATTATTACTACAAATTAAAATTCAATGGTATCAACAATAATTATAATTTAAGAGTTTTGATTTATTTATTGTATGATTGATCGTTAATAGTCGAGATGACCAATTAAAGAAATTTATCGAGCCCAAGGAAGGAACATGCTAGAGTTTAAGCAATTTCAAGTTTATCGTCATTTTATAAGGACGACGGAATGGGATAGATAGCTTGCAAATAAATGCAATTACACTAATACAAGAAATAAGAATAAAATAAATGCAAAGATAAATGGGTTCCAAATTATATAAGGATGAGAGTAGAAACAATCATGACATAGATAATAAAGCAATTATACAATTAATTCTAATCTCTCATGGACATGGCATAGGAGCGTTCACTAATTTCACATAAACTCTCTCTCGAGATGGATAGGATGTAGGCCCTCAACAAGGCTCCCAAAAGCACTTAGGATCTATACCATAGCGAACACCTCCCAATAGGTACTAATTACTCTACGAGTTCTCTAATTAGATACTAAATCATAAGCAATATTCTCTTTTAAGGTACTATGAATTCACTAATGGCTTGGAGGTCCTCACCTAATCAATCAATCTCTTGATTAAGCCAATTAAATATTCTATCAAATGGTTCTAAATCTAGAAGGATATCTCTATCTCATTCTAAATTAATGCACATGAAGTATATGATGAAATGATTCAATGAACTATCCTAAACACATCATTGATTTCTCAATCTAATCACATGTTCATGATAATTAATCACAAAAATCAATCATATACTTCAAGCAATTAACAATCAATGATAGAAATAACACAAAGCACATTCAAGATTAAAATCAATTTGCATAAAAACTAAATTATCCAACACCAATCATGGTTAATCTCACGAAGGAGATTAGTCTATCATAGTCTTAGAGAAAACAACATAGACAATTGTATCTACAAATCCCATGATCAAACCATAAAGAAGTTCACAAAAATTAGAAATAAATTCCCTCTTTGAAGTCCTTCAATGAAGATCTCCTTCTTCTTCTTGCAATCTTCACTCTCCTTTGCTTCCTTGATCACTTGGATGGTGGATTTGATGGAGAAGATCAAGTGTAGATGGATGGAATGGAGGGTAAAGTATGTGAAAAATAGTGTGAATTAGGTGTAGATATGATCCAGAATCGATTTCTGCTTGATTTTTACGCCAAATGATGTATTTGTGGGCCTAAAACTTCCTGGAAGACGTACTGATAAAAAAACTTACTTTTGACAGAGATCGGGTCGAGCTCGGTACACGGGTCGAGTAGGTGCAGCGCAGTCTCACCGTTTTGTGCATAACTTCCACATCTGAACTCCGATTTGAGTGATTCTTGTGCTCACGCGATCCTCTCTTCCTTGGCTTTCTATTCTTATAAAGAACTGACAAAAAGTCTAACATTTGAAGGTATAACAAGTCATGAAAAATGGCACAATCGTGCTGAGTAAGAACAACTTGCGCGACGTCACCATTTTAATCATAACTTTCTCATTTGGACTCCAAATTGAACTCCATTTTTTTACATCTTTCTTTTCGCATCTAGAATCTATTTTTACCTATAAATAATACGTTTAAGTTCTTTTTCATACATTTTCATAACAACACAAAACACCATCAAAATGTACACAAATACGAATAGAATAATACGATAATACGCATAAAAAGACACTAAAATTTTGGTAAAAATAACGACAATCGTTGTACAATTTTAAACATTAAATTATATTTGTAATTACATGTTGTACCCATAAATTTTTTATTTTGTATTCATCCCTATGTACTAGAGAGGTGAAATTCTAACCCTTGTCTCCTCAGAGATTGTACTAATTTCTTTTAAAAAAGATTTAAGCATTCTTCTCTCACCTACGCATTACTTTCTCTGTGTCAGAGAACCCTTTGCACTTCTATTATCCATCACATAACAACTTTCGCACCAAAAAAAAAGAAACAACTTTTTTATCAATAACCTTAAAAGTTATTTAAATTTTAAATTTGTCACTCTCACCTAACACGTGTATCATTATTTTATACTTTCTCTGTCCTCTCGAAAGATGATATTTTTTCCATTTTGATCATTCGTCCCAAAGAGGATCATTTATTTTTTTACACGCATGGGATCCACACACACCTACTAATACAATTAAAATATGGGTCACACACCCCACTAATACAACTACTCACTATACATTAAAAAATAGTAATACTTCTTAATCGACGTGCATAAAAGTAAAATACACTCTTTTAGACGAACGGATGGAGTATTTTTTATCACAAAAAAATACTATTAAATACTCTCTAAAGTTAACAAAATTGGTAAAATAGTAATTTTTTCTTAATCAACATGAAACAATATTAAACGTGAAAGGTTTTTGGACACGGAGATAGTACTTATTTAACAATAATGTTGTATGAGATGATACGTCACCAAATGATTTGGGAAATAAAGACCGATAATTAAGTAGCGAGGAAGGCTATTCTATTGATCAAATCTCCGAATAAGATTGTGCTCACATTGGTGTTAATTTATTTTCATAAATATTAGTGAATATTTATTTTGCAAAAGTTTTGTTAATATTCATATTGATCGAGTGTCCGAGCATAACGAAATTGGTGTTTATTATTATAAGTACTGGAGAAGATTTTGTATAGTAATGGAGTAGATTTTGATGATTTCAAAATAATACTCCAATATAATGGGATTAGGAAAAAAGGAGGGAGGTGAATTTGATTCTGCTTTGCATTAGGGTTCGGATGAGATAAAAGGCAGAAAAGGTGGAAATGGGCTTTCAGCCCATTACTTAAAGATTGAAATCCAGCAAAGTTGAGCTACTAAATAGCGGCCCAATGGGCCCAACACCCATTAGGAATGTATTATAGAATCAAAAGATAAGGTTGATAGCCTTGTAGAAAAACCAAAGTCCAGCAATATAGAAACAAGTAGGAAGAATAGCAAAGTCGGCAATAAAACGAATTGTAGAGAAATTCTAACCATGAAAGGAAACTGCACTGAAATCCTGTGTTGTGTACAATTTTTAATTTTTTTGGGGAAATAAAAAATGTAATAAAATAAAATATACTAAATGAAAACAAAGAAAAAACCTCATAACAATTGACGATTACTTAAACACAAAAAAAAAAACATGAAATAATAATACATACTCCCCCTTCCCAAAGATATTGATACACTTTTCTTTTTGGTTGTCCCACAACAATTGACATATTTTCTTTTTAAGGATATGAGACCTACACAAAAATAATTTATTTATTACATGGACCCACACACACATCACACTCACCACTAATACAACTACCCACTACACATTAAATATTATTTCTCTCACTTCACTTTATATTAAATTATTATACTCCTTAATCTCTGTGTCCAAAAAAAATGTGTCAATTGTTTTGGGACGGAGGGAGTAGTTATATGAAAAAAGTACAAGCTTCACATTCATCTGAAAATTAATTATTAACTCAAACAATTGACTCAATCTCACAAGAATTAGAACTCATAAGCTTGCATAGATCACCTTCTTTTTTAAGTTTCCGGGGCCTTCGTTTCAATCGCTATCGTTTTCACTCTCACTCTCTTCTTCTTCTTTTTCTTCTTCTTCTCGTTCGCCTTCCTTGCTTTCTTCTCCCTTGTAACGTGACCCTTTGTTCTTGTTCTTCTTCTTCTTCTCTTTAGGCTTCATCTTATCCTTAATTTTGTGCATTATCTCCTTTATTTGGTAGCCATTTCCTGAGACGTTCTCATGGCTTTCATCATCATGCTTCACATCTTTCCCACCGTGCCCACGATCCTTCATCTTCTTCTTGATTTTTTCCTCCATCTTGTGAATGATACTTGACATTTTTTTTTCGTCAATGTGCCTAATTTGATGATATGAGAAAGCACTTATAAGGAGATGGGAAATAGTATTAATCAAATATATATAGACCAATTAACATGGGAGGGAACGTGTAGAGTTGCCCTTTCCATCATTATTACAACCAATGAAATTATAAAAGAAATATATATTCTTGTAACAACTTGACAACCGTTGACAAATATTGCTAACTAGAATTAAGTAAATTTTTTATTTCTTACACGCTTGGTTCGATAATTGAGCAAGTTGACTGCAGTTGGAGTAAACATTGGTTTAATGTCATATATATACGCTTGGATCCATTTTTAATACTCCTATTAATAGTGTAAGAAAATATTAGACAATGAATCTCTAGGTAAAGACACAAAGATTGTCTCACGAAAAGATTCTTGTAAGACTAATGTATATAAGAAGTGACAATATTTTAATAAAAAGTTATATTCGAATTAATAAAAAGTCACAGTAGTACAGTTGATTATTTCATAAACAATTCGTAGTATATAAATAAAAAGTAATAAAATTTTTAATATTAAATGATAATATTTTTTATAAAATGTAATAATTATTTAAAAAATCTTAAAAACAGTCTCATGCAAGACCTAAATCTCTCAGGGTGCCGATATGCGTTAAATCTAATTGGTTAAAAACAGAAAAAAAAACACTAATTTCACATTCAGTTGTATAGAGAAAAATTGGCCAGCGCAGAATTTGCAAAGATTCTTTACGTAATATTAAAATAAGGAAAAAGTCAAATTTATTCAATTTTTTAATGTTCAATATCATAGTCAACCACAAAATAATTATAGGCTAAAACTTACGTAATTTTGAGACATCGTACTTCCAAATTTTATGATTTTAAAAATTTGTACCTTTTAATATTAAATAAATGATATACCATTTAATATAAAAATATATATCCTGTTTTTCTGAAAAAAAAATAAAAATTTTAATCAAACATTTATATTATTCATATTTTAATCGATCTTTTCAATAAAAAAAGTATACCTTAAAGTATGTATATTTTAGAACAAACTGTTGTACTCATATACATCTGGTACATCCGGGGACACAAGAGACCAAATCTAAATTGTAATCATTTTTATCCAAATTAATGTAAAGAGACCATATTACCCCTTGACTTTAATGAAAAAGAAAAAAATACTATCACCATCACCCACCCATTCCATGCCGGTCCTAGTCGATTCCCAATTGATATTCGTTAGTGTGGGTGTCGGTTTATGTTAGTTTCCGACCGACATCCATTAGTCCATCGGATCAAATGTCGGTTTTAATCGGTCTTCCCCCGATAACCCGACCGATATCCATCGATCTATTGGGCTAGATATCGGTTCCAGCTGGTCTCCCACCGACATCCGTCGGTCCGGGACGTCGGTGGATATAGATAATCAATTTTTAAATTTTAAATTTTAAGATAGAGACATTTTGTCCTTAAAAAATTGAAATTTGATTAAATTTGGACACAGATTTATTAATTGTTAGCAAAGACTTTTCCACTTTCAAAATTGTCATATTTGCCTATTGGCTCATAAAAATAATTATTATATATTTATAATTAAATCTTCATTTTTTAGAATTCTATTCTATAAATATTACTAAAATTTTAAAATATCCATAAAATTTATAATTTTATTTTTTTAATTAAAAATATTATCACTTATTTGAAAATGAATAATTTATTAATTATCATAAGTAAGTTTAAATTATTCTAAATTTATATTTATTTTATTTTATTTTAAAAATATGGTACTGTATATATAAAAAATATGTGTTGGGCCTTTGGGAAATTTAAACAACAATCAAAGACTAGAGCCCAAACACGCGGGGTAAAAGAGGCCCAGAAAAGAAGTTTATTCAAATCTGTGAAATAAATCAATTAATTTGTCTTGTTTTTCTCGTTTTGTTTTTATTTTTCTTTATATTTATTTATTTCAATCCATTGTGTTTCTTAATGTAAAACATTTCATCTTTGAAGCGGAGAAATTCATCTAACAATTGATGATTGTACGTAACACTCATTTATCTTTCTATTCTTTTCAATTCAATATTTTCATACATGGCATGGAATACTATTAACTAATTATTATATCAAGGAATTTCTAATTCACAATTCCTAAAATTAATGGATAAAATATGATAAGAGTTGATGCGTTAAAAATAAATTGATTATATGCAAACAATTCAAATAAGAGCTTGGATTTTCGATAATGGATTAAAAAGATAGTAATCTTCTAATTTAGGTTATTTTGGGTACATATGAAATACCCGTGCATCTTAAAATTCACATACTAAAAATATGGGTAGAGTGGGTGGATTTTTTATTTTAATTTTTAATTATTTAAATTAATTAATGGTAAGAATTAAATTAAATTAATTAATGTTTAATCTAACTTTCAGGTACACCTCTAATTTTTTACACTAATGAAATCCTACAGTAAAATTTAACTTTAGAAATGAAATAAGTACATGAATTATAAGTAAATTAATTCGCTTTAATAATTAATTATAATATTATCACTTTTTATTATTTATATTATTAATTATTTAGGGTACTATTATTACTTTTTATTAATTAGATATTCCCTTCGTCCGTACTAATAGTTACGCTTCCTTTGTAATTTTCAAAGGAAGCGTAACTATTAGGATGTGATAGAGGGAATATTTTTTATTGTAAAGATTATTACTTTTTATAAGTCTCAATTAAACGGTCTCACACGTATTTACCAATTTTTTTTATATAAAGATTGCATTTGTGAAACATTTTTTTTTTCAAATTCCATCCCTGTATATTTTTCTTTATTATTTTTTTATTCTTTATAGATATGAAGAGTAACATGATAAAAAATTTTAACGATTTTAACTCTTAACCCTTGACTTAAATCCCTACAGTTTACAAATGGTAGTAGTAAGTATTTTATTTTTTATGTGCCCAAGTATTAATCCAACTAATTGGAGTGAAGCAGACTTAAAGTGGATCCAATTTGGACTTTTGTTCGTCTATATATGTTCGTCTATATATGTTAATCTCGTGATTTTCTTTCAAAATTTTCTAGAATATGGAGTGTTATTTAGTGCGCAATAGGTTGGGCGTTTTACTCTATTGAGATGGATATTTTGTGAGATGGATCTGAGAGTTATTTTGTAAGATGGATACGAGAGTTTTACTCCATCGTGAGATAAATATTTTGTGAGATGTATCTGAAATAGATCGATCCATTACTAAAATATATTTAATATATAAATAAAGTATAATTATTTATACTTAAAATATGTCAATATCTTAAAATCATACTTTAATATATTATTCATTATCATTTAAAAAAAATATATTTCGACACCCATTAAATATATTTTATATATATAATTAATATACTTTAACACATTTCACATAACTAACGTCACACAAAAGACTTTATCGTAATTATATTAAGTATGATTGGTAGGTTCATGGAGAAAAATATAATTAATTAACGTGTATCGTAATTATATTAAGTATGATTGGTAGGTTCATGGAGAAAAATATAATTAATTAACGTGTCATTTTATCGACTAGAGATATTTAACGAGATAGTCTCTTGTGTGATTAATTGTTAAATAATTGTTATATAAATACAGTTTTTTTTTATGAACATTTAAAGTATGCTTCACTTTCATATGTTATAAAGATTTTATTTTTAAATTATCAAAATACCCTTTAAAAAAGGACTTTTCTTTTAATATACGTGTGACAAAGAAAAAACTTCATAAGAAAATTAATCTCTCATATTTCCATAAAACACCAATCTAGCATAAAAATGGAGTAAATAATAGGACTATTATTTAAACACAACCATCAAGAAAAACAAAGTACAGACTCAATCCAAATAAATTAACAATGCATAAACACTGCCCCTTCTCTCTCCTTTTTTATTTATTGCCATAAAACTTCAGAACACAGACCACCAAGCCTCATCTGAAAAAATAAACAAACAAATAAAAATTAGTAAGAAAATCCACAAAAAATTCAAATCAGTAAAAAAATCAACAGCAAACACACCCAAAAAATAAAAAAATCCACCAATAATAATAAGTTAGAGAGAGAAAATACCAATCGCTGTCGCTATCACTGCTGCTGCTGTGGCCGTGATCGTGTTTCTTCTTTTCCTTCTTCTTCTTCTTTCCACCCTCCTCGTGACCTCCTTCGCCATGGATCTTGTCTTTGATCTTCTCCACCAATCCTTCCTTGTGATCGGGCTTGTGCTCGCCGTAGCCGTGTGATTCGGGCTTGTGGTCGCCGTAGCCGTGTGATTCGGGCTTGTGGTCGCCGTAGCCGTGTTCGGGCTTGTGGTCGCCGTAGCCGTGTTCGGGCTTGTGTTCGTGGGATTCGGGCTTGTGTTCGCCTTCCTTATGGCCTCCCATGCCGAGTTTCTCTTCGATCTTGTGGATGATTCCTGCCATTTTCTCTCTCTTTACTGTGTGTTTGTTTGTGTGAGAATTGGAATGGATTGTGAATTGTGAGGACCAATGGACGCGTTTCTGCTCTATTTATAGCCACTATCGCTACATTATTATTATTATTATTATTTTTTAATTTTCTTACAAATAATTCAACTATTTAAATGAAATGAGTTATTACTGACTGACTGAGTGATGGACTTCTTCAGTGGCTAATACGTGTGAGGGGTGTTTTCGTAAATGTGTATTTACAAATGGTAAGTTAATTCTGGAATAATATACTCCGACTAGGGATGGCAACGGGTAGGGTATCCATTTATTTTGGGGTATCCGTACCTTATCCGATTAAAAAAATAACTACCCGTATCCGTATCCATCCCGTTTAAAAAATTTATTATAGTACCAGTACCCGTCCCATTATCGTTTATCAATAGCCGCAGGTACACATACTCGTTTAATATTAATTTATTTTATATATATTTATATTTTTATTATCTAAATAAGTATTTTAATAAAAATTACATTATTATTAATTAAATATAAAATAAATATAATATAAATTGTATTATTTTAAATAAAAATTTAATAAATATGATTAAATAAAACTTATAACTATTAATTAAATATATAAAATATCTTATCATATATAAATTATATAATATATATTAAATTTTATAAAAAAAATATACATAATCGGGGTACCCGCTAGTATTTGAGGCATTACCCGTACCCATCCCAAACCCTAATAATATTTTTCACAACTACTCGTATCCGTCCCAAACCCGTTTACAACTACCCGTACCCTACCCATTAGGGTTCGGGTAGACCGGGTACCCAGAAATACCCGTCCCATTGCCATCCCTAACTCCGACATGCACTGCACGAATATTAGGAGAAAAAAATAGTACTCTCCGTCCTGTTTAAATGTATTATTTGATTTTTGCACGTGGATTAAGGAGTATTATTATTATATGTAACAAAGTGGGTAGTTATATTAGAGAGAAGTGGTGGACCATATTGTGTGTTTTTTTACTAAACAGGGGAAATGAATACCTTTGAAGCGGACGCTTAAAATAGTAAAATAGATACCTTAAAAGCGGACGGATGGAGTACTAATTTTTTTAATATTTGGAATTATTTACTTTTTGGTAATAAAAAGTTTTTTAAAGTAAGATGTGTTGTTGCATTTAAATATATTTTGAGATTTTGATAATTGAGTAATATTTTTCATTTTAAAAAAATCGATAAAGATTAGAGAAAATGAAATTATTATAATACTAAAATATTCGAAACCATAAGGATAATACAGTGGAAGAATTATAGTAATTACTTTGTGCATTTTGTCATTTTTGTTTTCAGATTTTTGTCTTAAGAGGTGCATTATTTTTTTAAATAAATAAAACCCACACAAAATAGGAAAAGACGTCACGTAAAAGCTTACGTGAGACGGTCAGAAAGTGATAACTTTTATATAGGAAAGTGATACTCCTAAATTAATGGAAAGTGATAATATTATTTCATAAATAATTTATGATATAAATAAAAAGTGATAACATTTTAGAATGAAAATGACAATGTTTTATAGCGAAAGTGATAATTATTTTAAAAAGTGAAAAATGGTCTCATATGAGACGGTCTCACGCAAGACCTACCCCACAAAATAAATAATATTTTTATGAGACTCACATACTACATTAATATATTTATCATTACACATTAAAATAATATTTCTCTCTTTTCATCTACGCATTAAATATTATATCCCCAACCAAAATCAGAAAATAAACAAAATTTTAATTAGTAATATATAATGATAAATGTACATTACATAAAATAAAATTATTTTTTTTTCGAGTGGATTAAGGAATAAATTATTAATGTGTGGGCACTTTTTTTAAAAGGGTAGTGGATAGTTTAAGTGTGAACGGAACAAAATGGTAAAATAGATATTTTAGTGTGAGATTTTTTTTTTATAATTGTATCTCAATGTATAAGATGATTCAGTATATAATTTTTTTTATATTTTTTTTAAGCGCATACGCTTTTATTAATAAATTTTTTATTTTATTTTTTTGGTATTAAAAATATCAGTTGAAATATGCGAAGTATTAATATTTAACTAAAGAAAATATTTTTCTCTAAAATAAATCAAAAGTATAAATTTTTATGTATAACAAACCATACTACTAACTAAATTTAAATGCACAAATCTACTCCGTACACCGGTCTCACACAATATTTTATCTTTCAAATATAACATTTACAATGAATCCTATATTCTTATTAATTATATATAGTGTATTTTCTTTTTAATAAAATGTCATTTTTAATTTATCTAGCACTCTATGATCGCATAATATGAGGCATTCATAAACGATTTATCATGCTCTAATTTAAGAAAATTATTATTATTTTGTCTAATTTAATTGATATCTTAAAATAATTTAATATTTTTAAGGAATAAATAAAATATAAAAAATATTATAAAAGAGATTAAAATTTTGAAAATAAACTATACTTTAATGCGTTGGATTGAAAAATTATTTCTATTTTAGATTTTAGATGACATGTGATTTTATGTTAAAACAAATAAATAAAAAAATTAACGATTCATGCACGTAAAAATAATAGATAAAATAGCCATGAATATATAATTAAAAAAAACATTTTTTTAATTATTATAAGGGTGGGTCTTGCGTGAGATCATTTTAGACTTTTTAAAATAGCTATCACTATCGCTATAAAACGTTATCTCTTTCGTTATAAAATGTTATCACTTTTTATTTATGTTTTAAATTGTTCATGAAATTACATTATCACTTTCATTAATTTAATACTCCCTCCGCCCCATAAAGAAGTTCACAGTTACTGTAGATATGGAGTTTAAGAAAAAGTTGCTTTTTGGGGTAGTTTGATATTTTTTATATGGAGTTTAAGAAAAAATTGCTTTTTTGGCGGTAGTTTGATATTTTTAGGTAATAAATAAATTATAAAGGAAATTTTGTGAGTTGTAAAGGAGTGACAATTTTGAAATTAAAGTGTATTGTGAGATTATTGATTTGTGTGCATTTTCTTATTTGGGGGTGTGAACTTATTTATAGAATGAACAAAAATAAAAAGTGTGAATTTATTCATGAAACCGAGAGAATATTACTTTTTAGTATAAAAGTTATTATTTTCAAACATAAGTTGTTATTTGAGAGGTGTCACATCTTTGTCTTATTATAATTAGATGGTATGGCCCATTTGGACCCACCCAATCCTATTAATGCACGCGGCATCACGGGTCGTATGACAACATTATTGCGTGTCTTATACGAATCTGTCCAAACCTTTTTAATTCAAAAAATAAAATCCATCTATTTATTAAGTAAATCAATTTAAGATTACACATTATTTTCACTTTCTTGAAATAAATGCATCAACCATGTGATCATAACAATGTGGAACCACTCCAAATCTCAATCAATTTTTTATTTTTTTAAAATCATTTGTTATATATTTGATATGAAAAAAAAATCTAATCATTATTCTCAGAGATTATGCATTTATATTTTAGATATAATTTTGTACCCTCCGTCCCATGTTAAGGAGCCATTTTTTATTTTGGTCGTCCCACCTAAAGGGTTTCCTTTATTTTTTTATACATATGGGACCACCCACACACCTCCTCTAATATAATTAAAATATGGGGCTCATACTCCTACTAATACAACTGCTCATTACACATTAAATAATAATACTCCTTAATCTACGTGCCAAAAAACAAATGACCATCTTACGTCGGGACGAAAGTAGTATGTCTTATCCATTTGTAATAAAAAATATTACATCAAAATAATACAATAAATCTGAACAGCTAACAAAGTACATCATCACATTAATCCTTAAAATTTCAAATAATAATGGAGTATGAAGGTGGTGTTGTTGGTAGACATGCACAATTTAACTGGAATCGGCCAAAATGGAACCAAAACTGAATATATTCTGGTTGGTTTCGGTTTCTCATTTTGTGAAATTGGAACCGCCGGTTCCAGTTCCAAACCAGCAGTTTTTCATTTTTTTTAACGTTTTAAGCAATGACAGAGCCACACTTGGACCAGGGGGCATTTCCCCCTGAGATTGTAACAATTATTAGTATACACTCCTTCTGTTCCGTCCATCATATTATTCAATCTCATCCATTCATCACAATTATGATATTAGATTTTGGCCATTGATTTTTTTGTCATAATAATGATACATTATTTAATTTAAAATAATGTCTTATTTAAAATGATTCCTTATATGTGTGCTTAATATTATTTTTTCGTTAAATATAATACATAACTACTACTAATTTTAATTATTTCAAATTATAATGTTAATTATTCATAAACAATTTGAATTAATTTTTTTCAAATTATGTTAATTATTCCTAAACAATTGAATTAATTTTTAATATATGGTTTAGGGTAATATTATTTAATTATTATAATAACTTATAAAATTAATTTAAATGCATTATATTGATTTAGGGTTTAGGGATATGGTTTTAGGGTTTAGGGTTTATTGTAATATTATTCAATTATTATTATAATAACTTATAAAATTAGGGTTTAGGTCATATTTTTGTAATAGAATTATATTATATTTATTTTATATTTAATCAGTAATAGTATAAGTTCATTTAAAATATTAATTTTAATCAATAAAAAAATACTTTAAAAATAGTATTAAATGGGTATGAGTAATTTACGAGTATTTTTTGATGCACCGGTATCCGATCCATAGACCGACTAATCCGGGAGAGGCCAGAACCCATCGTCCACTAAAAGACTTTGGGACGGATACAAATATTGTAATGAATTTTTAAAATATTAATTAATTTTTAAATGATATTTATTTATACACGGGTATGAGTATTACGAAATAAGAAAGTATCTTACATAATTAATAAACACCCTAAAAAAATGAGTACGAGTAGTTCAAAAAAATATCATTAGAATTTGAAATTAAAATAAAAAATTATAATATTTTTGTATTCAATATGCACTACGATAAACATGCTGATTGATGTCTATTTCACCAGCCAGTGGATGTTGAAGCCACTAATGTTAAAAGTAGGCGCTGATAGACATCTGTGTTTAGTCATAAGCATATAAATACATTATAAATATATATTAATAATTATAATTTTCATGGGTAGTTCAAAAAAATATCATTAGAATTTAAATTGTCAAATAAATTTTATTGAGTCACCAAAGTAAAAGAAAGGTAGGACGATTACAAAGATGTTGTGAAAATGATCATCATCAAACAATGACTACTTAAATCTATAATACTCATGATTCATATCATGGAACATATATGTATCAAGAAAACTAGGAGTAGGGTGGTGCCACTGAATATCACCTCCGATGGCAGCAAGTCTGTCCGCTACAGTATTTCCCTCCCTGAATATATGAGAGACATGGAATGTCATACTTTGGATAAGGTGTATGGCCTTGTTCCACCATGAAAGAAGCTTCCATGGCAAAGCTGGCTCTGGGTCCATAAATGCACACACCACAAACATGGAGCCAGTCTCCAACCATAGATTAGTACATCCTCTATCGTGTGCATACTCAATGGATAAGCAAGCCGCTGCTAATTCCGCTTCCAGCGAGAATCTATGGCCGAATCCACTAGTAAAGCAGCCCATTTGGAAGCCCCTACAGTTTCGAAATACTCCCCCACCTGAGATGTTTACTGGCGACCCCGCGGCATGCCCATCAGAATTCACTTTCACCTATTCCGGCCGTGGTGCCTGCCATCGAATAGGTATCAATCACTCTAGGGGCTTTTCTAGCATTCCCCTTGATGCCAAAAAATCTCAAAGTCATGAGGTCTTCAACTGTATTGTTCATGCTGCCTAAATCAAACAAGCCGCCCTCACGGATCAAGACCATAAGATTGGCTGTGATACCAGCAGCTCTAACATGTCTGTCAGTTCCATCATCTTTGCATCCTGCATAAACTGCAGCATTGCATTCCTGCCAAATAATCCATACATAGGAAATAATTGCTAATCTCCATAAAGAGACAACTTGCTTGCTCTCCCTGACTTCCATCGCTTGCATCAAGAATCCAACGAAGGGCTGCTCCAAACTCAATCTGCTTCCAAATGCAAAGGTTGATAGGATCTTCTTCAATTCAAATCGAGATGTAGGACATCCCACCATAATATGATCAAGAGACTCCTTGTCATTTTTACAAAGATAACATCTAGAAGGCCCTTTAAAACCTCTGTGTTGAACTGCCTCCTAAGTTGTAAAACACCCTTGATCGCCTTCCACATAGTGATGGATCTTCGATCTGGAATAAACCTGGCCCAAATCCATGAACCCCAGTTTGGCTCAATAAAAACAGCTTTAGCATGCATGTACGCCACCTTAGCTGAAATCTTTCCTTGAAAGGACTTTCTCCATATTCTACAATCAATCATGTTTTGAGACATTCGGGTTTCCAGAATAGCTTTGACAATATGAGGAAAGGTAACACAAAAGCTTTCTGTAATATGCCAATTCCCATCATACAAATAGTCACCTATTGTTTGGTCAAAATGATGTCGAAGATCCTCTGGAATTTCTACCAAATCTGCAATAGGAGTTCCAAGTCAGTTATCTAACCAAAATCGGACCCTTGAGTCGTATCCAACTAGCCAAATCTCGTCCTCCATGAGGACCGAATGTGAGCAGTACAGGCTGCCCGTATGGAAGATGGAACATGTCGTCTTAGATCAAATCCTGTAAATCATCTCTTCTTAATAAAATCCAGCGCCCCCTTCCCATCTAGAATATCCCAAGACAATTTCATCAAGTAAGCTTCATTTGCAGTCCTCAGCGATCGCACCCCCAAACCTCCCTCAGAAGTCAGGCTGCACACTCGATGCCAACTCACAGTGAAGTGATGTTGTCTAGACGTGTCTCCTGTCCATATGAAATTTTGACAAGCCGCCTCAATCTTCTTAATAAGATATCTTGGCCACTTGTATACCATCATAACATGCACCGTAGAAGCAATAACCACAGAATTCACCAAACATATTCTACTAGCCATCGATAAAGTCCCTCTTTTCCACCGCTGAAACTTACTAAGGATTCTGTCTATGGCTTGATTAAAGTAAGCCGACTTGGTGCACCAAGATAAAGAAAAAAAGAATGTACCTTCAGAGATGCCCAAGCTGGAAAGAGTGCGATTTTTCACAGTAGTCAGTACATGCTTACTAAAAAAAACCTTCGACTTCATAGGGTTGAATTCCTGTCCGGAGACCCTTGCATATCAATCAAGCACATTCCGAAGACCCTCTACAGAGTTGTCATCACCTTTGCAGAAAAGGACAATGTCGTCATCATAAAAAAGAAAGGATGGAATGTTATTGGACCTGTTAGCTCGTGCAGGAGAGATGACACCCTTAGAAATCTCATACTCGATCCATCTCCCCAACACCTCTTCAGCTATACAAAAGAGGAGCGGTGACAACGGGTCGCCCTGTCTGACTTCCCTTCCACATGAGAAAAAATCCTCCGAGCTGCCATTCACTAAAATTGAGACCATGGCTGAGTGAAGAATAGATCGAACCCAATGAATGAAAGAATTGTGAAACCCCATTCTTTCCAAAACTTGCAGGACGAACTCCCAACTTAAAGTATCAAATGCCTTTTTAATGTCAATCTTCAACCCAATACTACCTTGTGTAGAGTTATCTAGGCTATTGAAACTTTCCGAAGTAATTGCAATACAGTGATGAATACTTCTTCCTAGAATGAATCCAAACTGAGTTACACTGAGATTCGCACTAAGTACCGCACCCAGCCTATTTGAGAGTATTTTGGTAATAATCTTGAATAAGAAATTACACAAATTTATAAGACGGAAGTCCCCTACTCTCCTTGCTCTCTATACCTTCGGAACAAGTACAATAAAATTACAATTAATACCCTGAGACATGTCTCCCGTCTCAAAAAAATATTGTACCACTGCACATAGGTCCTTTTCAATAAAATTCCAACATTTGTGGTAAAAAGAGCCGCCAAATCCATTCGGACCTGGGGAACTATCCGCAGATAGCTCCATAACTGCTTGCTTGATTTCTTCTGTATTTGGCACGACGATAAGCTTCCCATTGTCGATCTCTCCCACAAAAGGCTGAATGAACTCTGACTCCCCATAGTCTTGACTGCCATATTTCTTTTTAAGTAACTGTGAATAGAATTGAACAATATGTTGCGAGATGAGACCCGCATCTTATATGATCTCCCCATCTATTTCCATAGAAGAGATGGGAGTTTTTGTACGATGGATACGATGCGCCTTGTGGAAAAATTCAGTGTTCCTGTCTCCCTTCTTAAGCCAGGAAGTTCTATTTTTTCGATAGAAGAATTGACTTTTTTCCTCAAGCTTTTTATTTTACTCTACATGCGCTTCTATTTCCTCAAAAAAAATAATTCTTCGCTGTCACCCTCTGTATCGATACAGATTTGCACATTTCTCAGCGTCTCAATCGCCGTATCAACTGAGTTAAAAATATTCTCAAAGTTGTTGCTGTTCTATTTTTTTATATCTCATTTGAAACGTCTAAGCTTGGCAGCAAAAGCACTTAAAGGGTTACCCTTGGTGGAGTGTTTCCACGAGGTTTCTGCCATCACAAAGAATCCCATATCTTTTAGCCACATAGTTTGAAAATGAAAAGGTCGAGGCATCAGGCTATTCATCGAGCAAGAAGCTAGGATTGGAGAGTGATTAGAGCCGTGTCTTGCCAAAGTCATCCCAGCCACCATATTCCATGTATCTAGCATCAAGTCATTTATCAAGATTTTGTCTATTTTAGAGGCTCTCATGCTTCTCGTGGCTGATCTGCAAACCCAAGTGAAACGAGCTCCTTGTAAGGGGAGATAAGTGAATCCAGCATTCTCCAAAAATATCCTAAATTCTTCCGAACCCATATTAACATGTCTGCCGCTATGCAGCCTCTTATGCGATCTCAATGTGGAATTAAAGTCCCCAATCAGCATCATGTTGTTCGATAAGTGAGCTGTAATGTCAACCCATAGCTCCCTCCGAGCAACATGGCTTGTATGCGCATGAATAAACCCAAATCGATAATTGACAGCATTATAAATAAAATCGCAGATCATGATTTGGGAAGTAGAAAGAACAGCCTGTACCTGCGATATGTAATTTGGATTAAAGAAAACCAAAATGTTAGGTCTTAGCCCCTCTCTATAATTATGACCCGCAAACTGCAAGCCGAGACTCGACCAAACACGAGAGGGAACAGACTCAAACAAGATCTTTGGCTCAGCTAGAGCTAGCCAAGCCGGGTTATGCTTCCTGACAAACATCTTAAGGACTGATTGAGATTCATCATGTCCAATTCCACGTACATTCCAAAATAGCACTTTTATTTAAAACGAGCTCCACGACCATGCTTCGGCGGTTTGTCCAATGTATCTCAATCCTTATTGGTAGTAGAGTGCATGTTTTTATTTGGTTTTTTAATAGGAGGGACATGCTGTATACCAGGGCCTCCTGGTGAACTAGAGCGGGTCGAAGGAGAATCTTTTCGAACAAAATGAGTGGCACTGTTCTCTGTACCCTTAATTGTTTTCTTTCCCGAAGTATCCGCCACAACAATCTGCCCCTGTGATGGCGAAAGTGTAGTGTAGTCCTGCCTCTCTGGACTCAAAACCGTATATGGGATCGGCTCTCCTATAACCACCAAAGATAGGTTCTGTAAGTTTTCTTGCTGTAATTTCCTATCCTCTTGATTGATAGTTTTATCTTCCAGTGTCACCAGATATGGGTCCTGCAAGTTTCCTTTCTGTATGTTTCTGTCCTCTTCATTAATATTTTCATCCTCCAACACTGAGTCCGAGTCTGAGTTATTTCTTTCATCTTCCTTCTCTGATGCAATCCCCTCGTCCACATCAGCATTTTCTTCCTCATCCCGTTTATCAACATTGTGCACATCTTCCTTCTTCGAATCCTCCCCTAAGTTGTCAAACCTATTGGATGTAGGAATGATTTTCGAGGGGCCTTCTTTCCTCGTCCACAATTTATTAGCTTTGGTAAAACCACCTTGAGCCATTCTCCCTTGCTTTCTTTTCTCTTTGTGTTGCTCCTTTCTGTCCCGCCTCTTCAAACAGCTCTGAGCATCGTGACCCAATATCTGGCATGAAGTACAGTACTCTGGAATATTTTCATAACCAAAAGAGACCTTGATAATATCTTTGGATGTGTCAATATTCATACTCATCAACAATTGTTCCTGAACATCCACTTCCAACAACACACGAGCAAAATGCCCAGTGGAACCATTCAACGACCTCTCATCAATTCTAATAGGGGATCCAACCGCTTTAGCAATATTTTTTAGAACATCTTCGTGCCATAATTCCAACGGCAGTTCATAAATCCTTATCCAGATAGGAACAATTGACGATTTTATCTTGTAAGGATTAAAGGTCGAGGTCCATTGTTGCACAAGAAGTTGAACCCCATTAATGTCATAGATCCTTTTTTCTCAGCATTGAAGACTTACGATTTCTATCCGCCACCAGTAAAGAGTAATATCCCCGTCCCAATGCAATGTTAAGAATAGATACAATTCCAAAGGTGCTTTGAAACATATTATCCACCTCCAATTGACTCATCGGCTTGCATTCTTTCTCAATCAAAACCCTAACAATCACAAATTGAGAAAAAAGATTCTTATGTACGTCGTAAATTTTTTTACTGATCGATAGAGTAACAATATCACCTGTTTTGTCGAGTGGCCTCACCACAGGATCCGGAAAAGATCCCTTGCATATGGTCGATTTGAGACGAGAGATGGGATCGTCTCAATTTTTAGCAGTTTTCGCCGCATATGAACCATCCCCCTGAGTAGGGTTTGACAGAAAATTTTTGTTAGGGTTCAAAGAGTAACCCGCCTGATGGTTACCCCTGGGTAGAGTATGATCATCATTCCTGCCCTGGGGGATGGTAGGACTTGCCGCAGACAATCCGATGTGGACACGTCCATTGCTTTCCATCGATGGAATCTCTCCAGCAAAAGCGGCATTGCGTTCCAGGAGGTCATCAAAAAAGAGAGTCCAAAAGAACCAGACGGAGCAGATGATGGTGGTACCGACGTGCTAGTCGGAGCAAGTGTACGTGTATGAATCAGGTATCCATAAATATTAAAATTACACAAAATATTTTATCTATATTATATAATATATTGTGAAATAATTATATAATTAATTAATAGTTATAAATTTTATTTGATAATATTAAAAATAATAAAGTTCATATTATATTTAATTCTTAATTAATTAACAATAATATAATCTTTATTAAAATATTAATTTTAACACAAAAATGTATATATGTATATAAATTAATTAATACATTAATTTAAACACTAAAAAATATAAATATATTATAAATATATAATACTAATTATAATTTGTATTTAATCATATTTATTTTAAATATAAATATATTTCTAAAATAAATTAGTATTAAATGTGTATGTGTAATCTACAGGTATTGATAAACGAGTTTGGGACGGGTATGAATATCATAATATATTTTTTTAATAAAATGGGTACGAAAATGAGTAATTTATATTTAAATAGATACGAGTACGTACGGATACCCCTATAGTGGATATCCTGCCTGCTATAATCCCTAACAACTACCGATTATACATTAAAATATTATATTTCTCAAACTAATATATATTACAATAGTATATTCTTTAATATTTTATTTGATTACTTGATATAACAAATACTTGGTTTGAGAAATTAATCATTGGTTTGATTACAACTAATTTATGAGATATATATATATATATATATATATATATATATGGTTATAGGAAGCCCATTTATAATATAATTAATTGAAATATCTATAACCAAATTATGCCTAGGTTTAAATGTAGTTTTTAGGAGATTCATAAAAATGTATGAGAGAAGGTTTTTATTTTTTAAAATACAATAACAATTTTAAGTGAACGATCTATTATTTTTTTTTTATTTTTTTAATTTATGAATAGAATCTGTGTAAATAATTTTTCTTATAGAAATGAAATCGAGAAATAAATATATTACACGTGAATAATTCTTTCACCGGTCCTAATATCGATTCGTTTCACCCTTAGACAAACATTAACCAAGCATACGGGATGCAATACAATAATAAGTTTGGAATGATATTATTCTGAATTTTTTAAATTGGACATGTCCGATCACGGATGGTTAAGATTTAAATGGATACGAATTACGGGTACTCCTAACATCGATATTGATTATCTCTAATAATTATAATTTCTGGTACCCGTTTTACCCTAAGCATATTGATAAATAATTTTTGAGTTGTTACAAATATAGTAATAAAATTTTAAGCGGCACAGATTCGGGTATGAGCGGTTGATATTTAAATAAATATGGTATGTTACCTTTAAATAAGTGCGGGTACTATTAGATAAAATTGTATGATTTAATATTTATCAGCAGTGAAATGACGACTTTACCCCTATGATTTATGGTATACTTTTTCCCAGTAGTTTAGGGCATACTGTCCCTCGAGGGTTTAATATTTATCGGCAGGGTTTAGCGTTTGTTCTAATTGTAACATTATGACTTTACCTCTGTGCTTTATGCTATACTATTATCTAGTAGTTTAGGGCATACCGTACCCCAAGGGTTTACCATTTATCGGTAGGGAATAGTCTTTGTTCAAAGGCTGAAATTAAGATTTTCCATAGTGGTTTTTTGTATGCTGTACCCAAAGAGTCTACAAAGCATGTATTATGGAGGGAGTATATTATAAAAAAAAGGTATATTTTTAGTTAAGAGCTATTTATTTGACAAAATCCCTGACCATGCAATACACGACACTATTTTTTGGACAATCTTACTGCTGCATAAGACGGTATTACTAGGCTTCTCCTTCGGGTAGAGATAGAATGATTTATCCAAAAGGCATGATTTAACTTCTCTTTCGGGTTTAAATAACATCAGAATACCTTTTCCCGTGCAACACACGAGTGTTGGAAATTAATCTATTAAACCTTAATCCTATTATGATTAACGAGATTTAAACCGTAAAGCGGAAGCGTACCTGATCCAATAAGTCCTTGAGGCTGAACACGAACTCGGAATCCGTGGTTTTATGGCCTTCCTCAACTAAGCCTCCTTATTCCTTATGGGGACCGTAGTAATCCCTCCCGATGGGGAGAAGGGAAGACCATGTGCGGCTTAGTATATTGGGGACCATAACCGGGTAACCTTTATATACTACTTGATTAGACCACCCATAATCACCTAATCACGTAGTATTGGGTATCCACTCAATAAGTCCATATTAATTATTATTATAGCTCATGGACCTTTAACCTTAATTGGATCACTTAATTAAGTCCATAAAATAATTGAATAGCTAATATAATTGCATAATAATATATTGCCCACAATTAGATTATAATGGAAATTAATAAATTTCCAACAATCTCCCACTTGGGCTATATATTTTCCGTTAGCAATTATATCAAGAGTCCTTAGTTGCGCAACTTTATGCTATTCCTCTTCAGGCTATACTTAACAATCTGGTCCATCTCATATACTAATATGGAACTACCGCGGCATTCACCACATTATAAATCGTAATTAAACCCCGACAATCACCATATCAATATACTCAATGACATAGATCAAATATGGTGAGTAGCATGGAAATTACATGTCAAATGTGATCAACATCATGTCTATTTCCAACTGGTCCAACTTTACTCCTTAGTGAGATCAATTCATAATGTAAAATATTACAAAATGAAAAATTAACTTAAGTGAATTCACAATGAATTCAAATCCATCAACTCAATTCTGCAGAAAACCGAATTATCTAAAATCAAAGTGTCTTAAAACTTTAAAGAGCAATAAATATAGACTCCCACTAAACCAATGTATTCTAAAACCTTATAACACCCACATGAGTAGCTAGCTCATAAAATTACAGGGCGTTGAATACATAAATAGCGGATTCGAATTTAGAGTCTATCTCAGTATGCTCTACCAAAATTTATCCATAAGAACACTTTCTTTAACAACCAAGAATTCTATGTCAATATGCTTGACTTATAAGAACTCTTATTGCTAGTACTTTACTGCGAACTAACTGTCACAATCAACTTTATGTGACTAAACTTCGCAACCTTTATTTCATGTTTGAATGCCCCTTAGTGTGCTACTGATTATGTCGTCATGGTTAATGAGCTAAAGTGTTTGCTTAATACTTTTACTTGTATAGCTCTCCAGACCAACAGAAGATGTAGCCTGAAGTGGATCTTATATCGTATTGGCATCCAACAAACTCATAATCAGACTACTTTATGATCTCCTACTAATATGATTATCTCTAATGTTAAAGCATGCTATCCTTAGTTCTCTGTAAAGATCCATACTAGAGTTACTTAAATGTCTACTTAATACACCAACAACAGAAGCCAAATTAAGTCTTGTATAGACCTCATCATACAACAACTTCCAATAGCCAAAACATATAGAATATTTCTACATTTCTTAAATCTTTAGTTTAACTTTAGGGCACCTGATTGAGACAACACTTGTCTCCCTTACTTTAACTTAAATATTCTCCCACTGAATCACATAATCATCTACATTTGTCTCAAAACCAAATGAGACATTTACTTCATGATGATACTTGTGATTCCTTTACGAAAAAAAAAAATTGCTTGAATGCATAGATGGATTTCCTATTAGTTCTTAAACCATTTAGATCGTATCATCAGTGTTGCGATCAAGGAACTTTATCTTTACATCCATCTAATATGATTCAAGATTAAAATGTACTAATAATATCACGATTATCTCAAAACAATGTCTTCCTTCCCTTTAGAGTATAATCCTTTATCAAGATGCAAACCTAATAATCTTGTATTGATTTATACTCATAACTTATGGCATTAACCCACTTTAAACTATTTGGACCTTACATGGTTTGATGAACATTGTTTGAATGTTCTACCATTAATTCCATAGTGTCCTCTTTATTTAGGAGAAAACTACATAATTATCCGAATTGATTTTCTCCGAACTCTAGTGGTTTTCTTAGTGACATTAATTGTTGAGGTTGTTGATTTTATTATACCTTAAATATTATTGACATTGTCCCATTGATATTCTGAATTTACATAATTTCTAAAAGTTTAAGTAGGGACCGTATTGACTCCCCCTCAAAGACAATGTCTCTAATATTATTCTTCCCCCAAATCAACATCCTCACATAATACCGTATTACCCGTCTCAAATATGATCCGATCAATTGGATCATAAACTTATTATCTTTATTTAATACCAATAAAGTAGCTTGTATCTATTTGAATCCAATTTTCTTTAGTAGATCCCAATGATCTAGCCTTAGTTGGATATCACCATATGTGAAACTCAAAGAGTTCTCACAACTACTTTGGTTGGAACTTTATTGAGACCATAAGCTGCAATCTTTAGTATTTCTCCAATTAGTAACCATATATTGTGGAGTACTATTTTTGTCTTTTAACTACACCACAGCACCATTCATACTAAGTAATCTTAATGTGGTGTATTATAAAACAATTTCACAAGCCTTTAGGAGAAAACAAAAGGTTATACTTTAGTTGTCTTTAACAGCTTTCTTAATGGGATTTCTTATATTGTCCTTATACTTTATTGAGATTAAGTTTGACTTATTAGTCTCATCCTTATTATGGAAGTTTACTCATCAAGTATGATTTTGTTGTTGATATATGAAAAACTTAATTAGCAGACTTCTTAATTATACAGAGAATTAATGCAAAATAATTTTTCATGCTCGCATTAAACTTTATAATCTTTCAAAAAACTTTATAGTCTTTCAAAATTCAACTAAATTAGAATCATCTTGAAGATTCGAGCACAATATTAGTATCAAGTCTTTGGACAAAAAATACTAATTTAAATGATGCTTTCATGCAGTAGTCAAATACTGATAATAAAACTGTCAAGCAATAGCCTTCCTGTGGGCCGACTTATTACTCACATGTCAAACCAAATAATTGTCACGTATTTACCACCACAGATACTTGTGTATTTCTGCCAAATATTAATCTACCTGTGGGCCGATCAATACCCGCATGAAGATACACTCATACAACATTATTAATTGGGGACCCATCACAAGACACCTTGTACAACATTAACCTCGTCTGTGGACAAAAATTAACTGCAGAGGTAATCTTGGTGTAATAATCAAGTATTGACAATAAGTTCTGTCAAACAAGTGTCTATCTGTGGACCGACTAATGTTCACATGAACAATTCAAATAATTATCACATACTTATTATCACATGTATGTTATTATTCTGTCAAACTGTGCCTACCTGTGGGCCGAACACAGAACACATGAATAATTACACATCCATCTATGTAATTTCAATAAAGTCGCACTTCACACACAGAGGCTGCTGTGGCAACGTGAGGCTTCGATTGACTAGATTGAAGGTTTACTAGACTAATTAAATAAATATTAAAATATTTAATTTAATTAAACGATATTTAATTGTCTTCCCAATTTAATTTAATTTTATTCCTCTAACCAAATAGGAATTTGACATGATTCTTATATATTTAAATTAATGAAAGATATCCTAATTTAAATAAGGATTCCTAATCCCAATTTAATAAAAATTGAAATTGGCAAATATTCTTTTCATTACAATCAGAATATGGTATGTATATATATGTATTGTGTAATTAATATAATATGCTTAAAATCATAATCACCAAATATCACTACCTTTCTCATATATTGAAACGAGCAGATATCTCGATTATCAAATCAAAAAAGGTTGATCATTTATTTCAAACATAATTCGCTGAAATTTAACCTTAGAATTTCGAAACTAGATCCAATTTATGCGATTAAACTGAATTTGAATAATTAATCGCAACGAACAATTAAAATTAATAATCAAACATATATGATTAAAATTTTAATTCCATCAAATCTTAGAGAATCATAAATAGAGTAGCTCTGATACCAATTGTTGGAAATTAATCCATGAAACCTTAACCCTATTATGATTAACGAGATTTAAACCGTAAAGCGGAAGCGTACCTGATCCAATAAGTCCTTGAGGCTGAACACGAACTCGGAATCCGTGGTTTTATGGCCTTCCTCAACTAAGCCTCCTTATTCCTTATGGGGACCGTAGTAATCCCTCCCGATGGGGAGAAGGGAAGACCATGTGCGGCTTAGTATATTGGGGACCATAACCGGGTAACCTTTATATACTACTTGATTAGACCACCCATAATCACCTAATCACGTAGTATTGGGTATCCACTCAATAAGCCCATATTAATTATTATTATAGCCCATGGACCTTTAACCTTAATTGGATCACTTAATTAAGTCCATAAAATAATTGAATAGCTAATATAATTGCATAATAATATATTGCCCACAATTAGATTAGAATGGAAATTAATAAATTTCCAACAACGAGTTCAAACGCTAGTATCATACAAAAAAGTAACCGTTAACCTTTAATTTAATCTAAGAGTGTTAGTCTGTTAAATAAAAAGTAGAAAAATTGGGCACTTTAACTTCCGTTGCCCTAAGACATACAAATATTTGTCATTTATTATTCATTTTCAGCTCCAACAAGTATCATTTTTAACAACTTTAAGAATCTTACTTGAACAATTTAAGTAAATAAAGAAAAATTATGATAGATGGCTCAGTAAAACTATCAAAAGGGTGGAAATTCATGTCTCAAAATGATTAGAAATGAAAAATGAATACGAGTTAAAAGCATATCGAATATATTAGGTTAAACATAAAAAAGATGGACATTTAATATCATCTCCAAGACTTAGGATACTTTCTTGAATATTTAAACACATTTTCTTTGTAGTTTACAAAGAAAGAATGTATAAATTCACGGGACGAGTAGATCATGTGTCTCAAATGAGATTGGCAGGCCATCCTTATTCGCAAGTAATATAGTTAGTTGTCCTATTATAGAAATATTATATCATGATTAAATGTTGAAAACAAATTGTAGGCCAAATATCATATAGGGAACATCGTGAGTCATCACCATTACTAATGGAATTGGCTTTATGTGCAATAGAAGCTCTCTCTAGCTAAGGGACTACGTACATAATAGAAATTTGTAGAGTTGTTTCCCTTTAGGTGGCAGATTTGATTTCATCTAAAAACACATGACATCTTTGTTAGTTTAAATTTCTCTTTTAATTAAGTAATCATAATTTGGTCCACATGTCATCATCTTATTGGAGTGGATTTTTACAATCTCATAACTCCTTCCAGTTACCCACTATGTTTGAAACGCGAGTTATCTTCTCTGATGTGGAGAACGTGGGGGTTAACTTCTCTGATGGGGAGAAGTCATTTTACAGTTATTTTCATACAGTTTATAAAAGGTCTCTGTGCTTGCTTTTCATTTGGCATCCTACACACCATATAGGGAGAAAAGAAAAGGCCTAGAAGTACCATAGAAAATCGTGAGTTAAGGTTTAAAGTTGAGCAATGGCTTGAGGTATGTTATCGATCCGTTAACACTTCCACCGCGCAATTGTCGTGATTTATGGCCAAATGTTCTATCATTTGGTATTAGAGCAGTTTTATCTTTGCCTTGCTTTCCGTTGAGTTGTTTACTTCGTGGGTTTTCGTGTCGTGTTCATTGAATTATGAGGATTGTGTTGAGATTTTCATGTTATTTTCATGCTTAAATCTTATTTTTATGATGAAAAGTTTTCTGCTGTGAAGCATACGATCATGCAAGTGAGAAAATTGCAGTCTGCATGACCAACTAAGCTGTAATGATTCTTGTCATAATCTTTGCCATGTTTGTGTATATTCTATTTGTGATGATCTTTGCACCGGAAAATTAATTCGAGATTACTATGCTGAATTATTTGATGTTTGTATGCGTATGGTTTATAAATGTTGAAGGCATACAAAATTTGATAAATTTTTGGCATGTTTTAATATTAATTCATAAGTGCTCATTCATGAGGATCAATTATCTGAAGGATTCTTGGCAATAGAATGAGATGTTGTTTAATTTAATGTCAAGTGATCCATATGATTTTAATTGATTAAGGAATAGCCACAACATCCTAATTGATTAAAATTATATATATAGATTACAGAATCACATACGGATAATGACATTAATTGTGATTGATTGTATGAAATGTGATAGATTTTATCCCACAGGAATTTTTATTACATTTTTCGTGATTAATTAGGATAAAATATTAAATTATGCTTTTTAATTTACCTATAGGGATTAGAAAATAGATATAGTTTAATCATGTAGTTTAAATGAATCTAATGAATTGAACTTTAGCCCACATGCAAGTTTTATGTCTCTAGATTCATATGTTTAAGATGACTTACATTGGTAATGTGTTATAAAGTTTATCTTTTGATTATATGAGCATGTTTGTTTATTTAATGCAGTGATGCAACCTGTTAATTACTCTGATATGAAGTTTGACGTTCCCGAGCTCAATGGGGACAACCATAAGATTTGGAAGGAGAGAATTCTTCTTCATTTGGGATGTACATTGACTATGCTATCAGGAAGGATGAGCCCCCTGCTATAACTGAAGATAGCACCAGATGAAGTTGATCTTTATGAAAAGTGGGAGAGATCTAATCGTCTCTGTGTTATGTTCATAAAGACCAAAATATCTGCTGGGATAAGGGGTTCAGTCGAGCAAAATGTTAATGTCCGTGCTTTGTTGAAGGCAATTGATGATCAATTTATGTCTTCTGACAAGGCATTAGCTAGCACCCTTATCATGCAGTTCTCATCCTTAAAGCTTACTGGAGTTAGAGGCGTGCGTGAGCATATCATGCACATAAGGGATATAGCGGGCTCAGTTGAAATTATTGGAAGTTGAGATGTCGGATTCTTTCCTTGTTCACTTTATTTTGTGCACTCTTCCTCCACAGTACGGCCCTTTTATGATCTCTTATAACACACATAAGAATAAATGGTCAATCAATGAACTAATGACCATGTGTGTTCAAGAGGAGGGGAGATTGGCCATGGAAGAATGTGAGAAAGTGAATTTGGCAAAAGGGAAAAAGAAACAAAATCAGGCCAAGGACAAGGAAAATTATAAAATCTTTTCCTATAAGGATATCAAGAAAGAAAGCAAGTGCTTTTTCTGCAAAAAGAAGGGGCACATGAAGAAAAATTGTCCTAAGTTCATGAAGTGGCTTGAGAAGAAGGTACTCAATTTTCACTTATTTGTTATGAATCCAATATGATTGATGTTAATCATAACACATGGTGGATTGATTCTGGTTCTACAATCCATGTTACGAATTCCTTGCAGGGACTGCAAAACCTGCGGAAACCAGTGGGAAGTGAGCAAAGCATCTATTCTAGAAACAAGATGTCTTCACATGTTGATGTTGGATTGTATACTAAAAGTCTAGCTTTAGTATGAACAATGTCATAACAATATTCGAAATGAGAATCATTGATCAAATGATTGCATCTTATAATTTATTTTATATGCATGATGCAATAGTCCATTTACTTTATACTGTAGATAATATGTTGTGCGACAACACGCGGAAGATCATATTATCGGTTTCCTTATAAAGTATAAACAGATGCTCACAACTGAGATAGACGAGGACTCTCTATCGGTATGGTTGTAGTGTGGTTTGGTATTAGCTTGTCTTGGCTATAGAATCACATTAGTGCACTTGTGTGTATTGAGCAGGACCGCCTGAGATCGTTCGACTTATACTGACTTATAGAAGAACTTGATCTCTGTTATTATGGAAGTTCGTGCTCTTAATCCCTATACAATAACCTCGACACGTAGGGCAGTATGTATTTCTTTGATTCATCAATGGGTGAGATTTATATGTATTAAATCAACAAACTCGGTGAGTTGGGAAGTAGTGCTGTATCTATGGTGTGCTGTTGATTGTAAAAGGAATCCATGTCCGTCATAGGTTGATGATGTCCCCTTGAGGAGCTCATAAGGTTTATCATGTAAATTTTGCAAGTGGATTAATTTCCGGCATGATAAAAAGGTTGAGTGGTACTACTCTCGGACGAGATATTAATTAATTAGAGTTGTCAGTAACTTAATTAATTAATGGACATTGAATATCTTAAACATGGGGAGACTATCGGGCTCATAATAAGAAGGAGCCCAGAACATAATTTTGGGATTGGACGGGTAGTGCAATAATAATATTTTAGTGGACTATATTATTATTATTGGATTTAATTAAAAGCTTTGGGCTAAGCTTGGTTAATTAAGTTCAATTGAGGCCCAGCCCAATTTCTCCTCCTGGTCCCTGCTGTAGCCCAATATAAATAGTCATCTCAGCTTCTGGAAACCTAACTTCCTGCGCCTCTTTTGACGTGAGTTAGAGAGAAGCAGATTGAGAGAACTCTGGGGATTGTTGACCACCCAACACCAGAGTTGACTTGGGACATACAGCAGAAGATCAAGAGGTGTTCTTCTGCAGCGATTCAGACTCTACATCAACCCTGAAGTACGGTAATCATGTTAAATCGCTTCCGCTGATTTTGTTTGCCTGATAACCTAAACGGATCACGTTTGGACCACACGATCCAATTGCCAACAATTGGTATCAGAGCGTTGGTTTCGTGGTGAAACGTGAGACGTTAGTATGGTTTTTCAAGCCATACGTGTGTTGATTGTCTTTTTTAACGCATCTAAGAAGGCTTATGTGATTGTTTGATTAGTCGGGATATTATCACATGATTGTAAGCATGATTTTGAGGGTTGTGTAATTGTAAGCATGAAACCCTTTATGGATAATCTGCCCTATATGATCGTGTTGCTTAATCTTGCTGGACACGAGAGAAACACCATGTAAATCACACTAAAATACACGATTGTTACATCACTGAGCAACGACGATGAGAGGATGCGGTTGCTAAGAAGAAGGCGGTCTGGTTCGAGCGATTCAGGAGGAGATTCGAGTGAGTCCTCCATGGATTCTACAACGAGTCTTCCCTCCTTTCGATTGAGTCGGAAGCAGTTTCCATCTAGTCATGAGGCGCTTTACGATCTGCTCAGTCAGCATGGTGCGACTGTTGATCGGTGGTAGCGTGGCAACGACTAGAAGAGCCTCACGATGGTGATCGATTGCGGGTTCTTGACGGCATCGGAAGCCTGGCATTGGTAGTCGCTGCAACTGATGCTTCCGGCTGACTCAGGCAGCTTCTTGGCGGTACTGTTGGATCGCCGTGTGTCGCTGGAGGCATGATTCCGGAAGGCAGGCGACACGACTCTAGTTGGCAGTTGGAATGGCCGTCGGGAGCAGCGAGCACCACCGGTGAACGTTTGTCGCTGCGATCACTTTAATGGCTGGATTCGTAAGATCATCACGCAGTGTTCTTGATCTGATGCGTGGCGGCACAGGGAATTCTTGACACGGCTGGGAGATCTTGCACGGCTGTCGGCGCGGCTCGATTCCGGTGGCTGTCGGCTGGTCCGCCGGTTGTAGCACCGCCAAGATGCGCCGCTGCTTACTGTGTGAGGAAGAAGCGACTGCGGCTGGAATAATAGGGCAGCAATGATGATTGGGCCTTATTCGGTTTTGGGCCCAATTTTTGTTTAATTTGGTTTTGGGCCTGAGTTGTTTTTTTTTAATTAATTCAGCTGTTTTTAGGGCCCAATTTTAATTAAATGAAAATGGGCTGCTGGGCCAATCCTTGTTTTAATTAATTGTGGGATTGATGTTGGGCCAAGGTTAAATATTGGGCTTGACCTTAATGCTGAAATTGGCAAGATAAATGGGCTTAATTATTTTAATAATGGGCTGTTCATTTTATGCTAATAATGTTTGGGTCAGCTGGGCCTATTTAATTGATCCAACATTTTATGCAATTAATTAATGTTATATAACTAATTAATTGATTTAATTGTCAATTATTGTTGTATATGTGTAAGACATGTTCTATGTAATTTATTTATTTAAATTGCTGTTAATAGAAGCATGTCTAAGTTGTATATTTTATTCTGGAATATTATATGCATGTTAAATACCCTCGGTAATTAAATAACTAAGTGGGAGAGGGGATTGGTAATAAATTCCCGCGGCCTCCATTATTGGTTTGTTAGCGATGTGAATAGACTTGCGCGTCGGCATTAGAGCCTTCCTCCCCATCGGATGAGTTTATTCATGGATTGCTGGAACAGACTTCATTAAATAATTACGTTTGTAATGTGATGCATATGAACTTGCGCGTTGGCTTAGACCTTCCTCCCTATCGGATGAGTTTATATGCGGTTCACTGGAACAAACTTGTAATTGATGACTGTAGGAAGTTATCCGAGCGCGTGTGTACTTCTCCATCTGTAAGGCACACAAGCTTGGGCCGCGGACTTGGGGTCAAATAATGGTGTACACTTAGATGTAAATAATAAGTATCCTCCCCATCGGAGTCACTGCTTTTATTTGCATGGCTAAAGAGGAACCGACTATTAATTATTTTGTCATAAAGTGAGGTTGACAAATGAAATTAATGGGTAAAACCTTCTCTTGTAAATGTTCGGGTTTGTAAACGTCCACACTATCGTGGCTTGCAGACTCACGGTGCTTGAGATGTCGGTGAATTTTATTTTATATTGTTTTGAGGGAATCGATATAAAAGAATAAAATTCGAAGTTTTGATCAGTATATTTATTTGTGATTCTCTGAATTTCGAATGGTTTTATTTCACTAATTGTTAACTAAAAGACATTATATTTACTTGTCCAAATTAAATGATTAGAAAAGAATCTTGGTTTTGAAAATTACTGCTTAAGAAAATACATGTGTACTCACACAAAGAACGTCTCATGATGCCTATTAAAGTCTCTAGTGAAGAGATGAGAGGTTCATAGAAATATGATGGTCTCATGTAACTCTTCGGATACTTGAGTAATTTAAAAGGCGAAAGATCATGGTTGAATTGATGAATGAATTGGAAAAGCTTGGAATAGAAATTGAAAGGGAAACCTAAGTCAATTTTATTCTTCACAATTTGCCTGGATGTTTTGAGCAAGTTCTACCTGAAATACGAGAGATTGTATATGGTAGGAGACTTCTGACAAAACATGTGGCAAAGGAAAGCCATTTTCATCATAAAGTGAACAAGGTTAATATCTTATTTACTAATGGTTTAAACATGATTAGTGATGGCATCTACTGACACGAAGTATGTAGATACTGGAATCACTAAATGTTTATCACTGAGTAAGGATAAGATTGTTAATAACATGGGTAAAACTACAAAGGTAGTGGCTATTGCAGTGGGAGTTATTTATTTATCTCATGATAAGAATAAACGATTGATTATGAGAAATTATCTTTACGTACGTTTCATAGAAAGAATTTAATTTCGGTTTCTATGCATTAACGGATGGATACTTCATTTCATTTAAATGACATGGTCATAGAAATGAGGAATGAGGCTATAATCCGTTAAAGTACGTTGGTGGATAATTTGGATACTATTGAATCATGCACATCCCACAGATGCAAGAAACAGTAATTTAATAATGCATCTTCTAATATTAGTAAGAGAAAGGAACCTTCGGAAATGAACTAAACATACATTTGGCGTCTATGACTAATTCATTTTACTTAAGTAGGATTCAAAAGTTGATAGACGATAGACCATAAGGTTTATCTGAAGTGGAAACTATCGGACTTGCGAATCTTGCTTGGAAGTAAAAATGATTAACTGCCTTTTCAAGGCTGTGGGTGTAGAGCCAAAGATATATATGTTGGAATTAGTTCATTCTGATTCAAGTGAACCTAATATTATCCAGGCGAGAGGTGGTTATGAATATTCGAAGATTATTCTGGAAACCAATATATTTATATGATGCACTGCATGTCTAAGTTCTTTGATTAATTCAAGAATTGTAAGGCTGGTACGGTGAAGCATCATGGAAAATATATTAAGTCATTACGATTCAATCGTGATGGCGAGTACCTCTTGGGATATTTAGGAGCTATTAATCAGAAGTTGAGATTAAATCTCAAGTAGTCTACACCGGGTATGCCCCAGCTGAATGGTGTGGTGGGTAGAAGGTATAAGGCTTTTATGGTTATAATTAGATAGATGATGAATTATTTGGAATAATTAAATTCATTTTATGGATATGCCCTAGATACAGTAATTCGTGAAACGTTTGTCTGTATATGGAATATTCTGGAAAAATGGAGGGTGATTTATATAGTCCAAAAGATCGAAGGCTAATTGTTAACTCAATAACTAGATTTTTGGAAAAGGACTGTGTAATAAATCACAAACCCATGTATAAGTTGTTCTAAAGGAAGTGAGAGGAAAACACTAAGTATAAGTACCAAGTGTACAAGAGGATATACCACAAGGTAAACTGCAACACGTGTCACGTCTGATACACAATTACGTGTAGTGTCTTGTCGTAGTGGGAGGGTTGTGTGACAACTCATAAATATATGTCTGGGAGAGTCGTGAGACTTGATCCCTAGTGAACATGGTATTATCCCACGGATACGACGTAGCACTACAAGATGAAAATGCGGAATCTTAGTAAGTTGCAATGTATGTTGAAATAGAATCTACGGATTCTGAATAAAGTCTGGGAGCTTATAGGACCACTAAATGGTATAAAAATCATTGCAAGTGGTCAAGGGAAATAAAAGAGGATCATATGGAAAGGTGAAGACCTTGAAAGCAAAGCTTGTTGCGAAAAAGTGTACTCAGAAAGAAATGGTTCGATTATGAGGAAACATATTCGCTGGTAGCTATGCTTAAGTTGATCCGGATTCTTTTATGTATTGCTGCTCATATTGAAATATGAGGAACAGCAAATAGATGTCAAGACAGCTTTCCTGATTGGAAGTTTTGAGGAAAACATCTATGTGAAGCAACCAGAGTGATTCATTGCAAAGTACTAATAGCATTTTGATAGTAAGCTTAAAAGTGTCCAGCGATGGACTAAAAGCAAGCTTTGAGATCGTGAAGCATCTGTTTTGATTAGGTAATCCAGTGGCATGGATTTAAATCAATGAGCGGATGTGTTTTGTGTGTTGTAAAGAGTGACGAAAACGTGGTGGTATTTTTTGTACTATACGTAGATAGTATCTTGCTCATTGGAGACAATGAAAGAGTATTATCGGGCGTATGGGTACGGTTAATAAAGCGGTAGTGATGAAGGACTTAAGAAAGGCAAAATACATCCTTTTGATCACGGTAATACGGATCACAAGAAAGGATGTTATGCTTATCTCAAGTTTCATAAATGATACAATCCATACTCGTTTAGCATGTGAATTTATCTTGTTGGATGTGTCTTGAGACATAAAAGAAAATAAAGGAGATGAAAGCGGTTCCTTATGCTTCGGCGAATAAGGAAGCTTAATCTAAAGAATGCTATGAACGAAGTTGGATATCTGTTTTGCTGGATGCATGAACAGAAGGTATCAACGTAACCCGGAACAAGAATGATGAACTGTAGTAAGACATATATAAAGTGCCTGAGAAGGACTGGAAATTATATGTGGACTTACTGGACAGATTCACTGCTTCTTGTGGATTACGTAGATTCGGATTTTTTAATCAGATTGGACGGTAGTAAATTCTCCTCAAAGGTTATGTGTTTAACTTTAGGAAGTAGAGTCATAGTGTGGAGGAGTATTATATAGAAATATATTTTAGACTCCGGACTCCATCATGGAAAGATGATAAATTGGAGCCTATAAGGCAGCCAAAGTATCTATATGACTCTAGAGACTTCATGATGGACTTTGAAGTGTTTCTAAGTTTGCCCAAGGTAATCACAATTTACATTGTTGATATTGGTCCAGTTGCAAACTTGAAGGAATCACGAGTCCATAAGGCAATTAAACACATGGAGCGCGAGTACCACCTGTTACGAGAAATCGTATGATGAGGCGAAGGTTGTTGTCGCCTAGATTGCATCGGATGATGACCTAGTAAACCATTTACAAGGACCTTAAGGCGAGAGCTTTTAATGGTCGTGTAGTGGGAGTAGGAATCAGATGTATGGCAGAAGACATGACAGCATAGTCTTTTAGTATAAGTGGGAGATTGTTGGATTGTATACTAAAAGTCTAGCTTTAGTATGAACAATGTCATAACAATATTCGAAATGAGAATCATTGATCAAATGATTGCATCTTATAATTTATTTTATATGCATGATGCAATAGTCCATTTACTTTATACTGTAGATAATATGTTGTGCGACAACACGCGGAAGATCATATTATCGGTTTCCTTATAAAGTATAAACAGATGCTCACAACTGAGATAGACGAGGACTCTCTATCGGTATGGTTGTAGTGTGGTTTGGTATTAGCTTGTCTTGGCTATAGAATCACATTAGTGCACTTGTGTGTATTGAGCAGGACCGCCTGAGATCGTTCGACTTATACTGACTTATAGAAGAACTTGATCTCTGTTATTATGGAAGTTCGTGCTCTTAATCCCTATACAATAACCTCGACACGTAGGGCAGTATGTATTTCTTTGATTCATCAATTGGTGAGATTTATATGTATTAAATCAACAAACTCGGTGAGTTGGGAAGTAGTGCTGTATCTATGGTGTGCTGTTGATTGTAGAAGGAATCCATGTCCGTCATAGGTTGATGATGTCCCCTTGAGGAGCTCATAAGGTTTATCATGTAAATCTTGCAAGTGGATTAATTTCCGGCATGATAAAAAGGTTGAGTGGTACTACTCTCGGACGAGATATTAATTAATTAGAGTTGTCAGTAACTTAATTAATTAATGGACATTGAATATCTTAAACATGGGGAGACTATCGGGCTCATAATAAGAAGGAGCCCAGAACATAATTTTGGGATTGGACGGGTAGTGCAATAATAATATTTTAGTGGACTATATTATTATTATTGGATTTAATTAAAAGCTTTGGGCTAAGCTTGGTTAATTAAGTTCAATTGAGGCCCAGCCCAATTTCTCCTCCTGGTCCCTGCTGTAGCCCAATATAAATAGTCATCTCAGCTTCTGGAAACCTAACTTCCTGCGCCTCTTTTGACGTGAGTTAGAGAGAAGCAGATTGAGAGAACTCTGGGGATTGTTGACCACCCAACACCAGAGTTGACTTGGGACATACAGCAGAAGATCAAGAGGTGTTCTTCTGCAGCGATTCAGACTCTACATCAACCCTGAAGTACGGTAATCATGTTAAATCGCTTCCGCTGATTTTGTTTGCCTGATAACCTAAACGGATCACGTTTGGACCACACGATCCAATTGCCAACAGTTGAAGCAGTAGGAACGTGCAAATTAGTTTTAAGTAGTGGCTTTATTTTGCTTTTGGAAAAGATTTTTTTATATTCCGAACTATGCTAGGAATTTAATTTCTGTTTCTAGACTAGTATCATGTGGTTATTCCTTTAACTTTTCAGACTCTTGTTTTAATTTATCTTTTAAATCTAATTTCATTAGAAATGGTATTTTGTCAGATGGTCTTTTTCATCTAAATTTACAAAATGATCAAAATTATACTGCTATGCACGTTTATGATGTTGCTGGTTTTAAACGATGTGTTGTGAATGAAGATTCCTCTATGTTGTGGCATCAGAGATTAGGACATATCTCCATTGACAGAGTTAAAAGATTAGTAAATGATGGGGTACTTGGTACTCTAGATTTTACTAATTTTGAAACTTGTATTAGTTGCATTAAGGGCAAGCAAACTAATAAGTCAAAGAAAGGTGCCTAACGGAGTTCTAAAATATTGGAAATCATTCATACGGATATTTGTAGTCCAGATATGGATGCATATCGAGAAAAGTTTTTATCACCTTTATTGATGACGGCGAATATTTAGACACGATTATTGATGCATATATGTATCTCTACTTACTCAATAATAAGAATGAAGCACTAGATGCTTTTAAGATCTTTAAAGCTGAGGTAGAGAAACAATGTGGAAAACAAATTAAGATCGTGAGATCAGATAGAGGTGGTGAGTACTATGGTAGATACACAGAAAGTAGACAAGCATCAGGTCCATTTGCAAGATTTCTTCAAGAAAATGGGATTGCTGCCCAATATACCATGCCTGGTTCTCCAGACCAAAATGGTATAGCCGAAAGAAGAAATCGAACATTGTTGGACATGGTACGAAGCATTGATTAGTGTGAAAATCTACGTTTTTAGAGTCCGGTTTAGCACTATTTTATAGGATTTATATCCGTATTTAAGCATCTTGTGGTAGAATTGTATAAATTTGTATTTCAGATGCACGTGACGTATTATTTCGTGTTTTTAGGTGGAAAACGAGATTAAAAGAGCAAAATGGAAGTCGAAAATGAAGTCAGGAGCGAAGTCGGGAGAAGAAGGGTCGGCATGAGTCGTGCTGGCAGAGAAGTCCCAGTCGTGCCATACAAGCTATCGAGAGGTGCCCGCACGACCGCCGAGCATGAGCGTTGGGTGCTGCCGAGATGCACGCACCGTGCCGCCGAGAACTGCAGAGGAATCCACACGCCAAGCGCCCGCACGACTCGTGCGGGAAGTGGCACGACTCGTGCCAGTTATCTGCCATGCCCAATTTCGTGTTTCGTTATTTTTTCGGCCCGTTCGTGTTTTTAACGTGAAAAAGCCCACTTTTGAGTCAGAATTCGTGAAGGATCAGTTCTCAACTATAAAAGGAGTCTTTGGGGTGTTCCAAACCCTAACTCTTCACAACTTTTCATAATTCATCATCCCATCCACCTGTCCTGGAGAGTTCATCAGTATTGCTTACTTGAGAAGGAGAACGAGGATGTTCATAATCACGAAAGAGAGAACGGAGAATCACACCATATTTAGGATTTTTCTTACTCTTTCTTTCTTAATTTTGGATAATATGTTTTCATACCTAACCATGTGTGTTGCTTATAACACCATGGGCTAGTACTTCTTGGATAGTGCTAGGTTTTGAAGGTTGAATTGGTTTAAATTGATGATCTAGATTTAAGGTTGGATACCTGCAGTATACTTATTCATTTATTAATGCTTTGATTTGAGACTTATATTTTTATCTTATATGATTTGTCCTTATTCATATGTATGTCAATGCCTTTTGCATGCTTATGCGTATTGCTTGCGTTATATAAGAATTATATTTGTCAACCTATTATGGGTAAAGGGGATCTAAACATATAACCTTTATTCATTAGAATAATTAATAAAGGACACTTAATATATCTATTAATTACCATTCTAGAGGATTTGGTTTCTTAGATTGTTAGGTGGGAATTGAGGTTTAATTCTTAAGTACCTATAAAGGGAAGTCTAATGTACTAGCCTTTAATGAAATTTTACATGAAGTACCTAGAGAGGGAGTAGGAATTATTCTTCTGCATCTGAGGGTTTAAACCAGATTTATGTGTTAAGTTTACTTTAGAAAAGGGATTTAACATAATTAAGTGATTGCTTTCATAAGAACTGCAGGAATTCTAACTGATTGTCTAGTGATTTGATTTGACCAATTTAACTGAATTTCCTAGTGCTGTCTATCTTTTCTCTTGAATACTTTCCATATTTAATTATTTGCTACTTTATTATTTTTAGTAATTATTTTCTGCATAGTTAATTTAGGTAATTCTCTCTAAAACCAGATTTGTCTTAAATTAGAATAGTCATAATTAGATTAAATAGTAGATCTATAATTATTCCTTGGGTACGATATTATTTTTACTTGGTCACACGTGGAACTACAATTGATTCCCTACACTTGGGGACACTTGCAAAATAGTGAAAAAGCAAATGGCGCCGGCTGCTGGGGATAGTTTTTAGATTTATTTATTTAATTATTTTTTGTGATTTATTTTATTATAGGACGTTAAATTTAATTGCTTTTATTTTTATTTTTAGTTGCATCCAAACTATTCTGATTAGCTGCGTGAGAACAGATGTATGATAACTAGGTCAAGTGGACTCCCAATTGAACTACTCAACCTAGAACTTGAAGCACTTGTCAGATTAAACAGGAGAAAAAGAAAGAATCCAGCCACATCTATTCCTAACTCGGAGTCAGATAATTACTATTCATCAGAAGAGGAGGAAGTTGAAGAGACTGAGACGGTAGAGATGGCTGACGATGAACAAAGGGTCCCGCCTCCCATGCAGGACCAGTATAAGCTGAAGCATACCACGAATGCTGGATTGAATGGACCCGCAATCACTGCGAAGAGTTTTGAGTTACTGTTTGGACTGATCTGTATGGTACAAGCACATCACTTTAGTGGAAATCCTTTGGAGAGTCCTAGTGAGCATCTGCAATTATTTGATGAGTATGCAAGGATGCAGAAGCATAGGAATGTCCCGGAGGATGCTATCAGAATGAGGTTTTTCCCATTCTCACTAACGAGGAAAGCCAAAGATTGGTACAATAACCTTCCTGCAGGATGTTGTACTACATGGGAGCAGTTGGCAGATAAGTTCTTGAACAAGTACTTCCCTCCTTCCAAGAGCTTTAAGGTGAAGCAAAAGATAACACAATTTAAACAAGGAGCCTTGGAGAGTTTCTATGAGGCATGGGAAAGGTTCAAGGAGCTGTTGCGTTGCGGTCCACAGCATGGATTTACAAAAGACACTTACTTAGGCTTTTCTATCAAGGCCTAAGGAGTGAATCAAGAGTGTTGGTGGACGCAACAGCTGGTGGATCGGTCTTCAAAAAGTCAGCAGATAAAGCAGAAGAGATCTTTGAGGAGATGACAGCTAACACGTATGATTGGCCTATGGAGAGATCAGATAGAGTCGCTTTTGATAAAGTGGCTAAAGTAGAAGTTCAGGTCAACAGTAGTGAGATGTCAGAACTCAAGAGTCAACTCAGTGCGCTGCATAAGAAGATGGATCGCATGGCACTAGGAAGCAAAGGAGAAGAAGCTGGTAATGAAGAAGATGAAGATTAGATAGATGATGCAAATTATATTATGGGTCAGAACTTGCAAGGGGATTATCGAAATAGACAGAATTTCAGGCATAGTAATCAGCAGTGGGGAAGGAATGATCAAGGAAACAACCGGCAAAATCAGCAAGGGGGTTACCAAGGAAATTCCAACTTTAACAATCAAAGGAGGAATGATAATCTGTCTTATGCTAACCTGAATAATGCAGTTGGGCCTCTTCCAGGAATTGATCCAGCACATATACCAGTTGAAGGAAAAGCACCCATGGATGATGAGATGAAACTGTGGATGAAGCAGCAAGGAGACCAGATGAACTTGATGGTTAAGTTGATGGTGACTAATCAAGAGTAATTTGAAATCAGACAGAAAGAGAATGAAAGAAAACATAAGGAGACTGATATTGCTCTTGGAAAATTACACGCTGCAGTTAGAAGATTAGAGCAACAAGGTAAGTTTCCATCCCAAACGGTGACGAATCCAAAGGAGCGAGTTATGGCTATCACCCTGAGGAGTGGAACGCAGTACAAAGGTCCAACAATGCAATCAGATCGAGCTAGACATGAAATGGAGGCTGAAAAATCAAAAGAAAATGAGAACATCGGCGCTGATACGTGGCATGACTCGTGCTGCCCTAAAATTAGCACGCCGCACGCATCGTGCCAGTCGACGGAGGCAACACTAGGTGGCACGATCGAGGAGAATGGTCGGCATGATCTAGCGAATTGCCGGCACGACTCGTATGAAGGCGAAAAACCCATCGATTCTGATCGGCACAACTCGTGCGCCTGTCCAGCACGACTCGTGCCCCCTTCCAGTAGAAATATTAGAAATTTGTCTCGATCCTCACATTGCTGAACTCGTCCAGAATGATTTTCATGTGCCTGAAACTGTAGAAAAGTCGAAAGAACCTGAAGTTAAGTTGAAAAAGTGGCAAAAAACTAAGGCAGAAAGAGTTGAAAAAGAAAAAGAAGTGGAATTTGAGAGGGATATATGGGGGATTCCAAAGACAAAACATCCTATTCTGTTTCCACAACAATTTTTGAAGAAAGGATTCGATGAAAAATTCAAGAAATTTTTGGAGATGTTCAAGAAGATCCTTATCAATATTCCTTTCACAGAAGCCCTATAAGAGATGCCAAACTATGCAAGGTTCTTGAAAGATGTCATGTCTAAGAAGAGGAGTTTGACTGGAGGCGAGTCAGTGAATAAGATGGAGAGCTGCAGTTATATGATACAAAAAAAACTTCCTACGAAGTTGAAAGATCAGGGAAGCTTCACCATACCATGTGAAATTGGAAAAGGACAAGCTAAGAGAGCCTTATGTGATTTGGGGGCTAACATTAATCTGATGCCTTATTCCGTATTCATCAAGCTTGATTTGGGGGAGGTAAAGCCGACATCTGTAGCATTGCAGCTTGCTGATAGATCCTTGACCTACCCAAGGGTGGTAGTTGAAGATATTTTAGTGAAAGTTGGAAAGTTCATATTTCCAGTGGTCTTCATTGTGCTAGACATGGAAGAAGACGAAGATGACAGAGTTCCTCTAATTTTGAAAGGGCCGTTCCTTATGACTGCAGGCGCAAACATTGATGCGAAGAAGTGGGAACTTAAGTTGCAAGTTAATAATGAAGAAGTCGTCTTTTTACTTGAGAGAGTTATGAAGTGGCCTACTGATATGCAAGAGTGTAGAAGTATCAAAGAAGTAGATGGAGCAGCAGAGGAAAGCTTGCCTTTGATCCTGTCTAAGGATCCTGTTGAAAAATGCCGAAGCAAACTTCTTGTTTTTCTTTCTACTGATTTTGATGATAGGTATGATGAGCTTTCTAATGGATACATTGAATACTTACAAAAATCCGATTGCAGGGATTTAGCAAGAAAGCTTAAGCTGACTACTGCGAGCCTCAAGGTTGCAAGTGTAGGAGACACAACACCTTTAAAGGTGGCGGAGGATGTAGTAGTTAAGATTGAGAAGAAGGATGTAGACAAAGGAAGAATAGATTATGCTTACTTGAAGCCTCCTGACTTACCACCGGATACCCACAAATTTGAAAGTCATTTCTCTCTTTCTTTGTTTTGTGATCAATTTTATCCTGAGTCTGATCTTAATTGTGATAGGAATGATTCTAAAATTGAGTGAAAGATTGACAGTAATGAGACGAGAAAGCTTGAGAAAGGAGATTCTACTGATCATACGGTACCTAAGAAAGGTAAGGTGGTGAGTGTGGATGATAAGAGGGGGAAAAAGTATTGGAAGGTGAAGATGAAAGAAGACTGCCCTCTTAATCAGTAGTCTACAAAAATTTTACATTCCGTCGTGACTCTCCGACGTTAAACATGAGCGCCTGTTGGGGCTTATCCTCCTATTTTACTGCTTTAATGTTTTTGTTTGGTGTAGAAAATTTTATTAGGTGCTTCATCGTCTATGGTATTTACTTTTTGCAAACTTAGTTTCTCACTTAGTTTGAACTAAGTTTGGGGGGTGGACGTGCATCCCAATGTCTTGAAGCACCGAGGTAAGTTTTCTTTCACTTGTGTGTGATGCTTGGAGGTTGATTTTTTTTAGAATTTTTGAAATTTATTTCGAATGTTCGAATTTTTTTGCAATTATCCAAGTGTTTTGTTTTGTCATGTTGTTTATTTTTCCTAGATTTGGTGTGATAAATTTTGGTTGAATTTTTGAGTTTTCCTGATGATATTACTATGAATTAAGTGTATTTGAGCTTGAATTGGAAGAAAATTCAAAGAAATAGGTAAAAAAGTCAAAAAAGTGCCCAGCCGTACGTTGAAGGGTGGCATGACTCGTCCAAGAAATGGCACAGGTCGTGCGGGTATAGAATGGCCAGGAGGAGCCAGGCGTGCTGCCCAGTGTGAGAGCTAGATGTGCGGCACGAGCAGCGAAGGTTGGTGGCACGACCTTCCGAAAAATTCCAGAACGAGTCATGCCAGGTGAAGATAAACGCATGGAGGCTGCCGACAGGTAAGTGGCACGACCCGTGCTATATGCTGGCATGAGTCGTGCCAAGGTCGTGCGTGGGTCCAGGTAAGTCTTCAAATTCAAATTTTGGGTCAGTTTACACTTTTGATTTGTATTGGGGGGATAGTATGTGGAGTTTATTGTCTAGTAGTTGAGGTACTTATATTTGGGTTTTTGGTTGTGTGCTTATTATGATCTTATTTGTTAGATTTCTGCCAGAAATTCATATGCTCTTGAAATTGATGAAGGGATTGTACTTAAATTATATTGTGATATGAAGTTCTATGTGTACTTGTGAGATATTACTTATTATGAAGAGTGCTCTGTTACTTTGAATACCCATGTGAGATTTTGAGCCTATTATCATGTACATAATCACATGATGTTTCTTTCCGGTGAGTATCATTCTGGTGTGTGTATTCTAGAACTTGCCTTTTGTCTTACTTGAGACCGCATGTTATGTTAGATAATGGGAGATGATTTTAGGTCATCTTTGATTTTTATGAGTCACTTTTTCAAATAATTTCCTACTAAATAATTATATATCCGTAGTTAGCCCTTTAGATCCTAAAAGCATTATTTCTTTGGCAACCTACGAAGATAGAAACTTTGATATCCTATTTGAGCCTTAAATTCTTATATTTAGTGGATAATTAAATGCTGTCAAAGTGTGTGAGTTGATTTTCATGGAGTTTGGAAGGAATAAAATATTTGGAGCTGTACAAGTGATTATGAGCTGAAAAGGATGAGTTGAAAAATAAATTGCTTAGGGGTAATGCCCGAAACTGGTACCCAAGATGTTAGAGGTAGTGTCCGAAACTGGTACCTCGAGAAAAGAAAAAGAAAAGAAAGGAAAAAAAGAATGTGGAGCTTGAAGGAAAGGAGATGAAAGGAAAATTAGAAGAGCATGAAGCTGGATAGCCTTGAAGTGTAAAAATCTACAGTACAAAAGATCTCCGATTTTAATTCTCTACTAATTGAGTTACTTTGTCCATAACTTTTCAACCCTTACAAAAGAGCCAACATTACATCCTAATAAAAGTTCTTTTTGATCCCATTGTCGAATCATACTTTTTAGTGGTGGAGTTTGAGACATTTGACAAGCTTATGGTTATGCATGCACTTGAATTGAATTTGAGCGTAAACACCATATCCTATAAGTGTACATCTTTTACACTTGAGTGCGAGTGATATACTTCCCGTGAGAATAAGTTGATGGAGCATTCTAATTGGTGGTGATTTTCTTAATTTGTATGCTATGAATGAATTATTGCATGTGATGAGAGTGCATGACCGGAGTTGATGATGATTGTGTTGAATGGACTAGTTGTCATATTCCTTGTTTTCCCTTAGATTTACACACTAACTTTCTTCTTCTTTGTTCTTTTTCGTTGTTCGAGGACGAACAACATTTTAAGTTTAGGGGTTTGATTAGTGTGAAAATATGTGTGTTTTAGAGTCTGATTTAACACCGTTTTATGGGATTTATATCCGTATTTGAGCATCTTGTGGTAGAATTGTATAAATTTATGTTTCAGATGTACATGAGGTGTTATTTCGTATTTTTAGGTGAAAAACGAGATAAAAAGAGCAAAAATAGAAGTCGGAAATGAAGTCGGGAGAAGAAGGGCCGGCACGAGTCGTGCCGGCCGAGAAGTCCCAGTTGTGCCGCAAGGCACGCCAGGTCGTGCCGCACAAGCTACCGAGAGGCGCCCGCACAACCGCCGAACGCGCCCGCCGATAGCTGCCGAGCACGAGCGTCTAGTGCTGCCGAGATGCACGCGTCGTGCCGCCAAGAACTGCCGAGGAATCCGCACACCAAGCGTCCGCATGACTCGTGCGGGAAGTGGCACGACTCGTGCCAGTTGTCTGCAGGCCCAGTTTCGCGTTTCGTTATTTTTTCGGCTCGTTCATATTTTTAACGTGAAAAGGCCCACTTTTGAGTCAGAATTCATGAATGATCAGTTCTCAACTATAAAAGGAGTCTTTGGGGTGTTCTAAACCCTAACTCTTCACACCTTTTCATAATTCACTATCCCATTCACCCGTCCCGGAGAGTTCATCAGTATTGCTTACTTGAGAAGGAGAATGAGGAGGTTCAGAATCACGAAAGAGAGAACGGAGAATCACACCATATTTAGGGTTTTTCTTACTCTTTCTTTCTTAATTTTGGATAATATGTTTTCATACCTAACCATGTATGTTGCTTGTAACACCATGGGCTAGTACTTCTTGGATAGTGCTCGGTTTTGAAGGTTGAATTAGTTTAAATTGATGATCTAGATTTAAGGTTGAATACCTGCAGTATACTTATTCATTTATTAATGCTTTGATTTGAGACTTATATTTTTATCTTATATGATTTGTCCTTATTCATGTGTATGTCAATGCCTTTTGCATGCTTATGCGTATTGCTTGTATTATATAAGAATTATATTTGTCAACCTATTATAGGTAAAGTGGATCTAAACATATAACCTTTATTCATTAGAATAATTAATAAAGGACACTTAATATATCTATTAATTACCATTTTAGAGGATTTGGTTTCTTAGATTGTTAGGTGGGAATTGGGTTTAATTCTTAAGTATCTATAAAGGGAAGTCTAGTGTACTAGGCTTTAATGAAATTTTACATGAAGTACTTAGAGAGTGAGTATGAATTATTCTTCTGCATCCGAGGGTTTGAACAAGATTTATGTGTTAAATTTACTTTAGAAAAGGGGTTTAACATAATTAAGTGATTGCTTTCATAAGAACTGCAAGGATTCTAACTGATTCTCTAGTGATTTGATTTGACCAATTTAACTGGATTTCCTAGTGCTGTCTATCTTTTCTCTTGAATACTTTCCATATTTAATTATTTGATACTTTATTATTTTTAATAACTATTTTCTGCATAGTTAATTTAGGTAATTCTCTCTAAAACCAGATTTGTCTTAAAATAGAATAGTCATAATTAGATTAAATAGAAAATATATAATTTTCCCTTGGGTACGATATTATTTTTACTTGGTCACATGTGGAACTACAATTGATTCCCTACACTTGGGGACACATGCAAAATAGTGAACAAGTAAGCATGCTTGCTAGTTCCAAACTTCCTAAGTCTCTATGGACTGAAGCTCTTAAGACGGCGGTGTACATATTGAACCGAGTTCCAACGAAGGCAGTCTTGAAGACGCCATTTGAGTTGTTCAAAGGTTGGAAACCAAGGTTGAGACATGTACTTGTTTGGGGATGTCCGTCAGAGGTGAGAGTTTACAATCCTCAAGAAAAAAAGTTGGACCCGAGGATCATAAGTAGGTATTTCGTTGGATATACTGAAAGGTCTAAGGGATATAGATTTTATTGTCCTTTACATAATACTAGGCTTGTGGAATCAAGAAATGCGAAATTTCTTGAGAATGACTTGATCAGTGGGAGTGATCAATCTCAGAATATTGGTCCTGAGAAAGATTATTGATACAATCTGTGTACCACTTCAAGTTATAGGGTGATCGTTGTTAATAATTTGCCTCAAGTTCAAGCAAATGTTGAACAACCAGACGAGGATATTCCACAAAATGCTGAACCAAATCTTGTAGATCATGAAGTCCAACAGATACATGAACCTATTGAACAACCTATTGAACAACCCATTGAACAACATAATCCTAATGATCAGGAGGATGTTGATCAAATTATAAGGAAATCTACTAGAGTAAAGAAGTCGGCAATTCCTAGTGACTGTTGTATATCTGCAAGAGAGCGACTATAATATAGGAGCCGAAAATGATCCCGAGACTTTTTCACATGCCATGAATTCTAAGGAATCGAACTTGTGGTATGATGCCATGAAAGATGAAATGGATTCTATGGCGTCTAATAAGGTCTGGAATCTTGTCGAGTTGTCTGATGGTGTTTGTGCCATTGGTTGTAAGTGGGTCTTCAAAACAAAGAAAGACTCAAAGGGCAACATCGAGAGATATAAACAAGACTTGTTGCCAAGGGATTCACTCAAAGAGAAGGAATTGATTATACAGAGACCTTTAGTCCTGTATCTAAGAAAGATTCTCTTCGAATTACTGTGGCATTGGTAGCCCATTTTGATTTTGAGCTACATCAAATGGATGTGAAGATGGCATTCTTGAATGGTGATCTAGAAGAAGTTGTTTATATGAAACAACCAGAAGGTTTCTCCTCTAGTGGTGATGAGCATTTAGTTTGCAAGCTTAATAAATCTATATATGGACTGAAACAAGCCTCCCATCAGTGGTATTTTAAATTTCATGAAGTTATCACTTCATTTGGTTTTGAAGAGAAAATAATGGATGAATGTATATACTAGAAGGTTAGTAGGAGTAATATTTGTTTTCTAGTCTTATATATGGATGATATATTACTCGCTGCTAATAATAAAGGTTTGCTATATGAGGTGAAACAATTTCTCTCAAGGAGCTTTGATATAAAGGATATGGGCGAGGCATCTTACGTCATCAGGATTAAAATCCATAGGGATAGATCTCGAGGTATTTTAGGTTTGTCTCAAGAAACCTATATCAACAAATTACATGAGAGATTCCGTATGAAGGATTGTTCACCAAGTGTAGCACCAATATTGAAGGGTGATAAGTTTAATTTGAATCAATGTCCGAAAAATGAGCTTGAGCAGGAACAAATGAAAACCATTTTATATGCTTCAGCTATTGGCAGCCTTATGTATGCTCAGGTCTGTACTAGGCCGGACATTGCATTTGTTGTTGGGATGTTAGGAAGATATCAGAGTAATCCAAGTCTTGACCATTGGAGAGCTGCAAAGAAGGTGTTGAGATACCTTCAAGGAACAAAAGACTACATGCTCATGTATAGACAAACTGATAATTTGGAGGTGATTGGCTACTCTGATTCAGACTTCACTGGTTGTGTTGATTCTCGAAAATCAACGTCTGGTTATGTTTTCATGCTTGCCAGTGGAGCTATCTCTTGGAGAAGTGTAAAATAGACCTTGACTGCTACCTCTACTATGGAAGCAGAGTTCGTATCATGTTTTGAAGCTCGTAATCATGGTGTATGGTTGAAGAGTTTCATATCAAGGCTTAGAATTATGGATTCTATATCTAAGCCATTGAGATTGTACTGTAACAATTCAGCTGCAGTATTTATGGCCAAAAACAATAAAAGTGGTAGTCGAAGTAAGCATATCGACATTAAATACTTGGCCATAAGAGAACGTGTTAAAGAGAAGAAAGTGGTCATTGAGCACGTTAGCACTGAATTAATGATTGATGATCCTTTGACTAAAGGCATGCCACCAAAGAATCATGTAGTACAAATGGGATTTGGTTTCGTAATATGATTTCAGTTGTACGTACATTGTTGTTATTGTTGAAACTCTTATTCAGTTGATATTTTCTCATTTAGTTGTGTGCAGAAAATTTATTTTGAGATATATCATTACTGTTTGGACCTGGAATAAACATAGTGTTTATTCATTAAGTGGTAAATTAATATTTAATGAATCAAAGTATATTGTGATACATGCAAGATAATACTCATTTTAGAGGACCTATCACCATGATTCTTATGCTCTGTTTCATGATTTGCATGCTCTGCTTCATGTACTGATGGAAGTGGTGACATATGAACCAAGTGGGAGAATGTTGGTTTAAATTTCTCTTTTAATTAAGTAATCATAATTAGGTCCACATGTCATCATCTTATTGGAGTGGATTTTTACAATCCCATAACTCCTTCCAGTTACCCACTATGTTTGAAACGTGAGTTATCTTCTCTGATGTGGAGAACGTGGGGGACAACTTCTCTGATGGGGAGAAGTCATTTTACAGTTATTTTCATACGGTTTATAAAAGGTCCCTGGGCTTGCTTTTCATTTGGCATCCTACATACCATCTAGGGAGAAAAGAAAAAGCCTAGAAGTACCATAGAAAATTGTGAGTTAAAGGTTGAAAGTTGAGCAATGGCTGAAGGTATGTTATCGATCCGTTAACGCTTCCACCGCGCAATTGTCGTGATTTATGGCCAAATGTTCTATCAATCTTCTCATATGGCTAAGACAATGGCAAGATTATCATCCACTGAAAGGTCAATTGAAGATCATATAAGTAGCAAATTCTGTAAATTGTAATATACTACCTCCATCCCATTTCAAATGACACACTTTTCATTTTGGGTTGTCCCACAAAAGTATGTACATTTCCAAAAACTGCAAAAAAGTCAAACATAATTACCCTTACTCATACACTTTATTTAAAAAAAAAATTTACCTAACACAGCTAACATACTTTATCATTTATTTATTACAAAAAATATCATAATATCCTTAAAAATTATCACTTTCCTTAATCTCCGTATCAGAAAAAACATACAAACTTTTGTGGGATGGAGGGAGTAACTTTTCATCACTCCATCCTCTACACTTTATAGAGAGAGTTGTGAGGTTGAGGGTTAAAAGAAACAATCATCAATTCAATAGAGTGTGCTCCTCCTTCCATTCATACAATGTGTTTGATTGGTTTTGTTCTCGTCATTCTATTTTTGCAACTCCAAACCCATCTATTTGACACCACGACGAGAATGACCATCAACCGTTGCCGCTAGAGGAAAGGGTCTTTATGTAACTAGAGGAACAGAAGATAGGCTAGTAGAAGACGGGATCAGTGAGGTTTCGGTTGGAGGAACACGACTCCGACAAAATTAATACACATAATATAGTTTAACTTTATTTATTACCCGACTAAATTATCAATAATAATAATAGTAATAATATAATAATAAAATTAGTGAATAAAATAATTATTATTCTTAAATAACATGAAAAATAAATGTAGAACGTTTTCAAAACTAAAAAAATATGTATTATATCCTTTTTTTTTAATTTGGATTTATTCCTCGAATTTATATTTACTTTTAAAGAGGATGTGAAGCACCCGACATGTATAGAGATAAACGCAAATAAATTCATTTCTTTTTAATATTCTTGTTAGTGTTAAAGAATAAAGGTGGGAATTACTTTTTAATAATGGGATAACATTATTCATTTATTCTTTTTCTAAAAAAGAATATATACATATGAGTGAACATAATAGAATATGAGTGACTCTCCAATGAATTCGATTCACAATACATTCTACTTTTGCAAAATTATCCTTTTGTTAATAAAAAGAATTATTCTTTTAATGAATTATTTCTCCTTAAAAAAAATATTACTTTTCAAATTTTGCTCAACGAGAATATAAAAAATCAACATATCAAATTTTGAAAAATAATATTTTCAATTCAAAAAAATAATAGGGGAATAATTTTCGTATAATAAAGAGTATTTAATAAATTAAAATACAAGAATTTAAAGAATATATTTTTAATTCAAAATAATAATAGTTATAAATTAGAATACAAGAATTTAAAGAATATATTTTTAATTCAAAATAATAATAGTTATATATGTAAAGAGTAATTTTATATACTAAAAAATAATTGATAAATCAAAGTGATTATATCAATTTGATTCGTATAAGTGTTTGCCTTATAATATACATACCCCTCCGTCCCTACTAAATATATTCATTTATTTTTTACACATAAACTAAAAAATAATATGGTGGATAGTTATATTAATGGTTGTGTATATCTCATATTTTGGTTGTATTATTCATTTGTGTGGGTCACATATTTATAAAAATGAAATATGGAGTACTTTGTAATTACGAAGCAAAATAAATATTATAAGGAGACAAGAAAGTATATAATTTTTCTGTCTCATTCAAAGAGTCTATTTTTTCTATTTGGGCGTCTCACCCATCACCCAAAGAATTCTTTTTTTTTATACACAAAGAACCTACACACACCCACTAATACAATTTAAATATGGGGCTCACACTCCCATTAATATGATTACCCTATACATATTGACTAATTATAGTTTGTACCCGGGTGCACCTTAAGATAGGGTGCATCCATATACAAATATAACTAAAAACATACACAATTATGAGTAATACTGTATACAATTTAATTGTTTGTTTTTAATGAAAAATTGAGTGTAGAAAATATACAATTATTAAAAAAATATGTATACACTATTGAATAAAAAGTTATACACATATGGATGTTAGTTTTTTTAATGAAAAATTTTGTGTGAAAAAAATATACAATTATTACAAAACATGTATACAAAATAAAATAATATATATACAAAATAAAATAAAAAGTCATACACATATGGTTCACCCTTGCACCCGAGTGCATCCAATATACACTCATACATATTACTTAATACAGTATTTCTTAATTCACGTGCAAGAAACAAAAACTACATATCTTTTAGATGGGAGGGAAAGAATATAATATATTATTCCGTACTTTGTTCCCCAATTTTCATTTTTATATATTTTATATTTATCTTTACCTTTAAAATATACTTGCTTCATCTTCTTATAATATATATATATATATATATATATATATATATATATATATATATATATATATATATATATATATATATATATATAAACTGAGTGTGAAACATGTAGAAAAAATACAATAGCTGCCCCAAAAGTAAAAAAATAAATAAAGAAAAAGAAAGAAAAGTAAATTTCTCGTTATTAGTAAAAAAAAAATGTCAAAGAATGAGACAGAGTAGTGTATTTGAGTTTCTGTGTTATTTGATGATTGCTAGATGACTAATTTATAGTTCTCCCATCCAAATCGAAAGATTAAGCTAATCATTTTTTACAATTAAATCACTTCTTTAAAATATATTTCAATTCAAAATTTTAAAAGTATACTTTAATTTTAAAAATATCATATTTTTTATTACACATCATTTGTTTTATACATTATTTATTACTTTAAAATATAATGTTATTTTTGAAAATTAATAAAATTAGTAAAAAAATTTAAAGTCCTAGATGAGTAAAAGTTGGAGAAGGGGGTAATACTGAAAAATATGTTTAATTCTGATAAATGCACAGCACTAAAGTGATACTCCCTCCGTCCCGCCCAAATATCACCGATTACTTTTTGTGCATAGATTAAGGAGTATTATTATTTTATGTGTAGTGGGTAGTTGTATTAGTAGTGAGTGGTGGGCCACATGTGGTACCTTTTTACTAAAAATGAAAAATTGGGATATTTGGATAGGACGCCCGATATAGTAAAATGGTAACCTTTCGGTGGGACGGAGAGAGTATTTGTTTGGGGTTTTGTGGAGTTTGAAAACCATAAATAATAAAAGGATAATATTTTGAATATTTTCTTATTTTTTTATGTATTAATCATTATACATGAGCTATATTCCCTTCGTTCCATACCACCTTTTACACTTTCTTTATTTTGTCTGTTCCACATCATCATTCACACCAAAAAAGAAATACTCTATCACTTTATCTTACAACCTACTTTAATTTCTTACACATATATTATTATTTTATAATATTTTATTACTTAAAAATAATACAATATCTTGTAAAGTGAACAAAATTAATAATCCCTCCGTCCGGTTCTAAAGTATTCATTTACTTTTTGCACGTGGATTAAAAAATATTATTATAATTGTATTAGAGAGAAGTGGTTGGTCATATTGTGTAATCAGAGAAATAAATACTTTTGAAATAGACGTCAAAAATAATAAAATGGATATTTTAGAAGCGGACGGAAAAAATACTTAAACAAATACTCCATAACTTTTCTTAAATAGTGCGGTACAATAAACGGGAAGGGTCGGTTACGAGAATACAAAATGAGATGTATGTGATCGTGATTTGGGTTACATGAGGGGCAACTTCGAGACTCATACGTGGACACACATCGTGCTTTCCCATGACTCCCATCATCTATATTCTTCTCTTTTTTGACGTAATATTAAATATATTATTATCCATTGCCGACACCCAGCATTTTCACACTGCTGCCACCTTCCATGTTAATACCATACGCCTTGCATCTCCTTTCGCCACGTGTCAAGACTATTCACAATTATTATTTTATTTATATGCTTAAAAATATTTGGTGAGTATGAATGAATTTAGGTAAATTTAAGTGAACTAACTAAATACTCCATGTCACATGTATTACACCATGCAAGTTGCGGAAGACTAGTCCAAATGAAGTGGATCATATGTAATTGGCGATTGGGAATAAAGATAAAGATCCGTGTATAACCTTCAATTGGTACAACCTCCCGTACAATTTTCTTTCTTTACTTTTAATGTGTTTTTTTTTAACTGTTGTTGTTACTGTTTTTTTTATTATTTATTTAATTTTAGGGATATAATTGCAATTTTACCCTTGTGGTTTAGGGTATAATTGTAATTTTACTCTTATGATTTATGGTATAATTTATCCCTAGGGTTTAGAATTTAAGGTAAAATTTATAATTTTACCCTTGTGGTTTAGGGTATAATATATCCCTAGGGTTTATTGTATAATAGTCATTTAAATAAAATAAAGTAAAAATAATATTAATGAAGAAGTAGAAATTAATTAAAAATAATGAAACTAATATTGTACCAATTCAATCGATACAACTTATTATACCCTATTCCCTCTCGTCCATAAATTATTACAGATTTTCAGAAGTCAAATGCTGGAATAAGCTTATCCACTACACAGATTTTGGACGGTGTCAGATATTACATTACATAAATGGTCCCTTAATTAAATTTAATTAACTTGTGGTCCGAAGAATATGAAAAATAAATAAATAAAAAAGTAACTTATCGAGAAAGTGTTGATCGCCTAGAGATTCAACAACTTTGACACGTAGCATTAGGTGGGGCTTGGGTTGGTGTGTGGAGGTTAGTTTTAAAATAATAAAATATCATAGTATACTCCCTCCATTCAAAACTTATGTTCATCGGTACGGTAGATACAAAATTTAAAAAAACTTTTTTTTACTAACTTTATTGATTTTTAGGAGTATTATTCTATTTTTAGGGAATGAAATATTTTATGTGTATTAGGTAAGTAATTTTTTTAAATTAAAAGAACTTATGAGGTTGTTGGTTGATATGAAGTTTCTTTTTTTTTTTGTAAAGATAAGTATCAAACGAACAAAAACAGAAAGTGTGAACATAAATATGGGATAAGGGAAGTACATGTCAAACAAACATCTCGTGGAATGAGGTACTACTGATACTTCTTACGTCCTACAATAACTTTTACGGCATTTTATAAAAAGATTTACATTTCTCTTTATAGTAAAATGAGATAACACAAAATATTTAAATATTTTCATGGGGCGACAACACTATACTAATACAACTATCCATTATATATTAAAATATTATATCTCTCACCTTAATACACATAAAAATATTATATTCCTTAATTCCGTGCAAAAAAACAAACATAAATATTACTATTTTAACAAAAAATGTAATAATCAAATTAATAAATAGTAATGCAATAATTTATTTTATGAACAATTTATCGAATAAATAAAAAAATAATATTATTTTAATAAAAAATATAATATCTTTGAAAATAGAAATAACTAAATGATCTCAATCTCATGCAAACGTTGCCCATATACATACATCTAGTTGTACGATCTAGTATTTGTGCACCGAAATTCAATATTGTTGAGATTAATTAAGTTGTGAACCTTGATCCAATTTGTGTCATAAGGCTGTGGTTTGATTATAGAGTGTTGGCAGGAGATTTTGAGACAATATGCATTTAAGGTCGACAGTTATTGTAATTACAAACAAAAAGAGAGATTTTTAGACATAGGTGGAAAGTGGAAACTATGTCTGGTGTAGTTTGGTGGTTCTTTTGTCATCCGATTCAACAGATTCTTGGTTCTTTTTGAAGCCTGATATGTCGGCTATTCATCAGAACAAGTGGCAGTCATTTTGGATTAGAATCCACACAGATATAAGGTTCGAAAGTTAGCCCCTTGACATACTTCATCTTGTGATCTTCGAGTATAGTTTGGCTAGTTAGATTGTTGATTCTTTATGTTGTATTCATTCCATCAATAAAGAGGTTTCATATATCTTTCACGAGCGGATGTAGATCGGTGAAGATCGAACCACTATACGTTAATCCGAGTTCATTTTCTTCGTTCTCGAAATCATTATCATATGTGCATGTTTGATGGCTGCATCTCTTGCGTTGCACACATTTTGGTTCGTTATCTAAACGGGAATTTAGCTCACAATACATCATCTTGAAGTCAGTATCTGAGAGGGTTTCTAACAGCAAATTAGAAAGGGAATTTTTCATTAGTGGTTTTCATAGTCTTATTGATTTGTATTCTATTTGTACCTTTCATATTCATCAATAAGAGTTCTTCACTTGCCTTAGATCATTACGATCGAACCACTTAAAAGATCGTGCGTATAGATTTCTTCTTACTTTGATTTTCTGTTATTTTATGTTTTTAGCTTCTTGTTTTCATATATTGTTTGTGTTTGGCATTTGAATCACAACAGATTCCAACAGCTGAATGACGATAGGCTATGACAGATCATGACCACGATGCGGCTGAAGCAAATCGAAATCGAGCTATGATGATTTCGGCAGCGGGCGGCGAGCTCTTTCTATGGCAACTTTTCTGGCGACAGGCAGGTGGCAACTAGAGCGGTATTCCTCCGTTGCGGTGGAGTTTCCGATGAAAAGATTTGGCAGAAGAGAGTCCAATTAGACGACCTGTTGTGGCGCTGCGACAGGAGGCAGTGTCTCGACGTCAACATCAGCATGGTTTGGTAAGAGAAGTGGGCTATCATAACATTTTCGGGAGGGAGAAGTTTTGGGAAGAGAAGTTCTTTCATATTAAGAAAAAAAAAAGAGGGAAGGTTGAATTCCATTTTAGCCAATTCCAAAACCGGAATCAAACCAGTATGTATACATTTAGTTTCGATTCCATTTTAGTCAGTTACACTTAAAATGTGCATTTCCACCTGAAGGTCCATTAAGAGCTGCTAAACACCATAGAATATGGCGTTTCATCAAGAATTGTATTGTGCATTATTTTGACTTAACAAATAGAGTTCTAATTATTTATTATGACAAAAGCTCCTGTGTCCTTAGGGACACGCCGTGCCCCATGAGAACACAAGAATAAAGTATCCCCTCCCCCTCCATATTCTATTTAATCCTATGTATTGTTAGAGGGTTTAAATTGCAAAGGAGCACGGTGTCCCCGGGAGCACAAGAGCCTCACTCATTTATTATTAGTAATAACTTAGCAAATAAGAGTTCTAATCATTACTCATACATGTGCATACACATGCAGAGAGTATTCTTTTAAGACCACTACGCGGACGTACTTGCAATTTGAGTTGAGTTTGGATTCATATATAATAAGCTTCTACTAAAGGGTGTTATTTATGCTTCAACATGACAAGAGTGCATTTGTTAAAGTGGAAGAACAGTCTTGTCTCCTTTGCTGGATAATGTGCAAGGAAATTTCTTAAAACAATATTGTTAATAAAAAATCTTGACACTTGAAAGATTGTAATAATCACAGTATAGTATATATACACACACACATGCCACACCTAAAACAAGAAGCCACAGGCAATAAGTCAATTAATTGGTTTTGATATATTTGCAATTGAAAGACAATAGGCATGACAGGAAAGCAGCATCGTCAGACAGGCAAATGACATACCCCTCCCCCGTGTCGAACCATATTCATGACCTGATTGTATCTAACAAGTTTGCACCGTCTAGTTTCGCACCTTGGAGATCCTGTAAAGAAGCAAGGAAGAATGATGAAATTGAACACTGCATGCGACGAACGAGCATGTTGATGCAGAAAAAAGAAAATTCACATAATTGCTCGTTTCTTTTGTCCTATTTATACACTTCAACAGTTGGCCTGTTCTTGGACAGACTCAGACTGATCAAGTTCGGTACAAGGACTAGTTGCTCATTCTTTATCACCTCAACAAACTTGATCTTTCTTTTCGTGGTAGGTTCGGGGAACCTACGGTAGCTCCAACTATGTATTGATGAAAGTATAAAACCTAAAGGTTGCCTTCTGGAGTTTCAAATGAATTTAATGTTTTCTTTTCACCAGAAGTGAAAATCTGAGAGGTAGCATACTCTCTTCGGGTGCACAATATAATGGTGTTGAGACATTTCATAAATGAAGAGCATTTGTATCTAGGTTGAATTCTAGTGGACGGGTTATTCTAATAAGGCTTGTCATAGTTATATTAGTTATGCTGCTGGCACACTTATTAAATACCTTAAAGTCAGCTAAAGCCAGGTAACAATAGACACCACAAATAGTGAATTCAAAATATGCTAAAAATTCTTGCTAACTTTATCATCAACGAAATAAATGGATGACAAAAAAAAGATATGTCCAGGAAGGATTATCATATAGGAATCAATTCTCAAACTGAATTATAAAATGAGGTAAAGAATATAATGTTACTTCACTCAACCCACAATACAAATCTAAGTTGATAAGACAAAAAATAAATTTTCATTCAACAAATATGCTCAGGTTACTTACGGTATCACGAAGATTTACATGCCGCAGATAAGCTCTTTGTAGATTTGCTCCTTTCAGATTTGCATTTGTTAACTTCGCACCCTTTTAGAATAGCATAAAGGAGTTGATTAAGAGTCTGAAGTCCATCTACTGATGCTTACAAATATAAATTAAGATTGCACACACATGTTCATTTGTTTAATTAGACTGAAAATTTTCAAACAAGAACAGATCAAGAATTAGATGGAGGCATTGTGGTCCTAGACACATTTATAGATCAAGATAAATTGAGTGTTTATGTTGGTAAAATTTGACATTTACAAATAAGTCGTTTTCTATAATGTTAAACCAACAGGGAATGCAATCAAATTATGCACACATGCATGTACTGTCAGATAAAGTATTCCCACCTTCTCAAAATTAATTGCCTTCCACATTTGCAACAGTATATATCCTCAAATTTTCATTTAGTGCAAATGTAAGAGGATATGTCAAGGTGAGAAATTGATACTGATAGCTCAAGCAACATGTCTTAAAATTTAATCAACCTGAAGATATATGAGTGAGTAGATAAAACACTTTCCAGATTACAATACAACCATGTGATTCTTGTCAGTATCATCATAATATCAGACATGAGAACTCCACATAGTAAAAGTAAAGCTACTTCAGTTCAGCGCAACTAAAAAAATCTCTGTTGCTCTCTAAGACAATCACAGCTGAATGTAAGTGATATTTTTTGCTAGATGAGAACTTAGACACTGAACGTCGTAAATATATAACGGTATCAAGATATTCAGCAGTCTTTTCTGCCCAAAACTATAATCAAGTACCTGAATAGAATTTTCTCCGATAAGTGCAAAATATCCCTTTTGCTTTTACAATCATAACAGTAGCATCCAGTAACTCTTACCTTCAAATTGGCTCCCTCAAGATTAGCTCCTTCCAAGTTAGCATTTGTAAGATCAGCACTCTAAAATTGTTCAAAAGAATGAGTGTTATAAGCAAACACACAGAAAAAAAAAACTAAGCAGAAAGTCTAAATACAAGAACAACATCAATAAATTGATAAGATATGAGGAGCTATGTTTCCTAATGTCAATACAAAAGATTAGAAGAGTAGGACATGAGGAAAAGGAAAGAGCAGAGATTATTTACTAATTAAATGAAGTACTTGTGTATGTTAAACCTGCAAGTGTGCGGAACGCAGATCTGCACCACAGAGGCTACAGTCCACCAAACAAGCATCTGTGATTTGATGTTAAGATAATTTATGAGAACATACAATAACTCAATACAATAATAGAGGTCTTCATTTTTCAGATATCAATACAGGAATTCAAAGAAGAAAGAACATTTTTATAGGAAATTAATCAAACCCAGATTGAAAACTATGCATGATTTAGTAATTGAACAGGTCAGAGAATTATGCTAGAATCACAATCAACAATTTCTGATGTTCAAGCACACAAGTGAATGAAGAAAAAGGGCAATGGAAAAAAATGTCATTCATCGTGTATATTTTTAGTCCAACAAGTATTAAACTAGAAACAATTTAATTAATACAAATTCTTGCTACAACTTGCATACAAATCTTTGGCTAAATTTAAGGAATTCAAGTGCCATAAGTAGAAAGCAATTTATTCATTAATTATGGAACCAAGACTCCAATATTAATGAGTCAGCTTCCTTTCATTTTCCATTTATAGTTCTATAAGGATGCATCATAGTCCAACATCAGTGAAATATTAACCTTTAGATTCAAATTGAGAAAAATTACCTTGTAGATTTGCACTCATTAGGCTGGCACCAGCTAAGAGAGCTCCCCGAAGATTAGCTCCAGTAAACTCACATCTTCCTAGGCAAAACAAATTCATTTAAATGACAAACACGATTGAATATGAGATACGAAGATTTACCAACAGTTTAAATAAAACAGGGACAGCAGATTCTCATTTGACCAATTCATGTTACAAAAGAATCAAAAAACATTTATGAAAGAATTTTATTAGGAAGATAAAGCTGCATAGAAAGATGTACTTACTCTCGCAAAGTAGCATTGTGAAATATGGAAGCTTCAGCATCCACGTCCTGATGCAAAGAAAGAATTATTTAGGTGATGAAAAGTGATATTTGTTTCATAATAGCCCATAAAGACACATTTCTCCATGGACAAGTAAGGATACTCACCTTGAACTTTGCACTTTGAAGATTAGCACGTGAAAAGAACACGTTCTTCAGACATGCATAACTAAAGTCCACAAATGACAGGTCCTGCAATTTTTGTACATGAAATGAAAAGAGGAGTGACTAAAAAACTCAAGTGTATTTGTTCATGATCACAGTACTGCAGGTAAACAAGCTATTTCTGTTCATTTGTGATAGACATCTCAAAACAAATTATAATCATGCATAAATGCACTCTCAAGCATGGAACTTTTCAAACTAAAACAGAATTAAGGAGATATAGGAAAACAATGAGGTGGGTATCATAAAAAATGCACAAGAAAGCAGTTTTATGAGAAAATGGAAGAAGCGTCAAATTATCAGAAAAGTGATCATGTCACTTCACGACAGGATAATGCAAGAAAACTGCATGGAAAATGAACGGATATGAACCCACAAGTTTGCAGCAAATGAGACCTAATAAAAATTTCCCAAATTAATATCATAATACTCTTCATAAGGGTAACATTCAAGAAAAGACATTCTTCTGAGAGCTTAGAATAACAGAAGCATGAACCTAAAAAAATCGTTACACGTAATTATTTTAGAAAGTCATCCAGTGAGATGGTATTACCAATTTAGAAAGATCAAGGCCAGAGAGATTGACTCCTCGAAATCTGACCCTCTCAGACTGTATGCATTTAATGATATCAATGCGCGTCAATTCAGTATCCATTTCTTCATCCTCCTTCCTCCTAATTAAAGATGCTTTAATTCCATTCATTAACCCCTGAATCAAACACGCGCCTCCTCAGATAGAAATAAATGAAATATCGTGCTTTATTACCTTTAAGGCATCTAAATAAAATCTAGCCAAAATAGTCAAGCAACTAGCATATTCGCAATCTTACTTCAGAAGAGGTTAAGAAGAAACAATCTGCTGGAATGGTTACTGATTTGATATTCAACGATTAATCTCAAGTTGGGAGCTGCATGATTTTATCACCTCTATGCTTCTAAGATATTCTAATTTATGTTTTCAACAGCTTATGAACACAATGTAAATTCACAGGACTAATTTTATTGGAACAATAAGTTTTCTGACAATTACAGTGTTTGTTGCAACATAACATTTTGGCACTACAAAGCCTAGCCCATCACATTCATTAATGGGTTCATTTCCTGACCAGAAATTTTATATTCTCCTGATGATTTTTATTTAACCTAAGATATAAAATTTATTCAGCCAGAGTAAAGGACAGAGAAATCATCATACAAACGCCCCCTTACAGTACAAGTCAATTTTCCTTGGAACAACAACAATTGTCTATTCATATGTTGTGCATAAATAAAGGGAAAGGGATTATGAGAAGATGAGTGTATTACTTTATTGATGCATATTCAAGAAGATTCTAAGTGAGGAAGTCCAATCAATAAAGGTCATTAATAACGTAAATAAAATTATGACAGGTGAGATAAAATTAGCAAAGAGTTATAAATGACTCACAAGAAGCTGGTAATATTCAGCCTCTCGTACAAGCTCTGAATATTCAGAATCCATCAAAGAAGGAATTACACCATCCCTCAACCAATTTAAGATATGTCGAAAATGTTTCCCATCCCTATCGATAAAAACATAACCCTGCAATCATAAAGATTGAAACCTTTTAGATTATATAGATCTAAAGACTCAATGCAGCATTTTATCAAATCCATACCTTGAAAAATCCAATATTGAAAGCTGAAGAATTCCTGACAATATATGTGCATTTAATTTACATTGCTTTGAATGAAATGTGATGTAATTGGCTTCATGAATATGAAAAATACTAACATTTATAACTCTACTTACATAGATAATGGATGGTGCTCCCAACTATCAATTACATCTATTTTTTAGAGAAGGTTCAATGATAAAATAGCATTTTATGCCTGACAAATAATCTATAGATTCTTTTGTTACTGACAGAAGAACAATTGCAAGTGTTGGTGATAAAGATCATTGTCAAACTCATAGCTTTAACAGCAGTCAACTCTGTTAACTAGTGAAATCTATTTACCACTTCACTTCGTCTTTCTCGTCTCTTCTCTAAAGAACTGTTTTTGGGTTGCTACAAACAAAATTATTTTCAACAATATAGAGACATGTCTGTATCAGTTCATGTACCTTATCAGAGTCTTGACAGACAGTATGACGACCACTGAACATTGCTGCGAGCATCGAATCAGGCTCCCGCTGAGTCAACGTATCAACTGTTGTGCAAAACTTTTTGCCTCCTTGATAAAAATAACAAAAATCAGTCTTTCACTAAATATATACAGTCCAAGTACTTTAATGGAGATTAAACATTAATGCCAGGACACTATGCTATTAATATATTTATACACCTTTCTAGACCTTGTAAGTCACTAGTGACTGCTCAATAATGTGCAGTTTCAAGTTCCAGCTAAATGGTTATAGAAATTTGAAAAGGTAAGTTACCTTTATTGCAACTCGATTCTTGCCAAGAAATTGGAAATAACTCTACAACATTGAGACCAGTCTAATGAAATTATGCATCATGTTGACATGAACACACCTCAAAAATACCTAATTTCCTTTTTTTACAGCTTCCCTTGGGAAGAATATCAACAGGCAATTAGATATATAACCAGACCACCCTAGAAAAAAGAAGATACAGACAGCTATGTGCACAGGAAATCACAACATTACTAAGCAAATTATTCTAGAAAATGATCAATGGTTTGAATATTTATACAAGTTAATATTTCCTTTCAACTATTACAAGTCCATCTACTTTTGCCTGCTTATGTCTCCTCATCATTATCATTACCATTCTATCACATGCCATCTTATTCTCATGTAAAAACCTATTCGATTCAATAGAGAAAAAAAAAACTTAAATCAAACTAGTCCTTCAAGATCAAACAGTTAAATATTTATCCTTAGTGCAATACATTATGCAATCATGTTCCATGGACTATGACATATTCCTTACGCAAGAACATAAAGTTCATTACAGATAATACTGGTATCAATTTAAGCTTCAAGCTTGATCTCAAGTCGAGCCAAACTTAACCTAGTGCACTAGCAGGTCTGGCTAACACACCATTCTTCTATGTGATAGGATCATCACATTTCAAAAACACAAAGCCTTCCAATATTTTTTATCCACATTATCTTGTATTTGCATAACATCAGCTAAAACCAAAACAATGGTCTGGAAATTCTTGACGGTCTGTCATGTAAGTATACTGCAAACAGAAAATAACCCCACCTTCCATAATAGAGATTAAAGGCAAATTCAAAACTCAACTTCCTATGTAGCCAGAACTCAAAAGAATTGGCGGACGATGTTCATTAAGTTTAAGGATTTTAATTCTGATAAAAGGTACTCCCTTCGTCCCACCCATTTGAGCAAGCTTCCTTTGTAACCGTCCCACCCATTTGTGCATACTTTCTGAGTAAACTAAAAAGTAAGACAAAGGACTTTCTTTGCACAAATGGGTGGGAAGGAAGAAATACAATGTATATTTTTGAAGATGTGATTTCAGATATACAGGTTTCTAACATAGCTTTCTAACAAAGGTTTCCAATTAAACAGAATGTGCATCATATACATAATACATCCCACTCAATTTCTCCCTACATAATCATTTAAAATAAAGTTAAACCGGCTGAATACATTGAGCAAGTTTTCCAGTAGCTGAGGTGATCAATTGATAACGTATTATTCGCAAAACTTTCAGGAAATAAATACTGCAAGAGAAAAAAAAAATCATCATATTGAACACAGGATAGAGAGAGAGAGAGAGAGAGAGAGAGAGAGAGAGAGAGAGAGAGAGCAACCGATATTAAGGCGAACAATGGAAGTAGCAGCATTGGAGTTGAAGGTCATTGCGAATATTGGGGGAGGGGGAGGGGGGGCATCAACTGGTGATCAGAGAGATTGTGAAATTGGAGACGATGGAGTGTCGATATAAAACGACGACGTCGCCGAGGTTTTACAATTCACTGATGACAGCTGATGATGTTGGCAGACGAATACCTTACTTGGCAACAACTTCGCTAATAGGTCCCACCGCCCACGGGTTTAATCAAGAATACCCTTTGAATTTCCTCATTTTGAATAAAATCACCCTTTTTAAGTTTTATAAATTGCACCCAACTTCGGCATACAAATAAATAGAGTTGTTACCTAAAAAATATATATATATTAGTACGAAACCCGCGTAACACGTTACGCGGGATTATTAAATTATTATTTTTAAAACATATTAATGAAATTTGAAAAATATTAAAAGTTATAATTTATATTAATAAAAGACAAAGACTTGCGTGAGACCGTCTCACATAAGGGCTTATGTGAAACGGTGAAAATTGATAACTTTTATATAGGAAAGTGATAGTAAACTAATGAAATGTGATAATATTATTTCATGAATAGTTTATAGTATAAATAAAAAGTGATAACATTTTATAGCCAAAGTGATAATATTTTATAGCGAGAATGATAACTATTTTAAAAAGTGAAAAATGACCTCATTTGAGATGGTCTCACGCAAGACCTAACCTTAATAAAAATATCTAACTTTATTGGTAGAATAAGGATTATAATAAGGCAAAAATTTGTGTGTTCTCGGGACATGTTGTGCACCCATATCTTTAATATAATTTTGTATATATATCTCATTTATATAAAAAGAAATTAATAGTACTTTGTAATGGGAAAGATCAAAATGACAAAACGAATATTTAAAATAATAATGAATTATCTCATGCATTCGAATACACGCGTACACCCATCTATATTAATTTTATTCAATACTAATGTATATATGTATTTCTTAATATTTATTAAGAACCCTAAACCCTAAACTCTAAAACCATAAACCCTAAATTTAGGGTTTAGGGTTTTAGAGTTTAGGGTATATACATTTGTATATATTTTTTTATATTCAGTAATTTATTAAAAAATTAAGTAAAAATCTGGAAAAAAATTATTAACAAACTTTATAAATTCTTTTATTCATTAATATGTAATATGATAGGTCTGACATGAAACCGCTTCACGTGAAATCATTTTACACTTTTTATAATACTTATCACTTTCGCCATAAAATATTATTAATTTCGATATAAATTGTTATCACTGTCATTTATACCATAAGTTGTTCATAAAATAGCACAATGGTTTAATATCTTTTTTTATAGTACCCGAGGGTATTGCGGTATTATCCGTACTCGTTCCAAACCCTAATGTGATTTTCACAACTATTTGTATCCGTCTCAAACCCGTTTACAATTACCCATACGTGCCCTATTAAGATTTGGATAGAATAGATACTTAAAATGCCCATTTCATTATCATCCCTAACTATTATCATTTAATAAATAAAATCAATAAATGTATATAATAATTATAAATTATTGTATAATTAAAATTAATTATTAAAAATAATAAAATAAATATAAAATAAATAATTAACAATAAAAAAATTATGAAAATTAATTAATATTAAACTAAGATTTATTTTTTCATGAAATTCCTCATTTAGAATTCTATAATAAACTAAATTTATTAAACTTAAAATTCTAAGGATAAATAGATTAAATCTATTAAATAATTTCTTACTCTTCTAAAAATATTTTATTTATTAATATATTTTATTAAAGAATATTTTACAATATAAAAATTGTTATTAAATTTAAAAATCTATTTCTCCAATCATATATTATTAGTAATATGGATGTCAAATTAAAGATCATGAAAAGACAATTAATTTGATATAATTTTATATAAATTCTATTTAAAAATAAAAAATTTAAAACACTTAAAGTTTTAGGTAAATTTTTAAATAAGATAAAGAAAAATGAAATATTTTGATTGGTTATTTAAAATAAAGTAACTACATTATCTTCCTTCCTAAGCAAGTTTATTATTAAAAAAAATTCAAAAATCTATAAAAATGACACATCACCTAAATTACTCACATGATGCCATATAATAAATCCAAAACCCTCCTTTAGTATATAGTATGTATATATATATATATATTTTTTTCTCTATTTTTTTATATGTTTTTTTCTTTTTTTCATCTCTTGCTATTTTTTTTTACTATCAAATTTTAAATTTACAATCATCCATTTTTTCATTCTACTCTATTGCTATTTTTTTATATGTATATTTTTCTCTAATTTTTTTATATGTATCTTTTTCTATATATCACGTATCGTATTGCTATTTTTTTAACTATCAATCTTTAAAATATGTATCTTTATCGATTTTTAAAATATATATCTTTTTCTCTATCATACTATCAATCTTTAAAATATGTATCTTTTTCTTTATCATATATGATTGATAAAAAAAAATTTATCTTTTATTTTATTAATTTCACCATGATATCTATCGATCTTTAAAATATGCAATTTTTTCTTAATTATCATTGCAATATTTTGTTTACATTTTCTAATTCTATATGAGAATTTCAAATAACTACTTTTCTAATGCTATATGAGAATTTCAAATAACTATAAATTGATGAAGAGGGGTTGATGATGAAGAAACTCCTAGTCTTATAATAAGAGATCTCCCAATGATCAATTGACGAAGCGACCACCAAATCTACGAAATAAATCGATGATGATCATTAAGTAGTGTCGGCTCCTCCACTATTGCCGCCGACCCCAATATAAATCGACGACTTCGAGAGATCATTAAGTAGTGCCGGCTCCTCCACATTGCCGTCGGCCCCCATATTTAGTCCGCAATCGACATGGGCAACCATATTCACAAACCTACCTTGAGACTCAATAATACTTTGCACATGACCACTTATATATAGTTAAGTATCAATCTTCTTGTAGAAGTTTTGTACATGTCTTCTTGTGGAAGTCTTGCACAATCTTCTTTTGGAAGTTTTGCAATTGTCTTCTTTTGGAAGTCTTGCACCTATATTAATAAATTAAAATTCACAATAAAAGAAATTAAATTATTTTGGTGCTTTACTAAATAGTTTCTTGGCCTTGTATTCTTATATATAATAATAAAATATATTAATAATAATATTATATATATATATATAAAAGTATATAAATTTTATTATTCTAAATAGTTTATTAAATGTTTACTATATATATATATATATATATATATATATATATATATATATATATATATATTATAACACTATTAAATTAACATATTCTCATTTATTGAGCATAAATATTTTTATAAAAGTAAATGATGATTGATAATAAGAGTTTTTTATTTGTGTATACATTTATTTATTAATTTCATATATTCATATTTTATCCATTTTTTTATGTTATACAAATATTTTGCTTACAATAAAGTTAAAAATAGAATAAATAATTTCTTACTATTTAAAAATATTTTATTTATTGATAAATTTTAATTAAAATTTATCTTTAATAAAAAAATTATTATTAAATTTAAGAATCTATTTCTTAAATTATATTATATTGGTAATATGGATGTCAAATTGAAGATCATGAGAAGACGATTAATTTGATATAATTTTTATATAAAATCGATTTAAAAAAAAAATATAAAAAACATTTAAAGTTTTAAGTTAACTTTTAAATAAGATAAAAAAAAGTGAAATAATTTAATTGGTTAATACTCAACTCTTTCTTAGCAAGTTTAGTAAAATAAATTCAAAATTCTAAGAAAATGCCAAGTCATCCCTAAATTACTCTCAAGTTGACAACTCATCAAATCATAACCTTCCTTTAGTATACTAAAGATGGTTTAGGTCTCACTACCTCTGTTCTGAAAATTTGTGGAGCACATAAATAGCATGTTGTATTTTAAGTGGCTAATAAAATTAGTAGAGATTGTTTATTAGGGATTCCTATTGTTCTTGTTCTGAAGATTAGTACAGGAGATAAATTAAGAAATACTTAGATGACTTAGATGGCTAACTATTTGATTGCTTTCGTAATATGCCAAATTCATGTGGGATTCGATTCATCACCTTGCAATTATCAGCTCAATAAAAGTTTTTTCATCATCCCTTCTACTACTTAGTCTACTTAGTCTTGAGCTGTGTGTCCTGATGCTAAATAAAGTTGTTTTTTGTGTGTGCACTAAGTGTTTAAGGATATAATATTTTATTTTTGGTAAATTGGAATTTAAACAAAATAATTAATATATTTTTATGGGACTCACATACAACACTAATACAACAACTACCTCCGTCCCAAAAAGAACAAGTTGAATTCCCTGTTACATTTTCGGTGTTTCACAATATAAAAAAACTATACCCTACAAATGACCATTAAACCCTTGGGGCATGTATTGAATTTTGGTCATTGATTATGACACGTAGAAATCATTTAATTTGTGGAACAAGAGATGAAACACCATTGTGAAACAGGTGATCTCATTTGCAAAAAGAAGTTCAAAGTTATTGTAGATACGGAGTATAAGAAAAACTGCTTTTTGCTTAACTTTTAGGGTAGTTTGATATTTTTAGGTAATATATTATAAAATAAGTTAAGTGAATTGTAAAGGGGTGACAATTTGAAATTAAAGTGTGTTGTGGGTTTATTGATTTATGTGTATTTCCTTATTTGGGGGTGTGAACTTGTTTATGGAACGGACAAAAATAGAAAGTGTGAATTTATTTATGGGACGGAGAGAATATCATTTTACATTAAAATATTACTTCTGTCACTTAACTACACATTAAAATATGTGACAATTGACAAATCTATCACTTATGAAGTAGAAATTTTTTTTTACCAACAACTAAATAAATTGTAATGGCAATGACTTGGGTGGAGTTGGTCCACCAAATACAAATTTTACAATCTCCTTCCTTCACCTTTAATGTGTGTTTTGTTGTTTCATCTAATTTCATTTTTTTTAACGATTATTGCTGTTTGTATTTTTTTTGTTTATTTCACTATTTTATTTATTTATTTAATTTTAGAGATATAATTATAATTTTCACTCTTGTGGTTTAGGGTATATTTAAATCTTACAGTTTAGGGTATAATTGTAATTTTACCCTTGTGGTTTAGGGTATAATTTATCCCTAGGGTTTAGGACATAATTGTAATTTTACTCTTATGATTTAGTGTATAATTTATCCCTAGGTTTAGGGCTTAGGGTATAATAATAGTCATTCAAATATAATAAATTTAAAAATAAAATAAAAAACAACATTAATGAAGGAGGAGGAATTAATTAAGAAGGGTGGGGACCACAGGTTCCACCCAAGTCACACAATTGTAATTATTTTTAACCAAATTTGAATTTTAGGACAAAAATGCCCCTCCAACAATAAAAAAATAATAATTTAAAATTTTGACCCCCCACGTTATCCACCCGGACTGACGCATGTCAGTAGGGATCGACTGATGTTGGTCGGCTTGTCGGTGGAGATCGATTAAAACTAACACTCGACCCGACGGATCGACGAATGTCGGTGGGGGACCGACATGGAGTGGTTGGGTGATGGTGATAGTATTTTTTTTTCTTTTTCATTAAAATCAAGGATAAAATGGTCTCTTTGCATTAATTTGGGTAAAAATAATTACAATTTATTTTGTGGTTGACAATGAGCATTAAAAAATTAAGTAATTTTGTAATTTTTCCTTAAAATATTATACTTCTTATTTTCCGTATAAAAAGCAAAATAATTATATTGTGGAACAAAGGTCAGAGTACTATTTTATTTCATTAGGGAAGTAAATTTGACTTTCATGTTAACAAATTTGTAGTGGCATGATAGTAATATTTCAGTGATAATGGCAAAAAGTAGTCACTTTGACTTAAAAGGAATTTTTTCTAGCCACCCATGTTAAAAATAATTTTTTCTAGCCACTTTTTATATTTAAGACCATTTTACCCCCAAACTTCATTTAAATGCAATTTTAATTTTAAAATATATTTATTTTTATCCGATTGATACTCTAAATGACTTATATATTTTTTAATTTATTCGGCCCAAATAGATGTTCTATTCGGCCTATACGTATTTGTCTATTCGGCCTATACGTATTTGCATATTCGGCCTATACATATTTGTCTATTCGGCCTATATGTCTTCGCCAAATAGTTGTTCTATTCGGCCTATTCATATTTGCCTATTCGGCCTGTACGTATTTGCCTATTCGGCCTATACATATTTGCCTATTCGGCCTATATATTTTCCTAGTTTTCATCACTTTTATCACGTTTTAAAATGGTATCAGTGCCCTAGGTTTATTTATTTATGAATGGATTAATTAATTATTAATTCATATCACTTAACGAGAGGATAGTTTCAAAGAGATATGGATCCGAACGAAAGTTCGACATCTGAGAGTGACAGGACTATTAGCCCTATTCAAAGTTGGAGCAACATGGATTTCTGGCCTGTTGGATATGATGAGACAAGAAGTTCTATACAATAATACTATAATGTGTTGTATAGACAATATGCAGAGAAGAAATACGAGGACGCCGATCGATTTTGGGATAAACTCGATCGGAGGTGGAAACTAGCGGATGCCCGTGCTAACCACACCAAGGAAGAACATCTGGAGGAAGATCGCCAGATGGAAATACGATACTCCAAAGAAGTATCAAGAAATATAGTGGAACTCTGAAGTTTCACCGAGATCCATGAACGTGTCCCCAGACACGAGCAATGGAGAAGACAACCAAACCAAGGTCCAAGAGAGATCTGCAAGCCCTACCACTTTTCACATTGGACAGAATGACAGAGTGAAAGGAGATTGAGGCAGATAACTCTAAGATGAACCAAGATCTTAGAGAATTACAGAAGACGGTGAAATTCTTTGGAGAATATTGCCTAAACATGTCCAAGACAATATTTGAGATCAGCCTCAAGATGGATAAGGTGGAGACATTGCAAAACAAACAACTCGACCTCATCAAGAAGTTGATACAACAAGTAGAGTTCCTGAAAACCAAGGTGACGGGAAGAAAGTCAGGAGGAAGGTTGCCTGCAACCTTCCGAATAGAATTCCTTTTACACCAAAAGGGGAAAACGACAGAGGTCACAAGGCCAAAGCTCGAAAGCGAGAAGATGATTGCTATCCTTCAAGGAGAATCCACATCCGCGGATGGAAAGAGCAAATCTTGAAGATCTACAAGATCTATATGAGTCCTTCCAAGGACTATCAATTGTAGATCTAAAGATGAATGTTGGAGAAATATCAAGCTCACAGCAGCAATCACAGGCACAGCATGAGCTGAGCCAAAATGAAGGGGCTTCTGGATCACATGGAGTCCGACAAGAAGATATGTCCCAAAACCAAGAAAACTTCAAGATGAAGGTGATGGGATTGTCAACAGGAGCAAGCCGAGTTTGAGGGTCTGGTCTACATAACACCCCATATGGTCGGTCTCACCTTGAACCGATAAATCTATACGGGTTAATCCTAAATCTCGACACTCTAGACTTCAAAAACAGAGAGACTCTAATCGACGAGTGGACCAATGCAATAAAGATTGCAGGAGGCGCGCTAGAACTGGACAAAGAAGAGTTTATAAGATTCCTAACTATGAGCCTGGAAGGATCAGTAAAAGGCGCCTGGGAAGAGCTCTCAGGCGAAGTCAAGAAGGAAGCCATGGAAGGCGAAGATCTAGGCAATATTGTTGATCGAATGGCCAAGATCTTCAGGTCAACTTCATCGGAGTAGGTTACTTCGAATGAATGGAAGAAGAAAAGAAGAAGAAGTATATGAATGCCCTATACAGCTTGGAACTACTTGGCATCTGTCACGTAGATGAATACATTAAACTCTTCACAAAGTATAGATGGAAATCAAAGGTCAAAGAGGAAGAAGTATTCCACCTGTTCTTTGCCAAGATCCCAAGCTCATGGAGAGAAATGTCAATAAAAGAATATGAACCATGCGAGCTGGATTCAATAGCAAGGAGAATGTCCTTCATCAAAGCCAAGATTGCGGAGTGGTGTCATCAAGCATCGCTACACAAGAACTACCATTGGAAGAAATCCAAGAAAACTGAAAAGGATGAAGAAACATCATCCTTACACGCAAATGAGCGGAGGATGGAGGTCCAGAAGACCAAGATCCTTTTGGTCCAAACAAAAGGCCGAAGCTATAAATCAGGGCAAAGATCTGGACCATCAAAATGGAGTTCAAGAAGTCAAGCCTCATCCTCAGGGTCAAACTAGAGGAGTACATGAAGAACTCCCTCAAGAAAGACATTTCGGAGAGCAGCCACACGATGAAAGATTCAAGGATTATAACTGCTACACGTGTGGAGCAAGAGGGCATATCTAACCAGATTGCCCAGAAAACCAGAAGCGGGGAGTACGGCAGTTTGAGACGACTCCAGAAATGAAGAAAGCCATTTACTTCCAAGATCTAGTACAGGTATATCAATTCGAAGATATACCCTCAGACGAGTATCTACGAAGAAGAATTCTTCAATCAGGATAAATCTTTCGAATGTCAGGCGAGAAATGCAAGAAGATATATCTTGATTCTTTTTCCAGACATCTATTTCTCATAAAGCTCTTATGAGAATCATGAAGGAGGATCCAAGGTTCAACCTATACGATGGATTCACCGTAGGAAGGTTGGATAAATTCGTCAGCTTCAAGAAGAGAAAGCATAACATCATATATAAGGTGATCGAATGGGAAATTACCATCCCAATGAAGCTCATAAGAAATGTGATGGAAATGCAACTATTTCCTGTGGATGAAATAAAAAAGGAACTCAGTAAACTCAAGGAAGGAATGACTAAGACTATGTGTTGGATCCACATCGGAGCAATTCGGATCCTCATCAAAGCAACTTTCAAAGAAGGTATCGATACACCAATCGATATTGCAATATTTGATAAGAGGATCAAGAATACGATAGAAGCATGCCTAAGAGGAATCTCGGGAAACTTGTACGCAAGCAAGGTGGCATCCTACATATACCCAAGGATTGCCTACAATCTGGCGGATAAAGACTTCAGTAGGGCGCTCACCCTTCATCAAGATTTCAAAAACAAAGACTTGATGAAAGAAGGAAATAGGCCTTACTCGATCACATACAGTATCTCGTATGCTCTATCCAACACCCATCATTCAGATCTATTCCAAATGAAGGAGTATATTGAGATACCAGAGGTATTCGAGAGGGTTGCATGTGCAACTAGGCCAGAAATAATTGAGTTACCGCTAATCCACGATATGGATTTACGAATCAGAGATAAACCGGTCTGGAGCAGGCAAGATAGCCTCAGATTCGACCAGATGAGGACTTCTTTCCAAGAAGATAGAATTATTAGCGAAAAATGGGAAAAGAAGCCAATCGTGGAGGTGATCCAGGAACCAGAAAAGTTCACAACTAAAGGTGAACTTAAATACCCAGAAGGATGGAGAGGAGTCGAAGTAATATTCGACATTACCAAAAAGGAAAACTCTATTTCTTGTGATGTCTTATATTATCTCCAACAGCCAACAACTGGGAGATATCAAGGACAGCTCAAACTCGGAGAACTTGAGCTGGTAATAGAAGGGATAGCTAGAAGATTCCCAGAGCAACTAGTGCTGGGATTGGAGTTTCTCGAGGATCACAAACCTTGGGAACGATTACAAGATGGAATGAAGTTTACGATCAAGGAAAAAAGATACAAGGTTTACTAATTGAGGCTCGGGCTTATAAGCTCTGATCCACCTATGGCCACAAGTCCATTCTCAATATATATCACTGTCGGGATGATATATAAAGAACATTGTGCAGAGTATTTTGCGTCATACATAGATTCAAGAGCCGGCATCTGCACAGCAAAGGAATGAGTCTTTCCCAAAGGCTCAGGCGAAGACCTACCAACAGTACTAGGAAAAAATTTCTCTCAGAGGGTGATAATCCTTAATAGAGGAATCAAACAGACGGAAATTATGATCGGAGGAGCAGAACGTACCCCGTGGTACAAGTTGAAAACTCCACCGATATATTTCCACGACACCGGAGCAGATATTTTGTTAGGAAATAATTTCCTACAGACATTCAAGCGTTTTACTTAAGAAAATGCAATAAGGAGGCTTATTTTCACAACTCTTTGTGAACATAAGATCATCGCACCAAGACTGCGTAATGCATTCTAGAGAAAATGCCAATCAAATTTCGCAGCAAGCGTGGTGATGAAGGAAGACTTAGCCATCCAAAAATGAATGATCGAAGGAGATATGGCGAAGCAGTCCTTCAAATAAGAACCGAGACCAGAGGAGGATGGAAGATGGACAAACTAAAATAAACACAATCCACCTTCTTAAGGCAAGCTTGGGAGAAAACTTACAGAAAGACGGCATAATCGAAGAGCAAACATCTTTGGAGGACATCAAAAGAAAGATACAGAGGAACTTCAATGAGGATCCTCTAGCCTGGTGGGACAAAAACGAGCTCAAAGCTTCCCTCAAAGTGAAAGAAGGAAAAGAGCACGAGTTCGTGAGGTATAAGCCTATCCTGATGAAGCAAGAAGATAGGAAGGATATGCAGCAAATACTTAAGAAACATTTGGACCTTAAGTTGATATCCCCAGGAGTATCTCCATACAGCAGTCCAGGATTTCTGGTTCGAAATCATGGAGAAGTCAAGCGGGGGAAACCGAGACTTGTGATCACCTACAAAGGGATCAACAACACCTTGGAGTTCGATGGATACTATATACCAAGTAGAGAACACTTGGTCAACTGTATCAAGAATGCCAGGATATTCTCAAAGTTCGATTGCAAATCTGGGTTCTACCAGATTATGATGGAAGAATGAAGCAAGAAGTTCACAGCCTTCTCCACACCACAAGACCATTATATCTGGAATGTCTTGTCTATGGGCTTGGCAAACGCACCCCAGATATACCAGAGGAAGATGGATAATCTTTTCAAAGATTATTTCTCATTCATGTTTGTTTATGTGGATGACATCCTCATAGCCTCAAAGAACATGAAGGAGCATTTAGCGCATCTTGAAGTATTTTCAGAAGTATGTCACAAGGAAGGATTAGTACTATGTGAAAAGAAGGCAATAATTTCAACAAGACAGATCGAGTTTCTTGGAGTAGAGATTGATAAGTCCGAAATTATTTTACAACCACACATTGTAGAAAAGGTTCAAGGATATCCTGAGGATCTCAAAGACAAGAAGCAACTCCAAAGCTTCTTAGGAGTTGTCAACTTTGCTAGAATGTTCATCAACAATCTAGCACAATACAGAAAAGTATTCAGTCCCCTATTGAAGAAAGATGTCGAGTTCAAATGGGAGGAATCACACCGAGATATGATTAAACAACTAAAGGAGGTTTGCAAGAAGCTTCCAAAGTTGGTTATACAAAATGATGAGGATGAACTGGTACTTTACACAGATGCCAGTGACCATTGGTGGGCGACAGTTCTAACTAAGTCCACACCCGAAGGAGAAGTGCCGTGCAGATACTGTAGTGGAATCTTTGCAGAAAATGAAGTGAAGAGGTGGCACATCAATGAAAAGGAGTTCTTTGCGGTTCGGAAGGCATTAAAAAAATAGCCGCTATTTCTTCTCGCGAAGAAATTCATCCTTAAAATTGATAACACAAGCGTCAAAGCCTTTTTTTAAAATAAAATTGAATCTAAACCAGAAAAGGCTAGACTTTTAAGATGGCAAGCAGAATGTCAATATTATGATTTTAATATTGTCATTATTAAATCTGTTGATAATGTTTTGGCAGATTTCCTGACGAGAGATGGAAGGAGCTGAGGTAAACTCCATCCTGACTATTTCAAGGCACCTGATGGACAACCTTGAGTTGTTCTAAAGGGAATTCAAGAATCTATCACTCAATGCGAAGCGTGCTGGAAGAATACAAGAAGGCGATCAAACCAAATTGTCCAATCGCATACGAGATTGTATTCGCAATAATACGAGTCTATTCGAGTCCTTACGATAGCCACTTCTTCGGGCTGTTGATAACAATCGTTATCAGCAAAAGGAGAGCAGTAGAGAATGGGGCTCTAAACCCGAAACAAAGGATTCAAGTACCCTTAGCATAAGTCCTAGATTGGAACCTCCAAAAGAGGAACCGGTCCAAGAAAAAATCGAAGACCTGGAGTCACATCTAGAGTCGACAAATCAACCCAGCACCTCTGGGGTCAAAGAGGGAGAGATCAACCTTAGGCCTATGATGGGCACTGCTAAGGTTGGTATTAACTTAGCTGATTTCTCTTATTGACAGGAATACCGGGCCAGCTGGGAGAAATTAAACACCAGACAGGGAATCCGACCGGAGAAATGCCGGGTGGATATATCTGGGGAATATCCCCGAATTTGGATGCGAGAAGGTTTAAATCCAAATGATATGAAGCAATGGTATGATTTTGGGGCGGTAGCTTCAATATATACTGTTGCACCAAGCTTCCCAGAGCATTCAAAATTGCTAGAATGGCTAGGAAAAATAGTTTTCAAAGCATGGGAAAACAACGCCACTCTATCCAGAGGAGACGTATTGTTGCTTTACTTCACTAGTGCGCCTCCAGAACCAGTTGGGAAAGGCAACCATGAAGCCTTTCATTTCATCAAGCTAAGAAGACCCGATATTTCAGCATCAAACAAAGTCAAGGAGTCTTCTGAAAAGGAACCAGTCTTGATTTCTACATTTTCTAAGGAACAAATCTCTACGCGAAGAGCGAGGGGTTTGTATGCCTGCATTCAGGCAATGGTTCATGTGAAGTACACATTCAAGTTCGAACACAAGACTTTGAATGAATCTTTTCTGTTAAACACTTTAACAGTGAAGAAGACAGGATTTGCTGAGAAGATCTTTTCTGAAAAACAAGACCTTCTTTGGAGAAACAAGATACCGGTGAGTAAACAAACCCATCGGAAATGCTATAACATGGCCCACTTCGGGCAATGGACAGACAAGATTTGCACAAGCTGTTCTACCCAAAATAGAACTAGAGTTTGGAAAAGGGGTAATGCTAAGCATAGGGAAAATAAGAATGACTGAACCCCCTCCTGCAAAGGAGACAAATGACTCTTCAAAAAAGTAAGAGCCAGATGACTTTTCTGAAAGGGTAAGGGACATGCGATCGACAAGAAGGACGGCCCACAAGAAGGCATCCAATAAAGAAAAGGGACCAGCCAGCTGCTAAAGTTGGAATCCAATGAGAAAAACGTAAGCAATGACGTCAGCACAATGAAGTAAGCAGTGACTTTAGCAAAAATAAAGAGGCTTTGAAATCCAGATTTCACATCCGAAAGCCTCTATAAATAGCATAGTTGAGGAAGCAGAAGGCATCAACCATTCCCCTCTATTTTCTCTTTCTAAATAAACATTGTATTCCTTTCTTTTCTTTGTATGAGTGTTCTGAGTACAGCTACAATAGGTAGCTAAAGGAGTTATTTCCTCTTGTTCTGTGAGGATGAGTGTGTAATAAATTCTCCATTCAATAAATAATCTTGGGCTTCTGCCCGCATGTAGCCTTCCATTTTTTCTACAACCTTAATCTCCATACTTTCCGACGAGAAACAGTAGCATCATCCTGTACACCAGGTGTAGGAAACGAACCAGGGTTGTGCTGAGGTCCGCTGAAGGAAGGGGATTGAACCATCACACTGCGGGGCGCGTGGTTGGCTGTGAGGAGCAGCTGTAAAAATCTCTCGGATACCCGGTGGATTGACGGTCAAAAAAGGTACTGTTACTATTTTAAGTTGGTTAGTTATGAGATTAATATTTTTTAATTAATGTACGGAAACATGTTGGGCCTGATATGGTCGTTATGGACTATGTCTATTTTAAAGAAGAAAATTGTGATGAAAGGGGTACTAAAAAATCATACACGGATATCAATCGGATAGAATAAAAAAAAGGATTTATTGGTTTAAAAGAAAAATAGGTATTTTTGGAATGAATAGTATAAAGTGGTTAGAAATTATTGATTATTATGAAGGTGGCTAGAAAAAATTTAACATAAGGAATAGTGGTTATTTTAAATTTTAGCCCTAATGTTTAATAGGTAATGTATCTGGTAATAATTGCATGTCGTCTTACCCCTTCACACTTTTTATAGATGTCTGTTACATAACACCTTCACACAAAAAAAACACAACTTTTTTTATACCAAAATTTTATATTTTTTTATTATTTAAAAATACTATATATATCCACTAAAATTAATAAAGTTAAAAAAAAAAAAAAAAACAACAACAAGGAAGGGTGTTTGGGATGGAGAGTAGTATAAATCTTGAATTTGCAAATTTGTTATCTGTATTGTTTAGAGATGGTGGAGGGTGTTGCATGGGCGCCACGTGTTGAGGCATGGCGACAACACAGCACAGAGTATATCGGATCTTAGCCTCACACGATCACACTCTCCCTCTTCCATCTTTACAGAATTAAGCAAACAGAGAGAGAGAGAGAGAAAATCAAGCAATGGAGAAGAAGCATCTTTCAAGCATTGCCAACTATCCAGATGTGCTCAGTAATCCATTGCATCTTCCCACTCTCTTAATTACTACTTCCTCCGTCCCATATAAGTTGACACACTTTTCTTTTTGGTTTGTCCCACTAAAGTTGACACATTTTCTTTTTAATACATAGGACCACACAAAAATAATTAATCTATTTTCATGAGCCCCACATATCACCTCTAATATAACTACCCACTACACATTAAATATTATTTCTCTTACTTTACTTCACTTTATATTAAATTATTATACTCCTTAAACTCCGTGCCAAAAAAAAATTATACCAACTTCTCGGGACGGGAAGTATTAATCATTCCCTACCTCTTTCTTTCTCCTTTTCCATTAATTTCTTTATGCATAAATAAACTAAGGCTTTTAAAGAGTCAATTTGGTGGATGATGAACACTCAGCTAATTGAGGTTTCCTTAAATATGGTACCAGGTTTTTATGTTATTTAGTACTCTCTTCCCAGAAGAACATTTGCCTTTTATTTGGAAGTGAACTTATAAAAAAAAGCCCTTTATTTACTTTATAGGTGTAGTTATGGTCCTTGTGGTGAATTCTTATTAGTATTTGTAATACATAAAGTATAATTGTATAAAATACTGCCTCCGTTTTGAGTGTTAGGCAGGGGTGATAGTTTTGTAAATAAAGTTGTGTGTGTGTGTGCGGTGACGGTGCTAGGATTTTTATCCAGGGGCTGATTACTTAATAATATTAATAGAAAAGACATCTCCTTTTGCTCGACAAACAATAATAATACTACTCTAAGAAATAATAAAAGTAGATTTAAAAATGTAAAAAATGAAATAAAATAGATCCAAAACAAAATATAAAATGAGGTTTGAGAAGCAAAATTGAAAAATGAAAGGTGAAAAAAGAATAATTATACATGTGATGGAAAAATATAAAAATAATTAAGTAAAAATATAAATGTAAATAGGTTTTAAAATATAAAATAAGGGTTATCACCACCTAAATTTGAACTTGTGACCTCTAATTGAGGCATGAGCAGACATTCCATTAAGCCATCCAACTTCTTTTTGTAATAATTAACACATATATAGTAAAAAATAGTAAAAGTTGAGGGGGGGCCAACGCCCCCCTTGCCACCAACGTGGCACCGTCCCTGTGTGTGTGTGTGGGGGGAATGGAAAAGGTGAATACGAATGTGCGACTAAGGGAGTGATATTTTCTAAAATAAGGTGTGAGAAGTTGGTGGGGTTGAGTGTTATATTTATATTTGGAAAGTGAAAGGTACAATGGGACGTGTTATTATAATTTAAATACCTGCTTTAGCAGAAATTTAAGTAAGATTGATCATTCTAGCTAACTAAATTGTAAGAAGATAACTAGATCAAGAAAATGCTAGTCTTTTTTCTGCTAGTGTATGTGAAACTAAATTTCATGTTAAATTCAATTCAATGGTCACAGAGAGCTGGGTATTTCTGTTGATTCACTGATTCAAGAATTCGAAAGAGAATGGGAGCCACAAATGGATGTGTATTCAAGAAAACTAGTTGAATTTTGTTGCAAAAAAACACTTCCTTCGATGTGTGGTACTATAGATGAAACAATCAGTGATGGTTCCTTTAGCCGCTTCACATTCAATATGATGCTTGCTTGGGAGGTGCCAAGCTCAGCAGACGAAGAATCACACTCCGTGAGTATTCTTCATTTCCAAGTCTAATAAACATTTGATCACATTTCAGGTAGTATATAAACTTGTTTTGTTGTTAGATGTATAATGCATTTGCAGAAGCAAGACATTCCGACGGGTGCAGAATTTATTTTGCATGTGGAGGGGACTGCAATATTGGAGGAACTAGTTGGCCGGGTTAGTGTTTCATTAATTTCTGTTTTTATAAGTGCTGTTTTTGCCTATGTTTCTTAAAGTAAAATTATAAAACATAGATATTGTTTCTAGGCAGGTTGACATTGACAAATTATGTCCTTTAATTCGAGGCGTCTGGCGCCGTATCTTATGAAGATGCCATAAAACTTGACCTTTCGAAGTGTTGGGTTTATCCGCCCAGGGAGCCGGGCCCACTCAATCCACTAGCATGATATTGTCCGCTTTGGGCCTGCCCACTGGCCCGCACGGTTTTACCACTCTGAGCATCACGCTCAAAAGGCCTCATGCTAGGGAGAGACTCTCTCATACTTATAAACCCCTCGCCAACCCCACTTCTAACCGATGTGGGACTTTGGTTGACACCCAACCAACACGAAGGACAGTCAGCAACCGGGTCCTTGGGGTGCTCCTCTTTTCGACAAAGCTATAGTTTATGAATCTTCTGAATTGTGAGTTTGAGCTAATAATTAGTTCATTGAGTTTGATTCTTTCATGACACTGTCTACTATATCGTTGCAATTTAATTCAACTCCCATCTTCTATGTTTACTATGTATCTTACTAGCTGTAGTATCCTTTAACTTTTTATAAAACCTTCTAGGCAAGACGGCGTTGTGTTAGAGTTTCCAGAGATAACGAGCTCAACAAGGCGAGACCACTGGCTTGCCCTCGTAAAGGAGATCATGCGTTTATATCAAAGTTCAAGGTGGAATCACCACTTGATGTGTGGGAGATGCACGCACGAGCCATATTAGGCATTGTTCGGCTTCATGCTGCGAGAGAAATGCTTAGAATTAACCCTCCAGATCCCAAAAGCTTTCTAATATTCGCATTGCTCGATGAATTGCCCAAGGGGGACTACGTACTAGAAGAGCTCGCTGGGAGTCTGAAGAATTCTGTTGGTGGAAATCCTTGCAGTGCCAGTTCTATTCTCAGGAGCTTGAATGTCTCCCAAACTGGTGCTAAGAAACAAATGGCTAGTGATACTCAGATTGTGGAACCTGAAAACCTCACCTCACTGGAGAGTGCTATACACCAAGCACGCGAGGAAGCAAAAGAAACTGAGGTGGCTAAAGCTACTACTCAGGGACTAAAAGAGGAAGGTATCGCCGAGAGTGCCCAAGTTCTAATGGTGAGTAGTTACGATTCCTTGACATACTATCCCTAAGCTGTGAATATCAATTTTCAATAACTAAGAATCATCTAATTAATTAAGGCTCCATTTGGATGGAAGGATTTGATTTTAACTATGCAACTTTAAAGCACTGCTTGAGAGTGTGGATTTGTGGAAGATTTTTAAAGTTCCAATTCTATTTGTTTACATTTATATATACATGTTGATTAATTATCTTGATGTGCAGGGGTTGCTTAAACCACTTGGAGTTTTAGTTCCCTGGGCTCGAGATATTTTGACATGGGAACGGCCCATGACCACCTCCGTCCTGCTTGTCTCCACACTGATACTCATCTACAAGTAAGTAATCAATGGCCACTAAAATTTCAAATTATGTATATTTAGTTTGTAGCCTTGGATGCTGTTAATTTTCGATTTTGCTTGTTAAGTTTTTTTTTTTTTTTATTCCTCCCTTTGTATAGAGAGTGGGTTGGTCCAGCCATATCAACTTTCTTGTTATGGCTGGTTGCAAAGATGCTACAGGCTAGGAGTAGGATGATTCAAGAGACGCAAGACAAAATCGTTATTCATACTGGATCGGATCAGACAGCAATGGAGAGTGTCATATCAGCACAGCAGGGACTGAGGAATGTACATGAAATAATGAAGCAGACAAATATAGCACTACTCAAAATATGGTCAATAATGGTCTCAAAAGCACCAAAGGTACGTCTCATGACTTATCGCTGGAACACACGTCCTCCTTGCATGCTATATGGTCATATAATAAACGAGTGTAGGGGTCAATAAATGCATACATGGAAGGATAGAACACAGGTGAATAATATAAAGCCCAATATTTTCATTTGAAATGAGGACTAATTTTGTGATAAAGAGCTGATATTAATTACAGGCATGTTACTATAGTCGAATTCAATTTCAGTCCGATAACTCTTTAATTTTAATTCTTTTAATGTCATTTTTCAAAAAAGTTTTTAGGACTAGAATTGGAATAGACAAAAGCAATATGACTGAAATTGAAAGTGTTAGAAGTTGGGATTTTCGAATTTAAATGTTAACGGGCTAAAGTTGATATTATTTCTTACATGAGGTGTTCAAGGGGTGGCAAGATTAAAATTATTTACACTCGTAATAATCAACGCGGTAGTGGAAGAGTAGAAGGGAGACATTTTTTCAATAAAATTTGCTTGAATTGAGTACTACATACTATGATTTAGATTATGGAAACCAATTTTCTCAAAAGAAAAATTGGCAAATGCAGCTATATCTTGAATTATTTACATATTGTGGTGCATTTGCAGCATGCAAACACAGTGATGATAGTCATGACTTGTGCTGCAATCGTACTAGCTTTGGTACCATTCAAGTTTTATGTTGATGTCCCTCGTACTATACTGTTATGTGATGACGACAAGAGTTGGGAAGCAGACGCAGAATGAACAAAGCAATAGGCGCATACGAGAGTGGTGGGACTCTATTCCTGTAGTCCCTGTAGAGTTTATGGACACAGCCAAACAACCAGGATGTGAGTAAGTAAGTTGTTGGAGTATATGAACTAGATAGATATGTCGAGGCGATATGAGGGTACAGCAAGTAGACTTTTATTGAGCAATTACTACAGCAATGGTTTAGACATGTGATATGAGTGATCTTGTCTGCATGATCATACACTACATGATGTGGTTGACACGAAAACTAGCTACGTAAATCAGCTTCGACTGCAATGCAAACTAGCAAAGGTAAACCCGGTGCGGGTGTCGTTTTTTGTATTCTATTTTAGTGTGTTATACGCAAGACAAAGGTTGTAATAAAATCATCAATGGTTTGTAGTTATGGCATGCTGACTGCTGAGAGAGTACGCAGAAGTTATTTGTGCTGGAGGGTGCTTGTAAAAGATTATATTTTTTTCCAAAGTGATTAAATTCGATAATTATGAAAATATTATGCACGCCCATTTCAAAACTCAATTCCTCATCATTTTTTTGTTCACTTATTAAGTTATTTTCGCATAATTCTTGCACCTTAAAGCAAATAAGTACATTTATTTAATAATAAATAAATGGTAAAATATATTTTCATATTTTTAGATGATAAATAAATGGTAAGAAAAAATTTTTATTTTTAAGGTATTAAATAAATGGTAAAGGAATAACCATTTTTGAAATTAAAGAATATTATGAGAATATATTAATTAAATGTCAATTTCATTCATGGAGGTGTGATTTTGAATTCAGAAAAATGGAAAATGTGAAGTTTAAACGAAGAAAGTAAAACAAAAAATAAACAAGACGAGAAAAACACTAGCGCAAATCATTTAAGGTGTTCGGAAACTATCCTAAAAGTCCTGTTCAAACAGCTTGATTTTTGGTTTTACGACTATATTTTGGGATGTTTAATTGAAACAAGTATTTTAAATAAACTGCATGTAATATAAAAAAATAAAAACAAGGGTAATTTAAATATTTTGAAAAAAAAGAGATGAAGTGGCAGTCGAGTCGAAGAACTAGTCATCCCACTTAAAATTGGAGTCGCATTCCGCGTATGCGCTTTTTCTTCCTTTGGAAAAATCTGCATTCCAGCCAACAGAAATACAGCAATTATTGAGAATTCAAGCAAGTTTTCAATGCATCAATGGGTAATGACAAAGTGTGTGACATCCAAAACCGATAGCCCTAATTTATATGCTATTCTCCTCTCTTTCTAAGACTACCTTTCTAAAACCACTTCACCACACCCACACTAACTCAACGAAAAGTCGCGCTGCGATTCCCAGATGCTGGGAACGCTTGCCGCCTTCTACCCTGCTGGTTTTCCGTACTCTCTGTGCCCTTCGTAACACCAGAAACCCCCTTTCTCCGATCTCTTCTCCCAACACTGTCATCACCCGCTACTCTTGTTTCCTCCCCAAATTTTACCTGTGTCCGAGCAGCTTCGTAGTCAAAAGGTTGCCCCTGTAGGAAAGTGTCCGGTGGCTGCAATTTATTGGTCACTCTGGAACTTGTAATTTGCTCGAGTGATGGAAAGCACTGCTCGAAGCTGGAAGAGAGATCAGATAGAGACATGGGTTCGTCTTCCCCTAGGTCTGAATCAGTTTCTGCTTCGTCGTTATTATCTAATTGCTTAGCATCAGAGTTGCCTTTTCCTGGTTCTTCATCATCTGAATCATCATCCAAAATAATAACATCTACTAAACTTGAACCGGATGGAGGAGCTGAAGCTTGATCGTCTTGATGCACAAGTTCTGGAATCCTTTCGGATTCCTCAACTTTTGAATGCAATGGTTCATCCATACCCGAAAATGAGTGAAACGGAAGACTCACTGTTGATTTTATCTGCTCTAATTTAGTGTTTTCTTTTTCCTGAAATTATGACAACAAATTTAATCTCATCAAGAATGAAAAGGTGTAGAATTTTACGCCAACAAATCTCCTTCGACCCTAAAAGTATAGACTGTTTTTAGAACATTATGGCAACTATTGTCTGTAGTTATAAAAGTTCAACACGAGTATATTACAATTCTCATGTGCCACAGCAGCATATTCAGCACAACAAAGATTGAATCAGGCTTGTATTAACTTCAGATTGAGAATACTTACTCCTCTATCAGGATCAAACTTCCGTTTTGCCAAATTTCCAAACAATGCCCCAAAAGCTCGGCTTGGCTTCTTTAATATCTGAACAGTTGCCTGAGCCTAAAACAGCATAAGCAACTTGAATAACCAAAAGATCCTCTGAAAACTTTCAACAATAAAGGAATCTAATTTACATCATCAAAACTCATTGTTAAACAATAAAATGCAATTATAGGACCTCCCTAGAGAGAAAAATGGTGTAGTCCTGTGAAAAAGGTACTGAATACCAACAATTATCCATTGGATATGTTATATTTGTGAGACTCCATAAATCCAAATACAAGATCCAGAAAAAAAAGAAGTAACTCACTGAATGTGATGAACTCAGATTAGCACGTGTATCTTCAGTGTCTCCACGCACAGGTGCCCCCTTGTAAGCAGAACAATCATCTGTTTTACCTTTTTCATTCACTTTTTTCTTGGTATTAGAGCTCCCAAAGTTGCGAGGCTCGTCTTTATCTGGTAAGCAAGCAGGTAGGTTCTCAACAATAGGATCATAAGCTGAACTGCTAATTTGTTTCTTTCCAACTTCCTCCGGGGTTTTTGAAACTTCAGAAACTTCAGAAGGCAGAACTTCAGAATCTTCAGGAGTCAAACCGCTCTCGTCATTTTCCTGCACGCATACTGATGTTTAAAAGAAGCAAGACATATAACACAAAAGAAAGAGTTAAGCTCAACCATAAAATTTCAGTACATAAAAACCACCTCACTGGTGGTTGCCCGAATATTTTGGACATTATAGGTTGTCCAGGCACACTCCGCAGATATTTAACCAAAACAGTATATGGGGTAGCTACAAATTTAAGAACAATTTGAAAAATCATCACTTTGCTGTTAAATGACAGCTCCCATCGCAGAAGACGCTTGGACCATATGTTCCCATAAATTATTTAAGACATGGTATAGTCATATACTTCAACACATGCTTTCTGAAACACTGCCAGTTAAGTAAACATTTAAACCCAAAACTGCTAATTGTTTTTACTAACTCAAGTTAATTATTTTCTCATGTTTATTATGAGGACCCAAAAGAATAATCCAAATAAGAAAAACGAGTCAAAAATCCAGTCTCTAGGCTGATATTCTGAACATCTGTGAGAGAAGTTCATTTATGGTATTTTTAGTAATATGCTAAAAAATAACAATCAACTAATAAATGAAATTTAAAACCAGGAAATACTGAAACAACAACTTGATGAGGGAAGCATAATGTACTGGTGCAAATAAGAACACATGTCATCTGGCCAGGAAATAGCAGGTCCTGGTGATCAAATTGGATATATATGGGCAAATAAAAAGAAACATCTTAAATTCATTAAACACTTGCCAGTTGCAAACGTCTTTCCTTGAGATGTTTCACAGCCTCCTCAAATGCAGCAGCATTTTGGATAGAGTGCCTTATAATGCTAACAACTGAACCAAGGTTACGTTCAATATATGGGAGTTTTGATTTCAATGACCGACGCAATTGGTTTGTAGTGAGTGGCATCTGCTTAGCTTGTTTTCAACAAGAAGGCAAAAAAAGAATAAAAGGGTGAGTCAACAGAATTGCCACAGATCAACATGAAAAACATTGGAGTAAGAGAAATCTAAGACAATTGAAATATGTAATAGGCAGAACGTACCAATTTCGATAAGAGTTCGATTGGGCAACACATAACCAGTGCTCTCGTCTTCTGAACGAGCAACAACATCCCTCCATTCACAAAGTCCCTACAAGTTAAACCCAAACATGCTGGTCATTGTAATGCTAAAATAGCCAAGAAAAATCCATGAGATTCTAAATTTAAGTTTAAACTGTCCATGCCACATGGAATGTCACCATTTATCAGATACCACATGCAGAACAAACTAAAATTGGGATAATACAACTAGTGAGCAAAAAAGGGGCACAGATCAACTGAGATAAACATATACTCCCTCCGTCCACCTTTAAGGGTGCCATTTGCTTTTTGCACGTGGATTAAGAAGTATTATTATTTAATGTGTAGTGGGTAGTTGTATTAGTGGAGGTGTGGGTCCCATTTTTTAGTTGTATTAGTGGGTGTGTGTGGGTCCCATATGTATAAAAAAGGAAATGAGACCCTTGAAAGCGGACGGAGGGAGTATTATATAGCTAATAATTCTTATGAATGTAGTTCTGAACAACTCACTGAAACAACTGCTAGCTGTTGAGCACTGAGATCAGCACCCACTAACCTGCAAAATGATTTTGAGAAGCAACCAAATCAGCAGTACAGAAGAACCAATATATACATGAGCTAGTTCAGGTACGGTGCCTGTAATCTCAAATTGGCAGGTTTAGACAATACCCATAAATGTGAAGGTAAGAAGTATCTGTTAGAAGCTCTTTTTCATATAGTTGAGTGCATATATCGTAACTCCGTTTGTAGACCTGTTTAAAATCACCAACAAAACAATTAGACCGCTATTACTAAATATGGTACAGACAGAACAATTGAGTCATATAACAATGAACCAAATATCTTCTCATTTCTTTTTCTTTGGGTTGGGGGTAGTTTTACTCAACCCAAATTATTTCATGGTTTAATTGTTTCCACTTCCCATTACTTTAGCATCAAGCCTCGTAAGACTTACAAGTACTTATTTAGGCTCACTTCTCTGAATGACTAAACTCCAAGCTTTGCATTTCATTTATAACATTAAACTCAAAATATGATATATATTTAGAGAGGCTTCGCACAATAAGAATTAAGTGCAATTCAAATTTCTAGCACCAATGATTTTAAACAGTGCCACGTTTCAGTGTGATTTAACCTGTAATAATCCCCCGTACATGAAATAACAGATTAAGCAAATCATGTGCTAGCACACTAAGAACGTTCATCTTTTCTGAAAAATGAATTGCTCTGTGAGTTACCAACACATAAATCAAAATATCATATTACCAACGATGATAGTGGTTTATAGTCTTCCAGACGATTTTGAGAGGAAGATGGCTTCAGTAGAGAGTCTCAATACAACTATGGCTAATATGTACTGGACTATGGAGAGTAATTGCGCAATGTGAACTCAAATAGAGTGAGCACTGCTACCTTAAATGCAAAAGAAACTTTCTAATTTCTACAAACATGATCTCACAAACTCACATTAGCAACTTCTCAATTACACTCTTTACATATAGGATATTTCTATCATATAAAAAAAAGAATAAGGTAGATCAGGGGGCAGCTGCATATTGAATATAAGAAACCAAAAACGTAACTAATCTAATGTTTAGCGTTAGGGTCTTGGTTAAATATGTTTCTTGTCCTTCAATAAAACTTATCAACAATTTTATTAACTATGATCAAATACTCGCATCAAAGAATAATATGATTGTAAATGCCTTCACAACTACAACAAAAAGTAATCGGGAAACATAAGGGTGTCCTGAGAAATGTCTGAAATCAAATTCCCCAAAAGATAATTGGTGCATCCTCAGCAAAGAATTTGAAGTAAAAAGTGGAAATCCACAGTCCATTACCAGCATAAAACTGCAAAAATTGCAGGGATAGGATTCTTGAAAAATGGTAAGATTTGCAGGTGGAATGTTAAGTGCGTGTTTCAAGAACTTTTGTAACTTCATCTACTGAGGCAAAGGCAGTCTCTTAAAACCTCACCAACAAAAGTTTTAGTTTAACATAAATATAATCCAAAGACCTCAATATAACAATGCATTCATCAATCTACGTATTTTATTGCTAAAGGCTCCATCTCTGTCAGCAAATCAATCAATCCCATGGTTATTCATACATAATTAAGGAAGTGAACCCTGGACAACTATTATCAAATCATGTCGACTAACAAAAAATAGTCTTTTTGGAAAGCAGTTTTCAATCTTGTTAACTCTTGGTAATTAATTTTTTCTTAGTAAGGAATAATATCAAAGAGCTTGCCTCAACAAGAGGAGGATCAGGACTTCCAGAATCAGCAGATGACTCAAGCAACCTCGCCCTCATAAGATCATAGATGTACAATAAATAATGTGTGTCTTCTCTTGCATATCTGGGAAAGAGAAGTCCATAAGATAACATAATGCAGTTACAACAACTAAAGATCTTTAGAATCAGCTGATGGGTCCATATTTTAAACAGGTAGAAATAGAAAACTTCTTGCAAAACACCCAATTTAATATGTCTGGATAAAATGTCTGGATAGACAGATGATTTTCTAATATTTAACTCCTAATTAACATGAGAATAGCCTAGCTCCTTCTGGTAGGAGAGATATTCAAACAGTGAGAAAAAAACACACAACATAAAAAATAAACACAAAAATTGGTTCTTTAATTAACATAGAAACAACTTAACCCAAGCTTACCATCTTTTTAATGAATATGTGGAATAGCTTACCATCAAATAAGTGTCTGTTGCTCACACACACATACATACATGAATACAATTACATACTACATATATATATATATATATATATATATATATATATATATAGAGAGAGAGAGAGAGAGAGAGCACAAATGAAAAGTTTACATTGCACTAACAAATACACTTTTGAATCAGCAGTGGAGTGACCAGAGCCCAAGCTCAACAAAGCACATTACTGAAGCCTCATTCAGACATGGTCTGGGGCTTTCACGTTGGTTGAAACAGAAGTCATTGTAAGTTGTGTTATAATAATTGAAAGACAACTGTCTTCACTCATGCTAGTTTAAAATCACAGACATCCTACACCAAACAAGACTGTGAAAAAAAGGATCTATGGAAATAATTTATTATTCAAGTATTACAGTGGCCTAATGCTGCAATGGTAATTAAGTAGAAAAGAAGATGAGAAAGGTTCAATAACAGATGAAGCTATCATCACTTGAATGAAATTTGCATCACAAAAAGGCAAACGCCACTGTGGTATAAAATCATTTTCATTTAGTGATGTGAAATACTGGTAAATCCAGAATGACATTAAAGTTTTCCAAGTTTATTTAACTGTTTCTCAAATTACTTAATTCCAGATTTGTTCAAGGTATAAATAACTGACACATGAATGTTTGAACTGTAAAATTTCATTCTGGATACCCAAAAATCAAACAATCTGTATTGATTGGAATATATAACTATGTAAAACTTACAGAGCAATAGTTAGTGGAGATAAAGACACATAATTGGTGATGATTCACCCACAGGATTGTAATAGTCATGAAGTCGTATGAGTCTTTGGTAAACTAATGATCTAGGAATCAGACAGTTGAAAGAATAGTAACTTGAGTTTGGGTTATGAAATTTTTTCCCTTATCTACCAAGAATTTTGAAAAGGTGTGAATGCTTGCGTAAAAACTCTTTCATTTTTGTACAGAACTCCAAAAAATAAAAAGAAAACCTTGAGTTCTACAAAATGTTTTAAAACCGTTCTCTTTCCTCTTTGACAGATACAGAAAACTTACATTCAGACACAGGCATGCATGCAATTGATATATAGCTAGGCCAGAGATATATAGTTTCAAACAAATAAAAAATATTTAAGACTTATTGGGAAATTGAGAAATAAAAATAACAATAGTTACTATTGAGAGCAATAGAGCATAACAAATCAAGTCAGACCAAAACCTATAACTTAAGACAATATTATGTTGTCAAGTGGTACATCACAGAAATTGAGAACACCTTAGAGAAAGTAACTGAATAAAATCATAATGCCACACAACTTAATAGATATAAAGGGAATGCTTGGTAACTTAGAATGGAATGGATATGGAGGAATTGGGAGGTTTAATATCTCCACTGGAAGAACACATTCAGCTCAGTGCTTAAAAATGGGAAAACCTAAGCCATAGCAGAAATTCTTCAAGCAATAGTGTTCATTTCATAGTTGTTAAAAGCGAGAGGCGCACCTAGGCGCACGGACCCCTAGGCGAAACTGAGCTACATTTTGCCCAAAACTGAATTTACAATGTATATACACAAATATATCCTACTTACAATCATATTACCTAACTAAACTAAGATAAAAATCACATAACATCACATAATGATACATAATAACTCATAATAGCATTATAACACATAAAATATACACACAAATAAAGTTCAAGTAGGCGGCAGATGATGGAGGTGAAGGCAGCCCACCTTTTTGTCTTTGTTTTTGAAAGTTCAAGTACTAAAACCCTAACCCTAATTCTCTATTTATATCATTTTATAAGTGGGCTGTCCATTTTTATCTTAAAAATGTGTAAACCCTTTAATAATTGAGTAGCAATTTCAAAAAACTTTAAAAAAAAAGAAGAAAAAAACAGGATGTTGAAGAGGCGCGCCTAAGGCGCACCTAGGCGCGCGCCTTTGATACATGAGCCTGGAATAGCAAAAAATCAACAATCTAGGCGCAGACCCCTGAGCCTGAGCGCCTTAGGCGCGCCTTTAACAACTATGGTTCATTTTATTACCATCACCCATCATCCACCAAACCACCCTACCAAGCCCCTAGGCTTTGGCAACAAAGGTTGACATGTACAAGTTTTACAAGAAAAAAGTAAATAGAAGTTCAGTAGAAAAATACTTGATCATTTCATCGGGAAGTGGCCTAATTCTCCAATCAGCATTCTGGTATCTGTAGAAAACACAGGATGGTTAGTCTCACTAATTTCTAATCTATACAATTTTTTTTTAAAACCTTTCCCTCTTTACAGGAAGGGCATTTGAGTACAAGCATGAAGCAACCATGGTGATACAATATAAAAACAGCAAGAGACCATACTCTTTGTTGGCTTTGACTCCACAAAAATGATTTAGCAGGTGTTCCAGGCTGTATCTTTCCATTTTTAATACCCTTGAAGCCTAAAAACCAAAAATAATAGATTAATACTCAAGCACAGAACCAGATAAACAATGATTACTTCAAAAATTATTCTTTCTAGAACACGAGAGAGCAGCTCGGTAAAAGTACAACTTTTATATGAATCTATTCTTAGCATATAAAGACATACAGAAGCAAAAACATAAATAAAGCATAAATACAACTCTTTATCAGAAACAAATGAGTTAAGCTGCTCTCAGTGCTGAGTTTTCTGCTCTAATCTAAACATGTGAGGCATATGTGATGACTGATGACAAAGTCAATTGAGTTGCTCAATCTGGTGGGATTAATTGTACTTAACCACATTAAAACTATACAATTCAAACAAAATTACTTGGTTTTATTGGGAGGTAATGAAAAAATTAATAGCAACAGCAATTATATTATATAGAACTTCTTTTGCCAGAAAATTAAAATACAATATGTCACCACTGTCAAAAATTACATAAGCTAAAGCTAAGAACCTGTCCGGTGTCAAACATATTGCATATATAAATGCCAAAATCCCTTTGCAGCCACACAATGTCACGATCAGCTCCATGAAGTACCTAATTAAGCCAAGTAATATCATGACTGAGAAAGAACGTAAGCTGCAGTCCCAACGAAATATAATATTCTGCATACTTACCTTTCTCTTACTGGGGTCTTTGAATACTTCTCTAAGATATGGACCTATATGAATACGAAGTTTCAGAGTATCTATAATAAAATCTTCTGTCCTTGTGGATATTTGCATCAAGCATGTGAGTCCTTGAAAAGACCTGTATTGGTTGTGTTCCAAATCAACCTGCACGAAAAAATAAAAAGCATTTCTTAAGCAATTTTATATAAATGGACACTTATATAAAGTTAGAACATATGAAACATTTTAAGGAATTAAAATTCAGGAAAATAATGGGGTGATTTCGGTGGCTAGGACCAGAGAGCATACTTTTCTACCAAGATGTGCATTAACCCATTAAGTACCGTCAAGCAATGAATGTCAGAATGACCAAATTAGAAGAGGCATCATTGGATGGATAATGCTATCAAGTATCAACTGCATAACACAAAACAGTACTCAAAGGTCCCGTCACCCGGAACTAAAGTCCACTTCATATATAAGCCACAATAGACAAAAAGATTTTGTGGCTAATATTTATATGTTAAATTCTCTAAGTAATCTGCTCATGGGAACTAAAATCCTAAAATGAGGTCACCACATGAAGTACAGCTTGCATCCTCAGATTTAATATAAGGTATCTACAAAGGACTAACAGGGATGCAAGCCCATATACAGAACTTAACGTGGCTAAATATCAACTCTCCAGTAGCATGTTCGTGCATGATTTTATTAATGCACAAGCTTAGTCAAAATTATCGACTTTGTGGAGCTTGTGAATTCTAATATTCCAAAAGTTGCAGGCTTAGAATGTGTGATATGGACCTAAATTGGCTGTTCTTCTCCAAAATGTTTTCATCAGCAGACATCATAGAACTGATGAGCTCCCTGTTCCATTTTGCATCAATCATTCTCGGGTCAAGGCAACACCAACTTGTGAGAGGTTTAGGCAATGACAGCTTCACAGAGACAATAACTAATGAGAAAACATTATTACACCACTTTAAGGTTTGGAAGGAATTAATTAACAAGACATTTCTGTAGGTGTAAACAAAGTTGTTCTAAAAAAGATATCAAGAATGGGGACCCTAAAAAGAGATCAATAACAGATGCTTAAATAAAGTAGAGTTTCAGTTCAAGATTATATGCACCAAGTTGTAACACACTGCTCCAGGAAAAGCATATTAAATTACAATACTCAAAGGTGGTATCAAATTTCATAGTTGAAGGAAAGAGAAATATTGAGGTGAAGGGCTTATTACTGAATTTGGTATATGACACAGGCAACCGTAGTCTCCTCTATGTAACATAAGAATCCAAGATTCCAGACACTGTTTCAACAGCGTTATGGAGGATTTTGAAGTATAAAATAATTAAATGGATACCAAGTCAGGGATTAGAACGTTATAGAGTTAAATACCATTAACTTGATGAACTGAAGTCCAATTATATTGAATAACCTCCCAGAAGGCACTAAATAAGGACATATCTTAAAAAGTTTGCTAGGTAACTAAAGTAACAGGATATTTACATCCAGTCAAAAATACAAGACACCGAATTTTCAACGAAGAAAATTGCATGAAGATTTAAAGATATCCCTTTAAGGGATACTATATCTAACTTCATAAGTTTGTTTTCTAACACACTCCATGGTACAAAAAGATAGGCATGCTCCGTCTTTAGACAAACTTATACATTCACCAAAGCTCTAAGATCAGGCTAAATTTTTTTGAACAATGAAGCAAATAAAAGAGTATCACTATTGGACTTATCCACACGGCTAGATACCTCCATATATAAAGATATCTATACTGAACTACAAAGCTAAAGATATGTGTATTTTGATTGGAAATGAGAATTCAAGTCACAAGGTATTTATAACCATATTGTTAGGCAAGAGCATTTAAACCCAGAAATAAAGACTCCTAATCCCAATGTGTGTCGGTTTGCATATATGTTCGTTAAACAGGAACTGATTACTGATAAGAACAAATCAATAGAATAAATCCAACAAAGAATTGAGAAAATAATTGAAGTGCAAACTGTACCGCAAATTCATCGGCACTCTTTAATTTATTTGCTAACAGCTTCAAATCTTTTACTTCTTCCACATGTTTGAATGGTGTCACTTCAAGGGGAAGAGGTTTTACAGGCTCGGGAACATTTTTATCAACAAAGTCTAGAACAGAGAGAGTCTCCTGTAAAAGAGCAAATCAGATTAGCAATAAAAATCGTATTCTATCATAAAATCAGTCTTAAGAACAGTACCAACAATGGAAATCAGCAACACTAGGCAAAAAAGTTAGAACCGGGAGGCGCAAGCCGCAAGGACTCAATGCCCAAGGTGAGCCACTTGAACATGGGCACATGAGCTAAGGTTCAATATCACACACTGAAGATTGTTATGTAAAACTTGAGGATACTAGAAGAATTAACCCAAATCTACATTCTTATCTGTCTTCAAGATTTATAATATTGTCGATATATAATATAGGCATATTTATAATTTATCAACTCAATTGATGATATAAAACTAAAGATTAATGAGAAAGATAAAGCCCATAAGTTCCAAGGCAATATCAGTTTACAGCACATCATAGTCCAATCTATTATTCAACCGAGGTAGCAAGTGGGATGGGAGGTTTTATTCTCTCTTTTCTGCATAACTTGAAAACCCAAGGTGTAAACTTGAATACTTGTTCTCATCTTTCAGACGCGTGTTACTATATTTTTCATATGTGAAAAACATTCAGAGAACTTTAATATTAAACAAAGATAAAGCCTCGCTTTGGCGCACACCTCTAACAACTATGGGTATTGCTAGGATGTATTTTGGGCAATTTGGACAGCATCTTGGAATCCAAAATAAGAGTATTGGTAAATGTGACGCACTAGGAAAAAAATGGATGGTGAGAGATTTGATTATTGTTTTTGGGAGAGGTTATACAACACACACATGCCTGATCATTATCATGCTCGTGCGTAAGTAATAAGAATTGCAAGGACAGCACAATAATAAAGAATAAACAAGTCGAGGAAAATTTACAAAATGTTTTGGTTTGTAGTAGAGATTTCCATAAGAAAAATCCATAGAAGAGAAAGGGAGCCATTGTTTTTTTAACTTCTTCGTTCTAAGGCCCGCGTGTTGAGGCTTGGTGTCACTGCCACCTGTCCTAGGCTCCAAGCTAACAAGACAAAAAACACCATGTTGCCATCAAATTGGCATGATGTCAAAGTCACACAAGTTCCATAAACAAATTTCTCAACCATAATATTAGATGTAATGGACTGCCCTTGTTATCAGATTGCCGGTATGATGTGCTATGTTTTGATTGATTGCTCAGTAACCATTAAAATAAAGGGGAAAAACTCAAAATCCACTATAAGTAACCAAACTAAAATATTATACATATGTGATTAAAAAATGCAACATAAAGCAATTCAGTTTTTGCATAAACACATATAAGGTAAATAATCAGATAACACTTCTGCCAACAAATATGCGATCAAAGTAGTTTAATGGTTTCTCATAAATACATTAATGGTACATTCACCAAAATCAAAAACTTCGAAGTAACAAGTCAGAACCAACATTCATCAATCATTATGTGATCAAATTAATCCAACTCTGTTTCTCATAACACACCAAATGTATTTTCATTAATCAAAATCAAAAATCAACACCAAGTATAAAATCAGAAGTTGAAAAAGGAATGAACAAACAGCATAAAAAACTAACCAAAGGATGCAAGAACCTAGACCCATCCTCACTCCTCTGCAGCCAAACATGATCGTGCGGCTGATTTGCATTATTCACAATAATCTTGTACTCATCTTGTGGCCTTGGTATACTGGGCACATGAAAGGGAATCTTAGGTTTCACTTTTGTCGCCACCTTCACTTCTTGAGCCCCTTTCATCACCCCCTCGACATTCCTCTCCAAGCCTCCGGAGACCTTCTTATTCTTCTTTCCATAAACCATCTGAAACCCATTTTCTTCCTCATCATCATCCACTCTCATTGTCCTGACGCCACTTTCCTCTTCCTTCTTCCGCACCCTCTTAAACTCATCCAACGACACATCAAACATCTCGTAAAGATCGTCATTCAGATTCACCAGCCAATCCAACGCCACATCATCATCCAATTCCACATCTTTATCATCCGGAACCGGTATTGGCTTCCCAAATAGACTCTCCGACGCCCCGATTTTGCCCAGAAGGTTCTTCGACTTGTTATCGATTTCCCCAACGGGGTTCTTGAATTCTTGAAAGTTGTTGTAGAAATGAAAGTCCTTCTCCGATGGTATGACCCGGGATGAGCCTGAGAGCTTCGCCACAGAAGTGGGTAACGGAGCCTTTGCGGAGAGATTCCGCAAGACATTAGAGATTCTTGCGCTGTCGTCTTCGGGTTGATCAATTTCCATTATTGGTCTTTGGTAATTCGAGTTTTGAGTATCGCGCTAAGAAAATGGATGATTTTTGCCCCAGGGTTTTTAGGGTTTTAAAAATGAATCAATTTTGAATACAAATGGAGCTTTGCAGGAGAAGTGAAAGAAAACAAAGAAAGCTTACAGTTCAACAGAGCAAGCATAAATTGCGTGACAAAAGGCGTACTTTCGGAATAATTTTATCTCTTATAATCTTATCTTATGTAAAATTTGCAATCAAAATAATAATAATAATAATAATAATAATAATAATAATAATAATAAAATAAAATGTAGTATAGTAAATTTTTGGGTTAATTACAAAAAAAACCACGAACTTTACTCCTATTGTAACTTAATCCTCACTTTTGAGAAATTGCAAAAAAAATCACCACCATTAAGTATTGTTGCAAAAAAAAAAAAAAAAACCCAAAATATCCTACTTTTAGTTACAAATTTTTTTTTATTTAAAATTTTATTAATTTAAAATTTTAAAAAATTTTACTCGTTTAATTTATTTTTAAAATTAAATATTATAAATTTATAAAATGTGATACTCATTTAATGAGAAGTGATAATATTATTTAAACTATTTCATGAACAATTTATAATATAAATGAAAAGTGATAACATTTTAAAAGAAAAGTGATAACATCTATAATAAAAAATGATAACTAATTAAAAAATTGTATTTTACAAAATATTTACTGAAATAATAAAAAGTGTTAACACTTTTAATAAAAAGTGATTCATAATCAAAGAAAAATTATATCTGTTTAATTGAATAATTTAAAACAATCATTGAAATAAAAAGTGATAATATACTTAGTAAAAAGTGATACATGATAAAGAAAAAGTGATAATCGTTTCATTTAATTATTTTATAAACAATTCGCAGGATAATATAATATTTTTAATATAAAGTGATACCTAATTAAAATAAATTAATAATAAAATAATTAAACTATTTAATAAATAATTAATAAAAATAATACTAATAATTATTAATAATAAAACAACTTGAATTCAAACTGAGACAATGCAATGGATAACGTGAATTCTAGCCTACCGGGTGCCGAATTTTTTTTTTTTTTAAAGGACAATTTTAATTAGAAGGCCAAACAAGGCCCTTGGTTAACGGAACAGCGAACACCACGCATTACCATATAGCCGATCGCTTTATTATTTGATTAAGATGGATAATCCGTCTCACGGATCTTATTTCATGAGACGGTCTCGTACAAAATTCACTCCATTTTTATTAGTTTATCATTTTAAAATAAAATAATTTAATAATAAAGTATAAGAGAAATTTTTAAAGATAATACTGAAAATCAACCATTTCAATTTACAATTAATGTATTTAGAATCCTAAAAAATTATTTTTTTATTTTTTACATTTAACCTTATAATTTATAATTTATTATTAATGTTTGAATAACATTTGATGTATTTTTAATATTATTTATGTTTCAAATTATATTAATGTAGATAGCAGGATTAATCTGCCCTTAGTTATGGGTCGATTTAACTGTTTAAGGTGATAAGGGGGGATTATTCGCGCTAATCTAACGTAATATATAGATTATTGTAGAGATGATGCTCAAGGGTTCCCTCCAGGCTATCTTGTGCCTATTGGAGGTGAATGTTGTTCTGTTTTTTTTTTTTTGTTATGCCTTATATATCGAGTGGTCTGACGTCATCCGAATATCTGGATATATTGTCAAGTCACCTCACAATAAATGCGTACAGTGCGAGCATTAAATGCAATAGCCTCACGTGACTATTTTAGGATCCGATTTAGGATATTTGCCTAGGCCGATATCCTAGGGGATATCTCCGTAGGCTTCAGGCAAGTGGTCAAACAGAGGGAGGCAACCGACTCATCAGGCCGAGAGATTGGAGACGACGCGCGCTGCTGTTTCTGGATTAAGAGCTCACCATATTTAGGTTTTGACGATAATTATTAAGGGCATGCGTTATTGGGCCTTACGAAAGGCGGCCCATGTCCTGTTTTGAGGGCCCAATCTACTGGGCCCTACCACATTAGCCCCCGGCCCCGTCGTCGCGAGAGTTTGGTGAGTGGCGGCGGGGTCTCCGTTATTGATGTGTGTGCCCCAACTTTAAATTTTGAAATTTGAAACCCTTGAAGCGACGTGTATATGACATAAGATTCTGAGGTGATGTTTCGAGATCTGGGCTACTCTTTCGATGCGCCGCTTCATCATTGCTCTGCTTAGAGAGGCGTTCCGCATTTATTACTCTTCTGCTAGGGTCGCGTCAGTTTAGGAGATGGGGGCAGTATTATATAAAGACGCCTCCTCCCATTACAATTTCCACGCCTCTTTTATCCTTCATTTCTCTAATTTTACGTCTTCTGCCAATCTTCTCCCTCAATTGTAAAGCGTCTTATATGAATTCGGACGATCATACCATTCGCGAACCGGGCCCCTAGGCGGGTGGCGAGCGGCGAGAAGGGGTGTCGGAGTCCCTAGAAAGAGCGTATCAGGATTTGCGTGACGAGACTGAAGTCTCCTTCTCCTTGTAGAGGCTCCCGACTGTATCTCGCTCCTTATCTTCCTTGTTCGTGACGATGGAAGATGTACCTGACCATGAGAATATTCGGGCTCGCATTACATCGCATGATGGGGCCCATAACGAGATGTGGGCCTATTTTCAAGATAGTTCAATTCCTCCCACCCAATTTGAGGAAATATTATTGAAATACGCGGCACCGGGGATAGAATTCATCAAACCCGTTGAAAACGAGAGAGCGAGCAAGCCGACTGAGGGGCGGGTGGTGGTAAACAACCAAATGTTGAAGCTAGGGTTTCGTCTACCTATCCATCCTTGCTTGCAAGATCTCCTCGACTATTGGAATTTGGCGTCGGCCCAACTGACTCCGAACGCTTGGGCGACGATAATTGGGTACATTCTTTTGTTCTTCGAAAATGGTTATCGTCACTTATTCTCGAAAGAGATCGAGTACTTATGCCGACCCTCAGAGGAGCAGACCGTCAAGGGTTTCTATCGCGTTAATCCTAAGAGTGGGATAGCTCTTTCTGGGAAGTCTTCCTCAATCAAGAATTGGAAAGAGTGGCGGTGTTGGGTGGTAGGAGCGTGGAAGCCGGCTCAGAAAAGGGTCTCTTTCGCCTTTCAACTACTTCGTTCTCGTGGAGGAGCGTGTACCTATCTTTCATTTAGTTTCCCTTTTTCTCGGCAGTTTATTGATTCTGCTGTCCATTCTTGTTCACAGATAGAGACACCCATCCGGGGCCTCCCCTATCTAAAAAGTTCTTGGAATTAGTAGATGTTATCAGCAAGATGAGTCTCTAGGCGAGGAGTGCCGACATAATCATCGACAAGCTCTTGATAAAGTATGGGTTCATGGTAGATTCGAAAGTGCCGGTTCTTTTGTTGGTGGTGACTATGGCTACCTATTTTGGAATGAGTTCAGTGCCGCCGGGAACCTCATCCGCCATTCCAATATTTCTGTCGGGGTAGTAGTGGCTCCATGCAGGTCGTCCATCCCCCTTAGTTTCGTGACCATTGAACTGTGTGCCTTGACAGAAATAATAGAAGTGGACGAAGCTTCACCCACGGAGCCGAGCCCCCAGGCCCAACAGGAAGGTGTTATCGCGCTGGATTCTGAGGCCAGCGCCCAAGTCATCGAGGAGGCTGCCCGGCAAGATATTGGCCACGAAGTTCTAGATGTTTGACAATAAGAGGGGTTCGACGACATGGTCATCATACAGGAGGCAGACTATCTGCTTCCCGATTCTGGCTGCTCATCTCTGATCCTTCGTCCTGTGCAGCAACAGTCTGGGGGTCCTAGCAGAGTTATCCTGGGCGAATGGGCACCATCCGGTAGTGGTCCTTCTGAGCCCCCAAGCAAGAAAGCTCGGGCAGAAAGCTTTGGTCTCTTTACTGGCGAGGCCGTCGTTGGGGTCCCTTCGATCGAGACTCCTTACTTGGGTTTCAAAGTTGATGCTTCCTCTCTGGAAGTCCGCTCTCTCCCATCGGTGCTTCACAGTTTTTATGGGTCAAACTTGTATTACTTCAGTCAAACAGTTCTTCCTGCCTATATGCGGAGAGCTACGGAGATAATCTCTATCAGTTTCACCCAGGAGGAGAGTGACATCATCAGAGCCCTGAGCTCCGACGACCTTATCCACGCAGTGATTGGGTATTAGTCGCAAGTTTTGAGCTACTTGAGATAGGCGTCCATCGTTTTGGCCCGCCAAGGCCAAGAAATAGCTCAGTCCATTGCGCTCAATCATCAGCATGAAGTAGAGTTCGCCCGGATGAAGCAAAAAATGGAGGAGGCGGGATGAAAGCACTTGGAGGAACTCGAGTTGGTCCGGAAGGATGCGGCTCATCAACATAGAGTCTTGAAGGAGGCTCTGGAGGCCGTTAAAGGGGAGCTAAAATTGGTCGAAGGACGTCTGCTTCCTCGCGATGCGGCATTGAGGGCTGCCAAAGAGGTTTAGAGAGGGTCAGAGGAAAGAAGTGAGCGTCTAGCTCAGGAGCTGGATAAGGTTAGGGAGCGACTTTCCGATCATCAGAGGAAGCTAGAGGCGAAGGAGGCTGAGGCGACTGCTCTCACCAACAGGTATCAGGCCGACTTCTCGGTCTTGATAAATTCCGAGAGAAAAGTGGCCGGGATAGTTGGGTTTGCCAAGGCTTTAGTGCACTCGGCGCGATTAGCAAATGGAGTTGGCGTCACTAGTCTTCTGAAAAACTTTTATCGGATGCTGCACACTCGGATTGCCACCTCGGGGTTGCCGAGTAGTATCGATTGGGAGTCGGAAGGGATGAATCTCGCTCTACTAGGATATGTGTCCGACTTCTTCCCCATATCAGGCTTCGCAAGTCAGGTTGCCTCGCAGGCCTCCATGGCGTCGACTTCGGCGATGGCTCCTTCTCATCCGGCTCCCACCCAACTTGCCCCTCTGGTGGGACTTAGCTTTTAGGATGAAAGCCTTTGTATCTCTTGGTTTCTGGTTTTTTGGATTTAACTTAGTTTGTATTTTTGTTCTTCAATGATAATGATTGCATTTAATAGTGGTTCTGACATGCTTTAATTGCACATTTAATGCATTTGATCTCTCAATATTCTCGCCGCCACTTTTCTTGAACTGTAACATCAGTTATCATTCCCCCACGTCTTTTTATTCGATTGTGGCAACGTGTAAGGATCCAACGGTTCACGTTCCACCTCTATCTGACTGTTTCGAATTCTAGGGGGAATAGTTATTCCCGATCTCCCTTTCCCTTCTATAAAAAGGGGGTTGGCCATGCACATACCAAGGCCACACTTAACTTCTATTCACTTTCTTTGCAACTCATCTTCTTTTTCAATCACTTCTGCAAAATATTTCGCCATGGTTTTTGCTTTTTCTTTCAATGCGCTTGTGCTTGCCCTTCTGTTTTTCACTGGTCTCTTCTTTCCACTCATGGCTATCGATTTGAGATCTTCTCAGGAATTTCTTAGTTGCGAGAAAGACGAGGAGGCTAGTAATGCTAGGGCTCCTACCGCAATCCCCGTAACTCGGAGCGGCCATCGTTCGGTTACTCCACCGCCTCGTTACAACTTCTTCGGGAACCCACTTCCCTCGGAGAAGGATCATCACAGCGACAAGTGATGCCTAAGAGTTAAAGTCGAGCCTTTCCATCATTCGTGAACTTGGAGGATTCTGTAGAGCCTGGTAGTCTGAGCCGTCCATCCATCTGCAGTCGTGCTGTGACCAACTCTACAGTGAGGGACTATGCTACCAGCATGCGGGAAGAGGATGCAGACAGTGCTTTTAATCTGTATAGTTATCCCAGGATAACATTTGGGACTCCTGCTCATCGTGAGCGTCCTTGGAGTGGCGAACCTGATCATGCTGCTTTCAATATGGGTATGTTTACTACGGGCGTCCAACTTCCATTTGCCCACACTATTGGTTGGGTATTGATCAATTGGGGTTTAGCTCCAATGTAAATAATTCCTTCGGCCTGGGCCAATTCGATTGGTCTGTTAGTGCTTCTTCATGAGAGTGGATGTACTTCTCCCACTGTCTGACATATAGATTATGTATATCGATTTGTTCGTGATCCCGGTTGTCAAGGCTACTATTATCTGCAAGTACAGCGAGGCATCCGCCCTATCTTCAATAGGAATTCTATCGGCGGTCATATTGGAGGCGGCAGTGGTTTTGGGTTTACGGGTTTGAATGTCGTGACCCGCTTGGAAATTATTTGCCTATCCCCTGTGCCTTTCGGACACCCGAGTCTCGTAAGTCTCTCTCCTTTCCTTTTGTCGGAAATTATTTTTGTTGTTGTTGCTATTGAGACTGCAAGGAGCTCTTGTGATTTTTTACCTTACTCTGTGCTTCTCTCTTTTTTTCTTTTTTTTGTTGTAGCCCCGATTCGCCCGGCTGAGGAGGAGTTATCCTTGGGTTTCCATTGAGCCTTTGATGCCATCAACCGAATGACTCTTCCCCGAGATGTCTCTCCCCTCCTGACTGATAAGCACCTTTCGGACGCCAACCTTTATTAGGATTCGACTCGGGCTCCTCCGGTAAGCTTTGTGGGGAGGATAAGTGATAATTTCACATCTTGGGATGCCGCTCTTGACGAGTATTTTTCTAACCAGGTCGTATATCCCCCGCTTCGGAGGCCACACCAGGAGGCTAGTCCGAGTATTATCGCGGCTGAAGATATCTCTATAGCCGTTAGGAGTAGATCTAGACTCCGCGGTGTGGTTGTCTTCAACGCCGATGGAATTGAAGAAGTTATACCGAAAGTAGCTCAAAGTAGGGTAGGGTTTGCCGATAGAGACCCTCCTGGGGTGGTGAGGCAGTTCGTGCCCCTCAGCTGGATAAAAGGGAAGGCGCCAATGGAGGAGGCAGAGACGCGGAAAATTGATGCCTTTGAATCTGTGTCTCATTCCGGTCGTGCTTCTGGGATCCGAATCAACCCTGTTCAAGATCATCCGAGCCCGAGTTAGCCTCGCCTCCTCGTAACAAAGGCGACATAGGTGTTAGAAGGGAAGGTCTCGAGGGTGGGGTCCATCTCCGAACTCTCCATGCAGAGAAAGGTGCCCATGCTCCGGGGGGTGGTGTAGGCGGTGGCATTCCTCTAGTTGCTTTGGAGGAGCTATTGAGACTACGAAGTATGGGCGAGGCTCGGTCAATCATCGAAATAGAGTTGAGCATCTCGGAGGTGGGTTTTGTTCCTACCTGTTCGTGGAGCCCTGTGTTGTCTCGTTGGCTTCGGAGTGCTGGGCGCTATGAGATTGAGAACGCTACTTTTATGGGTGTTGACCATGCTTTGACTTTCCTATGCCGTTTTCTTCTCCTGACCGAGTCTGGGTAAGCTATCTCTTCTGGAGTTGGTCTTAGTGTCGGGGTCTCTATTCGTGCTGAAGAGCTTCCCTCTGTGGCGGAGATTCGGCAGGCCATGGTGGCTGAGCAGCTTATCACTGCTGCCAATGCTTGGTCTGCGGCTTATAGGGAGAGAGTTCAGCTGGCTGAGAGACATGTTCATCAGTTGGAGGCTACTCGTTATCTGCCTGAGCATGAATTGGAGCGTGAGAGGGAGCGCGTTGCCCAGCTTGAGGCGGAGGTAGCTTGGATGAGGATTCTTCGCAACTTCTCTGGTGGATGCGGTGATGGTGATGGTGGAGGTGCTAGTAGGCCTTCTTAGTTTTTGTACTTCTGTCTTGACTGTTGTTATGTCCTTATAGGACACATCTGTAGCCTTCGTGAGGTGTATTCTGAACACGTTTTGGGTCTTTATGTTTTATGGTTAGTAAGTTATAGTAAAGCGTGCATTTTGCTTTCCTACTTGCACTTTTTTATTAAATATTGCGATTTGGCGAGGTGAATCTTGAGCATAAAAATGCTTTATGTTCTGAGCGTTCCATGGGTGCTTAATGCTCTTGCCATCCAGTTCGCTGAGATCGTATGCTTTATTACCCAGATTTCTTTTTACTAAGTATGGCCCTTCCCAGTTGGCACCAAACACTCCACCACCTTGTTAGCAAATTTTCCTCATAACCAAATCTCCAGCCACGAAGTCTCTTCGATGCACTTTCTTGTTATATTGAGCCTCCAATCTCGATTTGTAAATTGCGTGTCTTTCTGCGTCCTGCAATCGGAGTTCTTCCACTAAGTCGAGATTGAGCTCCAAGGCTTCGAGATTGGGATTTCTTCTTGGTGAGATACTCGATATGTCGGATGAGTTACTTCCGCCAGGATAATTGCTTCTATGTCATGCGTCAGGGAGAATGGAGTTTCTTCTGTTGACGTTCTTGTAGTTGTGCGGTATGACCAGACGACTCCAGGTATCTGTGGGGCCCAACTCTTTTTGAGGCTCTCCAATCTGGTTTTGAGAGTGTATTTTATCACTTTGTTCACTGCTTCCACTTGTCCATTTGATTAGGGGTAATATGGTGACGAGAATAGCTTCTTGATCCCCAATCCGTCACAGAATCTTTGGAGTTGGGCTCTTTCAAATTGCTTCTCGTTGTCGGTGACTATGGCGTTGGGTATTCCAAAGCTGTAGACAATGTTTTTCCATATGAATCCTATCATATTGACTTCATTGATGGTCGCTAATGCCTCAGCCTCCGCCCATTTGGAGAAGTAGTCGACCGCCACTATGGCATACTTAACGCCTCCTATGCCGGGTGGGAATGGGCTAATTAAATCGATTCCCCATTTTGCAAAAGGCTATGGTGCAGCCATCACGATTAACTCTGTGGAGGGAGTTCTGATCATGGGGGCGTATACCTGGCAACTCTTTCACGCCCTAGCATATTCGATCGCGTCTTTTCTAAGGGTAGGCCAGAAAAACCCTTGCCTGATGACTTTCAGGGATAAGGCTTGTCCTTCCGAGTGGTTTCCGCATACTCCCTCATGTATTTCTCAGAGGACTTTGTGTTGGCAATTGGATCTTGTGGATCAACGTGATCGTTAGGAAAACAGGCAAATAAAATCAGCGGAAGCGAATATAAACGTTTACCGTACTTCTGGGTTGGTGTAGAGGATGATATGTAGAGAACTACCTCTGATCTTCTACTGTATGTCCCAAGTGTGATCCTGCTGTTGTGTGGGCAACAGTCTGCAGGATCTCTCAATCTGCTTCTTTCCCTAACTTAAGTCAAAAGAGGCACATGAATTCTTAGGGTTTCAAGAGGCTGAGTTCACTTATATACTGGGCTACAGCAGGGATCAGGAGGAGAATTGGAGTTGGGCCTCCATTGGATTAAATATCCAAGCTTAGCCCAAAGCTTATATTTAATCCAATAATAATAATAAATTCCACTAAATTATTATTACTGCACTACCCACTCCAACCCAAAATTACGTTTTGGGCTCCTTCTTATTATGAGCCCGAAGTCTCCCCATATTTAAGATATACAATGTCCATTAATTAATTAAGTTACTGACAACTCAAATTAATTAATATCTCATCCGAGAGTAGTACCACTCAACCTTATTATCATGCCAAAAATTAATCCACTTGCAAGATTTACATGATAAACCTTATGAGCTCCTCAAGGGGACATCATCAACCTATGTCGGACATGGATTCCTTCTACAATCAACAGCACACCATAGATACAATACTATTTCCCAACTCACCGAGTTTGTTGATTTAATACTTATAAATCTCACCCATTGATGAATCAAAGAAATACATACTGCCCTTACGTGTCGAGGTTATTGTATAGAGATTAAGAGCACGAACTTCCATAATAACAGAGATCAAGTTCTACTATATAGTCAGTATAAGAAGAACGATCTCAGGCGATCCTACTCAATACACACAAGTGCACTAATGTGATTCTATAGCCAAGACAAGCTAATACCAAACCACACTACAACCATACCGATAGAGAGTCCCCTTCTATCTCAATTGTGAGCATCTGTTTATACTTTATAAGGAAACCGATAATATGATCTTCTGCGTGTTGTCGCACAACATATTATCTACAGTATAAAGTAAATGGACTATTGCATCATGCATATAAAATAAATTATAAGATGCAATCATTTGATCAATTATTCTCATTTCAAATATTGTTATGACATTGTTCATACTAAAGCTAGACTTTTAGTATACAATCCAACAATCTCCCACTTATACTAAAAGACTATGCTGTCATGTCTTCTGCCACACATCTGATTCCTACTCCCACTACACGACCAATAAAAGCTCTCGCCTTAAAGTCCTTGTAAATGGTTTACTAGGTCATCATCCGATGCAATCTAGGCGACAATAACCTTCCCCTCATCGTACAATTTCTCGTAACAGGTGGTACTCGCGCTCCATGTGTTTAATTGCCTTATGGACTCGTGAATTCTTCAAGTTTGCAACTGCACCAATATCATCAATGTAAATTGTGATTACCTTGGGTAAACTTAGAAACACTTCAAAGTCCATCATGAAGTCTCTAGAGTCATATAGATACTTTGGCTGCCTCATAGGCTCCAATTTATCATCTTTCTATGATGGAGTCCGGAGTTTGAAATATATTTCTATATAACACTCCTCCACATTATGACTCTACTTCCTAAGATTAAACACATAACCTTTGAGGAGAATTTACTACAGTCCAATCTGACTAAAAATAACTGAATCTACGTAATCCACAAGAAGCAGTGAATCTGCTCAGTAAGTCTACATATAATTTCCAGTCCTTCTCAGGCACTTCATATATGTCTTACCACAGTTCATCATTCTTGTTTCGGGTTACGTTGATACCCACTGTTCATGCATCCAGCAAAACAGATATCCAACTTCGTTCATAGCATTCCTTAGATTAAGCTTCCTTATTCGCCGAAGCATAAGGAACCGCTTTCATCCTCTTTATCTTCTTCTTGTATCTCAAAGACACATTCACTTAGATAAATTCACATGCTAAACGAGTATGGACTGTATCATTTTATGAAACTTGAGATAAGCATAACATCCTTTCTTGTGATCCGTATTACCGTGATCAAAAGGATATATTTTGCCTTTCTTAAGTCCTTCATCTCTACCGTTTTATTAACCGTACCCATACGCCCGATAATACTCTTTCATTGTCTCCAATGAGCAAGATACTATCTATGTATAGTATAAGAAACACCACCACGTTTCCGTCACTCTTTACAACACACAAGACTCATCCGCTCATTGATTTAAATCCATGCCACTGGATTACCTAATCAAAACAGATGCTTCACGATCTCAAAGCTTGCTTTAGTCCATCGCTGGACAATTTTAAGCTTACTATCAAAATGCTATTAGCACTTTGCAATGAATTACTCTGGTTGCTTCACATAGATGTTTTCCTCAAGACTTCCAATCAGGAAAGCTGTCTTGACATCTATTTGCTGTTCCTCATAATTCAATATGAGCAGCAATAAATAAAAGAATCCGGATCAATTTAAGCATAGCTACTAGCGAATATGTTTCCTCATAATCAAACCATTACTTTCTGAGTACACCTTTTCGCAACAAGCTTTGCTTCTAAGGTTTTCACCTTTCCGTATGATCATCTTTTATTTCCTATGACCACTTCCAATGGCTTTTACACTATTTAGTGGTTTAATAAGCTCCCAGACTTAATTTAGAATCCGTAGATTCTATTTCATCATTCATTGCATCTTGCTAAGATTCCGCATTTTCATCTTGTAGTGCTACGTCGTATCCGTGGGACAATACCATATTTACTAGGGATCAAGTCTCACGACTCTCCCAAAACATATATTTATGGGTTGTCAAACAACCCTCCCACTACGACAAGGCACTACATGTAATTGTGTATCAGACGTGACACGCATTGCAGTTTACCTTGTGGTATATCCTCTTGTACACTTGGTACTTTTACTTCGTGTTTTCCTCTCACTTCCTTTAGAACAACTCATACATGGGTTTGTGATTTATTACATAGTCCTTTTCCAAAAATCTAGTTATTGTGTTAACAATTACCCTTCGATCTTTTGGACTAAATAAATCACCCTCCATTTTTCTAGGATATCCCATATACAGACAAATGTTTCACTAATTACTGTATCTAGGGCATATCCATAAAATGAATTTAATTATTCCAAATAATTCATCATCTATCTAATCATAACCATAAGAGCCTTATACCTTCTACCCACCACACCATTCAGCTGGGGCATGCCCGGTATAGTCAACTTGAGATTTAATCTCAACTTCTGATTATTAGTTCCTAACTATCCTAAGAGGTTTTCATCATCACGATTGAATCGTAATGATATGATATATTTTCCATGACGCTTCACTGTACCAGCCTTGCAATTCTTGAATTAATCAAAGAACTTAGACATGCAGTGCATCAAATAAATATATTGGTATCTAGAATAATCTTCGAATATTCATAACCACCTCTCACCTGGATAATATTAGGTTCGCTTGAACCAGAATGAACTAATTCCAACATATATATCTTTGGCTCTACACCCCACAGCCTTGAAAAGGCAGTTAATCATTTTTACTTTCAAGCAAGACTCGCAAGTTTGATAGTTTCCACTTCAGATAAACCTTATGGTCCATCGGCTATCAACTTTTGAACCCTACCTAAGTAAAATGAACTAATCTTAGACGCCAAATGTATGTTTAGTTCATTTCCGAAGGTTCCTTTCTCTTACTTATATTAGAAGATGCATTATTTAATTATTATTTATTGCATCTGTGGGATGTACATGATTCAAGAGTATACTTTTTATCCACCAACGTACTTTAACGAATTATAGCCTCATTCCTCATTACTATGACCACGTCATTTAAATGAAATGAAGTATCTATCCGTTAATGCATAGAAACCAAAATCAAATTCTTTCTATGAAACGTACGTAAAAACAATTTCTCATAATCAATCGTTTATTCTTTATCATGAGATAAATAAACAACTCCCACTGCAATAGCCACTACCTTTGTAGTTTTACCCATATTATTAACAATCTTATCCTTACTCAGTGATAAACATTTAGTGATTCCAGTATCTACATAATTCTTGTCAGTAGATGCCATCACTAATCATGTTTAAACCATTAGTAAATAAGATATTAAACTTGTTCACATCATGATGAAAAATGGCTTTCTTTTTCCACATGTTTTGTTAGAAGTTTCCCACCACATACAACCTCTCGTATTTCAGGTAGAACTTGCTCAAAACATCCAGGTCAAATTGTGAAGAATAAATTGATCTAGGTTTCCCTTTCAATTTCTATTCCAAGCTTTTCCAATTCATTCATCAATTCAACCATGATCTTCTGCCTTTTAATTTACTCAAGTATCCGAAGAGTTACATGAGACCATCATATTTCTATGAACCTCTCATCTCTTCACTAGAGATATTAACAGGCACCATGAGACGTCCTATGTGAGAACACATTTTTATTTTCTTAAGCAGTAATTTTCAAAACCATGATTCTTTTCTAATCAACTAATTTTGGACAAGTAAATATAATGTCTTTTAGTTAACAATTAGTGAAATAAAACCATTCGAAATTCAGAGAATCACAAATAAATATTCCGATCAAATCTTCGAATTTTATCCTTTTATATTGATTCCCTCAAAACAATATAAAAATAAAATTCACCGGCATCTCAAGCACCGTGAGTCTGAAAGCCACGTTAGGGTGGATGTTTACAAACCCGAACATTTATAAGAGAAGGTTTTACCCATTAATTTCATTTGTCAACCTAGCTTTATGACAAAATAATTAATAGTCGGTTCTTCTTTAGCCATGCAAATAATAGCAGTGACTCCGTTGGGGAGGATACTAATTATTTACATCTAAGTGTACACCATTATTTGATCCCAAGTCCGCTGCCCAAGCTTATGTGACTTACTGTTGGAGAAGTACACACGCGCTCAGATAACTTTCTACAACCATCAATTATATAAGTTTGTACCAGTGAACCGCATATAAGCTCATCCGTTAGGGAGGAAGGCACTATAGCCAACGCGCAAGTCCATATGCAACACATTACAAACAATAATTATTTAAAGAAGTCTGTACCAGTGATCCGTGAATAAACTCATCCGTTAGGGAGGAAGGCTCTATTGCCAACGCGCAAGTTTACTCACATCACTTACAAACCAATAATTGAGGCCGCGGGAATTAATTATCAATCTCCTCTCCCACTTAGTTATTAAACACCGAGGGTTTTTAACATGTATATAATATTCCAAAATAAAATATACATCTTAGACATGCTTTTATTAACAGCAATTTAAATAAATAAATCACATAGAACATGCCTTTTACATATACAACAATAATTGACAATTAAATCAATTAATCAGTTATATAACAAAATTAATTGCATAAAATGTTGGATCAAATAAATGGGCCCAAATGAACCAATCATTAATAGCATAAAAATGAGCAGCCCATTAATAAATTAATAAAGCCCATTTAGCCTGCCATTAAAATGCATTATAAATCCAGCCCATTTATAAAAACAGGCCCAATATAATACCCACAATTAATTAAATCCAGCTGAAAAAATAGGCCCAGCAGCCCTTAACCATTTAATTAAAATTGGGCCCATAACCACAACCCAAAACAATTTAATTAAAATGAAGGCCCAACTGAGACAACCATATACTGCCCAAATCGGCCCAGCAACAACTGAATAACCCAGCAGGCCCAATAACCAAAAAAAATTGAATTAAGCCCAATTATCCAACATTAAAATAGCCCTGCAGCCTTTATGAAAATTGGGCCCTGCAACCTTAGGCCCAAAACAGAAGCCCAAACACAGCTGCTGCCCTAGAAACACACCAGCCGCTACCTACTCGCTTGCCGCAAACACATCGCCAGCCATTACCGGCGCGACGTGCCTCAGCGGCTCAGCCCAATGGAGTCTCGCCGCCAGCCGCCTGAGACCATCCACCAGCCATCACGAGAAAAGCCCGCCGGAGCCGCGTCGTCAGCCATGTTCTCCTTCACCAGCCAGCGGCAACATGAAATCGACGGCGAAGCTTCCATCGGCGCTGATCATTCACCAGCCATAACACACACCGCAACCAGAGCCCAGCCGCCGCGGCCATCCATACGCAGCGCCGCCAGGAGAATCCACGCCACTGACCAGTCATCGTTTCGATCGGAAGAACCGACCTAGCCGCGACCAGCTTCCGCTGCCCACTGCCATCACCGCTTCGCCCGACAGTAAGCCTCGAGCGGCATCGTTCGTCGAAGACCAGACAAGACCCGCTTGGAACTGCACAAATCTGATCATACAGGGATCCGATCCACCCAGATCGCCGATCTGCCACAGCCCAATCCAGCACCGCCGTCATGCAGCTGAGTGACGCTAATCCAGAAGCTCGCTCTGTCGCTTTCCACAACAGTGCTGTCGCGCGTCACTGATCAGCTCCGATCCGACCAGAATCGGGTTGAACTCTCTCGGATCCCTCCTGATTCGATCGAATATCCATCCAGTGCGCCCTACTCCGACCACAGCCTTCCGCCGCGCAGCCGCCAGGAAGACACCGGCGAAGGCAAGCCTGCATTCAACCTCTCCAGCCGCTCACTGACAAAGAACTCATCCAGAGTGTCCTAAAATCATGCTCGGTGGCAGATGACGTGCTCGGAAGGCTGCTCCATCAGACACCGTCCAGATCACTGGCCCACTGCACCGTAAGCCACCGTGAACTCGCCTGAGAACATCGCCACCTTACGCTGCCTCCCACCGTCCAGCCATCGGTCGATGTAGCTCGTCGTTTATCCCATCGCAATCAATATCACATTCGTAGTATACAGCAGTGTGTGGGTGGTATCAATGTACTTCCAGAAAGATATTCAAAGCACATAGGATGGAAAATATAGACATATACAAACCCTTATCACATGGTTTGTGGCAACGATCATTATCATAGGATTATCACAAATAATAAAATTATTCAAATCCTAATCAAAACAAGCGACTATCTCCTGATTACATCACATAATCAAATAATCACAAAACCACAAGCCTAACTAATCACGTTTCACCACGTAACCAACGCTCTGATACCAATTGTTGGCAATTGGATCTTGTGGATCAACGTGATCGTTAGGAAAACAGACAAACAAAATCAGCGGAAGCGAATATAAACGTTTACCGTACTTCTGGGTTGGTGTAGAGGATGATCTGTAGAGAACTACCTCTGATCTTCTACTGTATGTCCCAAGTGTGATCCTGCTGTTGTGTGGGTAACAGTCTGCAGGATCTCTCAATCTGCTTCTTTCCCTAACTTACGTCAAAAGAGGCGCAGGAATTCTTAGGGTTCCAAGAGGCTGAGTTCACTTATATACTGGGCTACAGCAGGGATCAGGAGGAGAATTGGAGTTGGGCCTCCATTGGATTAAATATCCAAGCTTAGCCCAAAGCTTATATTTAATCCAATAATAATAATAAATTCCACTAAATTATTATTACTGCACTACCCACTCCAACCCAAAATTACATTTTGGGCTCCTTCTTATAATGAGCCCGAAGTCTCCCCATGTTTAAGATATACAATGTCCATTAATTAATTAAGTTACTGACAACTCAAATTAATTAATATCTCATCCGAGAGTAGTACCACTCAACCTTATTATCATGCCGGAAATTAATCCACTTGCAAGATTTACATGATAAACCTTATGAGCTCCTCAAGGGGACATCATCAACCTATGTCGGATATGGATTCCTTCTACAATCAACAGCACACCATAGATACAACACTATTTCCCAACTCACCGAGTTTGTTGATTTAATACTTATAAATCTCACTCATTGATGAATCAAAGAAATATATACTGCCCTTACGTGTCGAGGTTATTGTATAGGGATTAAGAGCACGAACTTCTATAATAACAGAGATCAAGTTCTACTATATAGTCAGTATAAGAAGAACGATCTCAGGCAATCCTACTCAATACACACAAGTACACTAATGTGATTCTATAGCCAAGACAAGCTAATACCAAACCACACTACAACCATACCGATAGAGAGTCCCCGTCTATCTCAGTTGTGAGCATCTGTTTATACTTTATAAGGAAACCGATAATATGATCTTCTGCGTGTTGTCGCACAACATATTATCTACAGTATAAAGTAAATGGACTATTGCATCATGCATATAAAATAAATTATAAGATGCAATCATTTGATCAATGATTCTCATTTCAAATATTGTTATGACATTGTTCATACTAAAGCTAGACTTTTAGTATACAATCCAACACTTTGGCGGCTTCCTTCTTGTCTAGACATCTTATCAGCGGTATCAAGTATCATTTTTTGTATAGCACACTATTTATCAGGGTGTGCTTGGTCGCTCGGAGTCGCAATCATTTGGCTTCCAGCTTATTTTTTGGTTCTCTTCCTTCTTCCAAAAAGTTCTTGATAGGGGTCATCCATGTCTCATCTTCATCAATCTGCCCGATCGCTTAATCGCTCGGGGCCTCTTACTTTATCACACTGATGTTTCCCAGTAGTTCAGTATTCTCTGAAGTCACCAGTCGAGCCAGCGCATCGGCCTATGTGTTACACTGCCTGGGAACTCGTGTGATGTATATGTGGTCAAACTCTTGGATCATGTCCGCCACTAATTTTCTATAACCCGCCAGCTGTTGGTCCTTGGCCTCATAATATACTTTTATCTGGTTGACTATAAGTTCGGAATTATTGAAGACCATTATTCTCTTGGCTCTGACTGTCAAAGCCATTCTCATTCCTGAGAGTAAAGCTTCGTATTTGGCTTTGTTGTTGGTTGTGGGGAATCCAAAATGGACGGCCGAACAGAAAACTTCACCGATAGGGGCCGTAATCACTATTCTGGCTCCGACGGCATGAGCCGTGGACGATCCATCTACCGACATTTGCTAAGGTTTAGTAACCGCTTCTTCTGGTGGGGTGGGTATAGTGAGCTCCACTATGAATTCCGCCAGGGCTTGTGCCTTGATTGCTATTCGGGGAACGTACTTGATATCAAATTGGCTTAGTTCCACGGCCAACTTCATCAGCCTACCTGCCGAGTCTAGTTTTGAGAGTATTTGTCTTAATGGAAAAGACTCACTACCTCGATTGGATGTCCCAAAAAGTAGGGCCTTAATTTTCGTGCGCTCATCACCAGGGCGTAAACGAGTTTCTCGACTGCGGGTTACCTGAGCTCCGCGTCTCTGAGCATTTGGCTTACGTAGTATACTGGTTCTTGCTATTTTCCCTCAGTTCAGACTAGGACTGCGCTTAATGCCAACTCTGAAGTGGCTAAGTACAGGCTGAGGGCGTCACTCGGCTGTGGTTTTGAGAGAGTGGGTGTTTGCTAATATGACCTTTAGTTCGTCGAAAGCCTTCTGTGCTACCGGTGTCCAGTCAATTTTTTCTTTCCAGATCACATCTACAAGGGGCTTACACTTATCGGATGCCCTGGATAGAAAACGACTGAGGGACGCAATCCTTCTGGCTAACTTCTGTATGCCTTTGGAGTGCTTGGGAGGCTCCATATCTTGTATGGCTTTTACTTTATTTGGGTTTGCTTCTATTCCTCTTTTGCTCACCATATAACCAAGGAACTTTCCCGCCGATACTCCAAAGGTGCACTTTTTAGGGTTAAGTTTTATCCTGTATTGTCGTAGGATGTCAAACACTTTGTTTAGGTGGTGTACGTGGTCATCAATAGCTATGCTTTTTACCAGCATGTCGTCCGCATATACCTTCATAGTTTTCCCTAGCTTTTCCTGGAACATCTTGTTTACTAGCCTCTGATATGTGGCGCCTGTACTTTTCAATCCGAATGGCATCATTATCCAGCTCAATAAATTCCTTTTGGTGTAGAACACCATCTTCTCTATATCATCCGGGTGCATGGGGATCTGATGATAGCCCGAGTATACGTCCATGAAGCTCATCAGTTCATGGCCCGCCGTCGTATCCACCATTTGATCAACGTATGGCAATGGGAAGCTGTCCTTGGGGCATGCTTTGTTGAGATCTGTGTAGTCGATGCATAGTCTCCAGGACTTGTTATCCTTCTGGACTATGACTGGGTTAGCCACCCATGAGGGAAATAAAGTCTCCCTTACTAGATTATTTGCTAACAGTTTCTTGACTTCCATTTCGATGATCTCGTATTTCTTGGGACTGTACTTTCTTTTTTTTTTCGACTGGACGGTAAGACGGGTTCGTATTTAGCTGATGGCATGCGTGTTTTGGATCTATCCCTTGTATGTCGGTCGGTGCCCAAGAGAATACATCTAAGTTGGCTCTCAGGAATTCGATCAGGGTCGTCTTGTGCGGCTCCTTCAGTTGCGACCCAACATACAACTCTAAGTCTGGGTTGCTCGATTCCATCCTCACTGCCTCAATTTTCTCAATCGGTTTCCCTCTTTTTCTTTTCTTCTCTGATCTCGGATCCTCGTCGGTGATTGGGGGTGGGTTGATTTCCCTATCTCCAAAGGGTCGGAACCTCTGAGCATTCTCCAAGGCTTCTGGGGATGGGTTATCAACAGCTGGAGCTCCCTCGCCGTTTTCTCGATCCGCTACCAATAACTGGAAGTGCGGGTCATGATAATTTAGTCCTTCTTTCTTTTTGATGAACGAGCACTCACTCGCTTTTCTCTGGCTGCCTCTAACGGTGCCGACTCCACCATCGGTGGTTACAAACTTCAAACATTGGTGGAGCATGGATGGGACGGAGTTGAATATGTGGATAAAGGTTCTCCTGAGGATACAATTGTACGGTGATTGAAGGTCGACTACTTTGAACTCAAGAGTGTGTTGAGCCCTTACTGTTTGCCTTTTGTCTACCACCTAGATCAACAGATCTGCTTACATCAAAGGGGTAGTAATGGCATTACCAAACCCCCGAATTTTATCATTACACGGAGACACCTTGTGATGGGTGGATCTTCCGATGGCTTCAAATGCCTTTTTGAATATAATATTCGTGTAAGCGCCCATATCTACCAGGCATCGATGTACCTTTACCCCTGATATCATGGCCGAAACTGCTAGTGGGTCATTACGGGGGGTTCGTACCTCGGCGAGATCTTCTTCGGAGAAGAATATGTCGGCTTCGTGTAAAGGAGGTCGGGGGCTTGCCGTAAAGACATACTAGAACCTGTCGAGTTCTCGTAATTTGGCTTTCCATTTCCTTCGTGACTGAACGGTTAAGGCATGAGATGTCCCCACATAGTTTCCATCCATCACATAATTTTCGTCCATTATATACACTTCTCGAGGCGGTGAAGGTAGATGGTCGCCCGGATCTTTTCATCCTTGTGGATTGGCGGGTCCTTTTAGCCATTCGTTTATCGCTATGGGCTGCTCCCTTCTCCATTTTGGGCTAGTCATTAGTATGTCTAGTTTTCCATCTTCAAACAGCTTTATTAATTCTGCTAACAGATCTTGGCAATTGTTGGTGTCGTGACCGATGGATTTATGACACTTGTAGAATTTTTCTTATTTAGCTTAGCTGGATCCGCTCGTATTTTGGGTGGGGGACTCAATAAGTTAGCGTCTTGAATCTTATTGAATATTTCTTTAGGGGTGAGCTCAAGCACCTCGGTCATTTCTTGAACCTGGTCATCCTCTGGGAATGGTTTGAAAGAAGACGGAGTCTTATAGTCCTTGTCTCCTTTCTTCTTATTCTTGTTGCTTTCTTTGTGGTCGCCTTTGGACTTCTTATATTTTTTGAGAATTTCTTCACTATGGATGAACGCCTGAGCCGAGGCCATGAAGGCCGCGTAACTGACTGGCAGCTTTTGTTGACAGCTAGTCCACATTGGGGATCCTGGGAGTAGGGCCGCTGTTGCGAAGATGGTCGATGTTTCGTCTGAGACCTCTTCCGTGTTGGCGCGCTGCTCATTGAATCTCTTCAGGAAATCATTGAGGGACTCCTTCGGTCCTTGTTGCAGGCAAGCCAACTTCTGTTTTGGCTCCTTCCCCTGTCCCAGATATGCAAAGTGGGATAAGAAGGCCGTAGTGAGTTGCGCCCACGAGTTGATCGAGTTAATCGGAAGAGACTCGAACCATGAATGTGCTTTATCCCCCAATGTCAGGGAAAACATCTTGTATCGGTCCTCCTTTGAACTTCCCTGTGCCAGCATCTAATCGACATACTTATTGAGATACGTGGTCGGATTAGAGTCGTCGGCGTGGGGATCTGAGGGATTCGAATCTTTTTCAGGGTGGTGGCCGTGATGACCCGATGGGTAAATGGGGTTCTTCCCGACTCCAGGTCTAGAATGCTGTGGAATCCGATTATATTATTTCTTTCCATCTCATCGAGCCGTCTCCTCAGGGCCTCTATTTCTGAATTATGTTGTCGTCTGAGCTGAGTTATGGGATCTTCCTCCTTACTTTCTCCCATCTGTTCGTGGTGAGATTTGGCCGGCTCCGGTCCTAAATGGTCTTTGGCGCTGATGCATTCGCCCGTGCGTACGGGGTACCTACTGGCGACTGAGTTGGCGTGAGAGGCCGCCTTCCTTTGCTCACATCCTTCGTCCACTACTTTCTGGGCTCTTCGTGGTTCGTCTCGGGTGCTTTTTGGCCCCATTCGCTCGTGTACCAATCTCCTAGGCGGGGTTCGGTCGCGTTGCCGCTCATTCGTCCATTCTGCCGAGTCTCCTTTCTGGCTAAAACTCATCTTTCGGCTAGCGTTCCTCTGTCCAATCGGTCGTTTCTCCTTTGTTCATTTAAGAAGATCAAAGTACTTCTGGCGGAAGTCAGTTTCCAAATTGTCTTCTTCCGGGCTCGAGTCCCGAGGTAGAATCTCATTTTCCATAGTTCGGGGAGGATTTGATTCTTCCCAATGTCGGTTGATAGTTGCACCGGCTTTGTCGGGGGTTGCTTCCTCTCGGTCGTTTGTTATTTTTTAAGCAAGGCCTGCCGAAAGCCAGCGCCGCCCTTCCTCTAGCGCCAAATGTAGATAGCAGGATTAATTCACCCTTAGTTATGGGTCAATGCGGCTATTTAAGGGTGATAAAGGGGGATTATTCGCGCTATTCTAAATAATATACGGATTATTGTAGAGATGATGCTCAAGGGTTCCCTCCAGGCCATCTTGTGCTTATTTGGAGTTTTTTTTTCTTTTTTTGGGTTATGTCTTATATATCGAGTGGCCTGACGTCATCTGAATCTCCGGATATATTGTCAAGTCACCTCACAATAAATGCGTATAATGCGAGCATTAAATGCAATAGCCTCTTAGGATCAGATTTAGGATATTGCCTATGCCGATATCTTAGGGGATATCTCCATAGGCTTCAGGCAAGTGGCCAAACAGAGGGAGGCAACCGACTCATCAAGCCGAGAGATTGGAGACGACGCGCGCTGCTGTTTCTGGATTAAGAGCTTACCATATTTGGATTTTGACGATAATTATTGAGGGCATGCGTTATTGGGCCTTACGAAAGGCGACCCATGTCCTGTTTTGAGGGCCCAATCTACTGGGCCCTACCACAATTAATATATTTTTTATTTTTTTATTCATCAACCCGATAGTGGCCCGTTTAGCCCGAGGCCCGTTAGGACTAGCCCGTTTAACATGGATCGCTTAACCCGTAGCCCTATAGGTCTGATCCTATAAGGTTAGGTTTAGCCCGTTTAACATCTCTACTTTAGTCACATAAATTTTTACTCTTTAAAATTAAAAAAATATTATTCAAATTATTGTAAACCCTAATTTTTCGATTACTCTTTAGTACATAAAAAATTTCTTTTTAGAGACATGAATTATTACTCTTTTGTATAAAAACTATCACTCTTCAAAAAGTAAATTTTACTATATTAAAGAGTAATTTTAAAAAAATAGGGTTTATATGTCAACTCATGTAAACTCGATTTACATGATACTTACCATATAATTTATGATTAGTTAAAATATGTTATCACTATTTTCACTAGTTAAAATGTATATTTTATTTTGAAAAAATTATCCGTATCACTTCACGCAGTAATAAAAAATAATTTATTTAGTTGGTAAAAATAAAATAAATTAAAAGTTTTTTTATTTTTTATTTTTTTATTTTTTATTTTTTTATTTTTGAGGTGTGAAATATCATGGGGCAAATAAGTATAACCAAAAGTGAGTGAAAAAAAGAAAACAAGCAAGTAGGTTGAAAATGTGCTTCTTTTCAAAATTGGCCTTTAATTAACAACAAGAGTCAATATAAAATTGAAAGTGGGGGTATTCATGGGAGTGGCCGTCTCAAGAAAGTGGTGGATATTGGTGGAAGTTGCCATACCGAGCTAGTTTTTTTTTTTTTTTTTTCCCTGACCTTAACATGCTATATAATTATCAGGTTAAGTGTGATCTGTTATTTACGAAAGAGTTTTTTTATAAACTAATACCCAATTTATTTAAGGCAAAAGCTCCTGTGCGCCCGGGGACACGGAAAGATGCTCCGTGTCCTCATGTGAACACAACCCTCCCCTCCAATCCTATTTAAACCTATGTATTGCTAGGAGTTTAAATTGTAAAGGGGCATGAAAATTGTAAAGGCGCACGGAATGTGCTCCGTGGGCCCGGGTGCACAGGAGCCTCACTCTTTATTTAATAATATTATCAATTCATGTAAATAAAATAAAATTACTTAGATATATAAATAATCAATTGACATACATATATTATGGAAGACCAAGAAAATAAACGGATGAAATAAAATAAAAATACAAAATAAAAATATATAAAATAAATAAAATATTACAACAATGAAGATAAAGATTGCCCAAAGAATATTATGAATTCACGTAAAAAAATAACTTAAACATATACTCATATATTATGGGAGGTCAATAAAATGAGTGGATGAGATAAATATTATGTATTCATGTAAAATAAAATAAAATTACTTAGATATATAAATAATCAATTGACATACATTTACTTTTTGGTATGAATTTTTTTATCGAGAAATTTATTAAAGCAAGAAAAAGAAAAAATATAGCTACCTGAAGTGCCGACTTACAAAGAAATTTTTCTCATGGATAGACGTTCTCAAATGCCACTGGAGGTGTTACATACCACGGGCTAAGACTAATTACAAAATCGATTGAGAATTTAGCCTTACAACAACTCTAAAATTTATTCTAATCTCGCTAATAACACTATTAACATTCCAACTCCATGCCTAAAAATAATCTTATTCCTTTATTTCCATATAATTCAAATAATACAAATCCACAAGCCCAAAGTAATTTTTATTTTATTTTTTTACTTTTTTTTGTATGGATTAAGAAATGCATGATATTATAATGGGTAATAAGTACGTTTTAAATGCAATTTAACCTTGGCAAAAGCTCCTGTGCACCCGGGCGCACGGAACACTTTCCGTGCGCCTTTAGAAATTTGTGCTAAATTGTATACCTTTTAGTATACAGATGTGTACCCTTTATTTTCTAAAGAAAAATCTGGGCGCACGAACAACACTCCGTGCGCCTTTAGAATTTTGTGTTAAATTGTATACCCTTTAGTATAAAAATGTGTACCCTTTATTTTCTAAAGAAAAAAAATATTAATGAAAAGTGTATATCCTTTAGAACAAAATTGTGTACCTTTTAGTAATTAAAGTGTATACCCTTTAGACCAAATTAATGTACCCTTACCCATAATACAAAATTTCTAAAGGCGCACGGAATGTGTTCCGTGCGCCCGGGTGCACGCAAGCCTCACTCTTTAACCTTTTCGCTATTGATTTTAATTTAAATTGAAGTTATAAGATTTCTACGTGTATATAGTAGGGCAATTTTTAAAATTCTGTGAATTTTGAAATTTTATTTTGACGACCGTAAACAAACATCACGTTTTTATAAATATTGATTTTATTTATTTATTTATTATTTTGCATGTGGTCTCATTTAAAAATGAAAATACATACTTTACAAATAATATGACAAAATGTATAATTTTGTTTGGGACAGAGTACTAATAATGGATGGATGGTTGGCTTTCTAATTAATTTTCCTCTTCCTTTAAATTCAATTTAACTTGGGATAAAACTATTTTAAATTATTGTTCTATTAAAGAAATAACACTCAATATTTTATGAGAAGAGACGTCTAAAATGAAAATACAGTAATAGTAGGAGGCAATATTTACACTTGATCACTACATGTCCTTCATGGTCTAAAGTAAAATCGGTTGAAACGTGAATAAATACATATATATTTTCTTGATCCAAGTTAAATTTTTTACTTTACGTTTTTATTTGTTTTTTATTAAACTTTATTATTTAAAAAAATATCGTATCAATCCCCATTCTTAAAAGTATATTTTAATTATAAATTTACCACTCACATCTAACACCCACATAACATATTTTATAATTTATTTATCATATAAAAATATTACATTACATTTTATAATTTATTTATCACATAAAAACACTATATTATCCTCCAAAAATATTGAATTTTTTTTTTTTAACTTCATACCTACAGATAACTTTGGGACGGTGTGAGTATTAAAATTATTCGAAATGACTTCAGCATTTTAATCCATGCATATCCGTTTTGGTCTTTTATTAGTAATATCTTTTTACTAATTTATTTATTACACTAACAATCACAACCTGAGCGTTGCACGGACATGATTGATATCTAATTTTTTTTTGGCATATAACCCCTCCGTCCATCCTAAAGATCATTATTTCACTATTTTGGATGTTTACTTCAAATGTATCAATTTTCTTCTTTTAGTAAAATAGTCCCACATATGACTAACTACTCACTGCATAAATAAATATCCACTACACAAATAGGCGGAAGTATTATCACATTGTAATTCTTTGAGATCAAAGATTTGAAAATTGATTAAATTATTTAAAGAGTTTGTAATTTATTTAAATTATTTAAATAATTTGAAAAAAAATTGATTAAAATATTATTTTAATATATATACAAACACACACTACCTTTGGTCCGATAATAATTTTTACATTCCTAAAAAGAAGTATTTATTTATAACACATTGCATAAATTTTATAGAAAAAGTAAGCAGTAATTTTATGGTACCGTAAAAGTATTATTATATTATTATATGCATAAATTTCGAGATAAAAAAGGTGTGAAGTTATAACATGTAGGAATAGAGATGACAACGGGTAAGGTATTCGCTTATTTTGGGATACTCATATCCGTTTAAATATTAATTACCCGTATTCGTACACGTCTCATTTTAAATTAATATTTTATTAAAAATTAGTATATTAGTACTATTAATTAAATATAACATAAAATATATTATTTAATTTTGTGGTACCTTGAGAGTGTTAATATTGTACTATATATTATTATGTGCATAAATTTTGAAATAAACAAAAATAAAAAGTGTAAAGTTATAGCATGTAAGAATAAAGATAGCAACTGACAGGGTACCCGCATTTTTTGGGATACTTATACTCGTATCCGTTTATTAAATACCAGTATATGTACCCGCCCCGTTTTAAAAATTTATTATCATACCCGTACCCGTCTCATACCCATTTATCAAAATTCGCGGGTTACCCGTACTTATTTAATATTCATTTATTTTATCCATATTTATATTTATTTATTGTTTAAATTAATATTTTATTAAAAATATTTTATTATTGATCAAATATTATATAAATTCTCTTTTAATATTGAATTAATTATAGTTTAGAAAAAGTTTAAAATTAAAATAAGTTTTTAACATAAGAAAATATTTTGGACAATGAAATTAATAATATATAAAATAAATAAAATATTACAACAATAAAATAAAGATTGTATAAATGATAAATAAGTATAACTGTAAGCTTATCTTGCCAAATTTAAAATTAAATTTTTTTATTATTAATAATAATTATATAAATTTATATAATGCTTCATATAATAAACAAAAACAAATATTACTCTATAAAAAATAATAAAAGTAAAGTTACCAAATTATTCATAGAAAGAACCAGTAATAAAAAAATAAATGTTCATATTAACTTTTATTAACATTTAAAACATAGACCACAGAAAATAAAAAATAATATACTATACTCTCTCCATCCCATTTCAATCTTTACATATTTCGAATTTGAAAGTCTTATTTCAATCTTTATATTTCTCATTTTAGTAAATGGAACCCACACAAATTAATTATTTCTCACTCTATGAGCTCACACATCACACTAATACATCTACCAATTTCATATTAAAATATTAATTATTATTTCTCCATGAGCTCACACTCCACACTAATACATCTACTCACTTCACATTAAAATGTTGTTTTGTTCATCTCCAGGGCCGGCCCATTAATTTTAGGGCCCGGTGCGAATTTTTTTTATAAGCTTTTAGTTATTTAAGTAATACTAAAGTCGTGATGTGAATATAATTATACTATACTATAATGAATACGATGAATATTTGCATTCCACATTTTTTAATTCGTGACGAACCCTTCATAACCCTTTTAATATAAATAAAATAAGAAACCTCCTGTAGCTTTTTTTTTTAATTATCTTAATGTTTATTATTTGAAATAGTTTATAATTATTAATTCAAAATATAGTAATTTATTACTGCCATACTGGTAACGAAGAAAATAATGTCATATTTAAAATATATAAATAAAAATTTCATTAGGAATCGATCTGGAGCCCATTTCAACCATAGAGTGGGAATGTATGGATAAATGGGAAAAGGTCAGGTGTGTGGTTGCACATGAAATGACAGTGACACCCTGTTCAAAGGCAAAACAGTGGATTGGATTCTCTCCTTTTAATAATCAATCCAACAGGGCCCCACACCCCCACCCCCAATTTGGCTGTTTTGTCTTCAAATCTTGGGGCGGGAAGAAACTGCTTTCTTTCCTCTTCCAGTAATATTAATACACACACATACACATATATATGTGCATGCTTTTCTTTCCATTCTTCAAACAATCATCTCTCTCTCTCCTTACCACCAACATATGCCCCTGGTTTTCCCTATATCTCTCTCTCTCTTCCCTACATAAACTCACTCCACCTTTTTCCATCTGACTTTTTCTCCCCTGTTTAATCCGTTATTCAAGAACACATGACCTGTACTTATAAATAGACAACACCCCCTGTTGTTGATAACTAAAACCATGATGGGGCAGATGAAAAGAAGACCATCGGATGATGGAGATCATGTGGATAAGGTTATGATGAGGAAGAAGAGTAGGAGAAAGGTGATGAGGATTCGATTGGAGCACCTCTTTGATTCTTGTAAGAAGGTCTTCTTGGGACGTGGGACTGTTCCTTCTGCTGCTGATGTGCGCAATCTCTGCTCAATTCTTGGTAAGATCTTAACATCATGAATCCTCCAGTGTTACCCAATCATGTTATTAATGTTTCCTTACATTTTTCTGTTATATAATGATGAACAAAATCTCAATCATTTTACATAAATTTGATTATTTTATTTTAGGGTATAAACTAAATTTTATTATATTTTGCAAAAATAAAAAAAAATGTAATAGTTAAAACTCCTTTGGTGAAGTCATTGGATTGGGTGGTAAATAAGATTTGTTGCTACTTGGTAGAGGTGTGTAGCTTTTGATTGGATTTGGATAAAGTAGATTCGATTCGTAGTTAGATTGAGGGTTCCTTAATGAATCTTGATTCAAATTATAAAAAGAAAACCGACAAAACAAAAATTAGGTTTAGTTGACTCTGACTTTGTGATCTTTTGGCTCTAGATTCGCGAGTTCATAAATTATCACCCCTCCAATAAAGAATGAATGAATGGGATTTTTATTTATTTATTTATATATTACTAATATTTTTAATAAATAAATTATAAAGTAATTTGTATCGAACTATAATTTTAAAATTAAAATGTATTATTTGATTATTAAAGTGATTGTATTTTGTTCTATGAAAATACTAGAATAGTTTTAAACAAAATGAAAAAAAATGTGAGGATACTAATTGTTAGTAAAAAATAATCCAATAAACAAAAAACTCAACCAGCATTGAATCCCCAACTTGCTTTACTGGTGTTATTATTATTATTATTATTATTATTATTATTATTATTTATTTGTTTGTCCACACCACAAAAAAAACTGTTTTTTACCAACGGAATATTCCGTCGGTAATAGCCTTAATTCCATTGTTAAGTTGGCATACCAACGGATTAGCAACGGAATCCGTTGGTAAAATGGTGGTTGATAAATTTTTAGCAACGGAAAATCAATTCCGTTGCTAAATAATTCCGTTGGTAATCCGTTGCTAATAATTCCGTTGGTAATTTATATAATGATTCACTTGCTAATCCGTTGCTAATTAGCAATGAAATGAATTCCGTTGGTAAAATAGAGAATAAATCCGTTGTCATTTCGTTGCTAAAATAAAAATGTCATTTTTATTGCCAATTCGTTACTAATTACTAACGGATGGAATTCCGTTGGTAAATTCCGTTACTAATTTTTTTAGTGCCACATTAAAAATTCTGAGAACACAATTTATACTTTTTCACATGCTCCATTATTTTTTAATTAAAAATAAGTATTTTTTAATCTATGGATGGAACCTATTTTGGTGAGGCTTATGCAAGACTTAGCTTTGAAAAACAATTTCCCATTAAAATGATTCGTGTAATTAGATATCAAACAAAAATATTATATCCAAATAATAAAATAATAGGAGGTGAGGCACCCAGATTTACAATGTCCATAGAGAAACTAGAAAATAATAATAATAATAATAATAATAATAATAATAATAATAATAATAACACCAAAGAATAACTACAACCAACTACCCATCAATAATTAAATTAGTTTAGGGTTTATTTTCTAACCAATAATTCATAAAAGAAAAAAGAATTAACAGGGGATAATTACAGTTAGCCCAAAGGAATGGCGTAAGATGTTTAGTTAAACTATTAAATAAAGTCATCACTTCATGACTTATGTAAATAGTACACCTTCCGTCCTAAACTTGTTGTCTTAGTTACTGTAGACACGGAGTTTAAGAAAAGTTATTTTTTGACTAACTTTATTGACTTTTTATGGGTATTGTTGTATTTTTAGGTAATAAATAAATTATAAAGTATGTTATGTGTGTTAGATGGGAGTGATATTTTTGAAATTAAGATAAACTTTTGAGGTTATTGGTTGATGTGAAATTTCCTTTTTTGGAATAAGATAATTAGTTTGGGATGGATAAAAACGGAAAGTAAGACAACTAGTTTGGGACGGGGAGGGAGTAGTTTTTTTTGTTGAATCAAGTTTAATTTAACCACTCAACTTGGCTTATTTATATCCTTAATTAGTTAGATTAGAGCATCGGCTAATTTGAATTTGCAATTACGATCAAAAATCAAAATTCATCCTATGAATCGATTTCAATTTATTGGTATTTTTTTTTTCATTTTAATTAGGTCACTTTTTTTTTTAAAAAAAATTGTCCTTTTATCTGAATTTGTTCAATTATGGTCCAAAATTTGGACAAGAAAGATCACAATCGAAAAAAAAGTAATAATAAAAACCAAAAATGAGAATTTAAAAAAAAAAAGAAGAAAATATAAAATTAGAATTGCTCATACTTAAAAGTTCGAACTTTGATATTTTGCCTATATGTTATTATTGAATCAATAGCTAATCACAATTAAATTACACATTTAATTCTCAGATGATATGAAACCAGAAGACGTTGGACTTAGCAGGGATCTGCAGTTCTTTAAACCTAAGACTCAGTTAGAAGGGATCACTCCCAGAGTTACTTCAGCAACCATTTACAAATCTGATCATTTTGAGGTTAATTATTCTTTTCTTTCTGCATTAATCTCCCATTTCATCGACATACACGTCTGCATATAATGTCGAATGCCATGCCACATGACGATCACTTCTTAGATGAATGGCACGCAAGATTAGAAGAAAAGAGCTATGATCAGCTATATATAAGCATTTTTTGCGTGTCACTCATCCAACAAGTGTAACAGGAGATTCGGATCGAGTTATATATAGGGCAAATAATGATATCTACTAATATTGCACCATCATTTTTGCTGTCTGCAGTTGTGCATTTTCTTTCTTCCAGCATCAGCTGTCATACCTCTTCACAACCACCCGGAAATGACCGTTTTCAGCAAGCTTCTGCTGGGGACGATGCACATTAAGTCGTACGACTGGGTTGATCCGCTCGACCCACCTACTAAACGTATGCACCAACTATCATCAAATAGTATTCAAGATATATAGATGGATTAAATTTTCCTAATGTTATAAGGTCTGTTTTTTTCAGTGAGATTGGCAAAGATAAAGGCTGATGCAACATTCACAGCACCATGCAAAACTTCTGTATTGTATCCAACATCAGGAGGGAATATCCATGAATTCACAGCTATAACACCTTGTGCTGTGCTTGATGTCATTGGACCTCCCTATTCCAAAGACGATGGGCGCGATTGTTCCTACTACAGAGAATCTGCGCTACCGATATCACTTGGTATGATGCAATTGATGCTTTTAACATACTTCATGATCATGCATGCATGCACTATATATGAAACTTAATTTGCTTCTAAATGTTGCATGCATTTGATGATGAGTTAGGCTCTTGTAAACTGGGTTCACATCATAAATCCTGTGGTCCCCTTAATTAAAACACCCTAGGAATACATAGATTATACTCCATAGGATTGGAAGGGGGACCGGACCACAGGGTTTTCACCGTGAACCCCGTTTACACAAGTGTTTGTGCATGTTTGATGATATGACAGATATTATTAATGGTGTTTGTTTGATAAAACTAGCATGACTGTATTAAAGTATTTCTTCTCAAGATTGATATGTACTTTTATAAGTTGAATTTAGAGACCATTAAAACAAATATGTATTTCAACCTTTTCTGGATTCTTTTTGCGATGGATTTATTACATGCTCTCATTTTGACCAGTTTTATAAGACTCGAGTTTAAAATATTAACCGTCCCTTATCTTTTTACTTTATTTGAAAAGATACTAAGATAGATAGGATATTCACTTTTCGTCCCAAACCTTTCAATTTTGCTTCGATTTCGTCCCAAAACAATTTTTTTTATTAATTTCGTCTTGTAACTTTGTAAAAGCACCGATTCAATTTCATCCCATGGAATCATAAAAAAATGAACATTCGTAAGTAGAAATGACAATTTTGGTGAGAATTTAAAAGCTATAAGACTACTTCGGAAAAATTAAGTTTTTGGGACTATTTTGAATAAAGTAAATTTGTATGAGATGATTTTGCTTTTATAATATATAACTCTGACGGACTAACAAATGCCTCCAATTCCTTCAATTGAAAGGGTTCAGATTGCCATTATGTTGTAATATCTTATGCATCACTCCGTTGGATGGGTTAAACATGTCATGTATCACTCATCGAATAAATGACACACGTGTTAACTTCTTTTATACTATTTTCAGATAAAGAAGAGGATGATGGGAGGCAATTGAGATGGCTGGAAGAAATAGAAATCCCCAAGGAGTCGGAGATGGATGGCATTGAGTATATGGGCCCAAAAATTTACAATTAGTTTCATTTTTCATTACTTTTCTTCTTATCTATGGCAAAGCTTCACTTTACCACTCTTTCTCTCCTGTAAATATGCCACCTCCTATAATGAAAAGTCCCGTTACACCTTGTAGCATTTTGGATTCCTCTTTCCTGTTAAAGTGTATCATTTCTTGTGCTACCTCTCGTGAAAGTGACACAAAATTATCTTGTTTTCGTTGATGGTGTATCCCATTATTAGGGATCCGTCACTCTTATATTAAAGATTAGTGGACGAAGTAAATAGTATGTTATGGTGATTTGATTAAGTATTAAACGACTCTCCTTTCTATTAGCTTAAGCTTTTAAATGAAATGACCAGTTAACATGATATCAGAGTTAAGGCTTAGCAAAGATCCCAGGTTCGAACCTCATCACAATTCATTTAGGGTTTCTTAAGTGCCCCTATCTTAAAGATTAGTAGACGAAGTAAATCGTAGTTGTTTCTCAAGTGATTTGTGACACAAGTTACGGATTTTTTTGGGGGGTTTAATAATTTTTATTTTATTGGTATGGATCAAACGTGTGGCTTTTCACTTTCTTCTCAACCATTTGAATTATGATTTTGGGGACGTGTTTTTCATGGGCAGTGAGAGAGAGGTTCACCATACAAGTCAAGATGCACTTTAGTACTATGTTTTTTTTTTTTTTTCTATTTTTCACCAAGTATACGTTGAAGAAGAATATATTCACACAAAACTAACGCTTGGAGTTAAAAAAATAAATTCTGCGATAAAGGTCCGAAATAATTAGATATTCATCTTCATTCAAGATTTTATAGTTTTGTTCTGATTTCATCCCAAAACATTATTATTTAATAATTTCGTCTCATAACATTTGTAAAAACATTGATTCAATCACATAAAATTAGAAAAATTGAACATTTTAAGTAAAAATGACCATTTTGGTGATAATTTAAAAACTATGAGAATATTTCGAAGAAATTAAATTTCTTAAAATTATTTTGGATAAAGTAAATTTGTATGAGACGTTTTTAACTTATAACTCCAATTTTTGTTTCATTTGTTTTTTTTTTAATTGTTATTATTATACATTTAAGTTTAAAAAGGTGAATCTGTGTTAACCCGGTTCATCGTAAATTCTATTTTTTGTAAAATTATTTTTTAGTACATAAAAAATTACTTTTTAAATAGGTAAATTATTATTATTCTGAAATATAAAAAACCCCTCAAATTCTATTAAATAAAAATATAAAAAATCACAACATTTCAAAAATTTGAAGAGTAATATTTTTTCATTTAAAAGAGTAATGTTCACCTTTCTAAATAGTAATTTTAAATGTCTATCATTTTGAAAAAAACTTGTACCCTTAATTTTTTTTATTTTTGTAGAAAATATATTTTTCTTATTCAAATAATAATATTATTCATATTTTAATTGACTTTATTCAATGGAGAAATAATATTCTTAAAATAAAAGTCTATTTCCTTTATAAAAAAATGTTATACCCTCGACACTTAAACGCCCAGACGCATAGATACCAACTCAAAAAAATTATGCATGTCGATCTTCGCGGAGAGGTAAACTTGCATGCACTTCGTTCATTATTCAAATTATCGTAAAACAAACAATAAACATATTCTCATCGAATTTTATCCTTGTAATATTTTATTATTAGGGGTAAAATTTTATATTAACATTTGGTGTTAACTTTTACGGCATATTTGTAGTCCATTCCAATCATTATATATATATATATATATATATATATATATATATATATATATATATATATATATATATATATATATATATAATGATTGGAATGGACTACAAATATGCTCTAAAAGTTAACACCAAATATTAATATAAAATTTTGTTATATATATATATATATATATATATATATATATATTTTTTTTTTTTTTAGCAACCTTTGTAAACTTTTTTTAGCAACGGAATCTACCAACGGAATTCAATCTATTAGTAATTATCAATGGATTAACAACTAAAATGACATTTTTCTATTAATAATGGAATACCAACTGTTTTATTTTCTATTTTACCAAGAGAATTCAATCCGTTGATAATTACAAATGGAACACCAAGGGATCTTTATATAAATTATCAACGAAATTTTTAGCAAAGGATTACCAACAAAACTATTTATCAATGGAATTGATCTTTCGTTGCTGCAAATTTACCAACCACTACTTTACTAACAAAAATTTACCAACGGATTCCGTTGCTAATCCGTTAGTAAACCAATTTAATAATAGAATTAAGGCTTTTACCAACTGAATATTCGGTTCATAAAAAACAGTTTTTTTTTTTTAATTATTAGTGTATAGTCACTAACCCCTCTTCAAAATTTGAAGTTAATCGGGTTTTCTCGATGTCCATCACAACCTCGGGAGAAAATAAAGGTTTTATTAACCCATTAATGGATTATTTGCTAGGCCCACTAATTAATTTGCACTGTTGGGCCATCATACATCAACTTGGGCGTTTAATACTTATTTCTTTTGCAACTATTATTGAGGCAAGTCCAACGATGTAGACATTGATATATAGGTGTGAAATTTCTTATAACACTTAGTTGCCGAGTGAATATACAAGAGAGAATAAAGAATTTATATTTAGATTAATGTATAAATTCTAGGAGAGAGATTATATTTTTCCTTCATGCCTCGGGTTAATTTTTTAAAAAATAATACTTCCTCCATCCTACAGAAGTTGTGACATTTTTTTTAAATGGGGCCCACCACACTCCACACACTACTAATACACATATGTACTACACATTAAAATATTATATTCTCAACCCACCGACCATAAATTATAGTTGGTCTCTTGTGTCCTCGAGTGTACATGCTGTGTAAGGGTATAATATTTTGTTCTAAAGGGTATACACTTCAATTAATAAGAGTATATTTTTCCTTGAAAAGATAGACTGAAATATAAATAATATAAATGTTTGATAAAAAAATTAATTTTTTTTCTTAAAAATAAAGGATATATATTCTTATAATAAAGAATACAATATTGAATATTAAAGGGTACCGCTTAAAAAAAATTATGGAATCTAGGGCAAAAAGACACAGTAAGTTTTAACCTTAAATTATTACTCTTTCTATAAAAAAGAAAATGTTACAACCTGAAGTGAGTAATAAATGTCACACAAAGTGTCAAAAGAATATCCTTCGTTGAATATATGTTTGATTATTTGAAACAAATAACTCATTATATGAGTACAGTATTCTTTTCATTTTGAGCCACCTAATCTTCAAAATTTCAATTTTGTACTCAATTTCAAAACACTTCATGTTGATAGAGAAATATATGGATAATGGTTTGTTATCTATATTTATTATAATTTACTTTATTTTGAATTTATATAATATATTAATCTAATAATATTTTATGTATTATTATAAGTAGTCGAGAGACTCTCTTGTGAGACGGGTGTGAGACGAGTTAACCCATCACTTAAGTATGCTTATTTATAGTTAAAATATGTTAATAATAAATAATATTACAACATACTAAAATCATACTACTTTAATACATAATTCAACCCACTTAATTAGAAAACATACTTTAACAGCCATTAAACATATTTTATCTATACAATATGCATACTTAATGATAGGTCAACCCGTCTCACAAATAACCCGTCTCACAAGAGACTTTGTCTAAATAGTTTATTAGGGAGTATTTTTTATATTACTTAATTTTTTTATCACCGTCCATCGATAACATTTGGAATTTTTAATGTGGATTAATGAGAACTTTAAAAAGTTCGAAAAGTAGTTATTTCTAATCGCTTGATAATCCTTATTCCTTCTTCTAAGACAACAAATAATAATATAAAAAAAAATTTACATATTCAAAATCAAGATCAAAATCTATACAACACCACAACAAAAAAGTATATAAAAATGGAAACTTTTATAATTTTACATGATTATCCATAAAAGTGGACAAGTAAATTATTTTTTCCAACACCACCATGTTCTTTTCCAATTATTTTTTTAGTACGGAAAAAAGTTATTATTTAGAAAGATAAATTATTACTTCTATAAATGATAAAAATTACTTTTCAAATCTTTAAACACCCTAATTTATCATTACTTTTTAGTTTACGAAAAATAAGTATTTAAAAAGATAAACTATTATTCTTTTAAATAAAAGAATTACTCTTTATAAAATAATTTTTTATATATTAAATACTCTCTCCGTCCCGTTTTAGCTTTCATATTTACTGTTCCACGTTGTTTAATAAAAAATATTTTTTTGACCAACTTTATTAACTTTTAAGGGTATTATAGTATTTTTAGGTAATAATAAAATGTAAAGTAATGTTATGAGTGTGATAAATGAGTGATAAATTTGAAATTAAAGTAACTTTTGAGATTGTTGGATAAAGTGATGTTTCATTTTTTGGGGTGTGAAAGTTATTGTGGGACAAACAAATGAAGAAAGTGTGAAAGCTTTTATGTCACGGAGGGGTAGTAATTTTACAAATTCAGGGATGTTATTTTTGTTTCCATTCCCTCAAGGTAGAAATCCTGCACATACTCCTTCCTATGCGTTATAGTATTTCTTTCTCAAAAGTCATCTTAGAAATATGATAAAAAAAATTGCTGTCATTTATAAATCAATTAATAAAATTAGAAAAAAACATATAATATTATGATGATATAAGGAATTAATACATAAAAGTTCGTTGTAGTTTATACCATATTCTATTGAGGAAGAAAACATATTACTCCTTCCATCCCGAGAAGTTGATATAATTTTTTTTGGGCATGAAGATTAAGGAGTATAATAATTTAATATAAAGTGAAGTAAAGTAAAGTGAGAGAAATAATATTTAATGTGTAGTTGATAGTTGTATTAGAGGTGATATGTGGGGCCATGAGAATAGATTAATTATTTTTGTGTGGGTCACATGTATTAAAAAGGAAATGTGTCAACTTCAGTGGGAGAAACCAAAAAAGAAAGTGTATCAACTTCTATGGGACGAAGGGAGAAATTTATTACTCTTTTTAATAGAAAATATAACTTTTTAAAACTTTAAATTTTTGCACTTTGATTACTTAATTAGTACATGAAATATTACTTTCAAAAGGAATAAACTATTATATTACTCTTCGATGAAAAAGTTATTACTCTTCCAAGTTCTAAAAAATAATTTTATAAAAATAAGATTCACACGTCTATCCGGATCACATCAGAGTAACTCGACATATTATACTACGATCATTTTATTTAAAATAGTATAATTAGGAATGAGACGATGAAGATATATTATGATATACTTTATCTCATTGTTCTTTAAAAAAAAATAGTTGCTCATCTTTTTAAAGAGTAAATTTTTATATATTAAAAAATAATTGATAAATTAAAGTGCATATATGAACTCAATTCACATAAGTATTACACTAATAGTATATTGTAATTAATTTGATTCAAATCTCATTATACAAAATAAATTATCACACATATTACATTACATAAAATTTATCATATTATAAAATATCAGAAGAAGAAAAGAATCACCCTACTTTGCTTGACGAAAAAAGTGTATGCTCCCTCGTTTTGGAGATGTGTTAATCGTTATTACTCCCTCCCCCATCGAAAAGTTTCAATTTTATTATATTGGGTATTCCACTCAAAGATCCTCATTTTCCTTTTTAGTAAAAGGGTCCACATATGACCAACCACTCACTACTAATATAATTACCCACTACACATAAAATAATAATACTCTTTAATCTACGCGCAAAAAGAAAATGAGAACCTTTGCCCGGAACAGAGGGAGTAGTAACTATTGTGTTGCCCATGTGTTACACGGGCAATATTGCATATAAGTGAATAATAATTTTAGTATTATTATAGGTATTACTCCCTTCATCCCATAATAAGCTTCATATTTTTTATTTTCATTTGTTCCACATTGAATTTTATTACCCAAAAAAAAAGTATCATATTAATTCTCACACTAAAAGTACGTGTTAGTTATAAATTTATTACCCTCACCTAACACACATAACATACTTTATAATTTATTTATCACCTAAAAATTCTATATATATTATCCGTCAAAAGTCAATAAAGTTGAACAAAAAAACAATTTTTCTTAAACTCAATGCCTGCAATAACGGTGAAGTTTATTATGGGATGGAGGAAGTATAATTAAATATTTTTTATAATTGATTTTTATATAAATCATATCCTTGATGTATACCAATAAAAACATATATTCATATCTCAAATTATTTAATTGAATTTGAAAAATAAATTAAAATTTAGTTTTCCATTGCCAGAATAATCACTTATTTCTTATACTCCATATTTTACATAAATTCAATCCAATGGAGTTCGCGTGCGCATAAACTGATGGAATTTCACAAAATGGATATGAGATCAGCATAAATTGGTCACAAAACCGTATGCACAACTTAATTCGTAATGGAGGGAATATTCTTATATGAGTGTAAATGATAATGATTACAAATATAATGCGTCTTTTCAGTGAAGAATTAGGTACATTAATCGTGTCATGTCCCTTCCGATAAATATAATATTACTCATTTTCATAACAATTGAGTATGTCATAAGGACCTAAATTACCATAATTGCTTGAATTATTTAATAAGGAGGGAAACATTCTTGTGGTTGAGCGTGAGGGCACAAGACACTACTTCAAGAAGAAACCTATGATAGTGCCTAAGGACTATTCAAGACTGATTAGCCATTTGTAATCGGGATGACCAATTAAAGAATTTATCGAACCACAGGGAGGAAGATACTAGGGTCTAAGCGATTTCGTGTTCGTCATTGTATTATAGAGATGATCATAAAGGGGAGATAATCAAGAAATGGCAACAAAAAAAATGGATAGATGAATGAAAGATGGATGAATGAGCCAAGTAGATAAAGAATGAGACTAGCAATACTTAAAGCATGAAAAATTTAGGTATCATGCAATGAATTCATATGTGTCATAGGTAAAAGACTAAGGGCCAACACGAAGTCCACCTAAACCCCCTCTCGAGATGAATAGGATATCGATCCATTTAAGAATCCCAACATAGCTCAATGGATGGGTTCTCACTCAAATAATTCCAACAAGGTACTAAGCTTGAAATAAGAGCCCCTTCACACGATTAATCAACCTCTCGATCAAACCAATCAGATGTCATATCAAAGGGTTCTAAATTCCAAAGTATTTCTCAATCTTTTTATAATTTATAATGCACATGAGGTGTTTGATGAAATGATTCACTCAATTATCTTAATCACATAATTGATTTCTCAATCTAATCATATATTTAGAACAACAGAACACACAAATCATAATAAACCTCAAGATCTTAAGCATCAATGATAGAAAATCAATAAACCCATTCAATATAATCATTCAATTGCAAAATACCCAAAATTATCCAACAAGATTCATATTGCTAATCTCACAAAGGAGATTAGCCTCTCATAGTAACAAGGAAATCAACATAGACATTAAAATCCTTACAAACCATAATTAACAATAAGGTTTAAATACAAAAGTTGGATGAAAACTTCCTTGGATGGATCCAATGGTGATCTTCTTCTTTCCATTGCAATTTTCCTCTCCCCTTTGCTTTCTTAGCTAAATGGATGGAGGATTTGATTGTGTGATGATGATAGATGGAAAGGATGATGAATGGATGAAGATGAAGGTGAAAAATAGAAGGAATGGTGTGTGAGGTAGGTGCAGGGGTGAAACCCTCGATCAATCTGATCAAATATTGAAGTATTGTGTATTTATACCCCTCGAGAAGCTTCTAGAAGGATTCTAATTTTTTCACAGAAATAGCACCTACACGACTCGAGTTCATGCACACGACTCGAGTCGTGTCATGCGTTCTCAGTAATTCTCGATGGCAGTCGGAGATCGAGTCGAGTTGACAACTCGACTCGTGCGCTGATTCTGGGCACGACTCGTGTTCAGTATATGGGCATAAGGGTGCCCGTGTAGGTATTTTTGATATCGGCGCACGGCCATTCTAGATAGGCCAGTGCGCGGCGCTCGATTTGTGCTGAGGCAGCTCGACTCGAGCTTCAGCACTCAGTTCGAGTCGGGTCGTGCCCCTGTTTCTCTTCTTCACTTCATCTCCCTTCTCCATTTTTGCTCCGTTTTCACCTGTTTTACATACGTTTAAGCTCATTCTCACATATTTCCATAAAAACACAAAACACAACCAAATAATACATAAATACAGATAAAATATTACAAAAACATATATAAAAAGACACTAAAATTTAGGTAAAAATATCACTCATCAATGACCACCATGATCTAAATACTATCGTCCGGCTTGAAGATGTTAAATTTAGCGCTAGATGGGAGGCAACCCATCATTATCTTTATTGTTTTATTTAGTGCTTTCAATAAGGATTGTGGATTTGATTTTGTTTTGTAATTTTTGGCATGTAGGTTGATTGTGCTCGTGAGGAAGATGCGCGTTGAAGATACGAAGAGTGCTTGATTTAAAGTGTGTAAGTATGTTTTACCACTTTTTACAAACTTAATTCTTAACTCTTGTTTCAATTTAAGTTTGGGGGGATATGGCGTGGTGTGACTTACTTTATCTTGAAGGCATATACTTTTCGTATTTTTGGGGCAATTTTAAAAAGGAGATCTCCATTGAAGACCTTTAAAGGGGGAATCTAATTCTAATTGTTGTGAACTTCTTTATAGATTTGTCATGGGATTTGTAGATACAATTGTCTATGATTGTTTTCTCTAAGACTATGATAGACTAATCTCCTTTATGAGATTAGCTCCATGATTGATGTTGGATAATTTAGTTTTTATGCAATTTGATTTTAATCTTGAATGAGATTTGTGTTATTTCTATCATTGATTATTCATTGCTTGATTTATATGATGATATGTGTAATTAATTGTCATGGGCATGTGATTAGATTGAGAAATTAATTATGTGTTTATGATAGTTCATTGAATCATTTCATCATACACTTCATGTCTATTAATTTAGAATGAGATAGATATATCCTTCTAGATTTAGAACCCTTTGATAGAACATTTAATTGGCTTAATCGAGAGGTAATTGATTTATTAGGTGAGGAGACCCAAGCCATTTGTGAATTCATAGTACCTTTAAAGAGAATATTGCCTATGATTTAGTACCTAATTAGGGAGCTCGTAGAGTAATTAGTACCTAATGGGAGGTGTTCGCTATGGTCTCGATCCTATGTGCTTTTGGGAGCCTTATTGAGGGCATACATCCTATCCATCTCGAGAGAGAGTTTAAGTAGAATTAGTCTCCTATGCCTTGTCCATGAGAGATTAGAATTAATTGTATGATTACTTTATTATCTATGCCATGATTGTTGTTAATCTCATCCTTGTATCATTTGGAACCCATAATTTATCTTTGCTTTTATCTTATTTCTTGCATTAGTTTAAGTGCGTTCATTTGCACGCTTATCCTCTATCCCATTCCGTCGTCCTTATAAAATCACGATAAACTTGAGATTGCTTAAACTCTAGTACCTTCCTCCCTGTGGTTCGATAAATTCTTTAATTGGTTAAATTAATATGAATTAACATGTTTCAAACCTCTCAAATAGTAACTAAAGAGTTGTAAGATCTTTTTATTAATTAATTATATATATATATATATATATATATATATATATATATATGATTAATAAAATTAATAACCTTCCAAATATTTATAAATATAGCACAATTTAAAGTACTTAATTATGAAAATCACACAAATTCCACCAAAGTATCAATGCTACAAATATTGTGCAATTTAAGGCACTTAATCATGAAATTCAAGTATAATTACATAAAATCATGTTATAAATGGCCCCTAAAAACACAAAATTTATGCTTCAATCAATGACCCTCCTCCATTTTTCTTCTCAAGTAGCAAACACCGTGATTGAGTGTATATAAATGATGATGGAAGACGGATGAAGGGTAAAAGATGAAAGGTGGAAGATGGACGTTAATTCATGGTTCTTATGATGGATTCTTTTATCTTCCATATGAATTAAGAAGTAAGATATAAATAAGTGTGACATGAAAATAAGACAAGCAAATAAAATATTCGTAGAAGGAGATTAAAAAAAAAAAGAGATATGAGATCATAGAAAATAAGGAAAATATTAATGCCTTCATAAAAAGCCAAAGATTTGTGTGAAGCCGTCTTACGTAAGAGCCCTTATGTAATACGGATAAAAAGCGATAACATTATTATCACTTTCGCTATAAAATTTTATTACTTTCGTTGTAAAATATTATCACTTTTTATTTATACTATAAATTATTTATAAAATAGTTCACTGCACCATTATCACTTTTCATCGATTGAGTATCACTTTTTGTTAATGATGTTATCACTTTTTATACGTGTACGTGAGATGATCTCACACAAGACTTACCCTAATAAAAAATAAGAAATATGATATTTATGAAAAATATGAAGGCATCATGGAGGATTATGTGATAAGGAAATAGCTAATAGCGGTAATTTTAAAATATTTTTGGAAATTTCCATCGATAAGTTGCTTGACTTTACAGTTTTTAGCATAACTTTCTCATCCAGACTCTAATTTAAGCGATTCTTAAGACAAAACGATTCTCTTATGCCTTTTTTTCTCCTTGATTTTTACTTAAAACACAAAAAATACATCATATGTACCATTTTACTAATATATATGAAGAGTAATAATTTTATGCTAAATATGACAATAAATCCTCATAAAAAGGTATCAAAATATTGGTTAGTAAAATACCCAAATTTTCACTCTCATCATACTCTATCACCTACAGTATCTTTTATGCTCTATCTAACACGCATCATTCAAATTTACTCTAAATGAAGGAGTATATAAAGATATCAAAAGTGTTCGAGCAAGTGGCATATGCAACCAATTCAGAATTTGTGAAGCTACCGCCAACTCATGATATGAATCTGCAAATTATAAATTAACCTGTGTGGAATAGACAAGACATCTTCAAGTTCGAATCGAGAAGGATTTATTTTCAAAATGACATGATGCTTAGTGAAATATGGGAAACCAATTGTGGATGCAATCTAGGAACCAGTAAAGTTCACAGTCAAAGGTGCACTAAAAAAATCTTAGAAGGACTGAGAGGAGTTCAAGTAATATTCGATATCACAAAAAGAAAATTTTACTCTATGTGATATCTTGTATTACCTCCCACAACCTACAACGAGGAGATATCAAGGTCAGTGATTGGAGACATTGAGCTAATAGTTGAAGGATTCGCAGAAAAATTTCTTGAACAATTGGTGTTGGGACTAGAGTTTCTCGAGAATCATAAACCTTCGGAAAAATTAGAGTTAGATTGAGTGTACAATTTGTGAACGAAGGTACATAGTGCACTATCAAAAGGTGGAGTTAGTCCGTGATCACAAGTCCACTCTCTATATACATCACTATTGGGATGATATATATATATATATATATATATATATATATATATATATATATATATATATATATATATATATATATATATATATATTCCTAAAGACTCCGGGGGAAGAGCTACACTCTCTATATACATCACTATTGGGATGATATATATATATATTACTAAAGATTCCGGGGGAAGAGCTACCCATAGTATTGAAAAAAGGCTAATTATACTGTGCACCCGGGTGCATTCTAAGATACGGTGCACCCATTTTAACATCGTATACAAATATGGACAAAAACATATACAATTATGAACAAAAATATATACAATTTAATTTTTATTTTTTTTAATGAAAAATTAAGTGTAAAAAATATACAATTACTAAAAAACATGTATACACTATTGAATAAATGGTAAATTACAGATACCCCCATCGAGGTTTGTCCAAACTACTAAATAAACTCTGTGATTTGAAAAACTACCGATTACCCCCTTTAACTTGTATTTGATTTGTCCATTAACAAAAATATCCTTTTTTTAAATAAAGAAATGTGAAAATGACATCAATACTATATATATATATATACTCCCTCCGTCCCTTGGTAAGAGTCTCATTTGCTTTTGGGCACGTGGATTAAGGAGTATTATTATTTAATGTGTAGTGGGTAGTTGTATTAGTGGGTGTGTGAGCCCCATGTTTTAATTGTATTAGTGGATGTGGGTGGGTCCCATATGTCCAAAAAAGGAAATGAGATCCTTTGGGTGAGACAACCAAAATGGTAAAATGAGACTCTTACCTAGGGACTAGGGACGGAGGGAATATATATATATATATATATATATATATATATATATATATATACACTAATTTATTTTGTTAATATTGTGAAGACATTAAAAATAAATACAAAATTGACATCAACTTGAATCTGCAAGAATTTTTGTCTCAAAAATTTATATTAATGCATAAATATAATTATTTTATTTTCAATATGCACACGGCACACCCAAAATCTAGCGATTTTTTTTTAAAAACAAACTAACAAAATTGTAAATAATAATTTATTATTATTTATTTCCACATATGATTGTGGATAAGAGAGAGAGAGAGGGAGTTAATGAACCGTTAATTAACTCCTGTCTCTTTGCGTATAAGGATACTGCATGGAGGCAGTTTTACGCAGCAGCGATACGCTCAAAGTTGAAGAATGCAGGAAGAAAAAGGAAAAAGCAGAACGCGTAAGTGAACACTGAAACGTTTTGGTGCACGCTGCAACGCTCATGCGCAAGGCGCACGAGATAGAACACTGAAACGCGTTTGCAGAAAGCAGAACGCGTTTTCTCTCTCAGTTCTTCTTCCCGAACTCATAACACACGAATCCAGTCATTATATTCTTCACAATTAAATACAACATTCGTGAAACACAATCTACAACCCCGTGTTGTATGGTTTGATCCAGAGAACACAGTTTACCAAGGTGAGTACCAACCGGGTTCGTACGTGATCTTCCGCTGAAACGAAAACTCTACGGAGAGAAGGTAAGTTTTCTCTCTATCGTGAGTTTTCCAACAAAAATCAAAGGGGCATGCAAGCAAATCATGGTCGACTAATTTATGAATAAATTTCATTTTCTTTAGGGGCTCACATGGTTGCAAATAAATTAAAATTAATAACTAAAAGTAATTTATAATATTATCAAACTTGGTTTTTTTTCTCTTAATTAGCTACACTGAACTATATTAAAATCTTGTGATTATAAATAATCGAGTTTTTAGTTTTATTAATTGAATAGTGATATTTATTAAATGAAAGAGCTTACGGAATTGTATGTGAATTTTCTCATTTTTTTGTGTTAATTTTTAAGAAAGGAATGCAAGTCAAGGGGTAATTGGTAGTTTTTCAAACTACAATGTTTATTTGGTAATTTGGATAAATCTCAAGGGATATTCGTAATATACCATTGAATAGAAAGTTATATACATATGAATACTAATTTTTTTAATGAAAAACTTAGTATGAAAAAAATATACAATTATTAAAAAATGCATATACAAAATAAAATAAAAACATATAAAAAATAGAATAAAAAATAATACATATATGAGTCCTCCTATATCTAACTCTTGAAAAAATAAATTTCTCGCAAAATGTTATAACCTCACACTGTCTCATGACTTCAATATTTGATATATACGAGCATTTAAATTAGAGGATAAATCGACTTTTTCATCAACTTGATTTTTCTAATAATTTAGTACCAATAATTGAGTGTTTAAATTAGAGGTTAAATCAACTTTTTTCATCAAATTGATTTTTCTAAAAATTCAGTACCATTAATTGAATATCGATCTTAGCCACTAATATTACCGGTTAAAATGTTTCAGCGGGTGCTTTCTTCTGTTTACGAAAGTGGAAAGTGTGTAGGGTAAAAATTATGATAAATTAAAACCAATGACTACAAGTTATTGTGAAGGCTTACAGGAAGAGTGATTGGGTGCCGAAATATGGCTGTCCATTCATTCACAATCACACCCATTAACTTTTCTGCAACTTACATATACTACCATGATTAATTGGGTAGAAATATTTCTCTAGTCTTAATTTATTTTATTTTCAAATAGAATATATAACATATATATAAATTTATTGTTTAAATGAAATTAATTGAACTCCATAATCTGGGTCCTCAACGTACGGTTCCTGCGCGATGTTTGTGAGATGATGTCTATATATATATATATAAGATGAATGATGAGTAGTAATAAAATAAGATGAATGATGCATTTATAAAGTATAATTTTAGGGTGTTATTATATGATTATAATTGTTGATTGTGTAATAAATCATATTATAACACCCTAAAATCATATTTTAGACAAATACTTATATGAGACCGTCGCAATGAAAGACTTTTTTAGACAGATTTGATATTATTTTAATAAATGTGATATGTAGATCAATGAAAAGTGATATTAATGAAGCAGTATATATTATTTCATGAATAATTCCTTGTATGAATAAAATTAAAGTAGTAATAATTAATGAGTCTTACTAGGGTGCACCTGGAGTACCGGTGCATCCGTTCGATCGTTTGGTTAACGTGAGCTGTTAGGGTTCCATACGATTCTATATCAGCGGAAGCAAGAAAATAAAATCATATTACCTTTCACCAGGATATGTTGAAGAAGAGAATGAATTCTCGCCGATAGCATGCGCTACCTCACCGTTTTGAGCATAACTTCCTCATCCAATCTTTGATTTGAGTGATCTTTACACCAAAAAGATCCTCTCTTCAGTCGCTTTCCATCGGTATATCACACGTCTAGTTTGGAGTTCCACACGATTTTAGAAAAATCATAGATATTGACAAACAGCGGCAGCAAACAACCTTCCGATCTTCTGCTGTATTCCCAAGTCCAATCTTGACGTCGTGTGGGCAACGATCCTCAAGATCTTCTCAATCTGCTATTCCCTTTCCCTTCTCATAATGTTAGGCATGAATCAATTAGGGTTTCCGGACAGCTGAGATGACTTATATATGGGCTACAACAGGGACCAGGAGGAGAAATTAGAGTTGGACCTCCATTAGGCTTAAGTATCCAAGTTTAACCTAAAACTTATACTTAAGTCCAATAATAATAATATATACCACTAAAATATTATTACTGCACTACCGTTCTAATCTCATAATTATGTTATTGGCTCTTTCTTATTATGAGCTCGACAGTCTCCCCATATTTAAGATATACAATGCCCATTAATTAATTAAGTTACTGACAACTTCATTAATTAATATCTCATCCGAGAGTAGTACCACTCAATCTCATTATCATGCTGGAATAAATCCATCTGCAGGATTTACATGATAATCCTTATGAGCTCCTCAAGGGGACATCATCAACCTATTTAATAGGAAACAGATTCCTTCTACAATCAGCAGCACACCATAGAGATAACACTATTTTCCAACTCACCGAGTCTATTGATTTAATTACATGTAAATCTCACCCATTGATAAATCAAAGAAATACATACTGCCTTATGTGTCGAGGTTATTGTATAGGGATTAAGAGCACGAACATCCATAATAACTGAGATCAAATTCTTCTATATAGTCAGTTTAAGTCGAACGATCTCAAGCGGTCCTGCTCAACACACACAAAGTGCACTAATGTGATTCTATAGTCAAGATAAACTAATAATATGATCTTTCGCGTGTTGTCGCACAACATATTATCTACAGTATAAAGTAAGTGGACTATTACATCGGACATATAAATAAATTATAAGACGCAATCATTTGATCATATGATTCTCATTTCAAATAAAATATTATAACATTGTTCATACAAAAGCTAGACTTTTAGTATACAATCCAACATGTACTCCCTCCATCCCACAAAATCCTCGCAATTTTCTCATTTGTTTGTCCCACAAAACTCTCACACCCCAAAAAAGAAAATATCATTTTATCCAGCAACCTCAAAAGTTACTTTAATGTCAAATGTGTCACTCCTTTTTCAGACACATACATTTGTCCACAACTCATCTTTAAACCCAAAAAAGGAACAACATCAAACTCAATAACATTATTATACAACTTTATTTTTAATTTTTTATTAACTACTTAAACACACATCACACATTTTATAATTTTATTATTATCCCAAAATACCAAATTACCCCTAATAATAAGTTAAAAAGCATTATTTTTAATATCCGTAAAAGTTAAAGTTTGAAGATGAGTTGTGGAAGAAGAGAGTATAATATTTTTACTCTCTACTTACAAAATAAATACATAACCTTGTGGTGGATTTACTGCCGTCCCTATCTAATTTAAAAAATCCGAATCTACATAACCCACAAGAAGAAGTGAATCTGTCCGGTAAGTCCACATATAATTTTTAGTCCTTTTCAGGTACATAAATATATGTCTTACCATAGTTTCAATATTCTTATTTTGGGTTACCTTGATACTCACTGACCATACGTTTAGCAAAACATATATCCAATCTCGTGCATATCACTCCTTAGATTAAGCATCCTTATTCGCCGAAGTATAAGGATCCGCTTTCATGTCACATGCAAAAATAAGTAAGGATCATATCAATTCATGAAGCTTTAGATAAACACAACATCCTATCTTGTGATCACCATGATCGCAAGGATATACTTCACTTCTCTTAAGTTCTTCATTTCATACAGCTTTATCAACCATACCTATACGCCCGACAATACTCTTTCATTGTCTTCAATGAGCAATATATCATCTACGTATAGTACAAGAAATACTACTATATTTTCGTCACTCTTTTCAATATACAAGACCCATCCGAGTATTGATTAAATCCATGTTTCTAGATTTCCTCATCAAAACAGATGTACTTTGAGTTTAAAGCTTGCTTTAGTCCATTGATGGACAATTTAAAGCTCATACTCAAAATGCTCTTAGCCCTTTGCAATGATTCACTCTGGTTGCTTCACATAGATGTTTTTTTCAAGACTTCCAATCATGAAAGATGTCTTGACATCTATTTTCTATTCCTCATATTTCATATGAGTAGATACAAATAAAAGAATCCAAATCGACTTAGGCATAGCTACCGGCGAACAAGTTTCCTCATAATCAAACTCTTTCTTTCTGAGTATACCTTTTCGCTACAAGCTTTACTTCCAAGGTTTTCACCTTACCGTATAATCCTCTTTTATTTGTATGACCACTTCCAATGGCTATTACACCATTTAATTGCCCTACAAGCTCCCAGAACTAATTTAGACTCCATAGATTCTATTTTAAAAATAATTGCAACTTGTTAAGATTCCGCATTTCTATCTTGTAGTGCTTCGTTATACCCATGGGCCGATTTCATGTTTACTAGGGACCAAGTCTCACGACTCTCCCAAAATATAAATCTGTCCGGTTGTTGAATAACCCTCCCACTACGACAAGTGGTGTGCTATCTCCGGTACCAAAAAATATGATTTGTAAACTTACCGAACAAACCCACTAGAATGTAGTAGGACGAGTACGGGTCGAACCCAAGGGAATAATCAAATTTTAATTAAATTTAATGTATTTTCAAATGTAACATGGGGGATTTTGGATTGAATCTAACAACTAATAAACATAAAAATAAATAATTAAAAGTGCAAAAATAATAAAAAAAGATAAAAAAATAAAATAACAAACCTAGTCCAAGGATTTGATCCCCTCCCGTATCCTAATTCACATAGATGAAATTCCTAAAACACCAATAATTTCATAAACTCAAGCTCCTAGGCTAACGGTACGACCAATTAACCCGAAATATCCATAAGATTAATAACATAGGGTACGACTTCTAGATTAAACTATTCCCGAGTGACCCTATGGATTCAAACTCGACAATGCATTAGGGTTTAGATATTAGGACTACTAGGCTATGAAAACGGGGGTAGCGAATCATACAATCTAGATTTCGTGATTTCAAGAGGTACTTCCTCACTTTGTTACTCAATTTGTAATATTATAACAATTACAGATTATAACCTGCAAAATAACTATTGAACAATCAATCACCTATTGAGAGGGGTAGTCTAAACAAGCAATTGAAAATCAAGATTCACATCAAAGCCAATAACAAAATAAATTCATAAAATAGGTTGATAATCTTATTCCTAATCAAACATGAAAATTAATCTACGGAAGTTCACAATCCTTAGACTAGAAACGAAATTACATAATAAAAACTAAAACTAAATTAAAAATAATAAAACCCGTGTTCTTCAACTGGTGCGCCTCTTTCCCGAGACCAATCTGCCTTCTTCCTTCCAACGTGATGGAATAATCGTGGTGGTATCCAAGATTAATATAAGGATCCTGAATTAATTTATCTTTGACCTTCCATTCTGAAATGTGTCCAAGTTCATTTGATCTTTTACTTTTTGGTAAGGTTTCCTTTTGCTCTCCAAATCAAATCCCTCTTTTATTTTGCCTTGGTCAAATCTTTATTTTCAATAGTAAAAATTATTGTAACAGTCACACAAAATAAATTATGGTGACTGTACAATTTATCTCAATTTTGACATGTTTCAATAAGAAATAAAGTAATTAAAGTTCAAGTATATAAAATAGAAATAAGTCGTAATTAGCATTAAATAATTCACAACTCACGCGTAAAGAAGTGAATTTCATCCAAAATAATCGTGTAAAATTATGACTTATCAACAAGGTACTACATGCAATTGTGTATCAGATATGACACGCGATGCAGTTTACTTGTGGTATTTCATCTTGTACAATTGGTACTAATACCTTTTGTTTTTCCTCTCACTTCCTTTAGAACAACTTATACATAGGTATGCGATTTATTACATAGTCCTTTTCAAAAAATCTAGTATTTGTGTTAACAATCAGCCTTCGATCTTTTGAACTAAATAAATCATCACCCTCCATTTTTCAAGGATATCCCACAAACAGACAAACATTATATGACATGCTGTTTCTAGGGCATACCCATAAAATGAATTTAGTAATTCCAAATAATTCATCATCTATCTAATCATTTCTATAAGAATCCTATTCCTTTTATCCGACACACCATTCAGCTGGGGTTATGCCCGGTGTAGACAACTTGAGATTTAATCTCAACCTCTGATTAATTGCTCCTAAACTATCCTAAGAGGTACTCGCCACTACGATTAAATCTTAATGGCCATCTCTCGTCAGGATAGTCTTAGGACCGCTTAAATCAGATTGAACCAATTCCAACATATGCCTTGAAAAGACAATTAATCATATTCAATTCCAAGTAAGACTCTCAAGTTCTATAGTTTCCACTTCAGATAAACCCAACGGTCCATCGACTATCAACCTTTGAATCCTACTCAAGTAAAATTGATCTTGTCTTAGATGCCAAAAGTATGTTTAGTTCATCTCCAAAGGCTCATTTCTTTTACTAAGATTAGAAGATGCATTATTAATTACTATTTGTTGCTTCATGAGAGAACCATGATTTAAGAGTTTACAAATTGTCACCAACGTACGTAAAGACAGTTTCTCAAAATCAAACATTTATTCATATCATAAGATAAATAAACAACTCCCACTGCAACAGCCACTACTTTCGTAGCTTACCCATGTACTCATTAATCTCATCATCACTTAGTTACACGCTTTTAGTAATTCCGGTATCTACTCATAACGTGTAAGCAGATGCCATCACTAATCATGCTTCAACAACTAGTGAATGAGATACAAACCTTGTTCACATCTTGATGAAAATTGATTTCCTTCACCACCTGTTTTGTCAGAAGTTTCCCACCGAATACAGACTCTTGTAATTCAGACAAAACTTGCTCAAAACATCTAGGCAAACTATGAAGAATTAAATTGATCTAGGTTTCCCCTTCAATTTCTACTCCAAGTATTTCCAATTCATTCAACGTGTTAACCATGACCTCTTGCTTTTCTATCTTTCTCAAGTATCCGAAGAATATCATGAAACCACCATATTTCTATGAACCTATCATCTCTTCACTATAGACTTAAATAGACACTAGAGGACATCCTTAGTGAGAACACATTTATATTTTCTTAAGCAGTAATAAACGAAACCAAGATTCTTTTCTAACCATCTAATTTTAGACCAGTAAATGTAATTTGTTTTAGTCAACAATAAGTGAAATAAAATTATTTGAAAAATAGAGAATCATAAATAAATATACCGATCAAATACTTCGAATTTATCCATTTATATTGATTTCCTCAAAACAATATAAAATAAAATTCACCGACGTCTCAAGCACTGTGAGTCTGTATGCCATGATAGTGTGGACGTATACAGACCCGAACATTTACAAGAGAAGATTTTACCCATTAATTTCATTTGTCAATCTAACCTCATGACAAAATAATTAATAGTCAATTTTTCTTTAGCCATACAAATAACAACAGTGACTCCGATGGGGAGGATACTTATTATTCACACCTAAGTGTACACCATTATTTGATCCCAAATATGCGGCCCAAACTTATGTGCCTTACAGATGGAGAAGTACATACGCGCTCGGATAACTTCCTACAATCATCAATTATAAGTTTGTACCAGTGATCCGCATATAAACTCATCCGATGGGGAGGAAGGTCTATGCCAACACGCAAGTTCATATGCATCACATTACAGACAATAATTATTTAATAAAGTATGTACCAGTGATCCGTGAATAAACTCATCCGATGGGGAGGAAGGTCTATGCCCCAACACGCAAGTTTACTCACATCATTTACAAACCAATAATGGAGGCCACGGGAATTATTTACCAATCCCCTCTCCCACTTAGTTATTTAACACCGGGGGTTTTTACATGCATATAATATTCAATAATAAAATACGCAACCTAGAATGCTCCTATTATAGCACATAAGTCATAAAATCACATAGAACATGCATTCATATATATAACAATAATAGACATTTAAATCAATTATGGCAGTTATATATAAGGAAATAAATTGCTAAAATAGAACGACTTGTCCAATACTCCAGCGATTAAACCGATGCCTTGTGCAACAAGCTGGATAACTTGTGCTCTAAGACATTCATCGTGAGGCTGCCGTTAATAAGAATTCATCAGATATTGTCGTCGCCACCGTGAAGACTGCCGCCGATCACTGCTGCTGACGAGCATTTTCTCAACACACAAAATTAATCCTCAAGTGTAAGGATATCAATTATAGTTTCGATAGGTGACCAAGTGATTATCGTACCCAAATAATAGATTAATATTAATTTGATTATATTCTAGATTATTGAGACTATGTTGGCAAATTATTGGTGTAATTAAGTAACTAATGAACAAGTAAATTAAAATAACAAATTAAATAAACAAGCAATGGAGATAATACGACTGTGGTCAAGTGAGAAATTAGGTAGTTCTTCGAGTCATCCAGTTTTACTTATTAATTTACTTTCTATGTGTTGATGTCCGACTCTGCCTTGTGGCTTATGGACGCATCACTAAACCATGCAAGTTCACTCTATAGACACAAGTAAACATGCGTATGACACGTGTGAATATCCTTGGAACAAGAGATATAATTCACCCTCTTTCTAGGTACTATCAGTATCAATTATTTCCCGTGCACTTAGTATTCTAACCCGATATGATCTCTCTTTTTAGGTACTATGAAGTTATACTCTTTATCCTACTTATTAACCCGAATATTATTCAATTAACAAGTATTTATATAAGATAGTTCTAATAAGACTTCGGAATTTCTTCACTTAGAATTATAACAAGTAATCCTGCTCAGCAGTGAACGCACTCAATCAATAACCAAGATATGTATTCAGACTCTACATAACAGTTAATGATGTACAAAACGACTGTGAGTATGAATTTAAAAAGCACAATCTTATATAAAAATACCACAAGTAGTGTTGTACGGAGTTTACACATGGAAATTCAATTAACTCATAAAACTTTCATAACCCTAGAACTACCGAAGCGGTTCTAGCCCATGATTAATCTACGAGCAATCATGGTGGTTGGTAGGATCTTACCCATAGTCTTGAAAATTACAAGATAAATTAAGTAGCGAAGTTAACTCTAGATGTGGGCGCCGTCGCGACTCTCTCCGTCTTGAATCTTCACTTGATTCTCACTTGGTTTGACAGACGAACTTCTCTCCACAGCTCCTTCGGATGGCGGTAGGGTTTTGGTGGTGAATGGATGATGAAGTGGTGATTGTTGTGCTGTGAAGGCTCCCTTTTTATACTTGTGTAACCTCCTTATGGGCCTTGGAAGGGTTCTTAATTTAGGCACATGTCAAATTTGGTAAGAATATAAGAGCTCTTAATTTAGACATGCGTCAAATTTGGTAAAAGAAACTCAGAATTACCAAAAATATCATCAGCAAAAATCCATTCGACCAAGCCTTCAAAAGTCGAACAAGGGCTCTAAGTCGAACGGTAGTCGAACAGGCTCTCTGTATGATTTTACACATCTTGCTCGACTTGGCTCCTTCTGTTTGACCAGAGTGATGCTGGTCTAACAACTTCATCTTGGTCGAACAACCTTCAAAAATCATCTAAAAAATCGTAACTTCTAATTCCGAGCCCTTAAGACCTATTTTACTGTACAAATATGCTCAAAAAGCCCTAGTAGCCTCTGATTCGTGGCTTTTCCACAAATATTCTGATTCGTCTTAATAAAAGACTCAATCGTGCTCCATTTTCACAAAATTCAGAGCCCAAAATACGTGAATTTACACTCTCATCAAACCCCCAAACTTACATATTTCTCGTCCCAAGGCAACAAAAATCAAAACAAATCCAGAGAGTGTAATCACGAGATCAAGCACAACCTATCCTAACACATGTAATTATATCAATTCAAAACATGCAATCTATCATACTTTTCATTCATGCAAAAATATCAATCAATCACAATACTTCTACGAGTGCTAAGTCATCTAGCTCACGGGTAAGTGTTTACTCTTTCTCTCAAGTGTAAAAGATATACACTTCATGGGTAGTATATACACTCAATTCAATTCATATACTCGCGTAACCATAAGCTTGACAAGGATCTCAAAAATCCATCCATAATCGTTTCAATACTAGGATCACAAAGGACTTGCCCTTTGGGTTGTAATGTTGACTCTTTGGTTAAGGTAGGAGAATATAGATAAGTGACTAAATTTACTAGTAAAGAAGTACCTTGGAGTTTTGCACTTTAATGTCTTCCTTCTTCTTTCTTCCGACATTCATATGGTCACTTCAATTTGCGCTTTCTCCATCTTCTCTTGGATCAACATATTTTCAATAGAATACCAATTCCAGTGTTCTTCAAGTATAAGGGTACCAGTTTCGGGCACTACCCCTTTCTAACAATAGGGATACCGGTTTCAGGCACTATTCCCTACAAGATTTAACCAATTATCTCATAATTCACTTTACAACAACTTTTCCTTTCTCTTCTTCTTCAAAGCTCCAGCCAATATTCATTTACCTCCATTCTTCACTAGTAAATAGGTGTTCAAGGCTCAAAAGGTAAATAATGGCTTTTATCAACGACTTGCCAAATAAAAAGGTTTAAAGGCTTAAAAGGGCTACCAATGATAATCAAATAACAAGGTAGGATAGATTTGGCTAAGTGACTTAATCAACAAAAATGGCCTAAGATCATGTCCTAATATCTATCAATCATAGACTTCAAATAAACCTTCAAGTCAAGTTCTAGAATAGGAGTACACAAACTACTCTCAAGAATAAACTCTCATGCTCATAGCATGACCAATAGGCTCAAATCCTCACATGGGTAACAGAATCCTAAGCACTCTTCAAAGCATCCAATCAACATCAATCTTTTCATGAACTACAAGCATAAATGGCACATGTTCATCATTAACAAATCAACATGCATCAAAACAAGTGCACATACATAACATGAATAATCATCAACACTCAACAAATCACATCAATGTATCCATCCTCCAACAATTAAACACCAAGTATCATCATCAAATATCAAGTACAAACCACCCATGTATGAATCTAAAAAATAAACCCTAACCATCCTACCATCAAGTCTCAACCTGTAAAGTGAAAAAGAGAAGGGGGATGCGATGAAACAGACAAGGATAAAAACCTGGCGCTACTACTCCTCCGGAGCATCATCATCATTCGCCTCTCTGCGCCAATCATCGAAATCCCTCTGTAAAGAATCGACCTTCCTATCCAAGACCTCATAGTTATCATTCAAATATGCCAACCGAAGATTGAGTGCAGCATAATTGTCATTCGTCAAAGCCAGCTGTCTGTTCGTCTTCTGTTGGTTCGCATTAAGTGTGGCGAAGTGCTCATGCATCAATATGAACTACTCCCAATAAACTTGGTCCTGAGCTCGCCAGAAATCCTACTGCTGCTGTGGCGGTGGCTCGAAGTACTCATGCTCCTTTGGCTGTGGAGGCTGCATGGGCGGAAAATCCATCGCCGAATATGCAAAAGCTGGTGGTGGCTGTGGCTCTTCTTCTACAAAGTCTGCTGGATCTCCTACCAAGACCATTTCCTCATCTAAGACGATTCCCTAAGCGCGCATATCGACAAGAAGTCTCAAATCTCCTCTCTCCAGACAAGTTTCTGAGATTACCCTATGCTCCGAGGTATCCATCAATAAATTGCTGTTGACCCTAATGGTGGTGAGATCAACATTCGACAGTGGAAATCTGAATGTATTAGGATTCTTGCCATGGATGAACATCCAAGTATCATCTATCCGCTCAATCAATCCCATCCTTACACGTAATGTCAAAATCAAGTCTGGATCCCCTCGAATAGGTCTATGCCTGCTCAAATCAACCCTGTAATATTCAGCTATCAAAGTGATGAGCCCTCCGATGTTCACACGCTAAAATCCATGGGTAGTAAACCTGTGTAGTTGCTGGAAGAAATAGGCTGCTACATTAAAACGAACACCATGAAGCATGCACCATAACATGTACAACTCTCCCATTGGAATACAACTACCCTCGGACCTCACAAACAGCGTGTTGCTCAAAATTCTATCCCTATAAGATATCACTGGGTTGTAGATGAAAGCAACTTTGGAAGTATTCGAATTATATCTCTCTCGTCTCCCAAAAATAGCTCTCCAAAATCATCAGGCTTGAAATCATCATGCTCCACATCAACTTCATTTTCACAACTAATCAACTCATTAAACTCTCGAGCCCACATTGTCTGCTCCTGCCCACCAATCTGCATCCGAATACCATAAGGAAGGTATTGGTCTCCACACTCAATCCTCAGTGTGCATAAGACCTCTGCAGTGATATGAAAATAGGTCTCTCTCTTCATCTCCATGAATCTAGTAACGCCCACCTGATCGAACATCCAACGAATATCATTTATGATCTTCATTTCTACCATCGCATGGTCATCCTGATACCTAGTCCTCGTGATCTTTTGTGCTATTGCAGTCCACAACGCCTTCTTCTCCTCCCAGTCTCTAAGTTTAATGCCATAATCCGATGGCCTCCTCTTATCCATCCTCATTTTCTTAACTATTTCACCCAATAAAGGAGACTTAGGTCCCTTCCTCTTGGATGAAGAAGCAATTTCTTTACCTACAAAACAATACTTCAATACATACCAAAAGAAACAAATATACACATCCTAAGACTAGCATGAATCCTACTCAAGACTTCAAATTCATGTGCTTCAAACAACTGAATCTCAAGTGTTCATTCAATCATAATTGCAACTATACATCAACACTTTCAATCAAGAATAATTGAAACTCTCTTAGTCTTAACACTACTCCATATAAACATGCTTTCTATGTCACATAAACTTCAACCAAAAATACTAACATGTTCATCTTCCACCCTCAATTGCACCACAACATCACTCCAATTCAATGAGCCCATACATAAAAATTGCAATTAATCTCAAGCCTATGCCATATGCATCACTAATTTCACAAGAATTCCACAATCCAACGTAAATCTAACCATGTAAATTCAAGTGAAATTTCGATTAAGAACTTCAATAATTCAACAATCAAATCCAACTAAAACTATGTCAAATCCACTCACCCAATCTTCACTAAGCATAATCACTACAATTCAAGAGTAAAAAGTGAGGAGAAATATACCTTTGTTGGACATTGTGTGCGTGTGGTGATTGGCAATGAAAATCCCAAAAATCTAGTGGAATAGCCCCCAAATCGGACTTGAAAACCCTCAAATTTGAATGTGGAAGTGTGTGGAAGGATAGATTAAAGTGTAGGAAAGAGTTTGGGAAGAAAACTTACGGTTTTAAATCGGCGTTCGAGAGAGGGTGACGGGAAAATATCGAACAAATCAAAGAAATTAACCTTTTAAAACTGTTTCGGAGCCCGTTCGACTCGCTCTCATTAGTTGAACAAGGGTTTGAAGTCAAACAACCTGAATCTATCCTTAAAATTGGCTTTGTTCAACTTTCGTTAGACCAAAATACCTTGGTCGAATAAGTGCTGGAAGTCGAACAACCTGTGCTTAGCCGAACAAACTCACTGTAAGTTTTGCATATTTTGTTCGACTTCTGTTCGAGTTCCCAACTTAGTCGAATAACTTGATCTTGGTTGAACAACCCTACTGGAAGAATTACACATTTCGTTCGACCATTGCTCGATCAAACAGCGTGGTCAAACAACTTTCTGTTGGTTGAACAACCTCTCGAACCCCATAAACTTCGTACTCTTCTCGTATTTCCATGCAAAACTCCAACTATAGGACAATATCAAGTATCAAGATAAAAAAACTTAAGCTCGAGAATAACTTTTAGACCATATAAAATCATGTGTAACTCCGTAAACTACACCAAACAAAACAACCAACAAAACACCACTAAACATTGGGCAAGTTGCAAAAAATCGATACGTTAAAACTGATTAAAGTTTCAATATACCGCAAAAAATTAACTCCCCTAACAAACATTACAAAGAAAAGATTATACCCTCCGTGCTACGATGAGGTAAGTACATCACACCCCTCAAACTTAGTAGAAAACTATAGTGGAAACTAAGTTTGCAAAGAGATGTAATTGCCGATAAGTAAGCACTTCAAATATAAAAATTTCTTACTCACACTAAAGAAAGTAAAGCAATAAGACGGGGGCTTAACAGGTGCTCTTATTTAACGTCGGAGAGTCATGACGGTACTAATCTAGTGCAAGGTATCTTCAAAGACGACACAAGCATCATCCGGCAATTTGTAATGCTTCAAACGATGCCCATTTGCCGTGATAATGTCCCCATCTTTGCCCATAAGCTCGAAACTCCCCCCTCCGCAGGCTCTATGGATAATGAGCTGCCCCGTTCACTTCGATTTTAATTTTTCTACGAAAAGCTTCAAACGAGAGTTAAAAAGTAATACATCATCACCTTGCTTGAACTCCTTGTATATGATCTTCGAATCATGCCATTTCCTTATTCGTTCCTTATAGATCACTGAATTTTTGTAAGCTCGATTCCGAAACTCATCCAATTGATTGATATGAGTCACTCTCAACTCCTTCACATCTTTAAGAGACAAGTTCAAGCTTCTCAATGCCCAAAAAGCTTTGTGTTGGATTTTTACGGGTAAGTGGCACGGCTTTCCATAGACAATTTGATACGGTGACATATCCAACACCGTCTTATAAGCAGTCCGGAGCCACAAAACATCATCGAGTTTCATAGTCCAATCCATCCTATGGGTTCCGACTACTTTCTCCAAATTGCTTCACTTGTCGGTTGGAGACCTCCGCTTACCCATTAGCTTGAGGATGATAGTGTGTAGTAACCCTATGCTTAACATCATAATCCTTGAGAACTTTTTCAAGAAGCTTGTTGACGAAGTGAGTACCTCCATCACTTACTAGTGCTCTAGGAACTCCATAGCGGACAAATATATGTTTCTTCAAGAAGGACAAAACAGTCCTTGAATCATTTACACGAGTGGGAATGGCTTCCACCCACTAAGAAACATAATCTGCAGCTAAAAGGATGTAGAGAAATCCGTTAGATGGGGGAAAAGGCCCTATAAAATTGATCCCCATACATCGAAGATATCAACAACAATGCTTGGCTGAAGTGGCATTTCATCTCTCCTATTTATGTTCCCCATACGTTGACATCTATCGCATGTCGCCATATAGGTTTCATAGTCCTTAAACAAAGTAGGCCAATAAAGAGCATATTGAAGTACCTTCACTGCTGTCTTTTGAGCTCCGAAGTGCCCCCCGTTAGGTTGTGCATGGCAAAAATCAAGAACACTCTCCATCTCCATCTCCATCTCGGGCACACACCTACAGATGATAGAATATGTACAAATCTTATAGACAAACAGATCATGCCATATAAACATCTCAACATCCCGCTTGAATTTCGCAAGTTGATATTGTAAGCAATTAAAATTCACGGTCCAATTAAATGGCGACACGTGAATTTTATTGATTAAATATCAATTTTAATTTATTATATTTTATTTTGGGAATTTAATAAATTAATTTCTAAAATAGATTAATAAATAATTGATAATTAATTTAATACCCAACAAATTAAGTAGGGTTTAAATTAAGTAAAACTTGACCCCTAAGTTAAGTAAAGCATGGAAGGTTCCAGAATCAGGTCAAAATAAGCAATGACCAATCAGGCTGTGATATATTTGGAACGGCCCAAGCTCGAAGAACCAGACCAAATCTGTCATAGACCAATCAGATTGCAAGTTATTTATGGGGCATGCTCATTCCTTCACCTATATAAGGAGTCCTCTTCCATTCATCACACACACATTCAAAGACTTGAAGACATAAACGCTCTGAAGAGATCAAGAACATGAGCAGCGCTCCCTTGAGATCTTCAAGCATCTTCAAGTCAAGAACGACAAACGATTCGGGATTAAGGTGCGGAGCCCCCCAAATCAAGCGTTCTTCATAAACTAAGTTCTTCGGTGTTCTTCGCGCCAAGAACAATATACGACCTGGGATAAAGGTGCTAAGCCCCCCAGATCGAGTGTTTCTTCGGATCAAGTACGTTTAATTCAAACAAAGGCTCGACGCCTCTGGATAAATGTTATAAGATCCCAAATCCGAGTTCGGACAAGCTTCAACTGAAGATCCGAACTCAAAATACACAGTCAACGCGGTCAAGTCAACACAAGTCAAAGTCAAGCCAAATTGGTTCGGGAGAAGAATCAGAGGATTGATAGAGATTGTTCCTAAATTTTCAAGTTTAATCCTTTGGATTATTATTGTAATTCTTTTGTATTTATTTTATTATAAATACAATATTTGTTGTTACAAATTTTGGCACGCCAGTGGGACGATCTCTACCTCTCATCTCTTCTCCCTACAAAGATACAACATGACTCCTGTCAAGATCAAAGTAGGAAGGACTTCTGCCTCCAAGCTCTCCGCCTCGTTGAGTGAACAAGTTGCTGTTGTTACAAGGAGTATGTCGATGAAAGCTCAGTCAGAGGCCTCCCCCGGTTCTAACTTTTCGGTTGAAATGGCTTCAAGAAAACAGCTACCCATGAAAGAGGATAGTGATCAAGATTCTGCATGCTCACACCCTCGTTCATCCTCAAGTTCTTCATCTGACTCAATTGCAGCCCCGGTAATGATGGCCGGCACTACAACTATTGAGGAGCAATTAACAAATATGATGAAAGCTATCGAAGGGCTCACGAAACATATAGAAGCTCAAGACACCAAGATCTCCCAATTGATGGAAAAAAGAGACATTGCAGAGACTAGCTGTGCAAACGGAAAAGGAGTTGTGGATGAGAGTGAGGTGGAAGAGTTCACAAAACGCCAAACTACTGAAAAAGAGCAAACTGAAAGAGGAGTGCAACTTTCGGCTGATGGAATGCTCCAAGTGGATCAACTTAAAGATATTATACTTGGAACAATAAAAGAAAGGTTTGAAGAGAATGCCAAGCCTACCGTCACTTATGTTAAGCCTTACACAAAAAGAGTGAATAACTTAAGGATACCACCTGGTTATCAGCCTCCTAAATTCCAGCAATTTGATGGCAAAGGAAACCCCAGACAGCATGTGGCATATTTCATTGAGACGTGCAATGATGCTGGTACTTATGAAGACTATATGGTGAGGCAATTCGTCCGCTCTCTCAAAGGAAATGCCTTTGATTAGTATATCGACTTGCAGCCTGAGTCCATCGACAGTTGGACACAAATGGAACACGAATTCCTCAATCGTTTCTACAGCACGAGGAGAACCGTTAGCATGACTGAGCTAACTAATACTCACCAATTAAAGTACGAGCCTGTGATTGATTATATCAATCGATGGAGAAACTTGAGTTTAAATTGCAAAGACCGATTATCCGGAGAGTCTGCTATCGAAATGTGCATCCAAGGGATAGAGTGGAATTTACTCTACATACTCAAAGGGATTCAGCCAAAGACTTTCGAGGAGTTGGCTACGAGAGCTCATGATATGGAATTGAGCATGGCATCCAGTGGAATCAAACACTCACCAGTGTCGGATTCTTACAAGTCCAGAGACTGACAAGAAGCCAAGAAAGGGGGCAAGCCTTATGCAAGAAACTCCAATAAAGAATCAATGGCCATAAACACTGCTACAATCAAGATTCGAAAGAATGGAGATGACAAGAAAAAAAAAAAACAAGTCACCCAAGAGTGGGGGCAAAGAAGGTTGACCCTGAAGGAGATGCAAGAAAAAGAGTATCCATTTCTGAACTCTGATGTTTCTGGCATATTTGATGATTTGATGAAAGACAAACTCATCGAACTCCCCGAAATAAAATGTCCAGAGGAAGCGAGTCGAACCAATGACCCAAAATATTGCAAGTACCATAGATTGGTGGGTCATCCCATTCATGATTGCTTCATCTTCAAGGAAAAGATCATGCAGTTGGCTAAGGAGGGAAAGATTGTGTTGGAGGATGAAGTGGCCGCAAACTTCGCTTCCATAAAAGAAGTTCAAAATGAAGGCTCTTGTCATGCGGTGAGTGAGGAGGGCAATGAAGATGAACGAGTTGAGAACAAGGAAAAAGCTTATTCTATGAAGGTGACCTTCACAGATGAAGACATATTGTTGGGTTCATAGCCTCACAACCGACCTCTATTTGTAACTGGTTATACGCAAGGGCTGCAAGTAAAGCGTATACTTGTTGACGGAGGCTCAGCAATAAATATTCTGTCTTTAAGAATGTTGAAAAAGTTAGAGATACCGATGGATAAACTCAATCATAGCCGATTGATGATCCAAGGGTTCAATCATGAAGGGCAAAGGACTCTCGGCACGATTGTTCTCAATTTGATGATTGATGAGATGAGATCAACGGTGCTCTTCCATGTCATAGACGCAAAAACTTCATACAATATGCTTTTGGGGCGCCCATGGCTGTACGAGAATGGTGTGGTCCCTTCTACATTACACCAGTGTTTCAAGTATAGTGAAGGCAACAGTGTGAAAAGGGTATTCGGCGATGATAAGCCGTTTACTGAAGCTGAATCTTACTTTGCTGATGCTAAATACTTCTTCAAGAATACAAAGGAAGTGAACCGAGAAGAAGCCCCAGCAAAAGATAATGGGGGCAGTAAACAAATAAAGGAGGAAGGTAGCACATCATCCACCACTCTCAAGAAGAACAAAGGCAAAGAGCTTGAGGCCCTGGGAGAATTGACATTGCCTTTAACAAAAATTGATGAAGGTAAGACTTCTTCTACACCGCTCAAAGGATTCGTACGTCCTATTGAAGGAGCAAAAACCGAGCATGGTGAAGTATTTGAAGCAGAAATATCTAAGTCATATGGCCCGCAAGCTTTCAAACTCCTCAAGAAGGCTGGGTATGAACCAAAGGAGAAACCGGTGATGAGCAAGTTGCCTCAAGAGACTGTCATCCCATCTGAACATAGGCTCAATGCCACTCAGAAAACGTTGAAAAATAGTGGTCACACTGTCAAGAATGCTAAGCCAGGTTTGGGATATGTCCCTCAAAAGCCAGTCCGCATAGCAATCAGAAGAGCAAACACAAATTATATCACAGGAGGAGAAGTTTCGTCCACAGAAGACATTTTTGATGAGAGTGGAAGGAAAATCAAGAGGAGTTCTATCTTCGAAAGGCTTGGAAGTGTTTTTGAAAGGCTCGGACCGTGTGAAAGGAACAAGATTGGGAAGAAAAATAATTTCAAGTCTCCTAGCTTCCCAAAACTCCGAAGTCGAATCCCTTCTCGTATGAAGAGGCGAAATATCTTGACAGTCTCATGTGTAAGAGAGTTGAAGGCTACGATGCAGACAATTGTCTTTACTAAAGAAGACAATGATGATGATAAAGAAAGTGTAGCTTCCACCAACCATATCACTGCTCTTGAGGATTCTCAAGTGGAGGAAGTGGATGCCGAGGATGCCCCTCCGTAATTTGAGGAGGGTGTGAAAGCCACTGTTGATGAGTTGAAAGAAATCAACTTAGGTGACGAAGGCGACTCACGTCCTACTTACATAAGTGCCCTGCTAAGTAATGAGGAAGAAGAACAATATATCAGCCTTTTACGAGAATTTCGGGATGTCTTTGCATGGTCGCATTAAGAAATGCCAGGCTTGGATCCAAAGATCGCAGTACATCATTTGTCTATCAAAAAAGGAACTCGGCCAATTAAGCAAATGCAGCATCGATTTCGATCAGAGTTAATTCCATTAATTGAAGATGAAGTTAATAAGCTTCTTGGAGCAGGCAAGATCAGAGAAGTCAAGTATCCTACATGGATTTCTAACATCGTGCCAGTGAGAAAGAAAAATGGGCAAATCAGAGTATGTGTTGATTTTCGGGATTTGAACATGGCGTGTTCGAAAGATGACTTCCCACTGCCAATTGCTGAGCTCATGATAGATGCAACAACGGGGCATGAGGTCCTTTCATTTATGGATGGATCATCTGGCTACAACCAGATTGGTCTGGCTCCCGAAGACCAAGAGAAAACAGCCTTTCGTACTCCGAAAGGAATATATTGCTATAATGTTATGCCATTTGGCTTAAAGAATGCTGGTGCCACTTATCAGCGAGCCATGCAAAAGATATTTGATGACATGCTTCATAAGATTGTCGAATGCTATGTTGATGATATTGTGGTGAAATCAAAGGAAAAGAAAGATCATTTTCATGATCTAAGGCGAGTGTTTGAACGATTAAGAGAGCATCAACTCAAGATGAATCCGCTCAAGTGTGCATTTGGAGTTTCATCCGGGAAATTTCTTGGGTTTGTTGTTCGCCGTCGAGGGATTGAGATTGAGAAAGCAAAGATTGACGCAATCATGAAAATGCATGTGCCTCAGAACATACATGATCTCAAAAGTCTGCAAGGAAAGTTGGCATACTTAAGGAGATTCATATCAAACTTAGCTGGCCAATGCCAACCATTTAGTCATCTCATGAAGAAAGACAGCATATTCGAATGGGATGAAGCTTGCAATAATGCTTTCAACAGCATTAAAGAATACTTGATGAAGGCACCAGTGTTGAGTGCTCCAATACCGGGACGTCCATTAGTCCTTTATCTAGCTGCTCAAGAGCGTTCTGTGGGAGCTTTACTTGCACAAGAAAATGATGATGGTAAAGAAAGAGCTCTATATTATCTAAGTAGAACCATGACTCCAAACGAGTTGAAGTATTCACCCATTGAGAAGATTTGCTTATCCCTTATCTTCGTGATTCAGAAGTTAAAACATTATTTTCAAGCTCACACAGTTCGGCTAGTTTCGAAAGCCAACCCACTAAAATTTGTCATGTCAAAACCAGTACTCTCTGATCGGCTTGCAAGATGGTATCTCCAACTTCAACAGTTTGAGATCGTGTATGTCCCTCAAAAGGCCGTAAAAGGACAAGTGTTGGCAGATTTTCTAGCTGATCATCCAATGCCTGCTGAATGGGAACTATCTGATGAACTCCCCGATGAAGATGCTTTCACTGTGGACATAGTTTCTCCTTGGAAGATGTATTTCGATGGAGCATCTCATAGAGAGGGAGCTGGTGCGGGAGTCATGTTTGTAACATCCAGTGGTGAAGTTTTACCCTTCTCATTTTCCTTATTGGAAAATTGCTCCAACAATGTGGATGAGTATCAAGCACTTATACTTGGTTTAGAGATGGCCGTCGATATAAAATAAATACACCTTAGAGTGTATGGTGATTCGCTATTGGTAATAAATCAACTCCTTGGAGTGTATGAAGTGAAGAAGCATGAGTTGTTCCCCTATTACAAGTATGCTCAAAAGCTTATGGGTTATCTCGGTGATGTTGATATTAAGCATCTATCTAGAAGAGAGAATAAGCAAGCTGATGCCCTCGCTAAGTTAGCATCAACTATAGCTATGCCAGAAATGCAAATTCAAGTACCGGTGTGTAGAAGTTGGGTTGTACCACTAATCTTTGAAGATGATGATTATGAAGAAGTTGAAAATCATGTGGTGGAGGTTTTCGAAATTGAAGAAGAAGATTGGCGCCAACCACTTGTGGATTATTTGAAATATGATAAGTTGCCTAACGATCCACAACAAAGGGTTGATATTCGGCGTCGGGCACCTCGGTTCATCTACTTCAAAGGTACACTTTATAGAAGATCATTCGATAGAATTTTCTTGAGATGCTTGGGTAAGGAAGAAACTATTCAAGCAATGGAGGAGGCTCACTCCGGAATTTGCGGTGCTCATCAATCCGGACCGAAGCTACATTTCAGAATTAAAAGGATAGGCTACTATTGGCCAACCATGGTGAAGGATTGCATGGATTACGCACAAAGATGTCAAGCTTGTCAGTTCCATGGAAATTTGATTCATCAACCTCCGGAACCTTTGCATCCGACAGTCGCTTCATGGCCTTTTGATGCTTGGGGTTTAGATGTGGTAGGGCCACTGACAAAGTCTTCTGGTGGTCATCTCTACATTCTTGCTGCAACAGATTACTTTTCAAAATGGGCCGAAGCTGTGCCTCTAAGGGAAGTGAAGAAAGAAAATGTTGCTGATTTCATCCGGATCAACATCATTTATAGATATGGCATTCCGCGCTACATCATCACTGATAATGGAAAGCAGTTCAGCAACAGTTGGATTGATAAGCTATGTGAGAAGTTTGATTTCAAACAAAAGAAATCTTCAATGTATAACGCAGCTGCTAATGGTCTTGCCGAAGCATTCAATAAGACATTGTGCAGTTTGTTAAAGAAGGTGGTGTCCAAGTCGAAAAGAGATTGGCATGAAAGAATAAATGAAGCTTTATGGGCATACCCCACCACCTATAGAACACCTACTCAAGCCACTCCGTATTCCTTGGTGTATGGTGTTGAAGCTGTTGTGCCTCTCGAAAAGCAAATCCCTTCTTTGAGGATGGCCATACAAGAAGGCCTCACCGAGGAAGAAAATGCAAAGTTGCGTGTTCAAGAGTTAGAAGCGTTAGATGAAAAGAGGTTGGAAGCACAACAAAGACTTGAGTGTTACCAATCTCGCCTTTCTAGAGCGTACAACAAGAAAGTGAAGGTACGTTCTTTTCAAGTTGGTGATTTGGTACTTGCTGTGAGAAGACCTATAGTAGTCACCCATCGCATTGGAAATAAGTTTCTACCCAAGTGGGATGGCCCTCATGTTGTGAAGGAAGCCTATACAAATGGCGCATACAAGTTGATCTCAGAAGATGGCGTGAACATTGGCCCTATAAATGGGAAGTTCTTGAAACGCTACTATGCGTAAAACAAATACATATATTACGCTTCTTGACGCACGAGTCTAAACTGCATGTTACTCCTGGTCCGCATGAGTATAAACTGTGTACGACAAACTCCTGGTCCGCATGAGTATAAACTGTGTACGACAAACTCCTGGTCCGCATGAGTATAAACTGTGCATGACACCCACCAAAGGTAATTATATGTGGTTAAACTATTAATTCACCCCACTCAGATATTTTAAGTGGTTAAAGCATTAAATATCCTACTTTGTCTAAAGTGGTTAAAGAATAGTCACTCCTGGCCCGCATGAGTATAAACTGTGCACGGCACCCCCCCATCCAAATCAAATCATGTCCCTTTGAACTACGTAATGACTTGATCCTCTGCGAAGAGGTATTTAGGCAGCTTAGCACTTTGCTAAGTTCAGTCATGCCTTTGGTCTATTCACGTCAAGTTTGTGGGGGTAAATTGGAGTGTGAAGGCAGCAAATAAATATGAAAGACAAGAAAACAAATTAATGATGTAACATAAAGGAGAAGTAATGAAGAGAATGGACTTTATTGATAATATCATTAGATGTTCAAAAACATAAAAGGGGAAAACAAATAAATAACTAAGGGAGCAAACTAAAAGAAAATCAGTCCTATGCTAAACAAGAAAGTTGTCAGAGAGTATGCTTTCTAAGACAGACTTCAGAGCTGCTTTCTCATCTTCAGATGATGATTCTTTCAAGACGGTTGCATTATCAAGCATAAGGATCTCCTCTTCTATGAGCTCAACTTCCTTCTTAGCACGACAGAGAGTTTGTTGGAGACGATCAGCTGCTTCAGACAAAGTTTTCTCTCCCTTCTGCAGATTAGTCATCTCTTTGCCTATCGATTCTAACTCTTCCCAAGTAGTCTTTAGTTTTTTTGTCTCTGTCATGTGAGTGTCTCTGCAATTCTGAAGGCGACCCTTGACGTTGGTCAAGCATTTTGCATGATTTCCCGTGGACGCCGCTTCATCAGACTTCAATTTTGCCGCAGTATAAGTATCGACCTTATCAAATAGAGGTTCCAGGGCTATCTCTAAAGGGGAACAGTCGATTCTAAGAGCCTTCACCTTATTTATCAAGGAAAATATTTCTTGTCTCAGAGTTGATAAAAACTCAAGAGGAGTCCGTTTGAGTTTTTGATAGGGGTTTTCTCAACACACAAATTAATCCTCAAGTATAAGGATATCAATTGTAGTCGCGAAGATGACCAAGTTACAATATCGAACCCACGGGACGGATAAATATCAATTTTGTGATCTTCTAGTATATTTTAGACTATGTTGGTATTTGTAAAGGTTTAATGGATAGTAACTTCTAATCGAAATAACAAAAGAAATAGCAAGAGTAGAGAGAAGTGAGTTGTGATCAATAAGAATGATAGGTAGTTCGTTGGGTCATCCAGTTTCACTAGCAATTCGTATTTTCGTGTGATGGTGTCCGACTCTGCCCTGTGGTTTGTGGACGCATCACTAGACCATGCAAGTTTACTCTATAGACACAAGTAAATATGCGCTTGACACGTGTGAATAACATCGGAGCAAGAGATATGCTTCACCCCCCTTTCTAGGTACTATCATAATCAATTATCTTCTACGTCTAGAATCTAACCCGATTTGATCTCCCTTTTTAGGTACTATAAAGTTATACTCTTCATCCTATTCATCAACCCGAATTCAATTCAATTCATGAATATTCATATAAGACAGTTCTAATAATACTTCGGAATCCCTTCACTTAGAATTATAATGATAAACCCTGCTCAGTAGTGAACGCACTCAATTAATAACCATGTCATGTATTCAGACTCTACACAACGATCATTGATGCACAAAACGACCATGAGTATGGATTAAATATGCAATCTTATATAAAACAAACCACAGGTAGTGTTGTACGGAGTTTTACACATGAAACACGAATTACATCATGAAACTTTCATAACCCTAGATCTACCAAGGTGGTTCTATCCCATGATTGATCTAGGAACAATCATGGTTAGATTAATCATTCTTACTTGAACCTTCAGCGAACCTCTGTCACAGCCCTCCGGATGGATCACCACCTCTCCTCTTGTCTCTCCTACGATTGACGATCAAAAGCTCTCTTTATTCTCTGTATGAGCCTCCTTTTATACTTGTAATCACGTCTCTAGGGCTTGGAATGGGCTTTCTAAGTGATCTCACGCGTTTCGGCCTCGAAAATCCGGATAAGGTAAGTTCTCGCACACAGGTTCGACCACGTCAAGCAGGTCGAACCCCAAGCCACAGGTCGAACCCCAGGTCGAACCCCACTACTGGAAGAATTCTGCACAGGTTCGACCTTCTGGACAGGTCGAACCACTTAGGCCTTGGTCGAACCCCAGGTCGAACCTCAGCACTGGACAACTCTTGCTCCCGATTCGACCAACTGGCAAGTCGAACCCCAATGTCGTGGTCGAATCCTCTTTCTTGCAAACTGGTTCGATCGTGGTTCGACCTGATGGCCAGGTCGAACCAACTGAGTCGTGGTCGAACCCATCTCTGTATGTTCAGCAACGTTGGTTCGACCTGCTGGAGAGGTCGAACCCTCCTCCAGCCAGGTCGAACCCACCTACTTCTTGGGCGATTCGCATGGCTTCGACTCCGTCTCTTTGATTCTTGGCTCTTTCACTCCGTTTTTGCTAAGAAAACACTCAAATAGCTCCATTAACACCTGATTCATGCTATTTCACAATATATATAGGTTTTCCACCTATTTCCACATCAAAACTCTCCAAAACTAGCACAAAATATAGCGCCAAACTTGTGAATTTACACACTCATCAAACCCCCAAACTTACATGTTGCTCGTCCCGAGGCAACCAATTTAAACCACAGGAGTCGTGTATAATTCAACAAGATCAAGTACAACACATATTACACATGCCACTTCATTGAATCAAACAAGAATTACTTGCATCAAATATGTCACTCATGTAAAATCAATCCAATCACACACCATTCGGAGAACTAAGTAATCTCACTGACAAGATAAGTCTTTACTCTCTTTCGCTCGTGCGTGAGGCACTATAGGCTAGTATAAACACTCATATCAATTCATATTCACGCGTAACCATAAGCTTGGCAAAGGTCTCAGAAATCAACTTACATTAGATTAATACTAGGATCACAAAGGACTTGTTTCTAGGTTGTAATATTGGCTCTTTGGAAAGGGTAGAAAAATTTGGTCATAGTAACTTAATACACTAGTAGAGAGTTACCTTGGAGGTTCTTGATTTCTCATTCGGCTTCATATTCTCCTCCAATTCTTCTCTTGCACTTGCAATTAACAATTTTCCTTCTCTTCCTTGCATCAACATCATTCTTCTTTTAATTGCTCGGGTACCAGTTATAGGCACTACCCTTCTCGAACATCGTTCGGCTGTTTCTTAGAAACTTCAAGCCCCATGTATAAGCAATTTGGGGTACCAATTTCAGGCACTATCCCTAACAAGATTTAACCATGCACTTCTCTTACTGAACCTCATTCCATCTTCCCTTTGTTTCTTCCACACTTATTCACCTTATTCTCTCTACCAATGGATAGGGAATTTTCAAAGCTCAAATAAGGTAATTAAGGCTCGTATATTTGGCTTGCCAAAGAAAAAGGTTTTAAAAGGCTCAAACAGGGCTACCAAAGATTTATAAGATCATTAGGAAAGGTGAAATTTGGCTAAGTGACTCAATTAATCAAAAATGGCCTAAGATCATATCCTAATATTTCATCAATTGTAAGTTTCACACAAGTCTCCAAGCCAAGTTCTAGAATACGTTCATACGAATGATTCTCTCAAGAATAAACTATCATGATTAATCATGATAAAGGCTCAAATCCTCACATAGGTAATCAATTCCTAATACTCCTCATAGCACATAATCAAAATCAATTCCTCATGAATTCCATATACTTAACAAATTATTCATGCTCTTTCCAAATGAAAATAAACACGTAAACATATGAATGCACATAATCAATAACCCATATACAGAGCAACGATACAAGATCAACTATATCAAGTACATGCCACTCACACATGAATCACACCCCAATCTGTAAAAATAAAAGAAGAATGGGAGATAAGATGAATCGGAGAAGCCAAAAAAAACCTGAAACTACTCCCTAGGAGCATCATCATCTTCATCATCATCGTCATCCTCATCCATTCTATTTTCCACAGCTCGGCACAGACTGGTAATGTGCTTGTCCATCATATCCACTCGACTACTCACTCTACCAACACGCTCATCCAAGGCAGAGTACCTTTCGTTCAGCGTGGCGTAGTTGGCGTTAGCGAGCGCGAGTTGCCTGTTCGTCTCTTGCTGTGCAGCTACCACCGCGATCAGCTGCTCATGAATCAAGCGAAGCTGCTCCCGAGTACCTGGAACTGCTCGCCGCTGCTGCGGTCCTGGAGCATGCTGATGCGCATCATGCTGCTCTCCTTCCGAAATCTCCCTCTCCGGCTGCTCCTCTACCTGATCCTCCTCTTCAGACTGCTGCGGCTGAGGTGGACGGAACTCTCCTCGATCAACAATTTGCTGTAACTCAGCCATCCTTCCCTCAGTACACATCTGTGCTACCGCTCTCCAATCACCACCCGACTTCGCTGCCACGGATAAAGCGGTGTGTCCAAGAGAATTCATTAGCTTATTCCTTGCTTCCCGAATAGTTGTCAAGTTGCTCACGTCGAAGGGGAACATAAATTCGAAAGGCTTGAGACCTCTCGTGAAAAACCAATCTCCATTTCTAAAATGGGCAAACCCTCCCTTCGCGCACGTGCTCATAATCAAATCGGGTTCTCCTTCTACTGGTGTAATGCCGGTGAGGTCCAAGTTGTAATGCTCAGCCAAAATCGTCAATAACCCTCCAATATTCACCTTTTGAAAACCAATGGTCTTGAATCGATTCAGCTATGCAATAAAATAAGTTCCAACGTTGAACTTCACTCCATTCAACATACACCACAAGGCATATAACTCTCCTCTAGACACAACACTCCCCTCCGAGTGGGCGAACAACGTGTTGCTCAGGATGCGGTCCATGTACCTCAAGACAGGGTTCTTTATTGCGGAAGCACGAGCCTGTCTGGTCTTGTAATCACGAATCTCCCCAGTGATCTCCCTCCAAAATCGCTTTACACTGAATGCAGCATTTTCTAAACGAGGGATCTCCAAAGGTGTCTCAAACAGCTCGTTGAAATCCTCAGACGTCCATCTCCTACTCACTCCACCAAGCTGAAACGTACACCGATAGGGGTATCCAAGCGGGTCCTTCTCCATCTCAAACGAACAAACCACTTCCGCTGTAACATGGAAGTACGTCGGCCTCTTCAACTCCATGAATCTTCGGATCCCTACTTGATCAAACATCCAAAATATATCATCCCCTATTCTCATTATCCTCATCGCTTCATCATCTTGGTATCGAGTGCGAGCTATCTTATCTGAAACTTCTTCCCACTTCTCTTTAATCTCATCCCAACCTTGCATCCTAATCTTGAAGTTATCAGGTAAACGGTCTTGTAGCCTCAGTTTTCTTGTCACTTTGTCCAAGTTTGAAGGCCTGTCATGCCTCTTCTTTGATCTCTCCTCCTCTGCTTTTTCTTTTCCTTTACTTGATACTTGTCCCTTTCCTGAAAACAAATACTTCAATCCAACCAACAAGACAAGAAAGCAAGTATTGTACTAGCACACCACATACTCTACTCAAGACTTCAAGCATCAATGCATATTCATACAAACTATCATCTCAACACCACTTGCTTATTCAACATTCTCAAAACATCTTCAATTACACCTTCTTTAATCATCAAAACATAACCAACAAGCATGCATTAAGCAATTCAAGCAATTCAATCAAAAATTCAATATGCTTTCCTCAATGAACTACTTCAATTTTATCAATTTCAAACCAAATCAACATGCTCATTCTATGGTATGTTCTATATCCTTGATTAATCCACATAAAAATCCAAGTTCTATCAATAATCAATCAACCACAAACCAAGAAACAAGAATTCATATGAAACCAATCAAAATATCAACATTCGCCATGAAATTCAACCATACTCAACATCAATTCTCTATTTCACATCAAATTTCTTACCTAAACCTTCAATTCTAGAGTAATTGAGTTGGAAAAACGTACCTTGTGACTTGCCCATGGTTTATAACCGATCGAAAACACAAAACAACAAAAAATGCAATTTCAGCCCTAACTCGCGACGAAATTCGCCCAAATCCGCGACCGTATTGATAATTAAAGGTGTAATGTTGTGTAATCGGTGTGAAATCAAGTGTAATTAATTGAAGAATTTGTGCAAGGGTGTAGAGGTTCGAAGAGGGTTCGAGGTTTGATGTTTCGAAAAAGTGATCGAACCCCTCTGAAAATTCAAACTTAAATCGCGTACCTGGCTTGGTTCGACCTCGGGTTCGACCACCTGGACTGGTCGAACCATGGATGGCGAGGTCGAACCTCTCTTCTGGACAAATGATCTTCTTGGTTCGACCAGGGGTTTGACTTGCTAAACAGGTCGAACCTTTCTTGAATTGGTCGAACTCCTCTTCTGGAAAACAGAGTGCTTCCGACTGACAGGTTCGACCATAGTTCGACCTCCTGATCAGGTCGAACCACTATGGCTTTGGTCGAACCTCCTCTCTGGATAACTTTCAACGCCGGTTCGACTTCCTCTGCTTTTGTTCGACCTCTGGCTCTGGTCGAACCACTCCCAGACTTGGTCGAACCTACCTCCTGATTTCCAAAACTGAGTGTTCTTCATTCACTACATACTTCAAGCTTCAACACAACTTCATTAGGTACAATCTAGAGCACAACTTCAGAAATTGTTCCACATAATATCATTCATGAGTATCTCCGTAAAAGAAAACACAACCAAAAACCACTGAACATTAGGCAAATTGTAAAAAATCGTCACATCAAAATCGATTAAAATTTCAACATGGCCGCAAAAACCAACTCCCCTAACAAACAATACAAAGAAAAGATTATACTCTTAATGCTTCAATGAGGTAATAACATCACACCCCTCCAAACTTAGGAAAAACGTAAGTCGAAGCTAAGTTTGAAAAGAGATGTATTTGCCGATTAGTAAGCATCTTAAATATAAAAATTTCTTACTCACACAAAAGAAATAAAGCAATAAAACGGAAGAGTAAGCTCTCAACAAGCGTTCATGTTTAACGTCGTAGAGTCACGACGGTACCAAATCAGAACAAGGTATCATAAAAAATGACAAACGCATCATCCGGCGATCTATAATGCTTCAATCGATGTCCATTCGCCATGATAACGTCTCCATCTTTGTCAATTAGCTCATAACTCCCCCCTCCTAAGGCTCGATGAATCATGAACGGTCCCATCCACTTAGACTTCAACTTGCCTGCAAAAAGCCTCAAACGAGAGTTAAAAAGTAGTACCTCATCTCCTTGCTTGAACTCCTTGTACGAAATTTTAGAATCATGCCACCTCTTCATTCTTTCCTTATAAATCTCTGAATTCTTGAAAGCACGACTCCTAAACTCATCCAATTGATTCATGTGAGTTAGCCTCAACTCCTTTACATCCCTAAGGGTCAAGTTCAAGCGACGCAAAGCCCAAAACACTTTGTGTTGGATTTCTACAGGTAAGTGGCACGGCTTCCCATAGACAATTTGATACGGTGACATATCTAACACCGTCTTGTAAGTGGTCCGGAACCCCTATAACACATCATCAAGCTTCATAGCCCAATCTTTTCTATTAGTTCCTACCACTTTCTCCAGAATCTGCTTTACTTGACGGTTGGAGACCTCAGCCTGCCCATTTGCTTGCGGATGATAGGGTGTAGTAACCCTATGCCTAACACCATAATCCTTAAGCACCTTCTCCAGAAATTTATTGACGAGGTGGGAACCTCCATCACTAACTAATGCTCTCGGAACTCCATAACGGGCAAAAATATGTTTCTTTAGGAAAGATAAAACAACTTTCGAATCATTAACACGAGTAGGAATTGCTTCCACCCACTTCGAAACATAATCCACCGCAAGAAGAATGTAGAGAAACCCATTCGACGGGGGAAAAGGCCCCATAAAATCGATCCCCCATACATCAAATATCTCCACGACTATGCTAGGCTGCAATGGCATCTCATCTCTCCTACCTATATTACCCATGCGCTGACATCTATCGCAAGACGCCACATAGCTCTCACTATCTCTAAACAAAGTAGGCCAATAAAGAGCGGATTGAAGTACCTTAGCTGCAGTCTTTTGCGCTCCGAAATGCCCCCCATTCGGTTGTGCATGGCAGAACTCCAGCACACTTTCCATTTCCATCTCGGGTACACATCTTCGGACAATAGAATCTGTACAAATCTTATAAACAAACGGATCATACCATATAAATGTCTCAACTTTCTTACGAAATTTCGCAAGTTGATATCGGTTGAGATCCCTTGGAATTTCACCAATGACAATGTAATTAATATAATCCGCGTACCATGGATCCATACCTTGCGCTGCAACCACACATGCTCGCTCGGCACCTTCAACAGCCACAACCATGATCTTCTCATCAGGGAACATCTCTTCAATATACTCGAAAGAATTATCACAATGCTCCCTAGTCTCCAACCTTGACAAGTGATCGGCCAACACATTTTCTGTTCCTTTCTTATCCCGAATCTCCAAGTCAAACTCCTGCAGTAGTAGAATCCATCTTATGATCCTAGGCTTCGTCTCCTTCTTCTCCATCAAATAACGAATCGCTGAGTGATCCGTATACACAATCATCTTCATGCCAACCAAATACTGACGAAACTTATCGAATGCATATACAACAGCCAAAAACTCCTTTTCAGTTACCGTGTAATTCTTCTGTGCCGCATCGAAAGTCTTACTGGCGTAGTAAATGGCGCAGAACTTCTTCTCCTTAAACTGCCCAAGCACCACACCCAATGCTACATCACTTGCATCACACATAAGTACAAACGGTTGCGTCCAGTCCGGTGTGATCAAGATAGGGGCAGTAATAAGCGCCTCCTTCAAAACTTGAAAAACTGTTTAACACTCATCATTAAACACAAAAGGAATATCCTTTTCAAGTAAATGAGATAAGGGCTTAGAGTATTTTGAGAAGTCTTTAATGAATCTCCTGTAAAAACCGGCGTGTCCAAGGAAGGACCGCACTCCTCTTTCATTGGTCGGTAGTGGAAGCTTCTCAATTGCCACCACTTTAGCACGGTCTACCTGTAATCCCTTGGCGGAAACATGATGCCCAAGAACAATCCCATCCTTCACCATGAAATGACACTTCTCCCAATTCAAGGCAAGATTAGTTTCTTGACACCTTTTTAAAACAACTGCAAGGTTAGACAAACACATATCAAAAGAAGAACCAAAGACTGAAAAATCGTCCATGAATACTTCCATGATCTTCTCTATCAAACCATCAAAAATCACCATCATGCATCTCTGAAAAGTAGCAGGCGCATTACACAATCCAAACGGCATCTTCCTAAAAGTAAAGGTCCCATAGGGGCAAGTAAAAGTGGTCTTTTCTTGATCCTCGGGAGCAATCATGATTTGATTATACCCCGAGTATCCATCCAAGAAACAATAAAACTCATACCCTGCAAGACGATCCAACATTTGATCCATAAATGGAAGAGGGAAATGGTCCTTACACGTGTTCTCATTCAATTTCCTGTAATCCACACATGTACGCCATCCCGTAGGAATTCTCGTGGCTATAGCTTCTCCATCCTCAGCTTTCACTACAGTCATGCCTCCCTTCTTAGCAACTACAAGCAATGGACTCACATGGGGACTATCACTAATAGGATATATAATTCCAGCATCCAACCACGTTATAATTTGCTTCCTTATCACCTCTTGAATTGCGGGATTCACCCTACGCTGATTCTGAACACTAGCTTTGGCTTCATCCAACAACCTAATCCGATGATACCTTTCAAATCATCAAGTGACCACCCTATTGCAGACTTGTACTTCCTTAAGACATCTAATAACTCCTCAAGTTGATCATCATTAAGGAAAGAAGATACAATTACCGGATATTGTGCATTATCACCAAGAAAAGCATACTTCAAGTGGTCCGGCAATGGTTTCAACTCCTCTTTTCTTTTCTCCACTGGAGTGTTTTCGTTATCCAAAAGCAAGTACTTCCTGGTCCATTTGACTTCTTCCACTTTATTTCTTTCCAAAGCACACCTGTCATCACCCAAAGCAAATAAGTTTTCAAGAAATTCAATACATACCTCGTTAGAAAGTCCGTCAAGCTCCGTAGTGGGATAAGTAAGAGACTCCATCAAACATGTCTCAAGAGGATCCTTTGACAAGATCAGAGACATATCCTCCTTCACAATCTCCTCCACCACGTCAATACTATAACATTGGGACTCCATTGGCATTTTTATTACTTTGTCCAAGTTGAAAAATACTTCTTCTTTGTCCATTCTCAACTTCAGTTCTCCCTTCCGAACATCTATCATAGCTCCAGCTGTAGCAAGGAATGGCCTCCCCAAGATTAAAGGAACATTATCCTTGTCATCATCCATTTCTAATACAAGGAAATCCACAGGAAAAACTAGCTTCTCCACCTTTACTAGAACATCTTCAACTATACCTTTCGGAAACGTCATTGATCTATCTGCCAATTGGAGAGCAACAGTTGTCGGGGTCAGCTCCCCCAAACCAAGCTTTTGAAAGATGGACAATGGCATCAAATTGATGCTTGCCCCAAGATCGCATAAAGCTCGCCGTGCTGGCACCTTCCCGATCTCACATAGAATAGTAAAGCTCCCTGGATCTTTCATCTTTGGTGGCAACTTCTTTTGAATAATTGAGCTACAATTCTCAGATAAGTTTACCGTTTCAACTCCGGTTAAGCTCCGCTTCTTCATCAATATGTCTTTAAGGAATCGAGAATAATATGACATCTCCATGATTGCCTCTGAAAAAGGGATGTTCAAGCTTATCTTGTTCATTATCTCTGAAAACTTCTTGAACTTTTCTTCCAACCCCTTCTTCACTAGCTTGTAGGGAAACGGTGGAGGTATCTTTGTTTTGGGAATCCCCCATTCATCACGATCAACCTTCTCCGCTTTCTCCTTTTCGGCTCTTAATCGCTTAGCTCTTTCCCATTTTTTCTCAGCTATTATGTCTGTACTTTGCTCATTCCGTACCACTGGAGTTGCATCAACATCAAAAGGAACAACAGGTGCATCAAACAAAACATCTCGGCGAGGTTCGACTGGGGTTCGACCAGGCTGAGAGGTCGAACCAGGACTGTATTGGTCGAACCTCTCTCCTGGAAGACTGATCTCATTCTGTTCCAGAGGTTCGACTTGGGTTCGACCAACATTGGAGGTCGAACCACTGTCCCTTTGGTCGAACCGCTTCACTGTATAATCTCCATCCTTCGGTTCGACCTGGGTTCGACCTGAAAAGTTGGTCGAACCCTCATGATCGTGGTCGAACCATTCCTGCGTCAAAACAGAGTGCTCTGGCCGATGAGGTTCGACCTGGGTTCGACCTGAAAAGTTGGTCGAACCCTCTACGTGTTGGTCAAACCGCTCCTGTGTCGAAACAGAGAGCTCTGGCCGATGAGGTTCGACCTGGGTTCGACCTGAAAAGGTGGTCGAACCCTCTACGTGTTGGTCGAACCGAGGCTTAGAAAATTCCAACTTTGATTCCGGCCTCATCGGTCCCTCGTACTGCGTTCCTGACCTCAGTGTGATGGCATTACACGACTTCGGATTCTCTATACTCTGAGATGGAAACTTACATTTTCCTATAGTTTGAGTCAATGTGTTCACATTCTCTGCAATTGTACCCATCAACAATGTGAGATCTTTCACTTGAGTGGACAAATCTCTGTGGTGATCATCAATCTTTTTCTCAAGCTTTGCCTCAAGGCGGTTCACTCTTTCATCATTCTTTACCATGTACCGGTTCACAGTATCCTCGAACCCAGGCTTCCCTTCTTCCACCTTTTCTCCCGGATCAACACCCATCGGAAGTTGCACTGCATTGTTCGTATTGCTCCATGAAAATTCAGGCCTCCTTGGTTGCTGTTGATAACTACCAGATGGACCACGATTATTAAAGTTCCCTCGATAGTTCCCTTGGTAGTTCCGGTTTCCTTGATTTGGGTACCTCGTTCCTTGAATACTTTGACCCATGGCATAATTTGCTTCCTCCAATTCATCTTGGATTATTCCATTATTCATCATCTCTTGCTGCATGATTGGCACTCGTTGGGATATCTCGCTGATCTGCTTCTATTGAGACTCAAGTAGCTTGTTGATATTGGACAAGCTCGAAACGATCTCATCCTCTCTCTTGGTTTTCACCATTGCTTGTTCAACCTGAGCTACCTTTCCAAGAACATACGTACCTCTAACTCTATCAGTGGGCCAATCCCTTGAATTCATTGATATGTCTTCAAACAATCTCTCGGCCTCAACGGATGACTTTGTAAGCAATGCTCCATTAGAAGAAGCATCAAGTAGCACTCTTGATTCACAGTCCAATCCGTTATAAAATATACTGATATATTGGGCTTTAGATAACCCATGTTGAGGACATTTCCTGAGCATGTCCTTGAATCTATCCCACGCTTCATGAAATTTCTCACCTCCACTGATAGCAAATTGGTTAATATCTTGCTTCATCTTAAACACCTTCGAAGGTGGCATATACCTCTCCAAGAATCTTAACTTCAATTGCTCCCACGTGGTGCACTCAGCTGCATTAATAGTATCGTACCAATCCCTCGCCTTTTCAGTAAGCGAGAATTTGAACAAAAGGATCTTCCTAGCATCTTCATGTTCTCCTACGTCTTTTTGAGTACTTGCATAGCCCAAGAACTTGTTCAGATGCTGCTGCAGATCCTCGAAAGACCCTCCTGAAAAGGAGTTCCTTTCTATCATGCTAATAAGAGCGGGATGAAGATCGAACGCTGTGTTAGTTCCCCTTGCTCCTAAAAGCTCATAATTTCCAGCCCCATTATTTCTGAAAACCTCACGGATAGCTAGATTATCCGGATTCGCTGCCATGTTGACTGTTACTACTTCCAAATTAACTTCAGTTGTAGCCTCAATCGCTTGCGAAATCTGCTCGTCAACCTCAACTCCAAAATTCAGAGCTTCAGTTGGGTCTATTGTCTTTGCCTTGCTCTTCTTCTTCTTCTTCTTCTTCTTTCTTGATGATGCTCCAATCTCAGGATTATACGGTTCAAGATTACCTTTCTTTGATCTTGTGAGCATACACTTCCAAAACGAATAAGAAAGAAAACAACAAAACAAGGTAAATAGTCCTAATAAACTAGAAATAACAAAAAAAAAATATTTTACGCCGTCCCCGGCAACGGCGCCAAGAACTTGATAGGGGTTTTCTCAACACACAAATTAATCCTCAAGTATAAGGATATCAATTGTAGTCGCGAATATGACCAAGTTACAATATCGAACCCACGGGACGGATAAATATCAATTTTGTGATCTTCTAGTATATTTTAGACTATGTTGGTATTTGTAAAGGTTTAATGGATAGTAACTTCTAATCGAAATAACAAAAGAAATAGCAAGAGTAGAGAAAAGTGAGTTGTGATCAATAAGAATTATAGGTAGTTCGTTGGGTCATCCAGTTTCACTAGCAATTCGTATTTTCGTGTGATGGTGTCCGACTCTGCCCTGTGGTTTGTGGACGCATCACTAGACCATGCAAGTTTACTCTATAGACACAAGTAAATATGCGCTTGACACGTGTGAATAACACGCACGAAACACGAATTACATCATGAAACTTTCATAACCCTAGAACTACCAAGGTGGTTCTAGCCCATGATTGATCTAGGAACAATCATGGTTAGATTAATCATTCTTACTTGAACCTTCAGCGAACCTCTGTCACAGCCCTCCGGATGGATCACCACCTCTCCTCTTGTCTCTCCTACGATTGACGATCAAAAGCTCTCTTTATTCTCTATATTAGCCTCATTTTATACTTGTAATCACGTCTCTAGGGCTTGGAATGGGCTTTCTAAGTGATCTCACGCGTTTCGGCCACAAAAATCCGGATAAGGTAAGTTCTCACACACAGGTTCGACCACGTCAAGCTGGTCGAACCCCGAGCCACAGGTCGAACCCCAGGTCGAACCCCACTACTGGAAGAATTCTACATAGGTTCGACCTTCTGGACAGGTCGAACCACTTAGGCCTTGGTCGAACCCCAGGTCGAACCTCAGCACTGGACAACTCTTGCTCCTGATTCGACCAACTGGTAAGTCGAACCCCAATGTCGTGGTCGAATCCTCCTTCTTGCAAACTGGTTCGACCATGGTTCGACCTGATGGCCAGGTCGAACCAACTGAGTCGTGGTCGAACCCATCTCTGTATGTTCAGCAACGTTGGTTCGACCTGCTGGAGAGGTCGAACCCTCATCCAGCCAGGTCGAACCCACCTACTTCTTGGGCGGTTCGCGTGGCTTCGACTCCGTCTCTTCGATTCTTGGCTCTTTCACTCCGTTTTTGCTAAGAAAACACTCAAATAGCTCCACTAACACCTGATTCATGTTATTTCACAATATATATAGGTTTTCCACCTATTTCCACATCAAAACTCTCCAAAACTAGCACAAAACATAGCGCCAAACTTGTGAATTTACACACTCATCAGTTTTCTTCTTATTTTACTCCATGCACTCCGAGCAAATTTCCCTTTGAGATCACGAGTAATCTTCTTAGATATAAATTCTGAGATCATGGGACGTACCTTTGAAGAATTCGCCCCTGTGGTCGATGCATCACTTTCAGTAGAATCATCACTCTCATCAGAATTGTCACCGCTACTAGAATTTGAAGAGATGCCCAAGATCTGATAAGAGGAAAAATGTGCTAGTATAAAAATGAGGATATACAATGAAAAAATAAGATAAGGAAAAGGGGGAAACCTCAGCTGCCAATTTTTTTTGAAGTAACAGCAGTAATTAATTCGTTTTCTTCAGCAGCCTTAGAGCCAGAAATTTTCAGCGCAACCTTCAATAATAAAAGAAGGCTTTGTAAGAAAATGAAATAAAGAAAAATGGAAAAGAGGAGAGAGAATGGAAGAAACCTCTTTATCTTGTTTTTCAGTGTGAACAACAGATTTCTTTCTCTTCCAATGGTGTTCAGTAGAGGCGCTACGACTTTCTGTAGAATGAGGGGAACTTTTCTTCCTTTTATGCACTGTAGGTTGTAAAACTTCATCATACACCGGAGAAATATCCTGAACTTCTTGATTATCATCATCAAGGTCATTAATGATGTCCACTTCTTCCTCCGGAGGTTTTGAAACTGGGGTAGTCAAAGCCTTGATATGATCAGATAAGTAAGTTCCGTGGACTTGCTTCCACCACTCCTTATACTCAGTAGTAGAGTAGTTTTTAGGAGCTGGGGTTGCACATGGAAAGTAAGCTTCGGAGGTAGAGTTATACGAAGTACAATGTTTCCAATGGTTGAATCCTTCTTCTAAAGATGCTTTCCGAAGGTTGGTTCTAAGCATCTTAGGAACATCTTGTAAGAAGCCAAATTGACGAGCAAACCTGTGAGGGGAGTAGGGCTCCATCAAAAAATAACTACCCTGCCGCAAAGTGAGGTAGCTAGTACGGATAGCCACCAGATGGGCCCAATTATCCCATTTCTTATTTCCATCATCCGTGTAGTGGATCGCTTTATCTTTAGAAAAAATATTGCAAGTCCATAAGGCATTATCAGCTATGTGGATTCGTTTGTGAGCGTCTTCAGCATCGAAGTATCTTGCTCCCTGCTCACCAGAGTATGTCACCATTCGAGGATATGCTAATTTACTTCCGACCGAAAAATGAGTTTTGAAGTAGTGAGCCAGCCAAGCATGAACGAAATGAACCGGAAAGGTCGATTTAATTTCAGATAAATTCGACGAGTTTGAAATTGCATTCAAGCCATGGTAAATGTTTGCCAAAACTGGAATGGCAAGACTCACTTTTTTTCCTGCAGCCATTAAGCTTTCCACTTTAAAGGTACTCGGTCGTATCAAGCCTACTTCGCCACCCGGAAATACAAACGCACAGAGCCAGAAAGCTAAGTAAGCAGCTAGATAGGTCTCTTCCTGATCGGTTTGGGAAATGCCCAACTTTTTAAATTGATCTATTTCAGCAGACGTCCATGGCTGGTGACTTGAAATAACACCAGTCGAATTATAAGTTTTTTTTGGCCGAGAAGTCGTCTTTCTTTCAACACGTGTGGGAGGTTCAAGGTATGTTATAGCCTTCTTAGACCAAAAATCTACCCACTGGTCAATGGTTACACTTCTTCTGTTTGCACCCTTGCAAAGTACGTGATAGGCACCAAGTAAAGATCTACAGCTGCGCGGGATACGTAAACCATCCTTCATGGAAAGCAATTCTTCTACACATGGCACAACTTCATCATACACATAACCCGCTATGGGTAGTCCCATCAAGTTGTATAAGTCCCATAAAGAAAGTGACATCTCCCCGAATTTGGTAAGTAAAGTGTTGGTGGAAGAACACCAAGCTTCACAGAATGCCTTCATAATTTCACAGCTGCAATCGTAGGTAAAGAGAGATGCAAAGACAGCATCATAGAGCTTTGTGTTTCGAAGAATGGATCCGCATCGACTTAAAATATCTCCAGTCCATTCCCAATAGCCCTTGATATAGTGGAAGTCTCCAAGAAATTTGATGGGTTCTCCCCATGATGCTTTTCCTTTTGCAATGCGGCGTCCTAAAGAGGGTAAGGGTGCCGAATTAATTTCTGGCTCAACGTCAGCTCCTTTCAAGGTCCAACTCATGTTATTTTTACTTGAAGAAGATTCATAAGACCAACATGCCAAGAAAAATTCATTTTTGCTTCTTGGGGGAACATAAGCACAGTTCCCTAGCAAAGATTGCCCGAGCAAAAGACGAGTTCCTTGGGGCAAAGGTTGATGTGCATCTTCCAGAATAACCAAGTAGCTTGAGCCGGACTTTCCCGTTATAGTTTTGAAGAAAACCATATTGAAAGTTGAGTTAGCTACCAAAAAAACAAAGGAATATTAGAGACGAGAAGATAGGAAAATGTGTATAATTTAAATTTATGAATTTAATTAATTAAAAGGCCCAAAATAAATTCATGGGGTCAATTAATTATTAGATTTGAAATTATAAATTAAAGTACATATGATAAAGGAGGCAAAGATGATGATGGGGTGATTAAAATAATTCATGTGTACGTTTAATTAATAACGTAGCATAAAACATGGATTAAATTTAATTTAGGCCCTAGAAATTCAAGGTAATGGCCCGAGGTTTAAGCTAGTTTAAGCCCAAAGTAGTTGTGGGCTCAACAATCAAAATATGAATCTAAGTCCATGGTTTAAAAATTTTGGACCCAAGTTCAAAACAATGGGCCCAAATTAAATTAAAGTTGTTGGGCTTGAGCCCATTAAAAGGGGTCAAAATTGGCTTGAAAAGTCAAAATTGAGCACCCTTTTGTGTGGATTATCAGTGTCGCGACTCCGTCAGGCGGAGTTCTACCCACTGCCAAAACTTGCCAACGGGATTGCGCGGTGGATGATCGCCGTCGCTCAGCCGCCCCTGCTGCTGCCGGAATCGCGACGCAATGACCACCACCGCTCGGCCGCTCCCAAAACTTGCCGACGGGATCATGCAGTGGATGATCGCCGCTGCTCAGCCGCACCTTCTGCTGCCGAAATCGCGATGCAACGACCGCCGCCGCTCAGCCGCACCTTCTGCTGCCGGAATTGCGATGCAACGACCGCCGCCGCTCAGCCGCACCTTCTGCTGCCAGAATCGCGATGCAACGACCGCCGCCGCTCAGCCGCACTTCTACTGCCGGAATCGCGATGCAACGACCACCACCGCTCGGCCGCTCCCAAACCTGCCGGCTCAACCGCCGCTCGCCACGCGCAACCGAAGTCATGGGTTGCTGCCAAAGTTTGGCACCCTTTCGGAGACGTGAACGAGAGGCCTTGCTAAGCCGCCGCCGGTCTGATTGTTGTCTTCATCAGTATGCTCCCTCAATTTCACTCGTCGACCCCCCTCCCGCTCTTCAAAAGCAATGCTGCCAGAGGCATGAGCTCGATAAGCAACTACCATGGGTAGTCCGCTCTCGCTGCATCAACACGCCGGAGGTATGAGCCCGACAAGCAACCACCATGAGTGATTCGCCGTCGACCGCTCTCTACCTCGACATCGTTGGTTCGACTGTTTGAGTATGTTAAAATCTTCTCCTTGGTCGGATTTTTGTCACCTCGTCGCCAAAGCGTCGTCGGAGGTGTGAGCCCAACAAGCAACCACCATGGGTGGTCTGCCGTTGACTGCTTTTCACCTCGCGGTATGAGCCCGACAAGCAACCACAATGGGTGATCCGCCGTCGATCGCTCTCTACCTCGACATCGTTGGTTCGATTGCTTTAGCATGTTAAAATCTTCTATTTTCTTCTCTTTTCTTCGCTTCGTTGTGTTGTAAAAAAAAAAAGAAGAAAGAACAACAAGGAAAAGAACTGAAGAGATATAGAAGTAAATATGAGAACACAAGTGATGGGGCTTACCTTGGTGATTACGTGAAGACAAATAATCAGTTTATAAATAGGGAAAATAAACAAGAAACAAGAAAGACAAATAAAAGAAGAGCGAATTAAAGAAGAATAGATTGAGATCTTATACTTGTGAATTGGCAACCTCTTGGAGCAATGCTGAAGAAGAGAAAAAATTTAGAAACACTTCATGCTACACTTTGGAAAGGAAGAGAAAAATTCAAATAAGAGAAGGAAGAACCAAGAACTGAAGTGAATATCTTGTTTGTTGGATAGCTTTGATGAAAAAAATTGAGTTCATGAAGTACCATTATATAGTAGTGGATTCATGGATAATTATGGACTCATGGATAATTATGGAAATTATTTGTGGATAATTATAGAAGCTACTAGTGGACTCATGGATAATCATGGAGATTATTGTGAGGTGCGCAAGCTCTACAAAATTGTAGGAGATTCTTTACTACAAATAACTTTGATAATTTTGGGTAAGGTTCATGAAATCTTGGTGAATAAGAAACAAATCTTTTGCGATTCCTTCACAACAAGACATACTATCCGTGAACAAATCGCAAGGGGGCATTTGTAAGCAATTAAAATTCACGGTCCAATTAAATGGCGACACGTGGATTTTATTGATTAAATATCAATTTTAATTTATTATATTTTATTTTGGGGATTTAATAAATTAATTCCTAAAATAGATTAATAAATAATTGATAATTAATTTAATACCCAACAAATTAAGTAGGGTTTAAATTAAGTAAAACTTGACCCCTAAGTTAAGTAAAGCATGGAAGGTTCCAAAATCAGGTCAAAATAAGCAATGACCAATCAGGCTGTGATATATTTGGAACGGTCCAAACCCGCAGAACCAGGCCAAATCTGTCATAGACCAATCAGATTGCAAGTTATTTATGGGGCATGCTCATTCCTTCACCTATATAAGGAGTCCTCTTCCATTCATCACACACACATTCAAAGACTTGAAGACATAAACGCTCTGAAGAGATCAAGAAAACGAGCAGCGCTCCCTTGAGATCTTCAAGCATCTTCAAGTCAAGAACGGCAAACGATTCGGGATTAAGGTGCGGAGCCCCCCAAATCAAGCGTTCTTCATAAACTAAGTTCTTCGGTGTTCTTCGCGCCAAGAACAACATACGACCTGGGATAAAGGTGCTAAGCCCCCCAGATCGAGTGTTTCTTCGGATCAAGTACGTTTAATTCAAACAAAGGCTCGACGCCTCTGGATAAATGTTATAAGATCCCAAATCCGAGTTCAGACAAGCTTCAACTGAAGATCCGACTCAAAATACACAGTCAACGCGGTCAAGTCAACACAAGTCAAAGTCAAGCCAAATTGGTTCGGGAGAAGAATCAGAGGATTGATAGAGATTGTTCCTAAATTTTCAAGTTTAATCCTTTGGATTATTATTGTAATTCTTTTGTGTTTATTTTATTATAAATACAATATTTGTTGTTACAGATATCGGTTGAGATCTCTTGGAATTTCTCCTACGGCAATGTAATTCACATAATTCGCATACCATGGATCATCCCTTGAGTAGCCACTACACATGCTCTTTCCGCTCCTTCAACAAACACTGCCATGATCTTCTCATTTGGGAACATTTCTTCTATGTAATCAAAAGAATCATCATAGTGCTCACTTGTCTCCAACCTTGATAGGTGATTCGCCAAAACGTTCTCTGTACCCTTCTTACCTCGGATCTCCATATCAAATTCTTGCAGAAGAAGAATCCATCTAATGATCCTTGGCTTCATTTCCTTCTTCTCCATCAAGTATCGGATCACAGAGTGATCCGTATACCTTATTGTCTTCATGCCAACCAAATACTGTCGAAACTTATTGAATGCATACACCACAGCTAAAAACTCCTTTTTCGTTACCGTGTAGTTTTTTTGTGCAGCATCAAAAGTCTTACTCATATAGTAAATGGCTGAAAACTTCTTGTCCCTCAACTGCCCAAGCACCACTCCAAGTGCTAAGTCACTTGCATCACACATAAGTACAAACGGCTGAGTCCAATCCGGTGTGATCAAGATAGGTGCAGTAATAAGCGCCTCTTTCAAAACCTGAAAAGCTGTTAGACACTCTTCATCAAAAACAAAAGGAACATCCTTTTCAAGTAAATGAGATAAGGGCTTGGAATATTTTGAGAAGTCTTTTATGAATCTCTTATAAAATCCTGCGTGTCCAAGGAAGGACCGTATTCCTTTTTCATTAGTAGGTTGTGGAAGCTTCTCAATGGCCACCACTTTTGCACGATCCACCTGCAGTCCCTTGGCTGAAATATGATGGCCAAGAAAAATCCCATCTCTCACCATGAAGTGACACTTCTCCCAATTCAAGACAAGATTAGTTTCTTGGCATCTCTTCAAAACAATAGCAAGATTAGATAAACAAATATCAAAGGAGGAACCAAACACAGAAAAGTAATCCATAAACACCTCCATAATTTTCTCTATCAACCCATCAAATATGGCTATCATGCAACACTGAAATAAAGCAGGTGCATTACATAACCCAAAAAGAATCTTTTTAAAGGCAAAAGTTCCATAAGGGCAAGTGAAAGTAGTATTTTCTTGGTCCTCGGGTGTAATCATGATTTGATTATAACCCGAGTACCCATCCAAGAAACAATAAAACTCATACCCTGCAAGACGATCAAGCATTTGATCCATTAAAGGAAGGAAAAAATGGTCTTTGCATGTATTTTCATTTAGTTTCCTATAATCCGTACACACACGCCATCCCGTAGGAATCCCAGTGGCTAAAGTCTCACCATCATCGGCTTTCACAATAGTCATGCCCCCTTCTTAGCTACAACATGCAATGGACTCACATGGGGACTATCACTAATGGGATATATAATTCCGGCATCTAGCCACGTTAAGATTTGCTTTCTAATCACTTCTTGAATCACGGGATTCACCCTCTGCTGATTCTAAATACTATTCTTAGCCTCATCTAACAATCTTATCCTATGCATGCAATATGATGGAGTAATACCCTTTAAATCATCAAGAGACCAACCAATCGCGGACGTATACTTTCTAAGCACATCTAATAATTCCTCAAGTTCATCATCATCAAGAGAATAAGGTACAATTACCGGATATGTATCATTGTCACCTAGGTAGGCATACTTCAAGTGCTCCGGTAACAGTTTCAACTCCTTTTTTTCTCTTATTTGATCGTGCTTTCTCTATCCAAAGGCAAGTATTGTCTAGTCCACTTCACCTCTTCAAACTTGGTCCTTTTCGACTCAAACCTGTTATCACCCAAAATAAGTAAATTTTCAAGGAAATCAATACATATTTCGTTGGATAGTTCATCTAGCTCCGTGGTGGGAAAGTAAGAGACTTCGCCAAGCATGTCTCAAGAGAATCCTTAGAGAGGATCAAAGACATATCTTCATTCACAATCTCCTCCACCACATCAATACTGTGACATTGTGTCTCCATCGGCATTTTCATTGCTTTGTCAAGGTTAAATAAGACTCTTCTTTATCCATCCTCAGGCGTAGCTCACTCTTTTGCACATCAATCATAGCTCCCGCAGTCACAAGAAAAGTTCTCCCTAAGATTAAAGGGCTATTATCCTTGTCATCTTCCATCTCAAGCACAAGAAAGTCCACAGGAAAGACAAGCTTCTCAACTTTTACAAGAACGTCTTCAATAACACCCTTCGGAAAAGTCATAGACCTATCCGCCAATTGTAGATCAACTGTTGTGTGAGTTAACTCCCCCAAACCAAGCCTTTTATAAATAGACAAAGGCATCAAATTAATGCTTGCCCCAAGATCGCATAAGGCATGTCGTGCCGGCCCTTTTCCAATTTCACACAAGATAGTAAAGCTTCCCGGATCTTTCAACTTAGCTGGCAACTTTCTTTGTATGATCGAGCTGCAATTCTCTGATAAATTCACTGTTTTAATTTCGTTCAAGCTTTTCTTCTTCAAAAGTATATCCTTCAGAAAATGGGCATAATACGTCATCTCCAAGATTGCTTCAGAGAAAAGAATGTTCAAGCTTATTTTGTTCATGATATCTAAAAACCTCTTGAACTTTTCTTCTAATCTCTTTTTGACAAGCTTAAAAGAAAACGGTGGAGGTATCTTTATTTGGGAATCCCCCATTTATCATGTTCAATCTTCTTCGCTTTATTCTTTTCGACTCTCAACCTCTTAGCTCTTTCCCACTTCTTCTCTACTGTAACCTCAGTTTTATGCTCTTGAGATGGTACTATGATGTTTTTATCAATAGGTGTAGCATTCAGTATCGAAATGGATGCAAAAAGAGGTTGTTCGACTCTGTTCGACCAATCTGGTTTGGTCGAATAGACTAGGTTTGGTCAAACGGCATTGCTGATCTCGAGCTCCCATTCTCCAGGTGTTGTTCGACCTTCATTCAACCAAGGTGGTCTGGGCGAATGAAGAGTGTAAGTCGAACGGATTGTCAGAAAATAGAGCATTGTAATTCTATTTTTTTAGAGGTTGTTCGATCTCTGCTCGACCAGCTGGTCGAGTCGAGCAACTCAAGTCCTGTCGAGCAACTTCTCTGTTCCCATCGTTTTCGCTCGCCGGTATTATCAGACCTTCGTACTGCATACCTGACCTCAATGTGATGGCATGGCAAGACTTTGGATTCTCAATACTTTGAGATGGAAACTTCCCCTTCTTAATAGTTTGAGTCAATTTGTTCACATTTTCTGCCATCTCCCCCATCAACAATGTAAGGTCCTTAACTTGTTTAGATAAATCCTCATGATTGGCATCAATCTTATTTTCTAACTTGGCCTCTAGACGATCCACTCTTACATCATTCCTCGCCATGTACCTGTTCACAGTATCCTCGAAATCCATTTTCCCTTCTTCCACCTTAGCGCCCAGATCAACACCGATAGGAGGTTGTAATTCATTATTGGGGTTACTCCATGAAAACTCCAGCCTCTTTGGTTGTTGATAATTACCCGTGGGACCACGATTATTGTAGTACCCTTGATAATTCCAATTTTCTTGATTTTGGAACCTTGTTCCTTGAATACTTTGACCCATGGCATAATTCGCCTCTTCAATCTCCTCTTGGCTAGCTCCTTCATAGCCAACATCCTGCTTCATCATTAGTACTCGCTGAGATAAGTCCGTAATCTGCTTTTGCTGAGACTCTAGTAGCTTGCTAATATTAGTCAAACTAGAGACGATCTCATCATCTCTTCCCGACTTCACCATAGTATGCAAGTTTTCAAAAAATTCAAGACATGACTCATTAGATAAATCATCAAGCTCTATGTTGGGAAAAGTAAGAGATTCTCTCAAGCACGTCTCAAAAGGATACTTAGATAGAATCAAAGACAAGTCTTCTTCTATGATCTCCTCCACCACATCGATGTTATTGCATTGAGTATCCATCGGCATCTTTATTGCTTTGTGAAGGTTGAAAACTACCTCTTCATTCTCCATCCACAGTCTGAGCTCTCCTTTCTGCACATCAATCATAGCTCCAGCTGTGGTAAGGAACGGTCCCCCTAAGATAAGGGGAATATTATCCTTGTCATCTTCTATCTCCAACACTAGAAAATCTACAGAAAAGATCAGCTTCTCTACTTTCACTAGCACATCTTCAATAACACATTTCGGAAAGGTCATTGACCTATCTACCAACTATAGAGCAACTGTCGTGGAAGTCAAATTCCCCAAACTAGGCCTCTTAAATATGGACAAAGACATCAAGTTAGTACTTTCCCCAAGGTCAAACAAGGCACTTCGTGCTGGCCCCTTACTAATCTCACATAGAATCGTGAAGCTTCCCGAATCCTTCAGCTTTGTTGGCAGATTCCTCTTAATGATCAAGCTGCAGTTCTTAGATAAATTCACTATTTCAACTCCATTCAAGTTCCTCTTCTTCAATATAATATCCTTCTGGAATCGGGCATAATACAACATCTCCATGATTGTTTCTGAGAAAGAGAAGTTCAAACTGATCTTATTCATGATATCTTGAAATCTTTTGAACTTGTCTTCCAATACCTTCTTCACTAATCTCAAAGGAAACAAAGGAGGTATCTTTGTCTTAGGAATTCGCCATTCATCTCTTTTAGACTCCTTCAGTTTGTCCTTCTCAGCTCTCAATCTCTATACTCTTTCCTACTTCTTTTCAATTGTAAGCTATGTATTCTGCTCCTAAGATGGTTCTGGGTTGTTCTGAACATCATGTATGTTATTTGACGTAGATGTGGAAGCCAAATAGGGTCGTTTGACCTCCGTTCAACCAGTAGGCTTGGTTGAATGGACCAGGTCTTGGTCGAATAGGACACCTGCTTGCACAACATCATTTTACAGACCCATCGAAGACCATTCGACTAGTAGGCTAGGTCGAACGGTATACCTAACTTCATGTCGTGATTGTACAGACCTGAGAGAGGCTGTTCAACCTCTGTTCAACCAATACCTTGGTCAAACTGACCATGCTTTAGTCGAACGAGACACCTTGCTTGCATGTCATTATTATACAGATCCATCTGAAGCTGTTCGACCTTTGTTTGACCAATAGGCTTGGTCGAATGAGTTCTCTGCAGCTCCTGAATCTATTGCTGGCATCATCAGACCATTCTTCGGCATTCCAGACCTCAATGTGATGGCTTTACACTCTTTCAAGTTCGTTATGCCTTTAGACAAGAACTTTATTTTCTCTAACATTTGTGTTAGCAGACTCACATTCCCTGTCATCTGACCCATCATCAAAGTAAGCTCCTTAATCTGCTTAGATAAATCTTCATGGTTGGAGTGCATAGTAGCTTCAAGATGATCCACCTTTGCATCATTCCTTGTCATATATTTGTTCAAAGTAGCCTCAATACCAGGTTTCCTTCTTTCAATCTTCGCATTAGGATAAACACCAATAGGAGGCTGTATGGATGCATTCAGATTACTTCGTGAAAAATCCTGCCTTTTTTGATTTTAAAAGTTACCTTGGGGACCATGATTATTGAAGTTCCCTTGGTAATTCATGTTTCCTTGATTCTGAAACCTATTCCCTTGAATACTCTAACCCATGGCATAGTTCCCCTCTTCCAAATCCTCTTGGATAAACCTCTCATCACACCATCATGCTGCTACATCCCTGGTCCTCTCTGAGCCAATTATATAATATGCTTCTGCTGGGATTCAAGTAAGTTATTGAAGTTAGCTAAACTGGAGACGATCTCATCATCCCTATTCAGTTTCACCACTTGATGTTCAACCTAAGCGACTTTACTAAATACATAAAGTTCCTCTAATTTTATTTGCAGCCCAGTCACGTGAGTTCATCAAAATATCCTCAAATAACATTTCGGTATCCACGGGTGTTATTGCTAATAATGCTCCACCTGATGACGCGTCAAGAAGAATACGCGCATCATAATCTAACCCGTTGTAGAAGATACTGGTGAACTGAACCTTTGACATCTTATGCTATGGGCACCTCCTAAGCATGTCTTTAAATCTGTCACTTGCCTCATGAAACTTCTCACCCTGAGTCATAGCAAATTGGGTGATGTCTTACTTCATCCTAAACACCTTTGAGGGTGACATGTATCTCTCCAAAAATTTCAGCCTCAGTTGTTCTCATGTAGTGCAGTCTGCAGTATTAAGAGTGTCATACCAGTCTCTCGCTCTATCAATAAGAGAGAACTTAAATAACATTATCTTCCTCGCATTCTTATTATTTCCTGCGCTCTTTTATGTGCTTGCATAACCAAGGAACTTATTGAGATACTGCTGAGGATCTTCAAAGGTTTCTCCAAAGAAGGGGCTCATTTCTGCCATGCTGATAAAAGCGGGGTGAAGTTCAAAATCAGCATCGTCCCCCTTGCTCCTAACAGCCCCAAGTTGCCAATCCCATTGTTTTTGAAAACTTTGCGGATTGCAACATTGTCCGGATTGGATTCATTTCTGGCCATGTTGATTTCTTTTATTTCTAACTAAGATTCAGTTACAGCTTCAGTCTCTATCAAATTCTGCTCTTCAACTTCAACTCTTAGATCAAGAGTATCAGTTGTGCCCAAGTTCTTTTTCCTTCTCTTTTTCCCTTGCCTTCTCATACTGATGCTTCTATCTCCGAATCAAAAGACTCTAAACTAGCTTCCTTCAATCTAGTGTGCATACACCTGAGAAAAATCAAAGTAAGAAAAAAAATGGGAGATTCTCAATTAAACTAGAAATAATAAATTAATAATAACTACCGTCCCCGCCAGTGGCGCCAAAAACTTGTTGGACATTTTCTTTAAACTAAATTAAACCTTAAGTATTAAGGATGTAAGTGTAGCTTAGGTAAGCAACCAAGTTTAACATCGAACTCAAGGAACAAAATATTATTAATTTAATTATAAACTAATTAATTAAGACTTGAATGGAATAAAAAGTTGTGGAATTTAATTATTAACTACTAAACAATTAATTAAAATAAATAAAAACCTGTGCTACTTTACCAAGATATTAAGTGCCTCTCACTCTATCAGTCGGCCAATCTCTTGAATTCATCGAAATATCCTCAAAGAGCTTCTCGTTCTCTATGGGTGACTTTGTCAGCAATGCTCCATTGGATGAAACATCAAGTAACACATGAGAATCGCAGTCCAATCCATTGTAGAAAATACTGATGTATTGAGCTTTATATAGCCCATGTTGTGGACACTTCCGAAGCATGTCCTTTAATCGGTCCCAAGCCTCATGAAACTTCTCATTACCTTGGATAACAAATTGATTAATTTCTTGCTTCATCTTGAATACCTTCGAAGGTGGCATATATCGCTCAAAGAATTTCACTTTCAACTTCTCCCCGGTATCACATTCAGCAGCATTAAGATTATCGTACCAACCTCTCCCTTTTTCATTCGGCGAGAACTTAAACAAGATGATCTTCCTTGCATCCTCATGAGCTCCTGCATCTTTTTGTGTACTTGCATACCCAAGGAACTTATTTAGATGTTGCTGAGGATCTTAAAAAGTTCCCCCAGAGAAATGACTCATTTCAATCATGCTAATAAGAGTAGGGTGTAGATCAAAATTGGCTCCGATCCCTCTTGCTCCTAACAACCCCACATTGCCTCCTCCGTTGTTCTTAAAGACTTCACGGATTGCAAGTATATTAGGATTCGCCGCCATGTTGACTACTTCTACTTTTAAGTTGAATTCGGTTGCAGCTTTAGTTGCTTGCGGATTTACCTCTCCAACGTCAACTACATAATCAATAGTATCGGTTGGCTCCTTATTCTTATTCTTGTTCTTCTTCTTCTTAGTGTTCCTTTTCATCGCGGATGCCTCTACTTCCGGATCAAAAGGTTCTAGATTAGTTCCCTTTGATCTAGTGTGCATACACTTGAGAAAAATTCAAAGTTAGAAAGAAAAGAGAACAAGAATATAATAGTCCTAATTAAACTAGAAATAATGAATTAATAATTAATACCGTCCCCGGCAATGGCGTCAAGAACTTGATGAGCATTTTCTCAACATACAAAATTAATCCTCAAGTGTAAGGATATCAATTGTAGTTTCGATAGGTGACCAAGTGATTATCGTACCCAAAGAACGGATTAATATTAATTCGATTATATTCTAGATTATTGAGGCTACGTTGGAAAATTATTGGTGTGATTAAGTAACTAATGAACAATTAAATTAAAATAACAAATTAAATAAACATGCAGTGGAGATAATACGACTGTGGTCAAGTAAGAAATTAGGTAGTTCTTAGGGTCATCCAGTTTTACTTATTAATTTCCTTTCCATGTGTTGATGTCCGACTCTACCTTGTGGCTTATGGACGCATCACTAAACCATGCAAGTTCACTCTATAGACACAAGTAAACATGCGTATGACACGTGTGAATATCCTTGGAGCAAGAGATATAATTCACCCCCCTTTCTAGATACTATCAGTATCAATTATTTCCCGTGCACTTAGTACTCTAACCTGATATGATCTCCATTTTTAGGTACTATGAAGTTATACTCTTTATCCTACTTATTAACCCGAATATTATTCAATTAACAAGTATTTATATAAGATAGTTCTAATAAGACTTCAGAATCCCTTCACTTAGAATTATAACATGTAATCCTTCTTAGCAGTGAACGCACTCAATCAATAATCAAGATATGTATTCAGACTCTACATAACAATTAATGATGTACAAAATGACTGTGAGTATGAATTTAAAAAGCACAATCTTATATAAAATAAACCACAAGTAGTGTTGTGTGGAGTTTACACATGGAAATTCAATTAACTCATAAAACCTTCATAACCCTAGAACTACCGAAGCAGTTCTAGCCCATGATTGATCTGCGGGCAATCATAGTGGTTGATAGGATCTTACCCATAGTCTTGAAAATTACAAGATAAATTAAGTAGCGAAGTTAACCCCAGATGTGGGCACCATCGCGACTCTCTCCGTCTTGAATCTTCACTTGATTCTCACTTGGTTTGACAAACGAACTTCTCTCCACATCTCATTCGGATGGCGGTAGGGTTTGGGTGGTGAATGGATAATGAAGTGGTGATTATTGTGCTACGAAGGCTCCCTTTTTATACTTGTGTAACCTCCTTATGGGCCTTGGAAGGGTTCTTAATTTAGGCACATGTCAAATTTGGTAAGAATATAAGAGATCTTAATTTAGACATATGTCAAATTAGGTAAAAGAAACCCAAAATTGCCGAAAATATCATTAGCGAAAATTCGTTCGACCAAGCCTTCAAAAGTCAAACAAGGCCTCTAAGTCGAACAGTAGTCAAACAGGATCTCTGTATGATTCTGCATATTTTGTTCAACTTGCCTCCTCCATCGACCAAGGTGATCCTGGTCGAATGGTCATGTTTGGTCGAGCAACGCTCCTAGACATTTTTACACATCTTGCTCGACATGGCTCCTCCTGTTCGACCCAGAGTAATGCTGGTTGAACAACTTCATCTTGGTCGAACAACCTTCAAAAATCACCTCAAAAATCGTAACTTCCAATTCCGAGCCCTTAAGACCTGTTTTCCTGTACAAATATGCTCAAAAGTTCTAGTAGCCTCTGATTCGTGGGTTTTCCATAAATATTCTGATTTGTCTTAATAAAAGACTCAATCATACTCCATTTCCACACAAATTAGAGTTCAAAATATATAAATTTACACTCTCATCAGCCGCCATCGCTGCTTGCACCGTCCACTGCCAGCAATCATGATGATAGTGGCTGTCGGTCGCGCTGTCAGTGAATCACGTCAGTCTGCTTAACCCCAACAATCGTGAATCGTCAAGTCTACCGCATGCTGGAATCTATGCACCACCGCGCGCCCCTTCGAGCATGCCACCGGGCACTCTGCCAAATATTTAGAAACTATACTTGATGCCATGCACGACGCCACGCACGACGCCTGATCATGCGCCCGCCTACCTGCTTGATTACACATCTGATTTCTCACACACCAACACACACACCACCTCATGCCCCTCCGAGCATGCCACCGGGTGCTCCGTCCAGTTTCTCAAAACCATACTTGATGCCACGCACGACCCCCGGCCATGCGTCCACTTGCCTGCTTGATTCCGCGCCTGATTTCTCATAATCGTGCATATCGCCCTATTACTACATGAGAAACCATGCTTAATGCCACGCACGACGCCTGGCCGTGCGCTTGCCTGCCTGCTTAATTTCACGCTTGGTTTCCTGCTGCCACCGTGCGAGATGCCTGACAACTTCTTCTAGCGCCCGGCTTGTTGCTCGGAATGTGCGCCCAAACCTGGAGATCATGTGCGCTATTGAGCATGATGCTCTCCACTCCGCCCATCACCTTGCTCGCTCTGTCGCTCGACAACAACGTCCTTTTGCTCGGCAAGCTACATCGTCATCTTTCCAGGCATGAATTCGATGAACAGAGCTCGTTGATTCTCACATAGAGCCATCGACAATATAGGGTATACAAGTATAATAAAATAATTCCAGAAACCCTAATTCATGCATGTGATTCTATTCGGAAAAATAAATCACATATTTCACATAAACCCTAGCCTAACGTGTCACACTTCACCACGAAACCGAATCTCTGATACTAATTATTGACGTTCGATCATTTGGTTAACGTAAGCTATTAAGGTTCCATACGTTTCTATATCAGTAAAAGCAAGAAAATAAAATCATATTATAATTACCTTTCACCAGGGTCTATTGACGAAGAGAATGAATTCTCGCCGGCAGCATGCACAGCCTCACCGTTTTGGGCATAACTTTCTCATTCTATCTCCGATTTGAGTGATCTTTATGCCTAAACGATCCTCTCTTCAGTGGCTTTCTATTGGTATATCACATGTCTAGTTTGAAGTTCCACAAAATTTTATAAAAATCATGGAAGTTGACGAACAACATCATCAAATAACCTTCTAATCTTCTGCTGTATTCCCAAGTCCAATCTTAACGTCGTATGGGCGACGATCCTCAATATCTTCTCAATCTGCCTTTTTCTTTTCCTCCTCACAATGTTAGGCGTAAATCAATTAGAGTTTCTGGACAGCTGAGATGACTTATATATAGGCTACAGTATGGACCAGGAGGAAAAATTAGAGTTGGGCCTCCATTGGGCTTAAGTATCCAAGTTTAGCCCAAAACTTATACTTAAGTCTAATAATAATAATATCACTACAAAAAATCGCCCGTTAGTGACGGATTTAGTGACAGATAGTGAGGGATAGTGACGGAAATGGCTTCGTCATTGTTACACTTGTTAGTAAATTATTGTGATAGATCCGTCACAATAGTGACGGTTTTAGTGACGGAAGTAATTTGTGACAGAAACAGTGATGGATTACAGTAGTGATGGAATTTGTGACGGATACAATAATGATGGAATTAGAGGAAAATCTATAGTGACGGAAATTTCTCTCACTATATCTGTCAGAAAATTTAAAAAAATCCAAAAAAATACTCCCTCCGTCCCATTTTAATGTTTACGTTTACTTTTTGCATGTTGATTAAGGCGTATAATATTTTAATAGATAGTGGGTGGAAAAATATAATATTTAATGCAAAGTGGGTAGGTGTATTAGTGTTGGATGATATATTAATTATTTTAGGTGAGTCCCATATTCCAAAAAGAAAAACGTAAATATTGAAATGAGACGCGCAAAATAGAAATGTAAATATTGAAAAGGGACGGAGAGAATATAATTTAAGATTCAAACATCAGCCCGCCACCTTTGGCGACTTTGTAAATTCTCGAACACCAAACCGGTCATAATGTGAGAGCATTATGACTAGCCAGGTGACCATATGGCCTATAATTTTACTTGTTAATAACTTATCAAATAATTTATTTATATTAAAATTTCTTATTAATTTAATTATCTTTCACAAAAATTTCCTTCACTAAATCCATCAAAAAAATTCCGTCATTATAGTGACCGAAAAAATCCGTCACAAAAAATTCCGTCACTATTTCCCTCACTATAGTGAGGGAAAGGCTCCGTCACAAAAATATCCATCACTATTTCCGTCACTAAATCCATCACAAAAATTCCATCACTATAGTGAGGGAAAAGCTCCATCACTATTTTTGTCACTATAGTGAGGGAAAAGCTCCGTCACAAAAATATCCGTCACTATTTCCATCACTAAATCCATCACGAAAAATTTTATCACTATTTCCGTCACTATAGTGAGGGAAAAGCTCTGTCAACTTAATCCATCACAAAAAATTTCATCACTATTTTTGTCACTATAGTGAGGGAAAAGCTCCATCAAAAAAATACCTGTCACTATTTCCGTCACTAAATCCATCACAAAAAATTTCGTCACTATTTCCATCACTATAGTGAGGAAAAAGCTCAGTCACAAAAATATCTGTCAATATTACCGTCACTAAATCCATCACAAAAAATTTCATAACTATTTTCGTCACTATAGTGAGGGAAAAGCTCCTTCACAAAAATGTCCGTCACTATTTCCATCACAAACTGAGACCTTGACCAAGTGAGTTAACGGTCACTTAATTTCCCTCATAAACTTGAATTTCCGTTACAATAACCATCACAATAGTGACGAAAATATTTCTGTCATAAAATTCCATCACTATCAGAGCATTTTTTGTAGTGATATACCACTAAAATATTATTACTGCACTACTGTTCTAATCCCATAATTACGTTATGGGCTCCTTCTTATTATGAGGTCGACAATCTCCCCATGTTTAAGATATACAATACCAATTAATTAATTAAGTTACTGACAACTTCATTAATTAATATCTCATCCGAGAGTAGTACCACTCAACTTCATTATCATGCCGAAATAAATCCACCTGCAGGGTTTACATGATAATCTTTATGAGCTCCTCAAGGGGACATCATCAACCTATTTAATAGGACACAGATTCCTTCTACAATCAACAACACACCATAGAGACAAAACTATTTTTCAACTCACCTAGTTTATTGATTTAATTACATGTAAATCTCATTCATTGATGAATCAAAGAAATACATACTCCATTATGTGTCGAGGTTATTGTATAGGGATTAAGAGCACGAACATCCATAATAACTGAGTTTAAATTCTCCTATATAGTCAGTATAAGTCGAACGATCTCAAGCGGTCCTGCTCAATACACACAAAGTGCACTAATGTGATTCTATAGTCAAGACAAACTAATACCAAATCACACTACAACCATCCCAATAGAGAGTCCCCGTCTATCTCGATTGTGAGCATCTGTTTATATTTTATAAGGAAATTGATAATATGATCTTCCGCGTGTTGTCGCACAACATATTATCTACATATAAAGTAAGTGGACTATTGTATCGGACATATAAATAAATTATAAGACGCAATCATTTGATCATATGATTCTCATTTCAAATATATTATTATAACATTATTCATACAAAAGCTAGACTTTTAGTATACAATCCAACATATACTCCCTCCATCCCACAAAATCCTCGCGTTTACCTCATTTGTTTGTCCTACAAAACTCTTCACACTCCAAAAAAGAAAATATCATTTTATCCAATAACCTCAAATGTTACTTTAATTTCAAACGTGCTACTCTTTTTTCACACACATATATTTGTTTTAAACCCAAAAAAAGGAACACCATCAAACTCAGTAACATTATTATACAACGTTATTTTTAATTTGTCATTAACTACTTACACACACATCACATATTTTACAATTTTATTATTATCCCAAAATACCAAATTACCCCTAATAATAAGTTAAAAAACATTATTTTTAATATCCGTAAAAGTTAAAGTTTGAAGATGAGTTGTGGAAGAAGAGAGTATAATATTTTTACTCTCACTATAAAAAAAACTGTTTTTTACCAACGGAATATTCCGTTGATAAAAGCCTCAATTCCATTGTTAAATTGGCTTACCAACGGATTAACAACGGAATTCCTTGGTAAGTTTACATTGGTAAAGTGGTGGTTGGTAAACTTTTAACAATGAAAATTCGATTCCGTTGGTAAATTATTCAGTTGGTAATCCATTGCTAATAATTCTGTTGGTAATTCATATAATGATTCCGTTGGTAATTCGTTGGTAATTACTAATTACCAACGGATTGAATTCCGTTGATAAATTCGATTGCTAAAAAATAATTTTTTTGTAGTGGAAAATAAAAAGTAAGAAGATGATTTGTGCGGTTGAGTAATATTTAAATAGGATTTAAAATTAAATTTTGTCCCACAACTTAGGGAGATTTCGAATTACGCCCCAAAATAGTTAAATTTTTTTAAAAGGTTCTGTAACTTTCAAAATTCCATCAGAAATGATCATATTTACTTAAAATTGTTCAATTTTGTTATTTTCAAACCAAGCCTTTAACAACACTTCTTTAACATCTCTTCTTTTACAACACAATCTCAATACCATTTTCAACTTAATTTTCACCATAGACCTACCCTAATTTTATTATTAATATTATACTAAAGATAACACAATATGTATTATAATTCAATATTTTTTATAATTGATTTTTATCTAATTCATATACTAGTTCATTAATGTATACCAATTAAAACATATATTAATATCTCAAATTATTTAATTGAATTTGAAAAATAAATTAAAATATAGTTTTGAATTGCCCGAATAATCACTAATTTCTTATATATTTTACATAAATTCAATCAAATTGAGTTGGCGTGCGCAAAAAATCATGGAATATTTTAACAAAATGGAATATATTTTACATCTAATATAAAAAACTATTAGCATAATTTGGTCACGAAACTGTACAACATAATGCACAACTAAATTCATAATGGAGGGAATATTCGTATGAGTGTAAATTCGTAATGGATTACAAATATAATGCGTCTTGTTAGTGAAGAATTAGGTACATTAATGATGTCATGACCCGGATTGCTTAATAAATACGGTATACAATGCTAATTATTATGTGTATCCACCCTAAAAACGTATAAACTTATAAATAAAAATATTTACATTAATAAATAAAAACGTATGTAATCTCTTGGCGAAATTTTTATTAGTTTTTTTTAATGAAAAACTGAAAGTAAAAAAAAAAACTATACAATTATAAGAAATATATGTACACTATTGAATAAAAATATATAAATATATGAATGGACGAGTACACCCAGGTGCACCGAATATCAACTATATATATAAATATATATTTGCTTTTTTTTTTATAATATATAGATTAAAAAAATTATACTCTCTTCTTTCGCAACTCTCTTCAGATAAATATAATATTACCCTTTTTCAAGATAGCTGAGCATGTCATAAGGATCTCAATTACCATAATATTAGCTTTAGATTCGGAGCTATTTGGAGTACCAGCTTCACATTGACCAGCTACTGCCACCAGTACTCCACCTTGAGCAATTACCGTCTCTGTACTGATGTTGACGTCGCTGTCTTCTACCGCCAAACTACAACATGTTTGTCCAAACCCTTTTTCTATTGAAAGTATTGTCGTTTGAAGCCGATTCTAACCCTCCAAAATTCACGATGCTCTTCTCCACTTGACAGTTAAATCCACACTACTCTTTACCGATCTAGCGCCACTGAGACCAAGTTACTACATCACCATCTTCCTTGGTGAGTCGTTGCTTCCCCACGACACTAGTCACTACCGAAAAAACTTATACCTTTCAAACCTCACTGAGCCGACTTTTTCCATGGAAAACCCATGCTGTTGTTAAGCCAACTCCACCACCAAGAGTACCAGGCTATTGCTTGAACCAGACTTTTCTTTCAAAGCTTTATGTAATTCGTATAATTGTAGCAATACATCCTTGATATGTACGCACACAATCCAAAATTGATTCTGCCATCGAATTTCTCAACATCAAACTTCATTTAACTTGAAATTTTAGATATATTTTGTTTGTCCACCCTAGCTAACAGAATGAATAACTGCCTCAAAAAGTCTTTTTTGATATGGAAGATCAGACTACGTACGCTGCAACCAGAGAGCATACTAAGAACTATAAAAGCCCGAATCAGGCTCTGATACAATTTGTTGGGATAAACAGATCTTCATTCATTTTTAGGGACAAACAAAATATAACCAAGAAAATGAGAAAAAAAGAACAACAAAAGGATTTATGTGGAAACTCCAAAAATTGGAGAAAAATTACGGATCAAGAAAATATTACTATGTAAAACTTTTACAATCACAAAAAAAAATTTCTCTCTCTCGACCCCATTCCTACCTCACTATTACAAAATTTTGACTAATCACAGTTTTTCTCCCAACTCTCAAAATAAAGAATATAAAAAAAGGAATTTAGAAGATTCAAACACAATATTATAATGTATCTGACTAGTGCAATACTGGATATCAAAAGTAAGGGCATTCTTAATAACACTAAGGAATCCTTCCTTTTTGTCCTCGATCCATTCGATGTGGACAGAAAACACCTTTTTATAATTTAACAAAACCAACATATACCACATGATTTCATGAAAGATAAAATCATACATGAATTCGGGAACATAGAGATAGTTATGTGCGCTCAAATTCAATTTGTACCCTTTAGTAATTAATTTTATATCCTTTTGTATAAGTATTTATATTCTTGATTTTTTAGGAAAAAAATTAATTTTTTTAGTCAAACTTTTAATACTCTTCATATTTCACTGATCTTTTTATTGAAAAAATGGGTAGTTTTGCATGAGACCATTTCACAATGAGACAATTTTACACTTTTTAAAATTAATTATCACTTTTTATTAAAGATGTTATCACATCCCTTTAAAAATGTTGTCACTCATATTATAAATTGTTTATGAAATAGTTCAGTGCACCATTATCATTTTTTTTTATCAATTTAGTACTCTCACTTTTCATTAAAATGTTATCATCTTATTTGTCTCATGGAAATCATTCCGTGAGATGGTCTCACCTAAGTTTTTTGTCTTGAAAAAAAATAATATCCTTATTAATTTGAGTGTATACTACTATTTAAAACAAAATAATATACTCTTTAACACCTTTTATACTCTTTTATAGCAGAAATAATAACTAATTTAAAAGTATAAAATGGTCTAAGTGAAAAGCTCTCAAGCAAGAATTACCTATGTGTAAAACATAGTATATCTTCTCATATTTTTAATAAAGAATGATATGTATTAAAACCCCGCAGTTGAAAATATGTAGATAGAGTCTCATGTAGCATTGTTTCACATAAGCCCTCTTTATTTAAATATTATAAAGACTATTATACTCTTAAATGTTTTATACCTTCTATATACCATATAAATAAATATATAAAAACAAACATGAACTTCAATTTTTATTATAAAAAATGATTAATGCATGTATTCTAATATATTGGTAATTATGTGTTTAATTCTTCAGATCAATGAAACGTGTGTGAAGATGGGCATGAGAATGGAGAATAATAAAGGCATCCAATCAGACAAATGAAGATTTTATGGAAGGATGCCACGGAAGGATTGTGGCATAGTTACAATAAATATATATTGTGGGATTAATTCAGTAGTACTCAACAATGCTACTACTTTAATCTATCCATATCTATAAATATAGATAATAAAAATAGAATAGTGGCTTCTAGGACAAGTTGCCGCCAAAATAAAGAAAAAATATATATGGTAGATAAAGAAAATAGGGAGTGTATGCCAGCCAACATCACTGGTATAAGAATATTGGCATACAAAAAAAGTGTCACCAAAAAAAATAAAATATTAAAAATGTAAAACTTCTGCGAGAAGATACATTATCTATATATACAATTAATGGTTTAGTTCGCAACATCTGATAGCGTGGTAGCATGTCTAGCATTTGGTGGAGAGTAATCGTCACCGAAGTATCGTGGCATTGTGAAGGGGTTGTCGAGGTGAGTACCCACGCACTGACTGTGCCTATGCCGATGATGGTACAAGTGATGGTAAGAATGGAGGGGAGGGAAAAAGCTTATGCGATAAGCAAGGAAGGTAGGCGGATTAGACTTTAACGATGATGGTGCAAGTGATGGTAAGAATGGTGGGGCGGAGAAAGATTATGTGATAAGCAAGGAAGATAGGCGAATTAGACTTTAAAGAACAGGTTGGCGGTGACGCCGGCTGTATCTGGAATATCTCTAATTTACTATAGTAAAAGAAATTAAACAACTATTGAAAGAGGTAGACACTTGCGTGGCTGTGCTCGATGCATGGTTCATGCGTGTAAGGTCAGAAGTACACACGTATGTTTTGATGTAAGAATGGGCCATGGGCTGCGGTGATAGTAGGCCTGGTGTTGGTGGACATCTTGCTTGGCAAGCAAGTTTGTGATCACATATATGATATCCATATATATCATAAGTTAAGATATATATGTAAGTTGTATTCATTCTTCATCGTTGTAACCCTAATTAATAAGATCATCTTCTCCCTTAAGAGTAAACGTAGGCAATTACCGAACCACTATAATTCTTGATGTTCTAAGTTTTCTTTTATTATTCAAACAATCAGCATAAGTGTGTGTTCTTGTGTTTTCATACAATAAGTTCTTGCTAAGTTTGAATACTTGTACACAATTCATAACAATTGGCGCCGTCTATGGGAAAGTAAGCCACAAACAATTGTTTGAAGAAGGTGATCACCATGGTTACGACAAAGTTTGATATTGATAAGTTCTCGGAGAAATCAATCTTTAGTCTATGGAGGATGAAGATGGAGGCAATCCTTATTTAACAAAGGTTGTTTGATACCTTGAAGCCATTGCCAGCAAACCAGGCTGCTGTAGTTGATGGGGTTGCAAACGTAGCAGATCAAGAATCATAATCTAAGGCTCGTAGTACGATTATATTGTGTCTTGGAGATAAAACACTAAGAGAAGTTTTGAAGGAAGTCACTGCAAGGGGGTTTGGAAGAAACTTGAGGATCTTTACATGGTGAAGAGTTTTGCAAACCGTTTATATGTAAAGCAGAAGCTATACTCATTCAAGATGATAGAAGATAAGCCATTACTTGTGTAGCTAGAAGATTTCAACAAAATCATTGGAGATCTTGAGAACATAGATGTTGTTCTTGAAGATGAAGACAAAGCATTGATATTACTTTCTGCCCTACCTAAGTCCTTGGAAAATTTTAAAGATACCTTGATGTATGGCAACAAGGACACAATCACACTAGATCAAGTGCAGATGGCATTAAAATCAAAGGAACTTTAGAATAATTTGATGCTCAGATTGGTGGTGAAGGTTTGATGGTCAAGAAATAAAACCAGTAGAATAAAAATAACAAGAAGGAAGGTGCAGATAAGAAGAAACAAGAGCAGAAGGATCAGAGTACATCAGCTGATGATGATAGAAATAATTGCTTTCATTGTAATAAACCTGGTCATTACAAGAAGCAATGTCTCAAGTGACAGGCAACGATGGCAAAATAAATAGCTAAAAAGGGAGGGAATTAGAAACCTCATGCAAATCAGATGATAGAAAATAAAAGTAATTCTGATTCTGATTTAATTGAAGCCTTGTCTATCTGTTCTAGTTCTGTTTCAGGTGAATGGATTATGGACTCCGGATGTACATTTCACATGACATCCATAAAGGATTGGCTCACTGAATTGAGGCCATATCATGAAGGATCAGTTTTGTTGGGCAATGATCAAGCCTGCAAGATTAAGGGGATTGGTTCTATCAAGTTGAAGATGTTTGATAGAGCAATCAGGCTTCTGACAAGGGTTAGATATGTACCAAATTTAAGGAGGAATCTCATATCTTTATGTATAATGGATTCTCAAGGGTACAAGTTTAAGTTAGAAGATGGCAAACTCACAGTCATGGAAGGCGGTTAAGTGATTTCTGGACAAAGCAATGATGCTCAAGACCAAGATAGTGTTCAACTATATCATGGCAGACTTGCTCACATAAGTGAACGAGGGTTACAAGAGTTAGCAAAACAAAAAACTATTAGAAATAAGTTCAACTTGCAAGTTGCAGCAGTGTGAAGATTGCATTCTAGGCAAGTCTAAGAGGTTAAAGTTTGGTGCTGCAGAATACAGTACTAAGGCAAGGTTAGAGTACATACACTCTGATCTTTGGGGGCCATCAAGAAGTACAACTATGGGAGGTAGAAGATACTTCATATCTTTCATTGATGACTTTTTAAGAAAAATATGGGTAAGAATCTTGAAGTCTAAGGATGAGGCATTTTCAGCTTTTAAGGTATGGCTTACAGAAGTTGAAAATTAGAGAGGAAGCAAACTTAAGTGCATGAGAACATAATGGCCTTGAGTTTGTGTCAGAGTAGTTTAATAAATACTGCAAGAAGAAGGGGATCAAAAGGCATAAGACTATGCCTGGTACTCCATAACAAAATGGTGTGGCTGAAAGAATGAATCAAACTATTCTTGAGAGAGTAAGATGCATGATGAGCAGTGGAGGTTTTTCAAAGGGATTTTGGGGTGAGTTGGTGACAACAGCAGCTTACCTAATCAATTTATGTCTGTATACAGCTCTTAAGTTCAAGCCACCTGAAGAAGTTTGGTCTGGAAAGGCTCCAAGTTACAATTATTTAAGAGTAATCGGCTGTCAAGCATATGCACATCAGAAACAAGACAAACTTGATCCAAGAACTATCAAGTGTGTACTTGTTGGTTATCCAAAAGAAGTGAAGGGATATAAGTTGTGGTGCTATAAAACTAACAAGTTTCTTGTTAGTAGGAATGCCACTTTCAATGAAGATAAATTGCCATTAATTGAAAGGACTACTAGAACATCCATTACTCCAGATAAATTTGAGCTTGAGGTAGAGTTTAAGAATAAGAAAGTGCAACAGCAAGAAGGTAATCAGACTAATGAACAAGAGGAAGCAATAGCAAGAGAAGAGGTAGAGCCACCTGATGTTGATGCTAGAAATACTCTGAATAGCTATCAGCTGGTCAGAGATAGATTGAGGAGACAAATCAGGGCACCTGCTAGATACATTGAGGCTGATATTGTGTCATATGCTCTATATGTTGTATCTGATGTTGAAGTATATGAGCCAAGAACATACTCAGAAGCAATATCAGGCAAGGAGGGTGATAAATGATTAGGTTCAATGGAAGATGAACTACTGTCTTTACAAAAGAATAAGACTTGGATAGTTGTAGATAAGCCTGATAATCAGAAGGTTGTTGGTTGCAAATGGATATATAAGAAAAAGCCAGTGACTAGTACGGAAGGAGGGATCAGATATAAAGCAAGGCTAGTGGCAAGGGGTTTCTCTCAAAAGGAGGGAGTAGATTATAATGAGATTTTCTCTCCTGTGGTGAAACATTGTTCTATCAGATTATTGCTGGCCATTATGAATCAGTTTGTTCTTGAGTTACATCAAATGGATGTAACTACAACATTCTTACATGGAAACTTGGATGAGAACATTTACATGAAAATACCTGAGGGAGTAAATGTTGAAAGTGCAGAGGGTAAAGCTTGCAAGTTAATCAAATCATTGTATGGATTGAAGCAAAGTCCTAGACAGTGGTACTTAAGGTTTGATGAGTATATCACATCATATGGTTTCAAAAGAAGCTCATATGACAGCTGTGTGTACATAAGGTGTGAAGAAGGGAGACATATATTTTTTACTGTATGTAGATGACATTTTGTTTGCTTGCAAGAGTTTAGATGGTATATCTACAATAAAAGAAACTATGAGAAAAGAGTTTGAAATGAAGGATCTTGTATAAGCTAGTGTTATACTTGGTATGCAGATCAGCAGGAACTTTGATCTTGCATCAAGAGTCATATATGATCCAAGTTCTTAAGAGATATAACATGGATCTTTGTAAGTTAATTTCTGTAACTGTGAAGCAGGGATTGAGCTTGTCCCTACAGCAAGTGCCTCAAACAGATGAGAAGAAGGCAAAGATTGACAAGATACCATATACTAGCATCGTTGACAGTTTGATGTATGCAATGGTGTGCTGTAGGCCGAATCTAGCTTATGTGATGAGCTTGGTTAGTAGGTTTATGAGCAAGCCAGAGCTGCTACATTGGGAAGCAGTAAAGTGGGCATTGAGATATATAAAAGGAACAACATCAATAGGCTTATAGTTTAAGAAGTTAGTAGCTTGGGATCAGGCTGTTGTGGGTTATGTTGATGCTGATTATGTAGCTAATCTTGACTCTAGGAAGTCCTTGACAGGGTATGTATTCAACATATTTGGTTTAGCAGTGAATTGGAAGGCTACACATCAGCATGTAGTTTCTCTTTCAACTACTGAAGCAAAATATGTGGCACTTACAGAAGCAATCAAGGAAGGAGTGTGGCTGATTGGAATTTTGAGGGAGTTTGGGATTCAACAAGATGTTGTTGAAGTGTTTTGTGACAACCAGATTGCTCTTCATCTTTCCAAACATCAGGGCTATCATGAAAGAACCAAACATATTGATATTAGGTTATATCTCATAAGAGATATTATTGAGAATGGGTTAGTTGCTATGAAGAAGATCAAGACATCAGAAAATCCGGCTAATGCTCTTACAAAGGCTTTGCCAGCTCTCAAGTATGAGCTGTGCAATAGCTTATTTGGAATGAGCTAAGGTGGATAAGGGGTGGCTACAACCTTTAATGCAGCAGGTGGGGAGAAGTAGAAATTGTGATGAGGTGATGCAAGGTTTAAGGTAGAGTATTGTTGAAAGAAGTAGACACTTGCGTGGCTATGCTCGATGCATGGTTCATGCGTGTAAGGTCAGCAGTACACACGTAAGTTTTGATGTAAGAATGGGCCATGGGCTGCGGTGATAGTAGGCCTGGTGTTGGTGGACATCTTGCTTGGCAATCAAGTTTGTGATCACATATATGATATGCAAGATTCTGCAGATCATATCATATATTATCCATATATATCATAAGTTAAGATATATATGTAAGTTGTATTCATTCTTCATCGTTGTAACCCTAATCAATAAGATCATCTTCTCCCTTAAGAGTGGACGTAGGCAATTGCCGAACCACTATAATTCTTGGTGTTCTAAGTTTTCTTTTATTATTCAAATAATCAGCATAAGTGTGTGCGTGTGTTTTCATGCAATAAGTTCTTGCTAAGTTTGAATACTTGCATACAATTCATAACAACTATAATATTTTAGAAAATAGAAAAAATTAATAAAAAAATTATGAATTATGAAATGTCAATTGGAATGAGGAAGAAAGATTGAATGCAGAAAAATGAGATGAGATAAGGAATAAAGATTGATGAAGAAGCTTGGAGAAAAAAATTGAAATAACCATAGAAAAATGCAGAAAAATAAGATGAGATGAGGAATAAAGATTGAGGAAGAAGCTTAAAGATTGGGGGAGAAACATGAGATGAGGAATAAAGATTGAGGATGAAGCTTGAAGATTGGGGGAGAAACATGTGTTTTTTTTCTCATTTCTTTTATTCTTTTATTATTTTTATTTATACATTTAGAGATGTAATTAATGGTCTATATATTATATTATTAAAATTTGAGAGAAATATACATTTACTTAGTTAATGAATTTCCATAGAATATATACAAAATTTATCAATATTTCTCTTATAAAAAAATAACTGAAACATAGTGATTATATAAATTCACTAATACATCGAGGGGAAAAAAACATTAATTGAAATAGTATGATTCGGGGGGAGGAAATATGAATTGAAGAGGTAAAGTTAGAAGGATCATATTATATGATGAATTTGGTCTAATAATCATAATATTAAAAGCACTTTTTTATATATTATTTTATATAATAAATACTTATTTGATTTGATAAATTTATCTTTATAAATGCTATTTAAAAGTTAATATTTCATTTAATATATATATATATTGGTAAATTTTAATTTTTAATAGATTACCATAAATTTGAGATATAATAAGAGTATTTATTACATAATTATTACATGTACTATAAAATACAACCTTAATTCAATCACGGATGCATAAATACATAATTATTTTAGAAGATAATCCTTAATTCAATCAGGATGCATAAATTTTTGAGTAAATATATATGGATTTTATGGATATATATATATATATATATATATATATATATATATATATATATATATATATATATATATATATATTTGGAGTTTTTATTGGTATTCATGAGAAGTATATATATTTTGTTAATGTTTTTTTATATTTATGTTTTCTTTAATTGACATTGTTGTAATAAATATTTTATACTTATATCAATTTTATTTTATATAATTCTATGTGTTATAATATATTTTTCTTGAGAATTTTCTATATTTATATTGTTTTGGGATTGATATTTAGATTTTTGTGAAAAATAAATAAAAATAAAATTGTTCAAATAATATTGATGTAATTAAATTTTAAAAAAAATTAATATTCACTCTAACATCAATTTCACGACATGTTTTGTTAATTTACCATGATTAAGTTATGTAAGGTGAATTAAAAATGATACTTAATTGATTAAAATTGATTATCATCCAATAAAATTATTATATAATATATAATTCTTTATGTTAGGTGAATTAAAAATGACTGAATAATTTTTTAAAATGATACTTAATTGATAAAAAATTATTGTCATCCAATAAATTTATTATGTAATATATAATTTGTAAAATAAATAAAAAATAATAACTAATTAGTCTTATATAAAACTTGATCTATATTAATATATCAATACTGAAATACAATATATTAGTCTAAACTCAAATCATTTACTTCAATAAGTTGGGCAAAGGGTCGATTTTGTCCCTAAAGTTATGTCAAAAGATCAAATTGGTCCCTCATCTAAATTTTTGTTTATTCAAACCCTTCATCTATTTTAGTAGGATCAAATCTCCCCCTTATCAAAAACTTAAATATCATTCAAACCCTCCATCTATTTTAATGGGATCAAATTACTTTTCTTTTTTGTTTTTTTAATTTCAGAAAATTAAATATCAAAATAGTTACTTTTATCACTCCTAATTAATTTGGTTAAGAAAGAAACCATCCGACGCTGGGAGAGAGAATTACTGTCACGTCCCAAATTTTATAAAGAGAAGTTTGCATATAGTTTTCAATAAATAATTTATTTAGGACATGACCAAGACATTTTAAATAGATAAACAAGTAATATTTTAAGAAGAGGTAAAGATAAATAGGGAGCAGGTCCTACAAGTTTCTGCGAATGTTATAGAAATCTTTTAAATTGAGTTATCAGAAGAATTTCAAGATTATAAAACTTGCAAACTCAACTATCAAACAAAATCTGAAAGTAGTTCGAATGAACTAGCACCCACTGACCAACTTTGATGTCCCCAAAACTTTGCAAAACAAAACATACAGGACTTGTCCAATTTACAAAAATATATAGGGTGAAACATGCACGACACTCACTACTCAAAATAGGAATAAATAAATAATATAATGAAACGGGGAAGGAAAGCTACCACGATGGCCTACTGACCCAGCCACTTCCACTATACTCTTCCAATATTAGGCATTGAAAATTTTAATACATTTTGGATTATAAAATCCAATTCCTTCCTGCATGCAATCCTACCTCTTATGAATAAATGCAAGTTTGAGCTCTACTTGGAACAAAACCACACACTCTATCCTACTCTCTATCTTGTTGTGTATTGATTCAACTGAGACAGAAATAAAATGAAGAAGGAAGACAAAGATGTATAGTGGTTCGATCTTAAAGATCTACATCCACTTCTTAAGGAGAGAGATCACTATATGATTGAATACATGTTACAAACTTGAAGATGATGATGAACTAAGCTTCTAAGAAACCCTAAATTGCTGAATCTAACTGATGTGATGATGATGATCTGATAACTGAAGCATCATCATATATATACAGCCTGCATCCTCTCAACTACCATCATGCATGTATTCTTCACGTGATCAATCAGCTAGCAGGCGGTTACAACCGATCACTAACTCCTTCTAACTGTCATTAATCAGCTACAACTGATTAACCACCACCTACACCTAATTTGTTCAACCATACACCCGATGTATGACTTAAATTGATCCATGCTGTATGTACAACAATGTTGACTAATTTATGCATTCAATACATCAGCCAATCCTTACTTCTAATCCTACGGCTTCACCTTGCTTACCTTATGCAGCTTGTTGATCTTAACCTCTCATTCAACTTGCTGCTAAACCAATCATCACCTTCCATGTGTATATCAGTTGATATATGCCACACACACACCCACATGCATGCATGCATGGTCTATATATACAATAAATCTCCACCTTAGACCATGCATCATCACAAGTAATCAAACCTCTCCACCTTGCTGCAATTATAGGCTGCAACACACCTTTTCTTTCTTCCCCTTTAGTGAAGACCAATAAGACTCTTACACAATTCATACTTCTGAACAGGTAGAGCCTTAGTAAATGCATCAGCTGGATTGTCTGCTATCTTAATCTTCCTGACAACAACCAACTTCTCTTCTATCATGTCTCTTATGAAGTAAAGTCTCACATCAATGTGTACAGTCCTCTCATGATATCCTTGGTGTTTTGAGAGATGTACAGCACTTTGATTGTCACAATATGCCTCAATAACATCTTGCTGAACACCAAACTCTCTCAAAATACCAATCAACCAAACACCTTCCTTTATTGCTTCTGTAAGTGCCACAAACTCAGCTTCAGTGGTGGAGAGTGCTACTATGTGTTGATGTGTAGCCTTCCAACTTATTGCTGTACCAAATAAATTGAACACATAACCTGTTATTGACTTCCTTGTATCAAGATTAGCTACATAATCTGCATCCATATAACTAACAACAGCCTTGTCCCAAGTACCTTGTTTCTGAAATTCCAATCCAACTGACATAGTACCTTTAATGTATCTCAGTGTCCACTTCACTGCATCCCAATGAACAAGATCAGGATTACTCATAAATCTACTGATCACACTCATAAAATAAGCTAAGTCTGGCCTACAACATACCATTGCATACATCAAACTACCAACTGCACTTGCATATGGTATATTACTCATTTCAGTCTTTTCTTTGTCTGTTTGAGGACCTTGAAGTGATGACAGATTTAAACCCTACTTAACTGGTATTGATACATTCTTACAGAGATTCATATTATACCTTTTCAGAACTTTATCTAAGTATGATTCTTGAAATAATCTAAGCAGACCAGCTGATCTGTCCCTCTCAATTTGCATACCAAGTATCATTCTTGCTTCACCTAGATCTTTCATGTCAAACTCCTTTCTCAAAGTATCCTTTACTGCATTGATTCCTATCATATCCTTGCATGCTATCAATATATTATCTACATAAAGTAGTAGATAAGTATATCACCCTTTATCACATCTTATGTACACACATCTATCATACATGCTTCTGACAAAACCATTTGAAGTAATGTAATCATCAAACCTAAGATACCACTGTCTTGGACTTTGCTTCAGACCATATAGTGATTTAAGTAACAGACAAGCCTTTGAGTCTGCTCCTTTTAAACTAACACCTTCAGGAATCTTCATGTAAATCTCATCTTCTAAATTTCCATGTAAGAAAGCTATTGTTACATCCATCTGATGTAATTCCAAATCCAATTGGGTAACTAATGATAGTAAAATCCTTATTGAGCAATGTTTGACTACTGGTGAGAAAATTTCATTATAATCCACACCTTTTTGCTATGAGAAACCTCTTGCTACAAGTCTTGCTTTATATCTGATTCCTCCTTCCTTACTTGTCACTAGTTTCTTTTTATATATCCACTTACAACCTACAAGTTTCTGATTAGCAGGCTTGTCAACAATCATCCAAGTGTTATTCCTCTTTAATGATTGCAGTTCTTCTTCCATAGCATCCAACCACTGCATACTCTCCTTACCTGATACTGCTTCTGAGTATGTTCAAGGCTCATAGACATCAATGTCTGATGCTACATAGAGTGCATATGACACAGTGTCTACCTCTATATATCTTATAGGTGTTTTGATCTGTCTTCTCAACCTATCCCTAACCAGTTGATAGCTGCTAAGAGTTCTTCTTTCATTTGAACCAGATGACTCAGTTCTCTCCTCAGCAGCAAATTCCTCATGTACATCATCATTTCTTTGATCCTGATCATGCTGTACTATTGTTTTGTCATGATGCTCCACCTCAAACTCACACTTATCTGTAGTTATGATCTTATCAGCACATCTCTTCAATAAAGGCATCTTATCTTCATTGAATGTTACATCCCTACTAACAATAAACCTGTTATTCTCATAACACCATAGCCTGTACCCTTTTACTTCTTTAGGATAGCCTACTAGCACACACTTAACAGCTCTAGGATATAACTTGTCTTGCTTTTGGTGTGAGTATACCTGGCAACCTATCACCCTTAAATGACTATAATCTGGTATCCTTCCAGACCATACTTGTTCAGGTGGTTTAAATTTAAGTGCTGTGGATGATGACAGATTAATCAAATAAGCTGCAGTTGACACTAACTCACCCCAGAAACCTTTTGAGAAGCCTCCACTACTCATCATGCACCTAACTCTTGCAAGAAGTGTCTGATTCATTCTTTCAGCCACTCCATTCTGCTGTGGAGTACCTGGTACTGTCTTGTGCCTCTTAATACCCTTTTCTTGACAAAACTTATTGAATTCATGTGATTCAAACTCAAGCCCATTGTCTGTCCTTAAACACTTAACCTTGTTTCCAGTCTGCAGTTCTGTTTCTGTCAACCACATTTTAAAAACTGATAATGCTTTATCCTTTGTCTTCAAAATTCTTATCCATACCTTTCTTGAATAATCATCAATGAATGATATGAAGTATTTCCCACCCCCTATTGTTGAGGTCTTGGAAGGTCCCCAAAGATCAGAATAAGCATATTCCAACCTAGCTTTGGTATTATGCTCAGCTGCACCAAATTTCAACCTCTTTGACTTGCCTAATATATAAACTTCACACTGATCTAACTTACAGGTTGAACTGATCTCAAGCAGCTTCTGTCTTGCAAGTTCTTGCAAGCCTCTTTCACTTATATGACCAAGCCTTCCATGCCAAACATTAACACTACTATCATCCTTAGTTGCATTAATCTGTCCAGTCACAACAGAACCATCTAAGAAGTACAGATCAGACCTCTTAAAACCTTTAACAACTACTAACTTTCCTTTTATGACATTAAGTGTATGAGATATTAGATTTTTCCTTAAACTTGGTACATATCTAACATTTTTCAACATCCTGATTTTCCCGTCAAACATTTTAAGTTTGACAGAACCTATTCCTACAATCTTACAGGTATGATCATCACCTAGCATTACTGATCCTTCATCTTGTGGTTTTAATTCAGTAAACCAATCTTTCTAGAAGTCATATGAAATGTACATCCAGAATCTATAACCCATTCTTCTGATACTGAACTAGAACACACTGTCATTGCTTCAATGAAATCAGAATCTGATCCAACTTGGTTTGTTGTTACTTGATTTGCATGAGACCTCTTATTTCCTCAATTTTCAACTATCTTCTTTGCCACCATTGCTTTCCATTTGAAACATTGTTTCTTGAAATGTCCAGGCTTATTGCAATGGAAGCAGTTATTGTTTTTTTCTTCATCTGATGGTGTACTAAAATTCTTTTCTGGCTTCCTCTTATCAACATTGCTTTTATTATTCTTGTTATTTTTGCTCCACTGGTTCTGTTTCTTTGCTGTCAAACCTTCTGCAGTTGCTTGTTGTTCTGGATTCTTGTGAAGCACTTTTGCCTTAACTGCCAACAAGACTTGCTCAAGGGAGATTGATTCAGCATTAGCAAACAAAAGTGTATCTCTTAAACCTTCAATGGACTTTGGAAGTGCTGACATGAGGATGACAGCTTTGTTTTCAGTTGACAGAGCCACATCAATATTTTCTAGATCATCAATGATCTTATTAAACTCATCTAATTGACCAATTATTGACTTATCTTCTGATACCTTGAAGGAGTACAGTTTCTCCTTCATATACAAACGGTTGGCCAAGCTTTTAACCATGTACAACTTCTCCAATTTCTTCCAAAATCCTCTTGCTGTAGCTTCCTTTGAGATTTCCCTGAGAGCTTTATCTCCAAGACACAAAATAAGAGCACTTCTAGCCTTGGTTTGCTGTTCTTGTTCTACTGCAAGGGCAACAGCATCAACTCCTACTGCTTGATCTTCATGAAGCAGTTTGATTGCTTCTGATAATCCTTGCCGAACCAAGATGGCCTCCATCTTCATCCTCCACAGACTGAAGTCTGCCTTCTCTGAAAACTTTTCAATGTCAAACTTGGTAGTAACCATTTGATCTTCTTCTCCACTGAATCTTCTTCTTCTTGGCTTCCCACAGACGGCGCCAATTCTTATGAATGCATGCAATTTGAGCTCTACTTGGAACAAAACCACACACTCTATCCTACTCTCTATCTTGTTGTGTATTGATTCAACTGAAATAGAAATAAAACGAAGAAGGAAGACAAAGATGTATAGTGGTTCGATCTTAAAGATCTACATCCACTTCTTAAGGAGAGAGATCACTATATGATTGAATACATGTTACAAACTTGAAGATGATGATGAACTAAGCTTCTAAGAAACCCTAAATTGCTGAATCTAACTGATGTGATGATGATGATCTGATAACTGAAGCATCATCACATATATATAGCTTGCATCCTCTCAACTACTATCATGCATGAATTCTTCACGTGACCAATCAGCTAGCAGTCGGTTACAACCGATCACCAACTCCTTCTAGCTGTCATTAATCAGCTACAACCGATTAACCTCCACCTACACCTAATTTGATCAACCATACACCCGATGTATGACTTAAACTGATCTATGCTGTATGTACAACAATGTTGACTAATTTATGCATTCAATACATTAGCCAATCCTTACTTCTAATCCTACGGCTTCACCTTGTTTACCTTATGCAGCTTGTTGATCTTAATCTCTCATTCAACTTGCTGCTAAATCAATCATCACCTTCCATGTGTATATCAGTTGATATATGCCACACACACATGCATGCATGCATGGTCTATATATACAACACTACCACTCACCAAAGTCTACCTAATTTAATGTCAAGTGGCATATTAAGGAAAGCAAATCAAGCTTGAACACCCATGAGCATAACTCGAAACCACCGACTCTACCACACTATAATACGCAAACTGTTATTCAATACCAATCAATGAAATAAATTAAATTAACATATATACTTACACTATTAAGTGCCAGCCTGTCCTCAACTGAACCACATCCTTAAGCAAGCAGGTAGCCAACATACAGGACATGGAGACTTTGCAAACTAAAATAAAACAGTTGACCTTTATTCTAAAATTTCCTCCACTCGTACTACCTATTCGAACTATTTATCTACTGCCACTCATGACTAATTAAATATTCTTCCAACATGCATAACTTAGGTGGTACATCAAGGTACAAGTCACATGCTACAAATCACTAACAATATGCATACAGCTACACCTCTGTAAATAATTACTATAAATTAGCATGCTTGCTCATCACAAACCAAATAAAGCAATCGACTTCATGCAAACACACTTTCGATTTCAAAAGTCAAATTCCATCATGCAATTCAAACCCAGAATTTAAAATTTAACCAACAATGTCAATGAAATAAAACTCAAACACTCTGCCGAGGACAGAGGCTCAGACATGCAAGTCAATCATAGTTCAAGTTCAAAAAAATTTTCGAATTTAAAATATGTATGCAGCCTATGAACTGTAGTTTTGTCAAAATGTTTATTCAGTCTCATCACCTACGCGCCCCCGCTTGTACGTTTTTGCCACGCTTAACCTGAGATAAAATAATTATCGGGGTGAGCAACCACAATCTCAGTGAAGACTTAATCATACTTACATAAGTCAAGTATATCATATGCGAGAATTAAATTTCACTTACAATACAATCCTGTCATGTCAATAAAGCACCTTACTGTCCATATTCATGTAATGATACGACATCGCGATTCATTCCGTGATAATAGTATTGGCACCATTAAGTCCATACTCATGTAATAGTAAGACACCATTAAGGTCCTTACCCGTATAATAGTAAGGCACCATTACAGTCCAAACCTGTGATAATAGTAAGGCACCATTAATGTCCTTACCCGTATAATTTACAATTTCATATACTTCAAGTATGATCACAAGGTGATGATAATTCTTCATTTAATTCTAACAATCACATATGGGATAAGTTAACACACATAAGATGAGAAAATCCCCACCTTAACCACGTGAAGGAGCTTTCACGCTAAACGTCTTACACCGATTACTCTTCGAACCCTATATATATATATAATGGTGGAATGTTACTAATGATAGATCATATAACCATCGAAAACTAATCTGAATAATTTTGTAAAGGTTGCAGACTAACTATATTAGGATTAGGGTTCAATGTTAGAAGCAGAAAAGAAAAGGAAGAAAATAAGTTTCGGTATGAAGAACGCAGAATAAGAAAGGAAAGAAAGAAAGAAAGGAGAAGGAGAAGAGTGAGAACGTTACCTCTCCGTTTGCAGCTGTGTGAAGCGAGTTCTGTATGTGTAGAAAAAGAAGGAAAAAGTAGATTTTAACTTATATTGAGATGGCTGCTCAAAATTCAGTGAATATCCTTTCATGGGATTTAAAAAATTTCCCTAAAATAGGGGAGTTGATAAGAGGAAGAATATCTTCTTTAATGAAGATCACAATCTGTTTTCTTAAGCAGCAAGAAAAATCTTATTCTGATTATTTATTTAACTTACGGTAATTGAAGGTGGATGGGCTGGATTGAAATATGGGCTTTAAGGATTGGGCCAAGATCGAATAAACGGTTAAACTTTTGGGATGTTACAGTTACACAAATGCCTGCAATTATGGCTTCCTCCATTGACTCTCATGGCTTCTTCACCGCCGGTTCTACTGATGGACGGCCTAGTCAGAGTAATATTGAATTGTGTTACTCAGGAAGTATCAGCGTCGACAGTGACCCGTATTATGTCGGCTAAATCATTGTTTTTAATCCAAATTAATTAACAGAGAAAAATAATAACTATTTTGATATTTAATTTTTTTTGTAAAAGGGGCTATATGATCAATTAAAATAGATCAAGGACTTAGATGATAAAAACTTAGATAAGGGGTCAGATTGATCCCATGAAAGAATTTTAGGGTGCAAGTTGACTGATGAGTGTGTAAATTCACAAGTTTGGCATCATGTTTTGTGCTAGTTTTGGAGAGTTTTGAGGTGAAAATAGGTGGAAAACCAATATATATTGTGAATTAACATGAATCAGGTGTTAGTGGAGCTATTTAAGTAGTTTTCATAGCAAAAACGGAGTGGAAGTGCCAAGAATCGAAGAGATGAAGTCGAGACCACGCGAACCGCCATGGGAAGAGTAGGGTTCGACCTGATTGGAGGAGGGTTCGACCTCTCCTACAGGTCGAACCAGCATTGCGAAACAGCATAAGGAGGATTCGACCACGACTCAAGGGGTTCGACCTGGTTGATCAGGTCGAACCATGGTCGAACCAGTTTGCAAAAAGATGGGTTCGACCACGACGTTGGGGTTCGACCTGACAATTGGTCGAACCAGGAGCGGAAATTGCCCAGTAGCGTGGTTCGACCTGAGGTTCGACCTGTACAAGAGGTCGAACCAAGTGCAGAATGTGTCCAGTAGCAGGGTTCGACCTGTGGTTTGACTTGTGGTCGATGGTTCGACCTGTTTGACGAGGTCGAACCAAAATGCGGAAACTTACCTTATCTGGATTTTCGAGGGCAAAACACGTGGGATCACTTGAAAAGCCCATTCCAAGCCCTAGAGACGTGATTACAAGTATAAAAGGAGGCTCATGCAGTCAAGATGACGACGACACGAGAATCCTAAGAGGAGACAAGAGAAGAGATTGGTGATCCATCCGGAGGGTGGTGACAGAGGTGTAGCTGGAGATTCAAGTAAGATTGGTCCAACTAACCATGATTGTTCTTAGATCAATCATGGGCTAGAGCCACTTCGGTAGTTCTAGGGTTATGAAGGTTTCATGAGTTAAATTTGTATTTCGTGTGTATACTCCGTACAACACTACTTGTGGTTTAGTTTATATAAGATTGCACGTTTTTAATCCATACTCATAGTTGTTTTTTGCATCAATAATCATTGTGTAGAGTCTGAATGCATAATATGGTTATTGGTTGAGTGCGTTCACTAATGAGCAGGGTTTATTGTTATAATTCTAAGTGAAGGGATTCCGAAGTCTTATTAGAACTGTCTTATATGAATATTTGTTAATTGAATAGAATTCGGGTTAACAAGTAGGATAAAGAGTATAACTTTATAGTACCTAAAAAGGGAGATCAAATCGGGTTAGAATACTAAGTGCACGGGAAATAATTGATTATGATAGTACCTAGAAAGGGGGGTAAAGTATAAGTTTTGCTCTGAGTGTTGGCAATTGGATCTTGTGGTTCAAACGTGATCCGTTTAGGATTTCAGGCAAACAATCAGCGGAAGCGATTTAAACAAGTTTACCGTACTTCTGGGTTGATGTAGAGGATGAACCGTTGCAGAGAACCACCTCTCAATCTTCTGCAGTATGTCCCAAGTTGAATCCTGCTGTTGTGTGGGCAACAATCCGCAGGATTCTCTCAATCTGCTCCTGTTCTTTCTAACTGTCAAATGAGGCACTGACTTAGGGTTAACAGGAACTGAGATAACTTATTTATAAGGGCTACTGCAGGGACCAGGAGGAGAAATTGGGCTGGGCCTCAATTGAATTTAATTAACCAAGCTTAGCCCAAAGCTTTTAATTAAATCCAATAATAATAATATAGTCCACTAAAATATTATTATTGCACTACCCATCCAATCCCAAATTATGTTCTGGGCTCCTTCTTATTATAAGCCCGATAGTCTCCCCATGTTTAAGAAGAACAATGTCCATTAATTAATTAAGTTACTGACAACTCAAATTAATTAATATCTCATCCGAGAGTAGTACCACTCAACCTTATTATCATGCCGGAAATTAATCCACTTGCAAGATTTACATGATAAACCTTATGAGCTCCTCAAGGGGACATCATCAACCTATGACGGACATGGATTCCTTCTACAATCAATAGCACACCATAGATACAGCACTATTTCCCAACTCACCGAGTTTGTTGATTTAATACTTATAAATCTCACCCATTGATGAATCAAAGAAATACATACTGCCCTACGTGTCGAGGTTATTGTATAGGGATTAAGAGTACGAACTTCCATAATAACAGAGATCAAGTTCTTCTATAAGTCAGTATAAGTCGAACGATCTCAGGCGGTCCTGCTCAATACACACAAGTGCACTAATATGATTCTATAGCCAAGACAAGCTAATACAAAACCACACTACAACCATACCGATAGAGAGTCCCCGTCTATCTCAGTTGTGAGCATCTATTTATACTTTATAAGGAAACCGATAATATGATCTTCCGCGTGTTGTCGCACAACATATTATCTACAGTATAAAGTAAATGGACTATTGCATCATGCATATAAAATAAATTATAAGATGCAATCATTTGATCAATGATTCTCATTACAAATATTGTTATGATATTGTTCATACTAAAGCTAGACTTTTAGTATACAATCCAACAATCTCCCACTTATACTAAAAGACTATGCTGTCATGTCTTCTGCCATACATCTGATTCCTACTTCCACTACACGACCATTAAAAGCTCTCGCCTTAAGGTCCTTGTAAATGGTTTACTAGGTCATCATCCGATGCAATCTAGGCGACAACAACCTTCGCCTCAATATACGATTTCTCGTAACAGGTGGTACTCGCGCTCCATGGGTTTAATTGCCTTATGGACTTGTGATTTCTTCAAGTTTGCAACTGCACCCATATCATCAATGTAAATTGTGATTACCTTGGGCAAACTTAGAAATACTTCAAAGTCCATCATGAAGTCTCTAGAGTCATATAGATACTTTGGCTGCCTCATAGGCTCCAATTCATCATCTTTCCATGATGGAGTCCGGAGTCTGAAATATATTTCTATATAACACTCCTCCACATTATGACTCTACTTCCTAAGATTAAACACATAACCTTTGAGGAGAATTTACTGCCGTCCAATCTGACTAAAAAATCTGAATCTACGTAATCCACAAGAAGCAGTGAATCTGTTTAGTAAATCCACATATAATTTCCAGTCCTTCTCAGACACTTTATATATGTCTTACTACAGTTCATCATTCTTGTTCCGGGTTACGTTGATACCTTCTGTTCATGCGTTCAGCAACACAGATATCCAATTTCGTTCATAGCATTCTTTAGATTAAGCTTCCTTATTCGCCGAAGCATGAGGAACCGCTTTCATCTACTATATCTTCTTCTTGTGTCTCAAAGACACATTCACTTAGATAAATTTACATGCTAAACGAGTATGGACTGTATCATTTTATGAAACTTGAGATAAGCATAACATCCTTTCTTGTGATCCGTATTACCGTGATCAAAATGATGTGTTTTGCCTTTCTTAAGTCCTTCATCACTACCGCTTTATTAACCGTACCCATACGCCCGATAATACTCTTTCATTGTCTCCAATGAGCAAGATACTATCTACGTATAGTACAAGAAACACCACCACGTTTCCGTCACTCTTTACAACACACAAGACTCATCCGCTCATTGATTTAAATCCATGTCATTGGATTATCTAATCAAAACAGATGCTTCACGATCTTAAAACTTGTTTTAGTCCATCGCTGGACACTTTTAAGCTTACTATCAAAATGCTATTAGTACTTTGCAATGAATTACTCTGGTTGCTTCACATAGATGTTTTCCTCAAGACTTCCAATCAGGAAAGCTGTCTTGACATCTATTTGCTGTCCCTCATAATTTAATATGAGCAGCAATAAATAAAAGAATCCGGATCAATTTAAGCATAGCTACCAGCGAATATGTTCCCTCATAATCGAACCATTTCTTTCTGAGTACATCTTTTCGCAACAAGCTTTGCTTCCAAGATTTTCACCTTTCCGTATGATCCTCTTTTATTTCCTATGATCACTTGCAATGGTTTTTACACCATTTAGTGGTCATACAAGTTCCCAGACATAATATAGAATCCGTAGATTCTATTTCAACATACATTGCAACTTACTAAGATTCTGCATTTTAATCTTGTAGTGCTATGTCGTATCCGTGGGATAATACCATGTTTACTAGGGATCAAGTCTCACGACTCTCCCAAAACATATATTTATGGGTTGTCATACAACCCTCCCACTACGACAAGGCACTACATGTAATTGTGTATCAGGCGTGACACGCGTTGCAGTTTACCTTGTGGTATATCCTCTTGTACACTTGGTACTTATACTTAGTGTTTTCCTCTCACTTCCTTTAGAATAACTTATATATGGGTTTGTGATTTATTACATAGTCCTTTTCCAAAAATCTGGTGTTTGTGTTAACAGTCACCCTTCGATCTTTTGGACTAAATAAATCACTCTTCATTTTTATAGGATATCCCATATACAGACAAACGTTTCACGAATTACTGTATCTAGGGCATGTCCATAAAATGAATTTAATTATTCCAAATAATTCATCATCTATCTAATCATAATCATACGAGCCTTATACCTTCTACCCACCACACCATTCAGCTGGGGCATGCCCGGTGTAGTCAACTTGAGATTTAATCTCAACTTCTGATCAATAGCTCCTAACTATCCCAAGAGGTATTCGCCATCATGATTGAATCGTAATGACTTAATATATTTTTCATGACGCTTCACTGTACCAGCCTTACAATTCTTGAATTAATCAAAGAACTTAGACATGCAGTGCATCATATAAATATATTGGTTTCCAGAATAATTTTCGAATATTCATAACCACCTCTCGCCTGGATAATATTAGGTTCGCTTGAATCAGAATGAACTAATTCCAACATATATATCTTTGGCTTTACACCCCACAGCCTTGAAAAGGCAGATAATCATTTTTACTTCTAAGCAAGACTCGCAAGTCCGATAGTTTCCACTTCAGATAAACCTTACGGTCTATCGGCTATCAACTTTTGAATCCTACTCAAGTAAAATGAATTAGTCATAGATGCCAAATGTATGTTTAGTTCATTTCCGAAGGTTCCTTTCTCTTACTTATATTAGAAGATGCATTATTTAACTACTTTTTATTGCATCTGTGGGATGTGCATGATTCAAGAGTATCCAAATTATCCACCAACGTACTTTAACGGATTATAGCCTCATTCCTCATTTCTATGACCATGTCATTTAAATGAAATGAAGTATCCATCCGTTAATGCATAGAAACCGAAATTAAATTCTTTCTATGAAACGTACGTAAAGACAATTTCTCATAATCAATCGTTTATTCTTATCATGAGATAAATAAACAACTCCCACTGCAATAGCCACTACCTTTGTAGTTTTACCCATGTTATTAACAATCTTATCCTTACTCAGTGATAAACATTTAGTGATTCCAGTATCTACATACTTCGTGTCAGTAGATGCCATCACTAATCATGTTTAAGCCATTAGTAAATAAGATATTAACCTTGTTCAGTTCATGATGAAAATTGGCTTTCTTTTGCCACATGTTTTGTTAGAAGTTTCCCACCATATACAACCTTTCGTATTTCAGGTAGAACTTGCTCAAAACATCCAGGCAAATTGTGAAGAATAAATTGATTTAGGTTTTCCTTTCAATTTCTATTCCAAGCTCTTCCAATTCATTCATCAATTTAACCATGATCTTCTGCCTTTTTAATTTACTCAAGTATCCGAAGAGTTACATGAGATCATCATATTTCTATGAACCTCTCATCTCTTCACTAGAGACTTTAATAGGCATCATGAGATGTCCTTTGTGAGAATACACATGTATTTTCTTAAGCAGAAATTTTCAAAAATCAAGATTCTTTTCTAATCATTTAATATGGACAAGTAAATATAATTTCTTTTAGTTAACAATTAGTGAAATAAAACCATTCGAAATTCAGAGAATCACAAATAAATTTACTGATCAAATCTTCGAATTTTATTCTTTTAAATTGATTTCCCTCAAAACAATATAAAATAAAATTCACCGACATCTCAAGCACCGTGAGTCTGCAAGCCACGTTAGGGTGGACGTTTACAAACCCGAACATTTACAAGAGAAGGTTTTACCCATTAATTTCATTTGTCAACCTAACTTTATGACAAAATAATTAATAGTCGATTCCTCTTTAGCCATGCAAATAATAGCAGTGACTCCGTTGGGGAGGATACTAATTATTTACACCTAAGTGTACACCATTATTTGATCCCAAGTCCACTGCGCGAGCTTATGTGCCTTACAGTTGGAGAAGTACACACGCGCTCGGGTAGCTTCCTACAATCATCAATTATAAGTTTGTACCAGTGTACCGCACACAAACTCATCCGTTAGGGAGGAAGACCTATGCCAACACGCAAGTTTATGTGCCACATTACAAACAATAATTATTTATGAAGTCTGTACCAGTAATCCATGAATAAACTCATCCGTTAGGGAGGAAGGCCTATTGCCAACACGCAAGTTTACTCACATCACTTACAAACCAATAATGGAGGCCGCGGGAATTAATTACCAATCCCCTCTCCCACTTAGTTATTTAATAACCGAGGGTTTTAAACATGCATATAATATTGCAGAATAAAATATACAACTTAGACATGCTTCTATTAACAGCAATTTAAATAAATAAATCACATAGAACATGCCTTTCACATATACAACAATAATTGACAATTAAATCAATTAATCAGTTATATAACATTAATTAATTGCATAAAATGTTGGATCAATTAAATAGGCCCAGCTGACCCAAACATTATTAACATAAAATGAGCAGCCAATTAATAAAATAATTAAGCCCATTTACCCTGCCAATTTCTACATTAAGGTCTAGCCTAATATTTAAAATCAGGCCCAACATTTATCCCACAATTAATTAAATAATTAGCCCAGCAGCCCATTACCATTTAATTAAAATTGGGCCCTAAAAACAGTTGAATTAATAAAAACAACCCAGGCCCAAAACCAAATTAAATAAAATGAGTAGCCCTTAAGATTTCAATTAAAATGGGCCTTTAAATCCAGCCCAAAACCAAATTGAATCAGTCCAAAGGGGGAGCCTAAATCCACAGCCCATCAAGGAAGCCCAAAACCAAGAAATTGGGCCCTTGAAATGCTGCCCTAATGCAGCCGCCGCCATCCCTGAACCCGACAGCAAACTCCGGCCATTACAGCGGCGCCGACCAACCGCTGTTTCGCTTCCTGCTGCTCTTCGGCTGGCTCCGGTGACCGCGCCCTGCTAACGCCCGCCGCCAGCCACCTGCCTCCACTCGTCGCTCGACGCCACTTCGATGCAACTCGATCAGCGCCGCCGCGTCACTACCTGCAGCCATCTCTCAACCTGCAGTAGCTTACCGCCGGCGCTTCTAGGCGCCGCTACGGCTAACGACTGCCATCAATAATCAGCCGCTCCTGGACTCGGCCCGCTCGAAGCCACCGCCGACTCGTCCACAGCCCATGTGCGCCGAAAGCCTAATCAGTTCGCCATTTGCCAGCACGACGCCGATCGGAGTTCATCCGCACCAGCCGCGCAGCTGTGCGCTTCCTACACGCGCCATCAGCAGCCCACTAGAATCCTCGACCGATCAGACGCTGCTGCTTCACCCGGAGATTGGAGTGGGTTGCCTCGATCAAACGACTCCTCTGTGAGTCGCACCAAATCGTGCAGTCGATCAGTAAGGAATCCGCCCAGATCGCTCAGATAAGATGCATCGATCTGAACATCCACAATCTCAATCCATCGCCGGATTTTCACCACTCCGTTCGACACCGCCAATTGATCCACCACCGATCACACCGCTCAAGGCCGCCACCCCGATGATAGCTGCCGACACATGCCTCATCAGCTGCGACCTGCCGCCGTTTATACCCCCAGATGGTCTAGTTCCTGGGTTCGGTGGTTAACACCCCAGCCGCCGCCCCGATGCCACCTTCAGCCGCTGTCAGCCCAGCATACCAAGCCTTCAGCCCCATCGCTATCGTGACCCCGTGGTCAACGTCGTGTGGGAACAGTGTCCAGCAAGAAAAAATCACCGATGATGGTCCATCCGTGTGTGTACAGTGAGAACAATTACAATAATCACACACAAATTCAACGATTCTAGCACATAGGAATAATGTATAATACACACATGTACAATCCCTTTCATCAGGTCTAGAAACGTACTGTGATAATTGAAACACGAGAACACACAGCAACAAGTGATAATATTCAGATCATTACATATAATCAAATAATCACAAAAACCCTAACTAACGTCTCACGTTTCACCACGAAACCAACGCTCTGATACCAATTGTTGGCAATTGGATCTTGTGGTTCAAACGTGATCCGTTTAGGATTTCAGGCAAACAATCAGCGGAAGCGATTTAAACAAGTTTACCGTACTTCTGGGTTGATGTAGAGGATGAACCGTTGCAGAGAACCACCTCTCAATCTTCTGCAGTATGTCCCAAGTTGAATCCTGCTGTTGTGTGGGCAACAATCCGCAGGATTCTCTCAATCTGCTCCTGTTCTTTCTAACTGTCAAATGAGGCACTGACTTAGGGTTAACAGGAACTGAGATAACTTATTTATAAGGGCTACTGCAGGGACCAGGAGGAGAAATTGGGCTGGGCCTCAATTGAATTTAATTAACCAAGCTTAGCCCAAAGCTTTTAATTAAATCCAATAATAATAATATAGTCCACTAAAATATTATTATTGCACTACCCATCCAATCCCAAATTATGTTCTGGGCTCCTTCTTATTATAAGCCCGATAGTCTCCCTATGTTTAAGAAAAACAATGTCCATTAATTAATTAAGTTACTGACAACTCAAATTAATTAATATCTCATCTGAGAGTAGTACCACTCAACCTTATTATCATGCCGGAAATTAATCCACTTGCAAGATTTACATGATAAACCTTATGAGCTCCTCAAGGGGACATCATCAACCTATGACGGACATGGATTCCTTCTACAATCAACAGCACACCATAGATACAGTACTATTTCCCAACTCACCGAGTTTGTTGATTTAATACTTATAAATCTCACCCATTGATGAATCAAAGAAATACATACTGCCCTACGTGTCGAGATTATTGTATAGGGATTAAGAGTACGAACTTCCATAATAACAGAGATCAAGTTCTTCTATAAGTCAGTATAAGTCAAACGATCTCAGGTGGTCCTGCTCAATACACACAAGTGCACTAATGTGATTCTATAGCCAAGACAAGCTAATACCAAACCACACTACAACCATACCGATAGAGAGTCCCCGTCTATCTCAGTTGTGAGCATCTGTTTATACTTTATAAGGAAACTGATAATATGATCTTCCACGTGTTGTCGCACAACATATTATCTACAGTATAAAGTAAATGGACTATTGCATCATGCATATAAAATAAATTATAAGATGCAATCATTTGATCAATGATTCTCATTACAAATATTGTTATGACATTGTTCATACTAAAGCTAGACTTTTAGTATACAATCCAACACTGAGGATACTCACACGTGTCAAAAGCTTATCTATTTGTGTTTATAGAATAGATTCGCGTGGTCTAGCGATGCGTCCATAAACCACAAGGCAGAGTCGAAAATCAACACATGAAAGTACGAATTAACGAAGAAAACTGGATGGCCTAACGAACTACCTATTATCTTATTTGATCACAACTATTATTCTCTTGTTCTTGTTATTTATTAGCTATTTTAATAGTTACTTAGTTTATAAACCAACTATTTTATTTCCAAAATAGTCATAATCTACTATAACGTAATTAAATTGATATTTATCTTTCCCGTGGATTCGATATTTAACTTGGTCACCTTCGAAACTACAATTAATATCCTTCATACTTAGGGATTAATTGTGTGTTGAGAAAACGCTCATCAAGTTTTTGGCACCGTTGCCGGGGACGGCTTAAAATATCTTTTTGTTATTTCTAGTTTGTTAAGGTTATTTTTCTTGTTTTGTTGTTTTAATTCTAGTTCTTTTTAGGTGCATGCTTACGAGATCAAAGAAAGGTGAACTTGAACCGTACAATCCTGAAATCGGAGCATCGTCAAGAAAGAAGAAGAAGAAGAGCAAGGCAAATATTATTGATCCAACTGAAGCTCTGAATTTTGGAGTTGAAGTTGACGAGCAGAATTCGCAGATGATTGAAGCTACAACTGAAGTTAATTCGGGAGTAAGGACAGTCAACATGGCAGCGAATCCGGATAATCTAGCCATCCGAGAGGTTTTCAGAAACAATGGGGCTGGAAATTTTGGGCTTCTAGGAGCAAGGGGAACTAATTCAGCGTTCGATCTTCATCCCGGTCTTATTAGCATGATAGAAAGGAACTCCTTTTCAGGAGGGTCTTTCGAGGATCCGCAGCAGCATCTGAACAAGTTCTTGGGCTATGCAAGTACTCAAAAAGACACAGGAGAACATGAAGATGCAAGGAAGATCCTTTTGTTCAAATTCTCGCTTACTGAAAAGGCGAGAGATTGGTACGACACTATCAACGCAGCTGAGTGCACCACTTGGGAGCAACTGAAGTTAAGGTTCTTGGAGAGGTATATGCCACCTTCAAAGGTGTTTAAGATGAAGCAAGACATTAACCAATTCGCTATGGGTGGAGGAGAAAAATTTCATGAAGCATGGGATAGATTCAAGGACATGCTTAGGAAGTGTCCTCAACATGGGCTATCTAAAGCTCAATATATCAGTATATTCTACAATGGATTGGACTGTGATTCACGAGTTTTATTGGATGCTTCCTCCAATGGAGCATTGCTTACAAAGTCATCCGTAGAGGCCGAAAAGTTGTTTGAAGATATATCGATGAATTCGAGGGATTGGCCAACTGATAGAGTTAGAGGTACTTATGTCCTTGGTAAGGTAGCTAAGGTTGAACAAGCAATGGTTAAAACAAGTAGAGAGGATGAGATTGTCTCTAGCTTGTCCAATATCAACAAGCTACTTGAATCCCAACAGAAGCAAATCAGCGAATTATCTCAGCGCGTACCAATCATGCAGCAGGAGTTAAAGAATGAGGCACCAATCCAAGAGGAGTTGGAAGAGGCACACTATGCCATGGGTCAAAGTATTCAAGGGACTAGGTATCCAGACCAAGAAAACCGGAACTACCAAGGGAACTATCGAGGAAACTTTAATAATCGTGGTCCCCCGGGTGGTTATCAACAGCCTAGGAGGCCGGAGTTCTCATGGAGCAATCCGAAAAATGTGATTCAACCTCCGATGGGTGTTGATCCGGGTGCTAAGGTGGAAGAAGGGAAACTGGGTCTTGAGGATACTGTGAACAGGTATATGGCCAAGAATGATGAAAGAGTTAACCGCCTTGAGGCCAAACTTGAAAAGAAAATCGATGCGACCCATGAGGTTATATCTAAGCAGGTGAAGGACCTTACGTTACTGATGGGGGAGATGGCAGGTAGTGTTAACAAGCTTACTCAAACTCTTGAGAAGGGGAAGTTCCCATCTCAAAGTATTGAGAATCCAAGGTCCTGCAACGCCATCACATTAAGGTCGGAAACACAGTACGAGGGACCTATGAGGCCGAAATCAAATTTGAACATGTCTAGGGCAAGGTTCGAACATGGTTCGACCAACATTGAAGGTCGAACATATAGGGGAGGTCGAACCAATACACTGGACACGATCAGGAGAGACTACAACATCGGTTCGACCAAACTACAGATGGTTCGACTTGTCCCACAGGTCGAACCATGGTCGAACCCCACAACTCAGAGCACTCTATTTTTCCAGAATACCAGTTCGACCAAACCAATCTTGGTTCGACCTATCTAACAGGTCGAACCGCACCACTTAGAGCACTCTATTTTGTCACAGCAACGGTTTGACCACGACGATCATGGTTCGACCTATCAAACAGGTCAAACCTTGGTCGAACCATATGGCGGAAGGAGTACAGTAGGCCGGTTCGACCTAGGTACCCATGGTTCAACCTGTTTCACAGGTCGAACCTAGGTCGAACCTCAAATTCAAAAAGAGAGCCATTGTCCAGAAGGTAGGTTCGACCAGTACGTGCATGGTTCGACCTGTTCCACAGGTCGAACCCTGGTCGAACCCCACCAGAAATTGCCTGTTGCCACTCCGAACACTCTCGATGATGTTGATGCTACTCCAGTGGTTCGAAATGAACAAAGTACTAAGATAATAGCTGAGAAAAAATGGGAGAGAGCTAAGCGTTTGAGAGCCGAAAAGGAGAAAGCGGAGAAGGTTGATCGTGATGAATGGGGGATTCCCAAAACAAAGATACCTCCGCCGTTTTCTTACAAGCTTGTGAAGAAGGGATTGGAAGAGAAGTTCAAGAAGTTTTCAGAGATAATGAACAAAATAAGCTTGAGCATTCCTTTCTCAGAGGCAATCATGGAGATGCCGTACTATGCCCGATTTCTAAAGGACATATTGTTGAAGAAGCGGAGCTTAACCGGAATTGAAATGGTGAATTTATCTGAGAATTGCAGCTCAATCATCCAAAGGAAGCTGCCACAAAAGATGAAGGATCCGGGGAGCTTCACTATTCTATGTGAAATCGAAAAGGAGCCAGCACGGCGAGCTTTGTACGATCTAGGGGCAAGCATAAATTTGATGCCTTTGTCCATCTTTCAGAGGCTTGGTTTGAGGAAATTGACCCCTACAACAGTAGTTCTCCAATTGGCGGACAGGTCGATGACGTTTCCAAAATGTATAATTGAAGACGTTCTAGTCAAAGTGGAGAAGCTAGTCTTTCCTGTGGACTTTCTTGTGCTAGAGATGAAAAAGACAAGGATAATATCCCTTTAATCTTGGGGAGACCTTTCCTTGCTACTACTGGAGCTATGATTGATGTTCAGAAAGGAGAGCTTAGATTGCGGATGGACAAAGAAGAAGTTCTTTTCAACTTAGACAAAGCAATGAAGATGCCCATGGAGTCGCAGTGTCATAGTATTGACGTGGTGGAGGAGATTGTGAAAGAGGACATGTCTCTGATCCTGTCAAAGGATCCTCTTGAGACATGTTTGATGAAATCTCTTACTTATCCCACTACGGAGCTTGACGGACTCTCCAACGAGGTATGTATTGACTTTATTGAAAACTTACTTGCTTTGGGTGATGACAGGTTTGAATCGGGAAGAACTAAGGTGGAAGAAGTCAAATGGACTAGGAAGTACTTGCCTTTAGATAACGAGAGCCCTCCGATAGAGGTGAGGAAAGAGGAGTTGAAACTTTTGCCAGAACACTTGAAGTACGCCTTTCTTGGTGACAATGAAAAATATCCAGTAATTGTATCTTCTTCTCTTGATGATGATCAACTTGAGGAGTTATTGAACGTTCTTAGAAAGTATAAATCTGCGATTGGTTGGTCTCTTGAGGATTTGAAAGGAATTAGTCCTTCGTATTGTATGTATAGGATAAGATTGTTAGACGAGGCAAAGGCAAGTGTTCAGAATCAGCGGAGGGTTAATCCCGCAATTCAAGAGGTAATTAGGAAGCAAATCCTTACGTGGTTGGATGCCGGAATCATATATCCTATAAGTGATAGTCCCCATGTGAGTCCATTGCATGTAGTTCCTAAAAATGGGGGTATGACTGTCGTGAAAGCTGAGGATGGAGAAGCGATAGCTACAAGGATTCCTACGGGATGGCGTACATGTGTAGATTATAGGAAGTTGAATGAAAACACGTGTAAGGATCATTTTCCTCTTCCTTTCATGGATCAAATGTTAGATCGTCTTGCAGGGTATGAGTTTTATTGTTTCTTGGATGGATACTCGGGGTACAACCATATTATGATTGCCCCCCGAGGATCAAGAAAATACCACTTTTACTTGCCCCTATGAGACCTTTGCTTTTCGAAAAATGCCATTTGGGTTATGTAATGCGCCTGCTACTTTTCAGAGATGCATGATGGCAATATTCGATGGGTTGATAGAGAAGATCATGGAGGTGTTCATGGATGATTTTTCTATTTTTGGTTCCTCCTTTGATATTTGTTTGTCTAACCTAGCTACTGTTTTGAAGAGATGCCAAGTGACTAATCTTGTCTTGAATTGGGAGAAGTGCCACTTCATGGTGAAGGATGGGATTGTTCTTGGACATCATGTCTCGGCTAAAGGGTTGCAGGTAGATCGTGCTAAAGTGGTGGCGATTAAGAAGCTTCCACCACCGACCAATGAAAGAGGAGTGCGGTCCTTCCTTGGACACGTCGGTTTTTACAGGAGATTTATAAAAGACTTATCAAAATACTCTAAGCCCTTATCTCACTTACTTGAAAAGGATGTTCCTTTTGTGTTTGATGATGATTGTCTAATAGCTTTTCAAGTTTTGAAGGAGGCGCTTATTTCTGCACCTATCTTGATCACACCGGATTGGACTCAACCGTTTGTACTAATGTGTGATACAAGTGATGTAGCAGTTGGAGTGGTGCTTGGACAGCTGAAGGAAAAGAAGTTTTGCGCCATTTACTACGCGAGTAAGACTTTCGATGCGGCACAAAAGAATTACACGGTAACTGAAAAGGAGTTTTTGGCGGTTGTGTACGCATTCGACAAGTTTCGTCAGTATTTGGTTGGAATGAAGACTATTGTGTACACGGATCATTCTGCGATTCGGTACTTGATGAAAAAGAAGGAGACGAAGCCTAGGATCATAAGGTGGATTCTTCTACTTCAAGAGTTTGACATGGAGATCCAGGATAAGAAAGGTTCTGATAATGTGCTAACGGATCATCTTTCGAGGTTGGAGACTAGGGAACATTTTGATAATTCTTTCGAGTATATTAAGGAAATGTTTCCAGATGAAAAGATCATGGCCGTATTTGTTGAAGGAGCTGAGCGAGCGTGTGTGGTTGCTGCGCAGAGAGTTGATCCATGGTATGCAGATTATGTTAATTATATTGCTGTGGGAGAAATTCCAAGGGATCTCAATCGATATCAACTTGCTAAATTCAAAAGGGATGTTGAGACTTTCATATGGTATCATCCGTAGGTGTGTGCCCGAGATGGAGATGGAGAGTGTTCTCGAGTTTTGCCATGCACAATCTAACGGGGGGCACTTCGGCGCTCAAAAGACAGCAGTCAAGGTACTTCAGTCCGCTCTTTATTGGCCTACGTTGTTCAAGGATTGTGAGATCTATGTGGCGTATTGCGATAGATGTCAACGCATGGGGAACATCGGTAGGAGAGACGAGATGCCGCTTCAGCCAAGCATAGTGGTCGAGATTTTTGATGTATGGGGTATCGATTTTATGGGACCTTTTCCCCCATCTAATGGATTTCTCTACATTCTACTTGCGGTGGATTATATTTCTAAGTGGGTGGAAGCGATTCCTACTCGCTTAAATGATTCGAAAACTGTTATATCTTTCTTGAAGAACATATCTTTGCCCGTTTTGGAGTCCCTAGAGCACTTATTAGTGATGGAGGTACGCACTTCGTAAATAAATTTCTTGAGAAGGTGCTCAAAGGGTATGGTGTTAAGCATAGGGTTACTACACCCTATCATCCTCAAGCGAATGGGCAAGCGGAGGTCTCTAACCGTCAAGTCAAACAGATTTTGGAGAAAGTGGTCGGAACCAATAGAAAAGATTAGGCTTTGAAGCTCGATGATGTCGTGTGGGGATTCCGGACCACGTACAAGACGGTGTTAGATATGTCACCATATCAGATTGTTTATGGGAAGCTGTGCCACTTACCTGTAGAGATTCAACACAAAGCGTTTTAGGCTTTGCGAAGCTTGAACTTGACTCTCAAGGATGTGAAGGAGTTGAGGATTACTCACATCAATCTTTTGGATGAGTTTCGGAGTCGTGCGTACAAGAATTCAGTGATCTATAAGGAAAGGATTAAGAGGTGGCATGATTCGAAGATCTCGTACAAGGAGTTCAAGCAAGGAGACGAGATATTACTCTTTAACTCTCGTTTAAAGCTTTTTGTAGGCAAGTTGAAATCAAAGTGGACGGGACCGTTCATGATTCATCGAGTCTTAGGAGGGGGGAGTTTTGAGCTTATTGACAAGGATGGAGACATTTTTTGGCGAATGGACATCGCTTGAAGCATTACAAGTCGCCGGATGATGTTTGTGTCATCTTTGTGGATACCTTGATCTGATTTGGTACCGTCGTGACTCTCCGACGTTAAACATGAGCGCCTCTTGGGGGCTTTCCCTCCCGTTTTAATGCTTTATTTCATTTGTGTGAGTAAGAAATTTTTATATTTGAAGTGCTTACTTATTGGCAATTACATCTCTTTGCAAACTTAGTTTCAACTATAGTTTCTACTAAGTTTGGGGGGGTGTGATGTACTTACCTTGATAAGCACCTATAGTATAATATTTTCTTTGTGATGTTTGTTAGGGGAGTTGGTTTTTGCGCCATATTAAAATTTTAATCGATTTTGATGTGATAATTTTTTTACAACTTGCCTAATGTTTAGTGGGTTTTGGTTGTGTTTTCTTTTACGGAGTTACTCATGAATGATACTTTGTGGAACAAATTTTGGATGAAGTTGTACTTTAGTTGGTATCTAATGATTCGTATTGAAGTTTGAAGTGAATAGGGATTAAAGAACACTCAGTTTGGAAGCTTAAAAGGGTAGTTCGACCAAAGCCAGGAGAGCTTCGACCAGTGCCAGGAGGTCGAACCGAGCAGAGGAAGTCGAACCGACGCAGAAAATCATCCAGCGAGGTGGTTCGACCTGATCATTCTTGGTTCGACCTGTCTAACAGGTCGAACCAAGGTCGAACCCGGTGACTTAAATCTTACAGTAGGGTGGTTCGACCTGAGCCGTTATGGTTCGACCTACTTAGAAGGTCGAACCTGAGGTCGAACTAGTCCGTTCAGAGCACTCTGTTTTTCAGGTGATAGGTTCGACCATGACATTCATGGTTCGACCTGTTCAGAAGGTCGAACCCAGGTTGAACCACGAGGAGTAGTTGTCCAGAAGGTAGGTTCGACCTGTCACAAGAGTGGTTCGACCTATTCAGAAGGTCGAACCTAGGTCAAACCCAAAAGGTAAGTTTGTCCAGAAGGTAGGTTCGACCTCGTCACTCGAGGTTCGACCTATTCCGCAGGTCACACCCGAGGTCGAACCCAGTCAGGTACGCATTTTAAGTTGGATTTTTAGAAGGGTTCGATCATTCTTCTTGTTCACCAAACCTCGAACCCTCCCCGAACCTTAATACCCTTGCACAAATTCGTCAATTACACTTGATTTTGCACCGATTACACAACATTACACTCTTAATTCTTGAATTGGGGGTGGATTTGGGCGATTTTCGTCGCGAATTAAGGGAGTCGCGTTTTTGAGTGTTGTGTGCAAATTATCGATTGTTAACCATGGGCAAGACTAAAGGTACGTTCTTTCAACTCAATTACCTTAGGATTGAAGTTTATTGCAAGAAATGTGTTGTGGGTAAGTTGATTGATGTTGATTTTGGTTGAAATTCATGGTGATAATTGATATTTTTGAGTTGATTCATATGAATTCATGTTTATTGGTTTGAGATTGCTTGATTATGGATAGCACTTGAGTTTTATGTGGATTGATCAAGGATATGATGCATCTAGATGAATGAGCATGTTAATTAGGTTTGAATTGTTGATAGTTTGAGTTGTTCATGAAGTTCAATTGTTGAAATTTATGTTGAATGGCTTGAATTGGTTGATGCATGCTTGTTGTTGATGATTTGAAAATTAAAGAGAGTGTGATTGATGATGTTTTGAGCATGATGAATGAGCAAGTGATGTTGAGATGATAGTTGGGTTGATTAAGCATGGAAGCTTGAAGTCTTGAGTAGAGTATAGGATATGCTAGTCATATACTTGTGTTCTTATCTTGTTGGTTGTATTGAAATAGTTTGTTTTCAGGAAAGGGACAAGGATCAAGTAAAAGGAAAGGTAAGGCGAATGAAGCAAGATCGAAGAAGAGGAATGACAGGCCTTCGAATGTGGACACAGTGACAAGGAAGCTGAGGCTACAAGATCGTTTACCCAAAAACTTTAAAATTCAAATGCAAAACTGGGATGAGATTAAAGAAAAATAGGAAGAAGTCTCGGACAAGATAGCTCGTACTCGATACCAAGATGATGAGACGATGAGGATAATGAGAATCGGGAATGATATTTTCTGGATGTTCGATCAAGTGGGTATCCGGAGGTTTATGGAGTTAAAGAAGCCAACGTATTTCTATGTTACAGCGGAAATAGTTTGCTCATTCGAGATGGTGAAGGACCCGCTTGGGTACCCGTATCAGTGTACGTTTCAGCTTGGTGGAGTGAGTAGGAGATGGACGTCTGAAGATTTTAATGAACTGTTTGAGACGCCTTTCGGAATCTCTCGTTTGGAGAATGGTGCGTTTAACGCTAATAGGTTTTGGAGAGAGATCACAGGGGAGATTGGAGATTATAAGATTTGGCAGGCTCGTGCTTCTTTGATAAAGAATCCAGTTTTGAGATACATGGATCGTGTCTTGAGCAACACGTTGTTCGCCCGCTCAGAGGAGAGTGTTGTGTCCAGAGGAGAGCTTTACGCCTTGTGGTGTATGCTAAATGGGGTGCAGTTCAATGTTGGAGCGTATTTCATTGCACAGCTACATCGATTCAGGACCATTGGGTTTCAAAAGGTGAATATTGGAGGGTTACTGACGATCGTGGCTGAGCATTATAACTTGGATTTTACCGGCATCACACCAGTTAGAGGAGAGCCCGATTTGGCGATGTTTACATGCGTGAAAGGATGATTTGCACATTTCCGAGATGGGGATTGTTTCTTCACAAGGGGACTCAAGCCCTTCGAATTCATGTTTCCCTTCGACGTGAGTAACTTGACAACTATTCGGGTTGCGAGGAACAAGTTGATGGATTCTCTCGGACACAATGCCTTATCCATGGCAGCAAGGTCGGGTGGTGATTGGAGGACTGTGTCGCAGATGTGTGCGGATGGTAGGATGGCGGAGTTATAGCAGATTGTTGATCAAGGAGAGTTCCGTCCACCACAGCAGCCTGAGGAGGAAGAGCAGCCTGAGGAGGAGCAGCAGGATGAAGAGATGCCGATGCAGCATGACGCACCTCAGCATGAGCCAGCACCGCGTCAGCAGCGGGCTGTCCCGAATGATACACGGGAGCAGCTCCACCTTATTCATGAGCAGCTGGTCGCGATCGTTGCTAGCCAGCAGGAGACAAACCGACAGCTCGCACTCGCCAATGCCAACTATGCTACGCTGAATGAGAGGTATACGGTTTTGAATGAGAAAGTTGGTAGGTTGGGTGATCGAGTTGATTACTTGGAGAGGCACATCGGTGATTTGCACCGGATTGTGGAACGGAGGCTTGATGATGAGGATGATGATGATGAGGATGATGATGCTCCGGAGGAGTAGTTTTTCAGGTTTTCTTTGGTTTCATCCGATTCATCTTGATTTTTATTATTTTTCTTTTTATCTTTATAGGTTGGGGTGTGATTCATGCGTGAGTGGAATGTATAAGTGATATCTTGTATGATTGATTGGGTATAAGCTTATTGATTTTTGTGCATTCATATGTTCATGTGTTAATTTCTATTGATGAAAAGCATGTATAATTGATAAGTATATTGACTTCTTGTGAAATTGATCTTAATTATGTGCTATGAGGAGTACGTAGTATTCTAATTACCTATGTGAGGATTTGAGCTTTTTAATCATGCTTGATCATGATTATTTTATTCTTGAGAGGATCATTCGTATGAACGTATTCTAGAACTTGGCTTGGAGTCTTGTGTGAGACTTATGATTGATAAATTGCTAGGACATGATCTTAGGCCATTATTTTGTGATTAAGCTATTTAGCCAAATTTATCTTTCCTAATGATCTTATTAACCTTTGGATGCCCCGTTGAGCCGTTAAAGCTTTTTCTTTGGTAGCCGAAGTAAATAATCTTATAAACCTTTACTTGAGCCTTGATTAACCTAATCATTGGTAGAGAGAGTGGAGGTGAGTAAGTGTTGCAAAAAAAGAAAAGGAAGATAGAATATGGTTGGAAGATAGAATATGATTGGATGAAAAGAATATGGTTGGATGAAAAGAATATGGTTAAATCTTGTTTAGGGGTAGTGCCCGAAACTGGTACCCCGATTATTTTTATACTTGGTGTGTGAAGCTTAGCAGCTGATGGCCTATATATATGAGAAGGGTAGTGCCTGAAATCGGTACCTGAATTTTTTAAAAAGATGATGTTGATGCCATGAAAAGAAGGAAAATTCAGGAATTTTACAAGTTCAAGAGACGACATTGGAGGAGAACTTGCTGTAAGAAGAAAAATTCGAGAACCTCCAAGGTAACTCTCTACTAGTGTATTAAGTCACTAAGTCCAAATTTTCCTACCTTTTTCCAAAGAGCCAACATTACAACCCAAAAACAAGTCCTTTGTGATCCTAGTGAGAGTTGATTATAAGTTGATTTTTGAGACCTTTGCCAAGCTTATGGTTACGCGTGAATATGGATTGATATGAATGTTTATATTAACCTATATAGTGCCTCACGCACTTGAGTGAAAGAGAATAAATACTTATCTTGTGAGCTAGATTACTTAGTACTCCGAATGGTGTGTGATTGGATTGGTTTTGCATGAGTGATATATATGAAGCAATTAATACTTGTTTGATTTAATGAAGTTGCATCTGTGATATGTGTTGTACTTGATCTTGGTGAATTATACACGACACCTGTGGTTTGATTTGGTTGCCTCGGGACGAGCAACATATAAGTTTGAGGGTTTGATGAGTGTGTAAATTCACAAGTTTGGCATCATGTTTTGTACTAGTTTGGAGAGTTTTGAGGTGAAAATAGGTGGAACACCTATATATATTGTGAATTAGCATGAATCAGGTGTTAGTGGAGCTATTTAAGTGGTTTTCATAGCAAAAACGGAGTGGAAGTGCCAAGAATCAAAGAGACAAAGTCGAGACCACGCGAACCGCCAAGGAAAGAGTAGGGTTCGACCTGGTTGGAGGAGGGTTCGACCTCTCCTACAGGTTGAACCAGCATTGCGAAACAATAGAAGAAGGGTTCGACCACGACTCAAGGGGTTCGACCTGTTTGATCAGGTCGAACCATGGTCGAACCAGTTCGCGAGAAGATGGGTTCGATCACAACGTTGGTTCGACCTGACAGTTGGTCGAACCAGGAGCGGAAATTATCCAGTAGCATGGTTCGACCTGAGGTTCGACCTGTAAGGGAGTGATTCGACCTGTACAAGAGGTCAAACCAAGTGCAGAATGTGTCCAGTAGCAGGGTTCGACCTGTGGTTCGACTTGTGGTCGATGGTTCGACCTGTTTGACGAGGTCGAACCAAAACGCGGAAACTTACCTTATCCGGATTTTCGAGGCCAAAACGTGTGGGATCACTTGAAAAGCCCATTCCAAGCCCTAGAGACGTGATTACAAGTATAAAAGGAGGCTCATGCAGTCAAGAGGACGACGACGCGAGAATCCTAAGAGGAGACAAGAGAAGAGATTGGTGATCCATCCGGAGGGTGGTGACAGAGGTGTAGCTGGAGATTCAAGTAAGATTGGTCCAACTAACCATGATTGTTCTTATATCAATCATGGGCTAGAGTCACTTCGGTAGTTCTAGGGTTATGAAGGTTTCATGAGTTAAATTTGTATTTCGTGTGTATACTCCGTACAACACTACTTGTGGTTTAGTTTATATAAGATTGCACGTTTTTAATCCATACTCATAGTTGTTTTGTGCATCAATAATCGTTGTGTAGAGTCTGAATGCATAACATGGTTATTAGTTGAGTGCGTTCACTAATGAGCAGGGTTTATTGTTATAATTCTAAGTGAAGGGATTCCGAAGTCTTATTAGAACTGTCTTATATGAATACTTGTTAATTGAATTGAATTCGGGTTAACAAGTAGGATAAAAAGTATAACTTTATAGTACCTAAAAAGGGAGATCAAATCGGGTTAGAGTACTAAGTGCACGGAAATAATTGATTATGATAGTACCTAAAAAGGGGGTAAAGTATACGTCTTGCTCTGAGGATACTCACCCGTGTCAAAAGCTTATCTATTTGTGTTTATAGAATAGATTCCCGTGGTCTAGCGATGCGTCCATAAACCACAAAGCAGAGTCAAAAATCGACACACGAAAGTACGAATTAACGAAGGAAACTGGATGGCCTGACGAACTACCTATTATCTTATTTGATCACAACTATTATTCTCTTGTTCTTGTTATTTATTAGCTATTTTAATTGTTACTTATTTTATAAACCAACTATTTTATTTCCAAAATAGTCATAATCTACTAGAACGTAATTAAATTGATATTTATCCGTCCCGTGGATTCGATATTTAACTTGGTCACCTTCGAAACTACAATTGATATCCTTCATAATTGGGGATTAATTGTGTGTTGAGAAAACGCTCATCATTGACCCTTTCCCCTAAATAATTATTGTGTGTAATCGTCTGATCATTGCAATTTTTTTATATAATTACTTTTTTTGTTAAAGTTATTATTTTATTTATCATACTAATTTTTCATGAAATTTTTTAATTAGATAACCTTTAGTATCATTTTTTATTAAATAAAGTTACTAATATAACTATACACATAACATAAAATAATATAACCTTTTAATTCACTTGAAAAAAATAAAATAATTACCATATATATATATATATATATATAAAAAACAATAATTGTGAATATTTTTTTTGATCATAGGAGTATATTTTATTATGAGTATGTTTATAAGGAGTAATAAAAATACTAATGGTATAAATTAACCATATATATTTTTTTAAAAATTATTATATGAGTAGTATAACATAACATTAATTAAAATTAATGAATGGTGGTCACATTTTTGTCATTTTTATACTATATATGTGCATAATTCCACCAAATTAACATGTTTTTTTTTTTACTAAGAATCACTTTGTTTTTTAATAAATATAAAAATATTTTAATGAAATAATTATTGACTGTAAAACATCTCCTCTTCATTTTTGTATTGGAAAATTGGGAGCTATAAACAAATAGGTATCCACACATCTTCTCAAAGAAAGCCATATATTCATTCGTCCCAATAACCTTTTTTTTCTTTCTTATTTTTAAGTTTATCTGGTATATATAGTCATGAGACCTAAATACTATCACCTCTTTATTTGGGATACATAAATTGAAAAGATAATTATAAAACAACAATTAACTTTTTTTATGAATTATGCATGCAAATTTTTTATATTACATATTTTTTTATGTATAAAATATAATATTATATTTTGATTAAATTTTATATTATCCCGCGCATCGCACGAGTTTTCTATATATACATAAAAGTACAATAGTGGCTTGCATAAGAAATTGCCGCCAAAAATAAGAAAAAATATTAAAGAAAAAGATCTTTAGGAAAGTGTTATTTTTACTGTGTATCTCGATATACGTGAATCTTCTACAAGAAGATTAAAATTTAATTATATATATTTGACCGGTTGGGGAGCACAGAAATTAACAGACAATAAATATTAATGAGACGAGAGGTGCAGAAGAGCCGGTAGACTCAGAGAGCCGAGCCTCCATCTGCCGATGTGGAAAGTGGAGTCGGGAGCGTCAAGAGAGCCTCCATTATATTTTAACAAATAGAAATTGTTCATTTAGAGATATATTTAAAGATATTGTATTATTGAACTTTATATAGAATTTTGAATTATAGAGTGCATATTTACTATACATTGTATTATTAATTTATTAATATATGAAAATAAAATTATATAGAATTTTGAATTATATAGTGTATAGATTCTATACATTGTATTATTATTTTATTAATATATGAAAAAATAAAATTATGTGGAGGGAGTTTCTAAGTTCATATACTTTGTTAACAAAGTATTTCACAATGTTATATATTTAGGAGTAATAAAAAATTTTAAACTTTTATTTCACGAATATTTCGTGATAATGTGGACATTGTATAATTGATAATTCGATTTATTTATATATATATATATATATATATATATATATATATATAATTATTATTTTTTAAATGTATATAAAAGAAAAGACAAAATAGATATTATTGAAAGAGGAACAAAAAAATCACTTATTTGATTTAAATAAATTCCAAAATAATAGTATAATATTCAAGAAGAAAAAAAAATAAAAATCGAATGATTTTTTTTAAATAAATAAATAAACAAAATATGTTGATGATTTTTTTAAATAAATAAATAAACAAAATGTATTGATTTTCAAAGTGAAATGAAAAATAAAATATATGCAGTAATATACAGATGGTACGGAAGATTGACGAGATATAAGTGATTTTAAAAATAGGCAAAAGCTTGTGTGTGCCCGGGCACACGGGAGCACATTCCGTGTTTCTTTAGAATTTTGTGCTAAATTGTACACCCTTTAGTATAAAGATGTGTACCCTTTATTTTACAAGGAAAAAACTTGTGTGAGCCCGGGCACACGGAAGCAGACACCGTGTGCCTTTAGAATTTTGTGTTAAATTGTATACCATTTAGTATAAATATGTGTACCCTTTATTTTCTGAAGAAAAATAAAAAATATATTGAAAAGTGAATGCCCTTTGGAACAAAATGGTGTACCCTTATTAATTAAAATGTATACCCTTTAGAACAAAATAATGTACCCTTATCCATAATACTAAATTCTAAAGGCGCACACAAGTCTCACTCTTTAAAATATGTTAAATTAATTAATATGATAATCATTCCTATTATTTAACAAATAATTTTTACATAAATAATATTCATTACCATTCCTTACTACTGTACTACTATAATTATCATTCTTATTCCAATTTCTATTAATAAATCGAAAATAATAGTATCATAGTCAAGAAGGAAAAAAATGAAAATTTAATTTTTTTAAAAAAATAAATTAATAAACAAAGGAAAAGACTTGTTTGAGACCGTCTCACGTAAGGGCTTATGTGAGACAGTCAGAAAGTGATAACTTTTATGAATGAAAGTGATAATAAATTAATAAAAAGTGATAATGCTATTTCATGAACAATTTATAGAATAATTAAAAGTGATAACATTTTACAGCTAAAGTGATAATGTTTTATAGCAAAAGTGATAACCATAAATAAAATGTGTTGATTTTCAAATTGAAATAAAAAATAAAATATATGCAGTAATATGCCGATGGTATGGAAGATGAAAGAGATATAAGTAATTTTAAAAATATGTTAAATTAATTAATATGACAATCATTCCTATTATTTACCAAATAATTTTTACATTATTCATTACCATTCCTTACTACTATAATATTATATTTACCAAATAATTTTATAATACAACCCTCAACATATTCACCTTCTATAATATCTTCTCATTTAATATTCAAAGTCTATTTATCTATCTTTTTTTATTCTAAAAATAAATATATATTCTAATATATTGATTTGACATAAAATTTAAAATCTACCATATCAAAAATCCAAAACAAATATATATCAATATTTATTATATTTTTAAATACAAAATTCTCAATTTTATTTCTCAATTGAATATCACTTATTAAAATGAAGAAATTTATATTTTTTTTAATAACCGTGCATTGCACGGGGCATTACTAATTTCTTTAAAGTAGTACTATTAATTATAAGTTGATTCTACTTAGTTATTCTGTAAAATTATTTTGTTATAATGTTCTCAGTCTTGCCGTGCAGCCGTTGTAATAATAATAATTTGGGGGGTTTACCCTAGGGATGGCAATTTGGGCCCGCCCCGATTGGGCCGGGTCCGCCCCGCCCCGCACAGAGAATGGGGCGGGTCAGGTCGGATCTGGCTCCTAGCCTCGCCCCGGCCCGCCCCGCCCCTAAAATATAAAATTTTTTATTTAAAATATTTATTATATAATATAATTTATTAATTTATATTAAATATTATACATACATTTTTATTTAACTTAAATAAAAAAATCATATATAGGAATTATATTTAACTATTACAAAATATTTTATTACAATATTATATATATCATTGAATATATAATGTAATAAAATAATTTTAAAAATGAAAATAAAGTTTAATTATTTAATTTAAAATTTAAATTTACTTCATTTTATTTTAATTTAAAATTTTCTATTTGAATTTATTATAATTTAAAAAAAAAAAAAAAAACGGGGCGGGGAAAAAGGGGCATGGGGCGGGGCGGGCCACCTAGGTACCCGGCCCGATCCGCCCCATTGCCATGCCTAGTTTACCCATCCGAATTCCAATAAAATTATGTTGTGTAAATTTATATTTCAATTGCACTTGCAATATAAGGTTAAATTAATATGATTAACATGTTTCAAACCTCTCAAATAGGAGTTAAAATCCTTTTTGTCCCATAACTATAGGAAATTTTTGATTCCGTCCCAAAAAAGATAAAATTTTCAATTTCGTCCCATAACTCGTGATATTGGCCAATTTTGGTCCCAAAATCGCCGAAAATTGGTTATTTGGCCGGAAAATAAATTGGGGCTTTCCGGTAGCTTAAAACCTCAATTCTCCATTACAATTCTAGTACACTGATTGAAGTTTGTGAACACCTAATTTTTTTTGTACTCCCTGTTAATCTTTTGGTTATTTACAGCAGGAAATCAGATTTCTCTGGTTTCTATCCAAACTTATTTACTTTTTAGCTAGGTTTTCACCTTGAATATGGATTGTATTTTTGAGTTTCATGTTGACAGAAATTCGTGGGGTTGACAGTTTAGTTAATTCCGCCTGATCTTTACTGGGTTTCTCACAGAAATTCTAAGATTTTTTTTGTAATATTTTTTATTTTTTAGACAATCCAGTGAAGTTCTGAGTTTATTATAATCAATTATCATCTCGATTTATGCTGGATTCTCCAGATTAATGTTTACGAGTATATTCTTAAAATTCTCAATACCTGAATGCTTCAAATCATCCAAGACTTGGCCGATGGAATAAAAAGAACCCACATCCCCCAACTTTTGGAGAACTTGCTCGTATACAGGAAAAGTGGGTACAAAGTTTGGCTGCTTGGAGGCCCACTGGAAGAGACAAAGGGTCGAAGTTCCATCATTTTCATGGCGGAGGTTACCCACTAAACCTCCTGGAGAAACAACCAATGAGAGATTTCGTGAAAATGGGATTGGAGTCAGTTTCGTGGGCTTTGAAATCTGATGAGAAAAGATGGGGTGGTTCAAATTGTGAGAAGAAATCCATGGGTGGCACTTCAGGCAAGAAGTGAAAGCCATTCAAGCAATTATTCAAACATCTGGTGTGCTACAAAAGACACTAGTAAGATATATTTTGACTGATATTGAGGAAAATGGTGCTCGAGTTCAACTTCTAAATCCCAAGTAGATTAGTTTCGGCCAAGTGGAAAAGAAGAAGTAAAACAGAGAAGAAAATTTCGTTGATTGTAGAAGACCAACGTAAAACCGGTAGGATAAGTATTCTCACAATAATCTGCAAGTTGTAATCGAGAATTGAGGATTTAAGCTACCAGAAAGCCCCAATTTGAGGGATCACATGTGCAGCTTGTTCGATTTTCCGGCCAAAAAATCAATTTCCGACGATTTTGGGACCAAAATTGGCTAATATCAGGAGTTATGGGACGAAATTGAAAATTTTATCTCTTTTGGGATGGAATAAAAAATTCCTTATAGTTATGGGACCAAAAATGATTTTAACTCTCTCAAATAGTAACTAAAGAGTTGTAAGATCTTTTAAGGGAGGATTACTACTAGGTACACAAAAAAACTCTTAATTACTATGAGATACAAACATACAAAAATATTACTACTAAATACATAAATATATAGTGATATTCCAATATTACCCCTACAATGTGCTGCACATAAATATTGTGTGCAGAAAAAGTGTGTGCAGTAAAAAAAGTGTGTGCAGCAAAAAAATGTGGTGGTCCAGTGGTGGTCCGGCAAAGCTCCGACGATGGCAGTGGTGGAAGCAGTTTTCCGGTAGCCGATCGGCGGTCCACGCGGTGCTCTGGTGACTAGCCAACGGCGGTCTGGCGGTGGGTGAGGGATTAGGGTTTGTGGTTTAGAAGTGTATTGGTTTAGGGTTATATTTTATATTTTAGTTTAATATTTTGTATGTGAGAGTAATTATTTTAAATCAATATATCTTGTAGTAATTAGGAGTACAAAGTGTGTACCTATGAGTAATTAATCCGTCTTTGAATTAATTATATATATATATTGAATGATTAATAAAATTAAGGGTTACTTACTATGGGATATTACATAAAATAATGTATAATTGTTATAAATTACATGACTCAATGAACTAATACTCATAACTACACCATATAGATTGTGATACCATAAACACTATAAATGATTAATGCATGTATTCTAATATTCTTAATTATGTGTTTAATTCCTCAGATCAAGCAAACGTGTGTGCAGATGGGCATGACAATGGAAAATAATTCATCATCAAGAAGAGCTTCTAGTGGACTTTCTCTTCCTCCTTTATCTATTTCCAATCAAGCTCCATAGCTTTATCCATTTAAGATCAAAAGAAGACAAGTTAGAATTCGACAATTTCATGTAATCATGAAGAAATGAATTTAAATTGTAAAAGAGAATCGAGTCATGATCCATAAGATCATCCGGAGGCTTTAAATGAGACTTGGTTCCATTTTCTTTGTTACGTAAGAATGTAACACTCTTCCCTTTTAAGCTAAATTAAAGCTCTTCTCTTCCAACATCAATTTTTGCTCTCCCCGTAGTTAGAAATGACCTTCCCAAAATGAGTGAAATTTGAGGATCCACCTTCACTTCTAAAACCATGAAATCAACCGGGAAAGCTAGCCCCTTCACTTTAACCTCCACGTCTTCAACAACTCCTAGTGGCTTCACAACCTCTCCATTTACCACTTCAAGAAGGGTAGTAGTAGACTTGAGCTCTCCAATTTCAAGGTTTTTAAAAGTAGCATGAGACATCACATTGACGCTCACCCCCAGTCACATAATGCATCAAAAGTTTCTTTTCCTTCAAAATCACACGGGATTATGAACTTACCCGCATCACCAACTTTTGTATGCCTCTCCTTATGCGCCGATTCACTTGCATCGGGTAGCTCTTCTTTCTTTTTCTCCTCATACTTTTTCTTAAGATTCTTCACATGTTCTTCAAACTCCTTTTTCTTCTCCTCCTTTACAAACATTTGTGGCTAGGGAATAGGGAATGGAGTGATCGAAATACCCCAATAGTCATGTTTGTACTCCTCTTCTTTAATCTTCTCCTCCACTTAATTTTCTTCCTGCACCCTTTTCCACTTAGGTATCCATTTAGGCCACTTCTCTTCTTTCTTACTTATCTCTTCAATTTCTTCACCAATCTTACATTTCACCAACCCTTCTTCATCCTTTCGTTTTTCTTCCATATCAACAAACAAACATTAAGCTTTTAGATTAACCTCGGGTGTGGCCGAAAATTTTTCTTTTTGTTGAACACTCAAAGTACTTGCAATTTGTCTAACATTATACTCCAAAGCTTTGAGTCTCTTCTCATTTGCTTCTTCGGCCTTTTTCAACGCCTCATCTCGAGCTTGGTTCTATGCTACCAATTTTCAAGTAGCTCATCAATCGATATTTTTCCTTTATTGTTCGGTGCCTTAGCCCCTGGTTGGTATCCCGGAGGATAAGCAACCGCATTGTTCGAATTGGAGTAAGAAAAATTTTCATTTCTCCTTTGTTGAGAGTAGGAACTTTCTTCACCTTGATTGTGAAAACCTCCTCCTTGCCTAGGTTGAAAATTACCTTAGAAATTATTTTTGTAATTTCCTTGGTAACCCCTTCCTTGCATGTATAACACATCTTCCACACGTGGAATAGACTTGGCCCATTATTCTCCATTCACCATATTCAAAGGAAGCACACTTGCTCAACTTGTAACCCTTCAACCATATTTGCTCTTTGATTCATACCTTGATTCAAACTCATTTCTTTCAAGACCTCTGCCGCTATCATTTCAACACTTGGCACACTTGACTCAACATTCAAACTTTTGACATTAAACTATTGCCCTTGATCATAACTCTCAAATCCATAGCATCCACTTACTCTCTCCGATGGCCATTGGTAAACATTTGTAGTAATCTCATCAAAAATTCTTATCGCCCTTTCCAGAGTCACTCCAAGTACGGATCCACCTGCCGAAGCATCAACAAGCACTCTTTATCCATTTACTAATCCTTGATAGAAAAATCCAACTTGTTGATTCTTTGGGAATCTATGTTGTGGACACTTACGAAGCATATCCTTAAACCTTTTCCACGCTTTATAAAAACTTTCTTGAGGCATTTGCTTGAATTGAGTAATCAAGCTCTTCATTTGAAGCGTCTTAGAAGGTGGAAAATACTTGTTCAAGAACAATTGTGCAAGCTCATCCCATGTGTTGCAGTACCCGGAGTAATAGTGGAGAGCCATGTTCGATCTCTATCCCTCAACGAGGACGAAAATAACCTCATCCTAATACAATCTTCGCTTACCCCATTCATCTTCATGGTGTTGGCAATCTCAATAAATTGAGGTAGATGAGCATTAGGATCCTCATTCGGAGTTCCACCAAATTGTTGGTCTCTCACCATAGAAATCAAGCCCGTTTTAATTTCAAAGTTGTTGGCATTGATTGGTGGACTCATCATATGTGGCATGGATCTCGGCATAATGAAATCCCGAATCACCCTTTGATCATTATGAATTCCATGTTGCACCAGAGATGGTGGTGGTGGCACATACGCTTGTTGAGGAGGAGCATAAGCTTATGGAAATCCTTGTTGAATTAAAGCTTGTTGAACCATTTGTTGAAGCAAAGCTTGATTGTTGAAAGCTCCATGATTTTGATAGGCATGTTGAGGAGGGTTGATATTGAATTGAGGTGCGTTTTCTTGCACATTTACATGTTGTCCTCCTTATCCATTATGCTCTATTTCCACATGATTTTCTCCTTGAAAATTCACCATTAGCTCACTAGTTTTTGATTTGTTCTCCTTTCTTCTTCTTCGAAAAGTTTGTTCTATTTTCAAGCCAATAGGATCCGATTGTATCCCCCCTGACCTCGTTTGCATACACCTTCACAAAGAAGAGAAGTTAGAACAAAGGCTTTCAAAAGCAAATAACAATAAACAAATAAAACAAAAAAATGTCCCTATTAAGATTACTCGAAACGATCATTCTTCAAGCTACTAGCAACCGTTGCCTCCCCGGCAACGGCGCCATTTGATTAGCCATTTTGTAGTTGGAATGACCAATTCAATAATTTATCGAACCACGGGATGGTAGGTACTAGTGCTTAAGCGATCTCACGTTTCTTGTAATTTTATAAAGACGAATCATCAAAGGAGTGGATGATCAAACAAGTAATAGAATCAATCAAAGCAAGCAAGCAAGCAATGATTAACAAACAAGGTAGATAAATGAAGAGTGGTTTTCCAAGTTAACTAAATGTGAGATTAACAACAATTAAGAAGTGAAAATCCTAGGATAAATGCATCAAATTCATATGAATCATGGGTTTAAGACTAAGGGCCAACACTAAGTTCACTTAAACTCCATCTCGAGATGGATATGATATGAATATTAATAAGCTCAATGGATTGGTTCTCACTCAAACAATTCCAACTAGGTACTAAGCTTGAAATGAGAGTCTCTTCACCCGATTAATCAACCTCTCGATCAAACGAATCAGATGTCCTATCAAAGGGTTCTAAATCCTAAAGGACATCTCTATCTCTTTAAGATCTATAATGCACATGAGGTGTATGACAAAATGATTTAATTAATTATCCTAAATATGCAATTGACTTCTCAATCTAATCACATGTTTAAAACAACAAACCACACAAATCATTATACACATCAAGATTTAAACCATTAATGATAGAAAATCAATTAACCCAATCAACATATGAATTTTAATACACAAATCCCAAAATTATCCAACAACTATCATGTCACTAATCTCACAAGGGAGATTAGCCTACCATATTAAAAAGAAAATCAATGTAGACATTAAGATCCTTACAAAACTTGATGAACAATAAGGTTTCAATACAAAAGTTGGATGAAAACTCCCTTGGATGCCTCCAATGGTGATCTTTTTCTTCCCCTTGCAATCCTTCTCTCTTCCTTGCTTCTTTTCCTCAAATGGATGATGATTTTGATGGTAGGATGATGATACATGGAATGGATGAAGAATAGATGAAGATGATGGTGTAAAATGGAGGAAATAGTGTGATGTGTGTGTGCAGCTCTGAATTTCAGATCCAAGATGATCAAAATGTAGAATGAGTTGGTATTTATACCCCTTGGAGACCTTCTAGAAGATTTATGGAAATTTTCTGATTCTGCACCTACACGACTCGTGTGCTGTAACACGGCTCGAGTTTTGTCAGGGTTTCTCAGTCAACACTAACTTAAGACAGCACACGAGTTGTGTGCTGAAGCACGGCTAAAGAGTGGGGTGGCCATGTTGGATGTTCAGATGCTGGCGCACGGCTGCCTCTTACAGGCCCGTGTTTGGTACATGGGTCGTGCGCTACAGCACGGCACATGTACACTACAAGGCCGGCCGTGTTCATGTTGCCCTGTTTCTTCTTCCTTGTTTCATCTCCCATCTCTGTTTTTACTCCGTTTTCACATGTTTTACATACGATTAAGTTCATTCTCACACATTTCCATAAAAACATAAAACACAACCAAAATACACATAAATACGGATAAAATAATACGAAAACACATATTAAAAGACACTAAAATTTAGGTGAAAATATCACTCATCACTGCGCCCTTCCTTTCAACATCTAAAAATGTTTGCTTTTGGCGTCACATCATTCTTTCTCCTCTGGTTTCCTTTGTAGTAAGTCTATTTTCTTTTTCGTTCAGTGATTTTCTTGCATGGGTTAACTCTTCTCTAATTTAAAATCTACAGAAATATAAAGACTCTTTCATGTGATTATTAATCATGTCAAATCTAATTCTAATATATGGACTATAACAAATTAACTATGAGGTTCATTATATTGGCTACTAGCGGGGAAAATACATTAATTTTAAATTAAATTAATATTATTCTTTTTAAATGTAAAATAAAATATAAATTTATACCTGTCTTTCATTAAATTTAAAAATATATTAAATTAATTATTAATTTTAATAATGCAAATTATTTTGAGACATGCAACAAAATAATTGAGAATTAACTTATTAAAAATAAAAATAAATAATAATTAATGGATGTTTAAGGTAAAACTTCAATATTTATGATAATTGCACCACCATTAACACAATAAATAATTAATACACATAAAATTAAAATTAAAATTAAAATAGAAGCTTATAATATGTGAGTTTTCTTTTATAATATGAGTATTAATTAAATAAGTATTAATTCCAATAACTCCAATAAGTATATTAATTAAATTGGAGCTTATAATATGCAAGTTTTTTTTTTATAATTAAAATTAAGATGACACATAAACTTATTGACACATAAGCACCTAGACTTTATATAAATAGACACATAGGCATCCAAACTTCCTGTAAACTTGACACGTAGAATAACCTATTTTAAAGACAATACGTGGCATAGAAAAACTCAAGATTAGTATTTTTAAGATAGGTCCACTAGCTATCACACTCTTTATGAGTAAATATTGGCTATATATGTAAAACATGAGTTAAAAGTTTTTTTTTCATAACTTCTAAAATTTTAAATTTTGTCCCAAAAAAATATTTGTATAAATTTTGTTTTATAACTATGAGTTTTATTTCAATTTTGCCAAATTTTCGTCGGAACTCTCGATTTTTTCTGGAAATTGATCACGTACGTTGCACGTAACGGATGAATTTGGGGTTTCCGGAGAAAACCGAGGGTTCCGGCGAAAATTGAGCAAAATCGAAATAGAATCTTAAAAGTATAATAGTACATATACCGGATTAACCCGTTTTACCATACGCTCACAATCCCCTCACTCATAATAACTTGCACTTCTTTTTGCTTTCAACAAATAATAAAAATGTTTCCTTTGAATTAGGTATATTGAAACATTTTCTTACATGGATTAACTATCGTAACATCTCTAAATGGTGTTAATAGCATTAGCATATATTAAGGGTTAATTGAAAAAAAAACACTAATTTTAATTACTCTTATTATAAAAAAAGCACTAATTTTAATCTTCATATTTGAGAAATTGTAAAAAAAAAAAACTACATTAAATATTGATGCAAAAAGCACAAAAATTCTTAAAAAGAACAATACTTTTAGTCATAAATGATTAATGCGTGTATTCTAATATTCGTAATTATGTGTTTAATTACTCAGATCAAGCAAACGTGTGTGAAGATGGCCATGAGAATGGAAAATAATAAAGGCATCCAATCAGACAAATGAAGATTTTATGGGAGGATGCCACGGAAGGATTGTGGCATAGTTACAATAAATATATTATGGGATTAATTCAGTAGTATTAAACAATGCTACTACTTTAATTTCTTTGAAGTAGTACTATATATTAATTATAATTTGATTCTACTGAGTTATTCTGTAAAATATTATTGTTATAATGTTCTCAGTTGTAATAATAATAATTTGGGGGGTTTACCCTCCGAATTCCAATAAAATTAAGTTGTGTGAATTTATATTCCAATTGCACTTGCAATATAAGGTTAAATTAATTTAATTAATATGAATTAACATGTTTCAAACCTCTCAAATAGTAACTAAAGAATTGTAAGATTTTCTAATTAATTAGGTTAAATGCATAGAATGTTATAATATTTTAACAAAAATTAATAACCATCCAAATATTTACAAATATCGCGTAATTTAAGGCACTTAATCATGAAAATCACACAAATTTCACCAAAGTACTAATTCTCCAAATATTTATAAATATCGCGCAATTTAAGACACTTAATCATGAAATCCACGCATAATTACAAAAAATCAAGCTATAAAAGGGCCCTAAAAACACGAAATTTCTACTCCGATCAACGATCCTCCTCCATTCTCCTTCCCAAGTAGCAAACACCGTGACTGTATAAGAATGGTGATATACACAGATGAAGGGTAAAAGATGAAAGGTAGAAGATGGACGTTAATTCATGGTTCTTATGATGGATTCTTTTATCTTCCATATGAATTAAGAAGTGAGATATAAATAAGTGTGACAAGGAAATAAGACAAAGCAAATAAAATATTCATAGAAGGAGATTAAAAAAAAAAGGAAAAGAGATATGCGATCATGGAAAATAAGGAAAATATAAATGTCTTCATAAAAAACTAGAAATTTGTGTGGGATTGTCTCACGTAAGCCCTTATGTGAGACGGATAAAAAGTGATAACATTATTATAACTTTCACTATAAAATTTAATCACTGTCGTTATAAAATGTTATCACTTTTTATTTATACTATAAATTGTTCATAAAATAGTTAACTGCATCATTATCACTTTTCATCGATTGAGTATCACTTTTCATAAATAATGTTATCACTTTTTATCCGTCTCATGTAAACTCTTACGTGAGACGGTCTCACACAAGACCTACCCTAACAAAAATAAGAAAATGATATTTATGAAAAATATAAAGGCATCATGGAGGATTATGTTATTTGGAAATTAATTGTGCTTCAATGAAATAGCTAAGAGGGGTAATTTTAAAATATTTTTTGAATTTTTTGTCAATACGTTGCGTGACTTCATAATTTTGAGTAAAACTTTCTCATCCAGACTTTAATTTAAGCGATTCTTGAACCAAAACGATTCTCTCTTCTTTAGCTATCCATCAATGTAAAGAAATCTGCAGAGAGTTTCCTATGTATTTCCCATAATAGATTTGTGTGGCAAGATAATAGATTTTTAATCCGTTTCAACTCCATTTTCATTTTATGCTCTTTTTTCCTGGATTTTCCACCTAAAACACAAAAAAACACATAAAATGTTAGATTTTACTAATATATAGAGGGGTCATTTGCGTGGCAGTATTAGTTGAATAATGGGGTATTAAAATCCAATAAGTGGCATTTGATTAAAATTGATATATAAGTTATTTGTTGTTGGTAAAGATATTGATTTGTAAAATTTGAGTATTTTTTCAATCCTCCCTAAACAAATTGTAAAATATGTTATATATATTGGAAAGGGATGATAATTTTGAAAACGTGTTGTAGGGATATAAGTTAGGTAAAAAAAATTGTGCGTGACTGTCTCACGTAACAGATAAAAAGTAATAACATAATTAATGAAAAGTGATACTCAATCGATGAAAAGTGATAATGATGCAGTGAACTATTTTATAAATAATTTTAGTGTATTTTCATCCTACAACTATATCAAACTTTGCTTTTCAGCCCTAAATAAGTTAATTTTTTCAATTTAGTCCCATCACTTCTTGATTTCGTCGATTTCAGCTCAATTTTAATCGAAAATTCAAATTTTCACCGGAAAAGATGATCAAATTAGGGGAATTCGGCTAACATCATAGTGGCATTCCAAATTAAAATAGGCCAATTAGATCGCCACATTACTACCAATTAATTAAAGAAAAATATTAAAAATAATTCCTGTCCACATGTAACGCTACAATGGCAGCACCTCTTCTGAGCCGCCATCCCCTGTTTCCTCTTTCGAGAGTGGATAGTTTTGATATTTTCCATATGAGGTCACAAAATGGATATGAGGTCAGCATAATTTGGTCACATAACCGTACAACATAGTGACTAGTGCCCAACTAATGGAAAGATTAATAACTTATTATATTCTTATTATTGCTAATAATAATGATTACAAAATTTGTTAGTGAAGAATTAGGTACATTAATAATGTTATATATTTATATAGTAATACACTCTTTGTCCGCTACCAAAGAGTATTATTTTGTTATATGATTATTTTCAAATGGTATCATTTCCTTTTTTCTTAGGGGCATGAGACACACATACACCCCTATAACAACTAAAAGATGAGATTCACATATTACTATTATCTACCACATATTAAATAATAATATTTTTTAAAATTTCAACTAAAAAAAATACAAGGATTTACGTGAAGACAAAGTCTCTTATGAGACGGGTTATTTGTGAGACTGATCGACCCATCACTAAAGTATGCTTATTGTATACATAAAGTATATTTAATGGTTGTTAAAATATATTTTCTAAAGTATGCTGAATTATACATTAAAGCATGATTTTAGTGTGTTATAATATGATTTATTATTAATATACTTTAACTATAAATAAGCATATTTTAGTAAAAAAAACCCGTCTTACAAGAGAATCTCTCTTACGTGAAAAAACTCCAAAAATCGGAGAAAAATCACGAACCAAGAAAATATTACTATGTAAAACTTTTACAATCACACAAAAATTTCTCTCTCTCGACCCCATTCCTACCTCACTATTATAAATTTTTGACTAATCAAACGTTTTCTTCCAACTCTCAAAATAAAGAATATAAGAAAAGAATTTAGAAGAATCAAACACAAATATTATAGTGTATTTCATTGGTACTCAAAACCAAGGGTCTCTTCAAATAACACTAAGGAATTTTCCCTTTTTATCCTCAATCCTTCCTTTTTATATTTTAACAAAACCAACATATACCACATGATTTCATGAAAGATAAAATCATACGTGAATCGTGGCGCATAGAGCTAGTTATATGCGCTCAAATTCAATTTATACCCTTTAGTAATGAATTTTATATCCTTTTATATAAGTATTTATACTCTTGATTTTTTAGGAAAAAAATTAATTTTTTTAGTCAAACTTTTAATACTCTTCATATTTCACCGAATTTTTCATTGAAAAAATGGGCAGTTTTGCATGAAACCATTTCATAATGGGATAATTTTGCACTTTTTAAAAAAATATTTATCACTTTTTAATGAAGATGTCATCACATTTCTTTAAAATATCACTTATACTATAAATTGTTTATGAAATAGTCAGTGCACCATTATCATTTTTTATAAATTCAGTATCACTTTTCATTAAAATGTTATTATTTCTCATTTGTCTCATGAAAGCCATTTCGTGATATGGTCTCACTCAAGTCTTTTGCCTTGAAAAAATAATAATACCTTTATTAATTAGAATGTATACTATTTAAAATAAAATAATATACACTTTAACACCTTGTGCATGCACGAAAAAAAAAAAACTTATTTGTCCAAAAATTTTCGAAAATTTGAGTGATGTACCTCCTCTTCTCTCTCATCTCTCATTATATATATATATATATATATATATATATATATATATATATATATATATATATATATATATATATATATATATATATATATATATAAAAGAAGGCTTCCACCATCAATACACTCACAATCGCCTCACTCATAAAAACTTGCTCTCTCTTTTTTGCCATCAATACACCCTTCCTTTCGACATCTAAAAATGTTTGCTTATGGCTTCGTAATTGTCATCTGGTTATGGCCTTCGAAGTAAGTCTATTTTCTTTTTCTTTCAGTTATTTTCTTGCACGGGTTTACTATGACTTCTCTAATACGAAAAATCTACAGAAATATAAAGACTCTTTCATGTGATTATTAATCATGCCAAATCTAATTCTAATGGATTATAACAAATTCATGACTATGAGGTTCATTATAAGGTGGAATGCACAATAAAATTTATCCTCAACTCTAGCTATCACACTCTTTATGATTTAGAGGGAAAGACTTGTGTGAGACCGTCTCACGTAAGGGCTTACGTGAGACATGTAAAAAGTGATAATTTTTTTAATAAAAAATGATAATTAATAAAAACTGATAATGCTATTTATGAACAGTATAAATGAAAAGTAATAATGTTTTACAACAGAAATGTTTATATTTTATAGCGAAAATAATAACTAATTTAAAAAAGTGTAAAATAGTCTCACGTGAGATGGTCTCACACAATACTTACCTATGTGCAAAACATAGTACATCTTCTCATACTTTTAATAAAAAATTATACTCCTATGTATTACAACCACCTAGTTGAAAATATGTAGACAGAGTCTCATGTATCATTGTTTCACGTACATAAGCCCTCCTTATTTAAATATTATAAAGATAATTATACCCTTAAAACAACATGAACTTCATTTTTTTTCATAAATGATTAATGCATGTATTCTAATATATTGGTAATTATGTGTTTAATTCCTCAGATCAATGAAACGTGTGTGAAGATGGGCATGGGAATGGAGAATAATAAAGGCATCCAATCAGACAAATGAAGATTTGATTGGGAGGATGCCACGGAAGGATTGTGGCATAGTTACAATAAATATATTGTGGGATTAATTCAGTAGTACTCAACAATGCTACTACTTTAATTTCTTTAAAGTAGTACTATTAATTATAAGTTGATTCTACTGAGTTATTCTGTAAAATATTATTGTTATAATGTTCTCAGTCTTGCCGTTGTAATAATAATAATTTGGGGGGGTTTAACCCTCCGAATTCCAATAAAATTATGTTGTGTGAATTTATATTCCGATTGCACTTGCAATATAAGGTTAAATAATTAATATGAATTAACATGTTTCAAACCTCTCAAATAGTAACTAAAGAGTTGTAAGATCTTTTAATTAGTTAATTAAATATATAGGATGTGATAATATTTTAATAAAAAGTGATATATATATATATATATATATATATATATATATATATATATATATATATATATATATATGATTAACAAAAATTAATAACCGTTCAAGTAAAACAACTTTTTGACCAATTAGTAGCAAAACATTATTTGTTCCTTATTATTTAAATATTTTGTTCATTTATATTAATTTTGTTCTAATATTTTTAAAATAAATTATTGAATATATACTCCCTTTGACAATTCAAAAGTTAATCGTTTGTTTTTTATATATTGGATAAAAAAATATTATTATTTTATATATAATGAGAAGTTGTATTAGTGATACATGATGGGTCATGTGTAAGAATTTTTTTTCAAAAGGGAAAAATTATCTTTAAAGAGGAAAAAACACCATTAAAGAGGAAAAATTGAATATATGGAGCACATCACCACCGCTCCACCGGTCGGAACCGCTATTTGTACATACATCGGAATCGACACGGGATCCTTATTGATATCGGAACCTATATTGGAATTGACATCCGTACCTACATCCGAAATGACATCTGTTACCTACATCGAAACGACATCCACACCTACATCAAAACTGACACGAGATTCGTATCGACATCAAAACCGACATTCATACCGATATCGGAACCGACATTCGTACCTAGGTCGGAACCAACATACACACCTACACACTCACCCACAAGGACACACTGGGTATTATAAGTTGAATAGTGGGGTATTAAAATCAAATAAGTGGCATTTGATAAAAAATTATACAAAAGTTATTTGTTGTTAGTAAAGATATTAAAGTATAAAATTTGAGTATTTTTTCAATCCTCCCTATACAAATTGTAAAATACTCCTATGTTATATGTTAGTTTTGAAAACGTGTTGTAGGAATATAAGTTAGGTAAAGATTTGTGCAAACCATCTCATGTAACGGATAAAAATTAATAACATAATTAATGAAAAGTGATACTCAATCGATTAAAAATGATAATGATACAGTGAACTATTTTATGAATAATTTAAGTGTATTTTCGTCCCACGACTATATCAAACTTTGCTTTCAGTCCTAAATAAGTTATTTTTTCAATTTAGTCCCATAACTTCTTGATTTCGTCGATTTCAGCTCAATTTTAATATAGCACAATTTAAAGCACTTAATCATGAAGATCACACAAATTCCACCAAAGTATCAATGCTGCAAATATTTTTAAATATTGCGCAATTTAAGGAACTTAATAATGAAATTCAAGTATACTTACATAAAATCATGCTATAAATGGCCCCCTAAAAATACAAAATTTCTGCTCCAATCAATGATCCTCCTCCATTCTCCTTTTCAAGTAGCAAATACCATGACTGAGTGTATCTGAATGGTGATGAAAGACGGATGAAGGGTAAAAGATGAAAGGTGGAAGATGGACGTTAATTCATGGTTCTTATGATGGATTCTTTTATCTTCCATATGAATTAAGAAGTAAGATATAAATAAGTGAGACATGAAAATAAGACAAGCAAATAAAATATTCATAGAAGGAGATTTAAAAAAAAAAAAGAGATATCAGATCATGGAAAATAAGAAAAATATTAGTGCCTTCATAAAAAGCCAAAGATTTGTGTGAGATCATCTCACGTAAGCCCTTACGTGATACGGATAAAAAGCGATAACAGTATTATCACTTTAGCTATAAAATTTTATTACTTTCGTTATAAAATGTTATCACTTTTTATTTATACTATAAATTATTTATAAAATAGTTCACTACACCATTATCACTTTTTATCGATTGAGTATCACTTTTTGTTAATGATGTTATCACTTTTTATCCGTCTCACGTATGCTCTTACATGAGACAGTCTCACACAAGACCTACCCTAATAAAAATAAGAAATAAGATATTTATGAAAAATATAAAGGCAACATGGAGGATTATGTGATAAGGAAATAGCTAACAACATTAATTTTAAAATATTTTTGGAAATTTCCGTCGACAAGTTTCTTGACTTCACAGTTTTTAGCATAACTTTCTCATCCAGACTCTAATTTAAGCGATTCTTAAGCCAAAACGATTCTCTTATGCCTTTTTTTTTCTTGATTTTCACCTAAAACACAAAAAATACATCATATGTACCATTTTACTAATATATGAAGAGTAATAATTTTGTGCCAAATATGACAATAACTCCTCATAAAAAGGTATCAAAATATTGGTCAGTAAAATACCCAAATTTTCACTCTCATCATACTCTATCACCTACAGTACCTTTTATACTCTATCTAACACCCATCATTCAAATTTACTCTAAAAGGAGTATATAAAGATATCAAAAGTGTTCGAGCAAGTGGCATACGCAACCAATTCAGAATTCATGAAGCTACCGCCAACTCATGATATGAATCTGCAGATTATAAATTAACCTATGTGGAATAGATAAGACATCTTCAAGTTTGAATCGAGAAGGATTTATTTTCAAAATGACAGGATGCTTAGTGAAATATGGGAAACCAATTGTGGATGCAATCTAGGAACCAGTAAAGTTCACAATCAAAGGTACACTAAAAAAATCTTAGAAGGATTGAGAGGAGTTGAAGTAATATTCGATATCATAAAAAGTAAAATTTTACTCTGTGATATCTTGTATTACTTCCCACAACCTACAACGAGGAGATATCAGGGCCAGTGATTGGAGACATTGAGCTAATAGTTGAAGGATTCGCAGGAAAATTTCTTGAACAATTGGTGTTGGGACTAGAGTTTCTCGAGAATCATAAACCTTGGGAAAAATTACAGTTAGATTGAGTGTACAATTTGTGAACGAAGGTACATAGTGCACTAACAAAAGGCGGAGTTAGTCCGTGATCACAAGTCCACTCTCTATATACATCACTGTTGGGATGATATATATATATATATATTCCTAAAGACTCCGGGGGAAGAGCTACCCATAGTATTAAAAAAAGGCTAATTATACTGTGCACCCGGGTACACTCTAAGATACGGTGCACCCATTTTAAAATCGTATACAAATATGGACAAAAACATATACAATTATGAACAAAAATATATAAAATTTAATTGTTAGTTTTCTTTAATGAAAAATTAAGTGTAAAAAATATACAATTACTAAAAAAACATGTATACACTATTGAATAACGGGTAAATTACCGATACCTCCATCGAGGTTTGTCCAAACTACTAAATAAACCCCGTGATTTGAAAAACTACCGATTACCCTCTTTAACTTGTATTTGATTTGTACATTAACAAAAATATCCATTTTTTAAAATAAAGTAAGGTGAAAATGACATCAATACTATATATATATATATATATTTATATATATATATATATATATATATATATATATATATATATATATATTTTGTTAATATTGTGAAGACATTAAAAATAAATACAAAATTGACATCAACTTGAATCTGCAAGAATTTTTGTCTCACAAATTTATATTAATTCATAAATATAATTATTTTTATTTTCAATATGCACACGGCACACCCAAACTCTAGCGAGTTTTTTTTTTTTTAAATATATATATATATATATATATATATATATATATATATATTCAACTTAAAATAAATAAAGGTTACTGAAAATTAAGAATTCAAAACAAACTAACAAAATCAAAGGGGCATGCAAGCAAATCATGGTCGACTAATTTATGAATAAATTTCATTTTCTTTAGGGGCTCACATGGTTGCAAATAAATTAAGATTAATAACTAAAAGTAATTTATAATATTATCAAACTTGGGTTTTTTCTCTGTTAATTAGCTACACTGAACTATATTAAAATCTTGTGATTATAAATAATCGAGTTTTTAGTTTTATTAATTGAATAGTGATATTTATTAAATGAAAGAGCTTACGGAATTGTATGTGAATTTTCTCATTTTTTGTGTGTGAATTTTTAAGGAAGGAATGTTGGAATACAAGTCTAAGGGGTAATTGGTAGTTTTTCAAACTACAAGGTTTATTTGGTAGTTTGGATAAACCTTGAGGGGATATTTGTGATTTACTTTTGAATAAAAAGTTATACACATATGAATACTAATATTTTTTTAATGAAAAACTTAGTATGAAAAAAGTATACAATTATCAAGAAATGCATATACAAAATAAAATAAAAACATATAAAAAATAGAATAAAAAGTAATACACATATGAGTGAACCTAATATCAACTCTTGAAAAAAAAACTCGCAAAATGTTATCACCTCACACTGTCTCATGACTTCAATATTTGATATATTCGAGCGTTTAAATTAGAGGATAAATCGACTTTTTCATCAACTTGATTTTTCTAATAATTTAGTACCAATAATTGAGTGTTTAAATTAGAGGTTAAATCTACTTTTTTCGTCAAATTGATTTTTCTAAAAATTCAGTACCATTAATTGAATATCGATCTTAGCCACTAATATTACCAATTAAAATGTTTCAGCGGGTGCTTTCTTCTGTTTACGAAAGTGGAAAGTGTGTATATTGGGTGAAAATTATGATGATAAATTAAAACCAATGACTACAAGTTATTGTGAAGGCTTACAGAAGAGTGATTAGGTGCCGAAATATGGCTGTCCATTTATTCACAATCACACCCATTAACTTTTCTGCAACTTACATATACTACGATGATTAATTGGGTAGAAATATTTCTCTAGTCTTAATTTATTTTATTATCAAATTGAAAATACAACATATATATAAATTTATTATTTAAATGAAATAAATTGAACTCCATAATCTGGGTCGTCGATGTTTGTGAGATGATGTATATATATATATATATATATATATATATATATATATATATATATATATATATATATATATATATAAGATGAATGATGCATTTATAAAGTATAATTTTAGGGTGTTATTATACGATTATAATTGTTGATTGTGTAATAAATCATACTATAATATCCTAAAATCATATTTTAGGCAAATACTTATATAGACCGTCGCACGGAAAGACTTCTTGAGACTGATCAAATTTGACGTTATTTTAATAAATGTGATATTTAGATCAATGAAAAGTGATATTAATGAAGCAATATATATTATTACATGAATAATTGCTTGTATGAATAAAATTAAAGTAGTAATAATTAATGAGTCTTACTATGGTGCACCTGGAGTACCGGTGCATCCGTAAAATCTAAATCATTAAGTTTTTAATAATTAATCTCCACCCTTTGATTTGTATAAGTAACTAATATTTTAAATTATCAAATTACTATTATACCCTAAATTAAACTATTAAACCTTAAGGTGCTCCACAAAATTACCCGTAATTTATAATTAATCTATGATATTCAACTCCTTATTTATAGGAATCAACAGCTAAATGAGGGCTTTCCTTTAGTATGAGTTAGCATTTTATGTCCTTGGTTGTATGTATAAGGATATCATATTTTGTTTTAAAAAGTATACTTATTAAGGGTATAATTTTTTTTATTGAAAATGTCAGTTGAAATATAAATAATATAAATGTATGATTAAAAAAAATATGCTTATTTTATTTTTTTCAGAAAATTAAGATTTTAAATTCTTATACTTAAAGGTATGACATTTAATATTAAATGATACAACTTCAAAAAGTGTGAAATTTGGGTGTACGACAGCAAGTTTTAGCCCTAAATTATAGGTCTTTTATTTTTCTCTTGTAGTTGTCGATACTTACGAATATGAACAGACATGAATAATTACAAATGTAAATAGAGTTGACCACGTAAATTAATTTAGCATACAAAAAAATATTTTTTAGAACACAATACTTAAAAATAAAACCTTCATACTTTAACATAACTAGAGAAACTTTTATTACAATGTTATATATATAACACAATATAAATTTTACAATATTGTATTACAACCAGAGGTGGGGCTTTATTGGTAGAAGCTGGGAGTATATATAGTTATAAAACATAAATTATCCCGTATCTTTTTACTTTATTCAATTTAGGTCCCGAAATAATTATGACATTAAATTCTGTCCCGAACCTATCAATTTTGCTTTTTTTTCATCCCAAAATAATAGTATTTTATCAATTACATTCCATAACTAGATAAAAACATTGATTCAGTCTCAACTCATGAAATTAAAAAAATTGAACATTTTTAAGTAAAAATGACAATTTTAAAAACTATGGGACTATTTCAAAGAAATTAAATGTCTTGGAAATATTTTGAATAAAATAAATTTATATGTAATGATTATTAATGAGTACATATATGTTATCATGCTATGCCCTCTTCCTTCTCCTATATAAGCACCCTTCCACCATCCATGTCTTTCTCACTAGCTCATAAAACTTCAATCTCTAACTCTTTCTCTACATCCTTCAATATATAACTATGTTTACTTTCGGATTTCTTTTCGCAATAGGCTTTTACGCTCAATTGAAGTAAGTCACTGATTTTGACACTCGAAACCATGTATATAGCATGTATGGTTTTGACACTCGACATTTTGTAGTAATTGCCTAGTTAAAATACTTGTTATTTTGGGACATAATACTTTATTCTTACATACGTTTTCTGTTTGAATATGCAGACGTAGAAATGCGTGAAAATGATGATTATGGAAGATAATAATAAGGGTATCCAACCAGAGGGATGGACATAATTCCATGGGAGTAATTAGGATGTCACAAAACAGAAGGACTTTGACATTATTACCATAATTAACTATATATTTCTTGCATGAATGTGGATTCTGCACATCAACCATATTATTAATGCTACTTTTATAATGTAGTAGTTGATTGTATGTTGATTTTGTTGACTTCATGTAGCTTGTTTAAGGTTTGTGGATTATTGTGATAATGTTCTCAGTTCTACCGTTGCAATAAAAATAAACTTATGTGTGTTATGTACCGATTTTATATTTCTCTTCACTCAATATTCTTGATTCCAATTACTTAATTATACCGTGTACACAAAAAAGATACCATATCAAAAAAACATGCATATATCAATATTCATTAAATTAAAAAAAATCTCAATTACAATTCTCAACCGAATATCACCTTATACTTTTCTAGATCAATATCACTTTTAATAGGGTACATTTGTGTGAAACCATGTTACGCTTTTGTAATTCGTTGTATTTTTTTATTAAAAATATTAATTTTCTTTTGAAATATTATCAATTTTCATTTATATTATAAATTATTTGTAAAATTAGTTTACATTATTATTATCACTTTTCTTCAATTTGGTATCACTTTTCATTTTAAAGATTATCGCTTTTATCCGTATAACCAAAGACAATTCATAAAACGATCTCACACAAGTCTTTGTCCATTTTTAATTTATTTTTACAAACTCACACAAGTCTTTGTCAAATCGAATTGAGTTGCAGTGCGCTTAACATTTGATTTGCGCTGGTGAGTATCGAAATACTCAGGCCCGCCCTGCATTTTTGCCTCGTGCCCCGCTGTGGGTCAGGCTTAAGCTTATATAGAGATGAATCTACAGGTCAGGCTTAAGCTTATAGAGGGATGAATCATTTAATATTTAATTAAGTCACCCTCACATGCAGGCGGGATTAATTTTTTGTTTGCAGTTGGAATTCTCTCATAAATTAGTGGCTGTGAGGTTTGAACCATGGACCTTTGTTCGGCCTTGGCTCTGATAACATGTTAAATGATCACCTCATCTAAAAACTTAAACTTATAGAGAGATGAATCATTTAATACTTAATCAAGTCACTCTAAGAGTATGCGCCACCCATTTTTTTATTTCTTTATAAATTATAATACATTCAAACACAAAAATTTTAAATTAGAATAAAATGAAGTAAATTTAAATTATAAATTAAATATTTAATTTTATTTCCATTTTCATTTTTTTATTACATTGAATATTTAATGATATACTGTTGGCGTTCGATCGTTTGGTTAACGTGAACTGTTAGGGTTCCATACGATTCTATATCAGCGGAAGCAAGAAAATAAAATCATTTACCTTTCACCAAGGTATGTTGAAGAAGAGAATGAATTCTCGCCGGCAGCATGCACTACCTTACCGTTTTGGGCATAACTTCCTCATCAAATCTTCGATTTGAGTGACCTTTACGCCAAAATGATCCTCTCTTCAGTGGCTTTCGATCGGTATATCACACGTCCAGTTTGGAGTTCCACACGATTTTAGAAAAATCATGGACATTGACGAACAACAGCAGCAAACAACCTTCCGAACTTCTGCTGTATTCCTAATTCCAATCTTGACGTCGTGTGGGCGACGATCCTCAAGATCTTCTCAATCTGCTGTTCCCTTTCCCTCCTCATAGTGTTAGGCGTGAATCAATTAAGGTTTCCGGATATCTGAGATGATTTATATATGGGCTACAGTAGGGACCAGGAGGAGAAATTAGAGTTGGGCCTCCATTGGGCTTAAGTATCCAAGTTTAGCCCAAAACTTATACTTAAATCCAATAATAATAATATATACCACTAAAATATTATTACTGCACTATCGTTCTAATCCCATAATTACGTTATGGGCTCCTTCTTATTATGAGCTCGACAGTCTCCCCATATTTAAGTTATACAATACCCATTAATTGAGTTAAAAGTTTTTTTTGTCCAATAACTATTGAAAACTTTAGATTTTGTCTCAAAATAGATATTTGTATCAATTTTGTCCCATAACTATTAGTTTTGTATCAATTTTGCCCAATTTTCGCCGCCCTAGATTTTCGCCGGAAATTGGTCACGTGCCACGCACGTGACTGTTCAATTTGGGGGAAACCGATGACCATGTTGAGGTGTCGCTGATGTGTCAATCAAGTAAGATTCATCAAATCATAATGTGCCACATCAAATTTTAATTTGTTTTTGTAAAGTCAAAATGCTGATTCAACATATCAACCCAATTTTTATATTTTATTACATGAAAATATTTTTTTTAAGTAATATTAAAATATAAATAACATTTAAAAGAAAAAAATAAAAAAATAAAATCAAATACAGAGAAGGAAATAAAACAGATCTGTGAACTCTTCTTAGTGTTCTACCGACGAATTGTCGTCGACCATCACAAGTACCCTCGCCGCAACGAAAACCAGAAATGGAGAACCCTTGACTAAGGAACCACCGACCGCCGCCCATCACCAGTACCCTCTCCGAAACGAGAACCAAAAATAAAGATCACTCGACTAAGGAACCATCGGCCGTCGCTCTCCCTCAGCCGGTGCAACGGCACTCACGTGCTCGAGTTCCTCTACTACCCGCCAGCACCGTGCCCGATGTCCTAGCCTCCTCCACCAGTCCCTGTGCGCGTCTCTTTCCATTTAATTTTTCAAACATCATCGGCGTCGAGCCTCTTCTTGCCGCCCTCGTTCTAGAATTGTCGCAGGAGCCTTTCTCACCGGATTCACCGCCGTTAAGGGTTACAAATTTGGGAATTACATAAAATTTTGTTTGATTAAAGTTCTTCAAATTTGGGGGTTACAAGTCTCCCAAATTGTTCTTCAATATATTTTTGTTCGTCGATTTAGGTATATTTTTGTTCTTCGATTTTATGTTCTTCGATATAGGGTTCTTCGATTTGGGTATGCTGATTCGATGGTCAGAGGGGTGGCTTTGCTGGTTGCGTTGGGAGTGATGTTCGTTTATGTGAAGAGGTACTGACGATCCGACGGATGGAGGAGGCGGCGGAGGTAGGAGAGGCGCTGCAGTTTGATTTTGTTGCTGCAAGGAAGATGAATAGATGATGAACTATTTTTCATTTTAAATTTTTTAGTTTCTGTATCAATTACTAATTGTTTCTTTTTTTAATTCTTTTTGTTAATTTTTTTAATTAATGTAATTTTCAATTTTTTTAATGTGAAATATGGTGTGGCATGATTTAATATATTTGTATATTATTTTTAAATAAAATAATTTAAAATATATATTAGGAAATTAGGTGTGGTGAGTCATATTTTTTGTTTTTTTAATTCTTTTGTTAATTTGATGCCGTGACAATTTTATTGGCCCAATTTTACTCATTTGTCCAGGTCACCCACCCATCGCCGAATTTTCCCAAATTATAGGTCACGTGCAGTGCACGTGATCAATTTCCGGGAAAAATCTAGGATTCCGACAAAAATTGGGCAAAATTGATATAAAACCAATAGTTATGGGATAAAATCGATACAAATATTTTTTGGGACAAAATCTAAAGTTTTCAATAGTTATGGGACAAAAAAACTTTTAACTCCCCATTAATTAATTAAGTTACTGACAACTTTATTAATTAATATCTCATCCGAGAGTAGTACCACTCAACCTCATTATCATGCCGGAATAAATCCACCTGCAGGGTTTACATGATAATCCTTATGAGCTCCTCAAGGGAACATCATCAACCTATTTAATAGGACACAGATTCCTTCTACAATCAACAACACACCATAGAGACAACACTATTTCCCAACTCACCGAATTTATTGATTTAATTACATGTAAATCTCACCCATTGATGAATCAAAGAAAATACATACTGCCTTATGTGTCGAGATTATTGTATAGGGATTAAGAGCATGAACATTCATAATAACTGAGATCAAGTTCTCTTATATAGTTAGTTTAAGTCGAACGATCTCAAGCGGTCCTACTCAATACACACAAAGTGCACTAATGTGATTCTATAGTCAAGACAAACTAATACCAAATCACACTACAACCATCCCGATAGAGAGTCGCCGTCTATCTCGGTTGTGAGCATCTGTTTATATTTTATAAGGAAACCGATAATATGATCTTCCGCGTGTTGTCGCACAACATATTATCTACAATATAAAATAAGTAGACTATTACATCGGACATATAAATAAATTATAAGACGCAATCATTTGATCATATGATTCTCATTTCAAATAAATTGTTATAACATTGTTCATACAAAAACTAGACTTTTAGTATACAATCCAATATATACTCCCTCCATCCCACAAAATCCTCGCACTTTCCTCATTTGTTTGTCCTACAAAATCCTTCACACCCAAAAAAAAAATCATTTTATCCAACAACCTCAAAAGTTACTTTAATTTCAAATGTGTCACTCCTTTTTCAGACATATACATTTGTCCACAACTCATCTTTAAACCCAAAAAAGGAACAACATCAAACTCAATAACATTACTATACAACTTTATTTTTAATTTGCCATTAACTACTTACACACATCACATATTTTACAATTTTATTCTTATCCCAAAATACCAAATTACCCCTAATAATAAGTTAAAAAGCATTATGTTTAATATCCGTAAAAGTTAAAGTTTGAAGATGAGTTGTGGAAGAAGAGAGTATAATATTTTTACTCTCACTACAAAAAAAACTATTTTTTACCAACAGAATATTCCGTTGGTAAAAGCCTCAATTCCATTGTTAAATTGGTTTACCAATGGATTAACAACGGAATCCGTTGGTAAATTTCCATTGGTAAAGTGGTGGTTGGTAAACTTTTAACTGTAAAAATTCAATTTCGTTGGTAAATTATTCTGTTGGTAATCCGTTGCTAATAATTCTGTTGTTAATTTATATAATGATTCCGTTGGTAATCTGTTGGTAATTACTAACGGATTGAATTCCGTTGCTGAAATATAAAATAAATCCGCTGGCATTCCATTGCTAAAGGAAAATGTCATTTTTGTTTCTATTCTGTTGCTAATTACCAACGGATTGAATTTCGTTGATAAATTCGGTTGTTAAAAACAGGGTTTTTGTGGTGGAACATAGAGTTAAATATTTGTTTGGTCCCGTAACTTTTTTTCTTTTTAATTTTAGTCCCAAAAAATATATTTGTTTATAATTAGTCCCATAACTTTAAATTTTCTTTAATTTTGGTCCAATTTTTATCGGATTTGCCACTTGTTGCCGGAAACCGACGAGCGATGCTGACGTGGCTAGTCCAATTATTTCTCAACCAACCAAAGATTGATGAAACTTAAGAAGAAGAATGAAGACAACACCAAAGATTGCAAAAACGTTTATAGTCACCCCATACATAAACATTTTGCAATTTTTGGTGTTATCCTTCTTCTTCTTCTTAAGCTTCATCAATATTTGGCTGGTTGGACACGTCATGTCAGCATCACTTGCCAATTTCGGAAACAGGTGGCAAATTCGGCGAAAATTGGACCAAAATTAAAGAAAAATGAAAGTTATGGGACTAATTATAAACACATATCTTTTTTGGGACTAAAATTAAAAAGAAAAAAAGTTACGGGACCAAACAAATATTTAACTCTGGAAAATAAAAAGTAAGAAGATGATTGTGCGCTTGAGTAATATTTAAATAGGATTTAAAATTAAATTTTGTCACTCAACTTAGGGAGATTTCAAATTACGTTCCAAAATAGTTAAATTTTTTTAAAAGGTTCTATAAATTTCAAAATTCCGTCAGAAATGATCATATTTACGTAAAATTGTTCAATTTTGTCATTTTCAAACCAAGCCTTTAACAACACTTCTTTAACATCTCTTCTTTTACAACACAATCTCAATACATCATTTTCAACTTAATTTTCACCATAGACCTACCCTAATTTTATTATTATTATACTAAATATAACACAATATGTATTATAATTTAATATTTTTTATAATTGATTTTTATATAATTCATATACTTGTTCATTAATGTATACCAATTAAAACATATATTAATATCTCAAATTATTTAATTGAATTTGAAAAATAAATTAAAATATAGTTTTGAATTGCCCGAATAATCACTAATTTCTTATATATTTTACATAAATTCAATCAAATTGAGTTGGCGTGCGCAAAAATTCATGGAATATTTTAACAAAATGGAATATATTTTACATCTGATATAAACAACTATTAGCATAATTTGGTCACAAAACTGTACAACATAATGCACAACTAAATTCGTAATGGAGGGAATATTCGTATGAGTGTAAATTTGTAATGGATTACAAATATAATGCGTCTTGTTAGTGAAGAATTGGGTACATTAATGATGTCATGACCCGGATTGCTTAATATATACGGTATAAAATGTTAATTATTCTGTGCATCCACTCTAAAAACGTATAAACTTATAAATAAAATATTTGCATTAATAAATAAAAACGTATGTAATTTCATGGCAAAATTTTTATTAGTTTTTTTAATGAAAAACTGAAAGTAAAAAAAAAACTATACAATTATAAGAAATATATGTACACTATTGAATAAAAATATATAAATATATGAAGAGTTGATCTAATGTACCTAATATGTACGTTAGCAACCGGTGCAAGTACCAACCCGTTTAAAAAATGGATCTCATATATAAATTAAAATTAACCCTAAAAATTCATTACCTCCTCTCCTCAAAAAAAATATGCTATCATTCTTCTGGAATTCCCTCTTTCCTTCTAAAAGCACCTTTCTCTCATTCCATCTTTATTTTGCCTCTTTCTTTTCCATCTTCCATGTTCCACTCTCCACCTCCACAGCTTGCTGAATCGATCTCTCCACCTCCGTCGCTTATTTCTTCTCCATTCCCTGCTCATCGCAGCCGCTGCCTCCATCTTCTGCCGCTCGACTGTCCATCTCCACTGCCTATGTTGAATCGATGTTAGTTTTAATTAGATCTCCCTCAATCGCTTCGGTTGCAGCATCATAGATTGCTTTAGATCTACATCGTCGCGTCGGTTGCTTCAGATCTGGATTATCGACATCTCACAAATCTCTGTGCTCCGGTTGAGATCTACCTATTCCCCTCAACACAACTTCAGAATTGTGTGTTGTGCACCAGTCTTCACTACTTTAATCAGTATTAGTTTTAATTTATTAGTGTATATGCTTGTATTTATAAATGTATTAATTTTTTGTACTCAAAATTCTGGTGCTTTAAATGTTAATTCAAAGTCGTAAGTCAAATTTAATTAAAAATCATGAAATCATCTTGTTTTACAGTTAATTTACATGTAAAACTTACTTCTTAAATAACTATATAAAATTTAAAATTATTTAAAAACATTACATTTATTAAGAAAAAGATATACATTTATTAAGAAAAATATATACATTATAAAATTAAAAATATTATAATTTAATACATTTATTAATAAAAAAATATACAATATAAAATTACAACGGTTACATTTAATTATTAAGATGTTTATATTACATCTCACACACAAACAAAATGCATTTATTAAAAAAATGTATACACTATAAAATTACAACTTCTACGGTAGGCAATGCTGAATTGATAAGGAGTATGCTGTGGAAAGATAAAGTCTTACTTCAAAAGGCCAAAGTTAAATGGCTTAGAGAAGGTGATGCTAACTCCAGCTATTTTCATGGGTGTATCAACAAACGAAGGAAGATTAATGAAATTGAGGGGCTGCTTATTAATGGAGTATGGGTTGAATCGGTTGATGAGGTAAAAAAGGGCATATTCAAATTCTTCAAAGGCCATTTTAGCTCCTGCAAAAAGGATAACGCCTGCTTTGCCACAAGGGATATTTCCAAAAAAACTCTATGGTTGTAGCAATATGCTTCTTATAGCAAATTTCACGGAAGCTGAAATTAAAGAGGCAGTATGGGGTTGTGATGCCAATAAAAGTCCTGGTCCGGATGGCTTCTCTTTTGGTTTCATCAAAGCATGTTGGGAAGAACTTAAGGGTGATATTATGGATATGATGCATGAATTCCATCAGAATGGTAGATTAGTAAGGGGTCTTAATCCTTCCTTTGTGGTGCTGATTCCGAAAAAGGACAATTGTCAATCTCTTGAAGAATACCGTCCTATCTCCCTTATCGGTTGTCTTTATAAAATTATAGCAAAAACTCTGGCAACAAGGCTGAGTAAAGTGATGGATACCATTATTTCAGAAAATCAATCCGCCTTTATTGCAGGGAGACAAATATTACATGGCATTGTTATCTTGAATGAAGTTATTGATGAAGCAAAGAGAAAGAAATTGGGAAGATTCATTTTCAAGATTGATTTTGCAAAGGCGTGTGATACGATAGAATGGGACTACTTGGATTAAATCATGGAAAACCTTAATTTTGATACACGCTGGAGGAAATGGATGAAAGAATGTGTATCAACAGCCACTATGTCGGTGATGGTTAATGGTAGTCCAACAGAGGAATTCAAGTTGGAGCGTGGACTACGTCAAGGTAATCCATTGTCACCATTTCTGTTTCTTTTGGCAGCTGAAGGACTGAGTCGATTGATATATACAGCAGAGGAAAATGGTTTGCTTGAAGGAGTGAAAGTGGGGTCTGAGAAAGTGCCGATTTTGCATCTCCAATACGCCGATGATACAATCTTCATATGTTCAGAGAATCTGGAAAATTTGAGGACTTTCAAATACATCCTTAGAAATTTTGAATTGATTTCTGGGATGAAAGTTAATTTTCACAAAAGTAGTTTGTTGGGTCTCAACATTGAACATGCGAGGATTGAAGAAGCAGCTGATATGTTGGGTTGTGATATTGGGCAGCAGCCATTTTCATACTTGGGACTTCATGTTGGTATTAACCACTGGAAGTTTTCATCATGGTCAGGTTTAATGGAAAGAATCAGAAAGAGAATTGCAAATTGGAAAGATAAAAAATTGTCGCTCGGAGGCCAAATTACACTGGTACAATCTATTCTCTCGTCGATTCTGATATATTGTTTATCTTTCTACCGTCTACCTAAAAAAGTCATTAAAGAACTCATTGCTATCCAATGAAATTTTTTGTGGGGGGGCAATGAGGGAAGTCATAAAATGCCATAGGTGAGATGGGATATTGTTTGTATGGAGAAAGATGAAGGGGGCTTGGGCATTCGAGATGTGGGGAAGTTTAACATTGCATTACTTAGTAAGTGGATTTGGAGATTCTTGTGTGAACCAACAAGGCTATGGGCGAGAATTATTAAGTCTAGACATGGTGGTTTAGATGCATTAACAAGGAGAGTAAATGGTAGAGAGGTTGGACAGAGGTGACAAAGAAATATTCATAAGTTCTCAAGATGGTGGAGGGATATTTGCAATTTATATGTGGAGAATGAAGGACATGGAATATACAGAGATTTTACTAGAATTGTGGGTAATGGCCAATCTACTATGTTTTGGTTCGATCCTTGGGTTGGCGAGGTACCATTGTGCAGAAGATTTAGCAGATTATATAGGGTATGTATACACAAGGAAGCGAGAGTGAGTGAAATGGGTTTTATGAGAAATTCTGGATGGAGATGAGAGATCAATTAGAGAAGGGAATTAAGAGATAGGGAGGCGGATTTATTAAGTGAGCTCCTGGATTGCCTTAATTTGATAGAGATTCGTCCAACTGAGGAAGATCGATGGAGCTGGAATCATTCGAGTAATGGAATGTTTTGGATTAAGCTTGCATATTCTAAGCAAAGAGCTGGAAATAATGATGGTGAAATTTCAAAGATAAAACAATTGGCTTTTCGTAGACTTTGGAAGAGTTTTGCACCAAGGAGGTATCAATCAATCATTTGGAAACTACTATATGATAGAATGGCAACCAAAGATAAACTGTGGAGAATCGGAGTCACAAGGAATGAACATGATAGAAAATGCGCACTTTGAGGTGAGGAGGCAGAAAATTCAGAGCACCTATTGGTAAGATGCAAAATATCTTATCAAGTTTGGAGTAAGATTTATGAGTGGCTAGATATTGAAATGGTGGCATATTCAAATCCCATAACTCATTTCTTACAGCACGGAGAAGCACTTGGGGGTGGAGATAGCATTCGTATTGCTTCGACAATTTTGATTTGTACAAATTGGGTGATTTGGAATCATAGAAACAATGCTATTTTCAATGGAGAGGATATCAATTGTGTTAAAATGATCAGTGATATCAAGGCTCGAATATGGAATTGGATTTCAGCAAAATCAAACTTGCTTCAAGACCAAAACTTTTCAGAATGGTGTGGTAAATTCAAAGCTGCAAGAATAAGACCAGCCATTCGTGAAGATTGAAAAATGGAAAGAGAAAGGATATTGTTAAATGCAAGGTGTATGGATACTGGTGTATGCAGACGTATGTGGTTCTGGTTTCTGCTGATAAATCTATTTTAAGTAGTGGAGATGGGCGTGTAATGCTTTCAAAGTGATCATGAATGTATTAAAGCACCACTGGTGCTAAATTTTATCTCTTTAATAAATTCATTTGCTTGACCAAAAAAAAAAACAACTCATACAGTAGGTTATTAAAATATTTGTTATAATTAACACAAAAACCATCCAGTTTTCATGGTAGAAATCATGGAGCAACAACGCCATTGACATCAATATTGCTCATCAATAATTCTCATCTCAATCTCAACCCGATCTTCAGAAAGCAACACTCCACTTTGATCTCCAAAAAGCAATACACTAGCAGCATAAAATGTATATAATTTATATTAAAAAAGTATACAAAAAAAATTCAACTCCAACATTTCCTTCCCTAACTAATGGCGGACTTCTTCACCATAATTCTCAGGTTTGAAACAAAATGATGAAATCTTTTTCTTTTCAATTTAAAGTTGTAATTATTCAGAATTAAAGAAATTTACAATTCAAAGTTACAAATGGAAATGAAGAAAAAAAAAACAAGATCGCAAGAATTGGGGGAACTACTAAAATTAGGTGAAATCATAGCACAGAGAATGAGTGGAGGAGAAAACAGTGAGGAGTGAGAGATGAAAACGAGAAAATGGTGGGGAGAGAGCAGATATAGAGAATCAATCACGCCGGTGGTGGATCGAAGTGGGGGAGAGAGGAGCGGAAAGAGAGCAACGACGGCGTTTAAAAGAGAAGCGGAACAGCGGTGACGTTGTAGCGGCACAGTAGTGGAGCGAAAAAAATTAATCAACGATGGCTGGCGACCGACGGGAGAAGAGATGCTGTGGAGAGAGAAACATCAAGAGATGTTTGCGTGGGTGGAGAATGAATGACCAATATGGTTGAATTTAGTATTTATATTCCAGGTTACCGGGTCAAAATTGACCCGGTTGGACCTAAATAATTTGGTACTGTAGACTTTGCCATATATGAATGGACGAGCACACCTAGGTGCATCGAATATCAACTATATATATAAATATACATTTGTTTTTTTTTATAATATATAGATTAAAAAAATTATACTCTCTTCTTTCGAAAGTCTCTTCAGATAAATATAATATTACCCTTTTTCAAGACAGATGAGCATGTCATAAGGATCTCAATTACCATAATATTAGCTTTAGATTCGGAGCTATTTGGAGCACCAACTCCACCTTGACCAGCTACTGCCACCAGTACTCCACATTGAGCAATTATCGTCGCTATACTTATGTTTACGTTGTTGTCTTCTACCGCCAAACTACAACAGGTTTGTCCAACCCTTTTCTATTGAAAGTATTGTCATTTGAAGGTGATTTTAACTTTCTGAAATTCACGATGCTCTTCTCCACTTGTCGGTTAAATCCACACTACTCTTTACCGATCTAGCGCTACTGAGACCAAGTCACTACATCACCATCTTCCTTGGTGAATCGCTGCTTCCCCACGACACTAGTCACTACCGAAAAAAACTTATTTCTTTCAAACCTCACTGAGCCGACTTTTTTCATGGAAAACCTATGCTGTTGTTAAGCCAACTCCACCACCGAGAGTACCTGGCCATTGCTTGAATCTGACTTTCCTTTCAAAGCCTTATGTAACTCGTATAATTGTAGCAATACATCCTTGATATGTACGCATATAATCCAGAAATAACTCTACCATCGAATTTCTTAACATCAAACTTCATTTAACTTGAAATTTTAGACATATTTTGTTTGTCCACCCTAGCTAACTTAATGAATAACCGCCTCAAAAAGTCTTTTTTGATATGGAAGATCAGACTACGTACGCTGCAACCAGAGAGCATACTAAGAACTTTAAAAGCCCGAACCGGGCTCTGATACAATTTATTGGGATAAACAAATCTTCATTCATTTTTAGGAACAACCAAAATATAACCGAGAAAACGAGAAAAAAAGAACAACACAATGATTTATGTGGAAACTCCAAAAATTGAAGAAAAATCACGGATCAAGAAAATATTACTATGTAAAACTTTTGCAATCACAATAAAATTTCTCTCTCTCGACCCCATTCTTACCTCACTATTACAAAATTTTGACTCATCACACTTTTTCTCCCAACTCTCAAAATAAAGAATATAAGAAAAGGAATTTAGAAGATTCAAACACAAATATTATAATGTATCTGACTAGTGCAGTACTGGATATCAAAACTAAGGGCATTCTTAATAACACTAAGGAATCCTTCCTTTTTGTCCTCGATCCATTCGATGTGAGACAGAAAATACCTTTTTATAATTTAACAAAACCAACATATACCACATGATTTCATGAAAGATAAAATCATACGTGAATTCGGGCACATAGAGATAGTTATGTGCGCTCAAATTCAATTTGTACCATTTAGTAATGAATTTTATATCCTTTTGTATAAGTATTTATATTCTTGATTTTTTAGGAAAAAAATTAATTTCTTTAGTCAAACTTTTAATACTCTTCATATTTCACTGATCTCTTTTATTAAAAAAAATGGGTAGTTTTGCGTGAGACCATTTCACAATGAGACAATTTTACACTTTTTTAAATTAATTATCACTTTTTATTAAAGATGTTGCCACATTCCTTTAAAAATGTTGTCACTTATACTATAAATTGTTTATGAAATAGTTCAGTACACCATTATCATTTTTTATCAATTTAGTACTATCAATTTTCATTAAAATGTTATCATCTTATTTGTCTCACGAAAATCATTCCGTGAGATGGTCTCACCTAAGTCTTTTGCCTTGAAAAAAATAATATCCTTATTAATTAGAGTGTATACTACTATTTAAAACAAAATAATATACTCTTTAACACCTTTTATACTCTTTTATAGCGGAAACGTTAACTAATTTAAAAAGTATAAAATGATCTAAAGGGAAAACCTCTCGCGCAAGAATTACCTATGTGTAAAACATAATATATCTTCTCATATTTTTAATAAAGAATGATATGTATTACAACCCCGCAGTTGAAAATATGTAGATAGAGTCTCATGTAGCATTGTTTCACATAAGCCCTCTTTATTTAAATATTATAAAGACTATTATATCCTTAAATGTTTTATACCTTCTATATACCATATAAATATATAACAACAAACATGAACTTCAATTTTGGTAATATATACCAAAAATGATAAATGCATGTATTCTAATATATTGGTAATTATGTGTTTAATTCTTCAGATCAATGAAACGTGTGTGAAGATGGGCATGAGAATGGAGAATAATAAAGGCATCCAATCAGACAAATGAAGATTTTATGGGAGGATGCCACGGAAGGATTGTGGCATAGTTACAATAAATATATTGTGGGATTAATTAAGTAGTACTCAACAATGCTACTACTTTAATCTATCCATATCTATAAATATATAAAAGTAAGATAGTGGCGGCGTGCGGTGGAAGTTGGCGCCAAAATGCCCAAAACTTTTTACTTAATAGAAAAAGAATTTATTTATTAGAGAGGGAAGGAAAATAAATGTGCATGAATAAAATTGATTACATTATTAAAAAAAAAAGTATTAACAGGCAAAAAAGCTGCCATGTTGATTGATTGATGAGTAAAAGTGGGTGGCGTAATGCGTGGTAGTATTACAATTAGGTATAGTTATATCCACCAAAATAATATAATATTGGAGTATTTTTTATTGTGCTTCTTAATACTTCTAAAAGAAGACTCACATTTGACTCTATATAAAAGGTTTTAGAAGATCAGGAAATAACTATTGAGTGAAAATATAACAACAAAAATAAGAAGAGCATTGTGAATATGATGGCCGGCGGCAATATGGAGCTGACTGCTCAATGAACCCGGAAGCGTAGATTTGGTCCTGGAAGATCGCTTCGTCAGCGGCCCACAATTTGAATTCTTTGGAGAAAGAATGGGAATTGAAGTCTGACGGGAGTAATTTCTTCTTGAAATGATTACAGAGTGGGAGATCTCTTAGTGTGATAGGCTGAGAGCTTCTTTAGTTCGTTCCACTTTTAAGGGTAAATATGTATATATTTTTTTATGTATATAGAATAGTTAAAAAGAAACTATTATTGAAAAATAGAGAGAAAAAAAAGAGAGAGAGATCATAGTTATATCACTTATTTGATGAAGGTGAAAATAGGTTTCAAAATAATACAAAATTTGTGTCATCTAACAATGAAAAATTAGTTGATTTTTTAAAGAAGAATGAAAAATATAGATTTTTCAAAGAAGAATGAAAAATAAAGTAAACATGGATATTCAATTGCATTATTATTATTATAAAGTGAATACCTTATTGTAATTCATTCTCTTGAGAAAATATATAGATTTTTTATGTATATTGAAGGAAAAAAAAATTATTGAATGAGGAAAAAAAAGTCACATACTCTTATTACTTATTTAAAGTATGTTGGAATAAGTTTTCCAATGATAAAAATTTGTATATATTTTCCGAAGGGGAAAAGTTGAAACTTGGTGATCACAAATAAATAAAATGGTTGATTTAGAAAATACACCCTCTGTCCCTAAGTCGGGTGTTATTAGTTTTTGCACGTGGATTAAGGAATATTATTATTTAATGTGTATTGAGTAGTTATATTAATGGAGTTGTGTGTCCTATATGTATAAAAAATGAAATAAGACCCTTGGGGACGGACGTCCAAAATGAAAAAAAAATGATACCCTTGGAAGTGGACGGATGTAGTATATGGAAAAAAAAAGGAAAAGGAAGTGTTCATATACGCAGTGAAACTCATTAAAATTATATGAATTTTAATGATGAAATGAAATGGAAAAGATTTAGAAGAAATGAGAAAAGTATAATTATATGGTAAAGAAGAAATATATATACTATTAAAATTATATGGATTTTAGTGGTGAAATGGAAGAGATTTAGAAGAAATTAATAAAAGTATAATTGTAGTAATAATAATAAAGAAATATTTAGAAGAAGTGAGATTTAGTAATGTGCAATCAATAATTTTTGTTGAGAGACAACAGAACTCATCAGGTTGTTATGATGATATGTTTAAAGTTGTGTAGATATTGATTACTCACAGTATATATATTGAATGATATATTTTTAAATATTACTTATATTTTTATCTCGCTTACGAAAAAATTATACTCACTTTTATTATACTAAAATTATTATTTAATACATAAAAAGTAATGAATTAAGTATTACTTTTTAAAATGATAAACATTATTCATCTTAATAAAAATGCACAAAGAATTCACTATATCTTAAAATTAATTTAAAAGTAATATTTTTCATTTAAAAGAGTAAATAGTTCATCACTCTAAAGAATGATTTTTCATGTTGGAATACAATGAATATTTTACCATTCTAAAATAGAGTAAATGATAATATTTCATTCTCACACAAATATACATATATATCTTCATCACATTTTCAAGTTAATTCTACGGTAAAATAAAAGAAAGGAAAAATCAATTTTACTAGTAATTTATATAAGGTAGTTAAAAAATAATATTTTTTAATAAAAAATCAACATGACAAAAATAAATAGTAAAATGCTAAACTATAAGTTTATATTAATTCCATTTGAGTGAATCTCATATGAACTCGGTTCACACATACACCATATTTTTACAAAATTACTCTTTAGGATATTAAAAATTATATTTTAAAGAGATGGACTATTCTTTTCAAAATGAAAAATATTATTCATATCAACAAGCATTTAAGAAATCACAACATATTAGAATTTGAAAGTAATATTTTTCATTCAAAGGAGAAATAGTTCATTTCTTTAAAGTGTACTTCATGTACTAAAGAGTAAGTGGTAAATTAAGATGCAAGAATTTAACAAGTATTTTTCATTCAAATAATAAGAGGTAGTTACTATCCACTACGTTCCCTATGTGAAATTAACTAGTAGATACATTCTAAATTAAATCTTACTAATAATTACAAAATATACGTGTATACTTCCCATTTTGCCCCAATTTCTGCATTAACAAAAAAAAGCGGTGTAATCTTCAAATTATTAAACAAAATCACGATTTCCTCCCTAATTTTAGAGCACACGTTTTAGGGTGCCGATTGCATTCTCTGCAATTCTTGAATCCCCATTGATATCGTCCGTATCATACAATCCAGTGGATTCTCACATCGGTTCGTGAAGGGTATTTAATCCAAGTGAGATTGCAGAGTTGGAGTGTGCATTTTGTGCAAAAGTGAAACTCCCGCCAATTAATCTCGCCAGGTATCCCTCAATTTTGGGAATTTTCATATGGTTAGATTAGAGTTTTAATCCCAAACGAAGGTGGAGGAACCACGCAGGAACCGAGAATAGGCCACGAAGTTGAACTGCATCAATTGGGGATTTGATATTTGTATCTAATTCCTTCAATTATTCTTTGGGCATTTTGGTTAGATCATCTTGTGTGCATGAAATCATATGTAATAACTTTATGAACCATGTTAATGTAGAACAATAGGGGTGACCCGTGGAAAATTCATTTTAATTTGAGGATTATAACTCTAATCCCAATCGAAGGTGGAGGAACCACGCAGGAACCGACAGAGAATAGGCCATAAAGTTGAATTGCATCAATTGAGAATTTGATATTTGTATCTAATTCCTTCAATTATTCTTTGGGCATTGCGATTTGGTTAGCTCATCTTGTGTGCATGCAATCAGATGTGATAACTTTATGAACCATGTTAATGTAGAACAACAGGGGTGACCCGTGGGAAATGCATATTAATTTGAGGATTATTTCTGCAGTTTATGCAATTTCTGCAGTTTAGGAGGATTATTTCTGAAGTTTATTTAATTTGATAACCCGTGGGAAATGCATTTTTCAATATTAGTTTGAGGATTTTTTTCTTTAGTTTAATTGAGTTGAGTGAATTTTGCAGTAAATGCAGAAATACAAGTTAACCTAATATTTATGGAGTTTGATAACACGTGGGAAATCCATGTTACTTCGAGGATTATGGATGAAATTAAATTGCATTAAGTTTGAAGAATTGTAAAGATATTTTTTTCATAATGAGAATTTATTGTGATGGTATTACTTGCACGAAATGCAAGAATTATTGTTGTTTTCGGCAAAATATGCATTATACAAAGTTTTTTGCAAATTTTTTTTGCCTGATTTCTAGTAATTTCTGCATTTGTTGCAAATTATGCATATGATGTATTTCTGCAGTTGCTTTGTACTTTCCTTAATGAACCATGGAAGATAATTATGCATTTAGTGAAGAATTGTAAAGATATTTTTGCATAATGTGAATTTGTAATGCAAGAATTATCGTTATTTATCAATAGTTCATTACGGGAACAAATCTGAGAAGTTCAAAAATCTTAAACAGAAATACCGTAAAGAGTGGAAGATATATTATTGAGATATATTTTAATTAAGGATAAAGTTGATATTTTAACCCTAAATATTGTATCTAAGAATAATTTATTTTTATAGATGTATCTTAAAATAATTATACATGGGAAGTTTGTACCTAGGAGTAATTATTTCAAATAATAATAGTTCATCTTTTAAAAAATATTTATACTAAAAAGTACTCCCTCCATCCCATTAAAGTTGTTACATTTTTTTGGGCACGGAGATTAAGGAGTATAATATTTTAATGTAAAATAAAGTGAGAGAAATAATATTTAGTGTGTAGTGTGTAGGTGTATTAGTGGTGTGTGTGGGCCTATGTGAATATGTTAATATTTTTTTGTGTGGATCTCATATGCTTTAAAAGGAAATGTGACAACTTTTATAGGACAACCCAAAAAGAAAAACATCACAACATCTGTGGGATGGAGGGAGTATTAATATGTAATCAGGTGCATATGTTAATCTGATTCACATGAATAACTCCCTTAATGGGTTCATTAAAATTATTTATTAAATAGGTATTTGGATCACTCTTTTAATTTTATGATACAATACTTACATAAAATGGGTTATGACAAAGACTTGTGTGATTATGGCCAAGAAATTTGGGACCGTTTAATATCCGGGCTTTTTGGCCTGAACCGATTAACCTGTGAGCTAATAGGGCTGGGCCACAGGCTAATCGGGCCAGCCCATAGGGCTATGAGTTATTATTATTAGGGAAAATCACTAATAGATACACACTTTTAACCTAAATTACTATTAGATACATGAAATTTAAATAATTACTCTCACATGCAAAATATTAAAGTAAAATACTAAATATAACCTTATTCTCCATACACTTTTAAACCAACAACTCTAACCCTCACCCACCCACCGGCGTTGATCGACCGTTGATCGGCGTTGACCGGCAGTCGACCGGCGTTGACCAATAGTTGACCAGGCATTGACCGGTGTTGATCGGTGTTGACCTGTCGTTGGCCGGCTATTGACCGGCATTGACCACCGCTAACCGCTGCCGCCTGCTGCCGAAATTTAAAATGTGCAAACAAAATGTGCAAAAATAAAATTATACAGATCAATTGTGCAAAATCAATTTGGCAGACAAATTGTGCAAACATATAGGGGTACTTATGGTATTACAGTCATAATTGTGTAGTTAGGAGTAATAGTGCTTTGAGTCATGTAGTTTAAAGCAATTATGCATTTTTTTGTGTACCCATCATTATTATTATTATTATTATTATTATTATTATTATTATTATTATATTTAATAATTTTAATACCCATAATCTATACATCAACCACCCCTCCCATCATACCCTCAATCCATTTTGTGACAAACTCTTATCATACTTTAATTTTTATTTTTTTCTCATTCTTTCTTTCACTCTAACCTACCCTTTTTTCTAATAAATAAAATAATACTTAAATAAGTATATTAAAATTAATTTAATTATCACAAATTGTTTTAATTTATACTCCTATATTTTATTAATATTTTGTATGTATTTATCTTAATTCTCTCAAATTTTAAATAACGTACTGTATTAGTTCATTTTGAATTTTTTGTACTCTTATTTATAACATATTTAAATTTATAATTTTTAATAATTTTTATCGTACAGCCCGTGAGCCCAGTCCGTTTAACCCGTAGCCCGTTAGGATTAGAGTTAGATTCACCTTTTCGTAGTGCATTTAAACAAGCTCGATTAACCCGAAGCCCGTTAGGGCTGACCCTAATGGGTTAGGGCTAGCCCATTTAACATCTCTAATCACTTTCAATATAAAATGTTATCATTTTTTATTAATACTATAAATTATTAATGAAATAATTCACTACATCCTTATCATTGAGTATCGTTATCACTTTTCATCGATTGGATATAATTTTTTATTAATAATATTATCACTTTTTATCTGTTGAGGCGGTCTCACACAAGATTTGCCATATTATTATTATACTTTTAATGAGATATATTTTACATTATAATTTTTATTTTACAATCATATAAAATTATATTTTCTCCATGCATTGCACGGGTGTATTACTAGTATACATAAAAATAGAATAGTGGCTTCCAGGACAAGTTGCCGCCAAAATGAAGAAAAAAAAAAGTAGATAAAGAAAATAGGGAGTGTATGCCAGCCAACATCATTGGTCTAAGAATATTGGCGTACAAGAAAAGTGTCACCAAAAGAAATAAAATATTGAAAATGTAAAACTTATGCGAGAAGATACATTATCTATATATACGATTAATGGTTTAGATTGCAACATCTTATAGCATGGTAGCATGTCTAGCATTTGGTGGAGAGTAATGGTCGCCGAAGTATCGTGGCATTGTGAAGGGGCAGTGGAGGTGAGTACCCACACGCTGACTGTGCCTATGCCGATAATGGTGCAAGTGATGGTAAGAATTGAGGGGCGGGGAAAAGCTTATGCGATAAGCAAGGAAGGTAGACGGATTAGACTTTAACGATGATGGTGCAAGTGATGTTAAGAATGGTGGGGCGGGAAAAGCTTATGTGATAAGCAAGGAAGGTAGGCGAATTAGACTTAAAGAACGGGTTGGTGGTGACGCCAGCGGTATCTGGAATATCTCTAATTTACTATAGTAAAAGAAATTAAACAACTGTTGAAAGAGGTAGACACTTGCGTGGCTGTGCTCGATGCATGGTTCATGTGTGTAAGGTTAGCAGTACACATGTAAGTTTTGATGTAAAAATGGGCCATGGGCTGCGGTGATAGTAGGCCTGGTGTTGGTGGACATCTTGGTTGGAAAACAAGTTTGTGATCACATATATGATTTGCAAGATTCTGCAGATCATATCATATATTATCCATATATATCATAAGTTAAGATATATATGTAAGTTGTATTCATTCTTCATCGTTGTAACCCTAATCAATAAGATCATATTCTCCCTTAAGAGTAGAAGTAGGCAATTGTCGAACCACTATAATTCTTGACGTTCTAAGTTTTCTTTTATTATTCAAACAATCAGCATAAGTGTGTGTGCGTGTGTTTTCATGCAATAAGTTCTTGCAAAGTTTGAATACTTGCACACAATTCATAACAATTGGTGTCGTCTATGGGAAAGTAAGCCACAAACGACTGTTTGAAGAAGGTGATCAGCATGGTTACAAAAAAGTTTGATATTGAGAAGTTCTCGGAGAAATTAGACTTTAGTCTATGGAGGATGATGAAGATGGAGACAATCCTTATTCAACAAGGGTTGTCTGATGCCTTGAAGCCGTTGCCAGCAAACTAGGCTGCTGCGGTTGATGGGGTTGCAAACGCAGCAGATCAAGAATCGCAATCGAAGGCTCGTAGTGCGATTATATTGTGTCTTGGAGATAAAGCTCTAAGAGAAGTTTCAAAGGAAGTCACTGCAAGGGAGGTTTGGAAGAAACTTGAGGATCTTTACATGGTGAAGAGTCTTGCAAACCATTTATATGTAAAGCAGAAGTTGTACCCATTCAAGATGATAGAAGATAAGCCATTACTTGTGCAGCATGATGATTTCAACAAAATCATTGGAGATCTTGAGAACATAGATGTTGTTCTTGAATATGAAGACAAAGCCTTGATATTACTTTCTGCCCTACCAAAGTCCCTGGAGAATTTAAAGATACCTTGATGTATGGCAACAAGGACACAATCACACTGGATCAAGTGCAGATGGCATTAAAATCAAAGGAACTTCAGAAAAATTCTGATGCTCAGATTACTGGTGAAGGTTTGATGGTCAAGAAACAAAGCCAGTAGAATAAAAATAATAAGAAGGAAGGTGCAGATAAGAAGAAACAAGAGCAGAAGGATCAGAGTACATCAGCTGATGATGATAGCAATAATTGATTTCATTGTAATAAACCTAGTCATTATAAGAAGCAATGTCGCAAGTGGCAGGCAATGATGGCGAAACAGACAACTAAAAATGGAGGGAATCAGAAACCTCATGAAGAAGCTTGGAGAAAACAGACAACTAAAAATGGAATGAGGAAGAAAGATTGAATGCAAAAAAATGAGATGAGATAAGGAATAAAGATTGATGAAGAAGTTTGGAGAAAAAAATTGAAATAACCATAGAAAAATGCAGAAAAATAAGATGAGATGAGAAATATAGATTGAGGAAGAAGCTTAAAGATTGGGGGAGAAACATGAGATGAGGAATAAAGATTGAGGATGAAGCTTGAAGATTGGGGGAGAAACATGTGTTTTTTTTCTCATTTCTTTTATTCTTTTATTATTTTTATTTATACATTTAGAGATATAATTAATGATTTATATATTATATTATTGAAATTTGAAAGAAATATACACAAAATGTATTAATATTTACTTGATTAATGAATTTCCATAGAATATATACAAAATTTATCAATATTTCTCTTATAAAAAAATAACTGAAACATAGTGATTATATAAATTCACTAATGCATCGAGAGAAAAAAACATTAATTGAAATAGTATGATTCGGGGCGAGGAAATATGAATTGAAGAGGTAAAGTTAGAAGGATCATAGTATATGATGAATTTGGTCTAATAATCATAATATTATAAGCACTGTTTTTTATATATTATTTTATATAATAAATACTTATTTGATTTGATAAATTTATCTTTATAAAGGCTATTTAAAAGTTAATATTTCATTTAATATATATATATAATATTAATATTGGTAAATTTTAATTTTTAATAGATTACCATAAATTTGAGATATAATATGAGTATTTATTACATAATTATTCCATGTACTATAAAATACAACCTTAATTCAATCACGGATGCATAAATATATAATTATTTTAGAAGATAATCCTTAATTCAATCAGGATGCATAAATTTTTTAGTAAATATATATGAATTTTATGGATATATATATATATATATATATATATATATTTGGAGTTTTTATTGGTATTCATGAGAAGTATATATATTTTGTTAATGTTTTTTTTTATATTTATGTTTTCTTTAATTGACATTGTTGTAATAAATATTTTATACTTATATCAATTTTATTTTATATAATTTTATGTATTATAATATATTTTTCTTGAGAATTTTCTATATTTATATTGTTTTGGGATTGATATTTAGATTTTTGTGAAAAAAAATAAAAAAAAATTGTTCAAACAATATTGATGTAATTAAATTTTCAAAAAAAAATTAATATTCACTCTAACATCAATTTCACGACGTATTTTGTTAATTTACCATGATTAAGTTATGTAAGGTAAATTAAAAATGATACTTAATTGATTAAAATTTATTATCATCCAACAAAGTTATTATATAATATATAATTTTTTATGTTAGGTGAATTAAAAATGATTGAATAAATTTTTAAAATGATACTTAATTGATTAAAATTTATTGTCATCCAATAAATTTATTATGTAATATATAATTTGTAAAATAAATAAAAAATAATAACTAATTAGTCTTATATAAAACTTGATCTATATTAATATATCAATACTGAAATACAATATATTAGTCTAAACTCAAATAATTTACTTCAATAAGTTGGGCAAAGGGTCGATTTTGACCCTAAAGTTATGTCAAAAGATCAAATTGGTCCCTCATCTAAATTTTTGCTTATTCAAACCCTTCATCTATTTTAGTAGGACCAAATCTCCCCTTTTATCAAAAACTTAAATATCATTCAAACCATCCATCTATTTTAATGGGATCAAATTACTTCTCTTTTTTATTTTTTTAATTTCAGAAAATTAAATATCAAAATAGTTACTTTTATCACTCCTAATTAATTTGGTTAAGAAAGAAACCTTCGGCGGCTGGGAGAGAGAATTAAGGTGTTAAGACTTGAGAGTTTCCTTACAGTCAGTGTTTGATTTGCAAGGTTCAAGAAGCATAATTAGTAAAAAAACACCCAAAAACATTGTTGGATTCAAGATAAGTCCACTCCAATCATCCATGTGGAGTTCTTTCTTCTCTCTCGCCTCTGTAATTCTTTGCACTCCAATCGTCATGTGGGATACGGAAATGGAATCCGTCGGAGGAAGAGATTACGGAAATGAGGTCCTCTCATCCACCAAATCTGGACTTCAAACTGACGGCTTCGACCTCAGAGGCCACTCAATAAAACCTAAATTCACACCTGCCTTGTTTTTCGGCGACGAGATCGGGAGGCCACGGCTCTCCACCATCGTACATTGCATTTCAACCCCATTGGCGCCGCCGTGGAGTCGTACAAGTGAGTTACTGTCACATCCCAAATTTTATAAAGAGAAGTTTGCATATAGTTTTCAATAAAAAATTTATCTAGGACATGACCAAGACATTTTAAATAGATAAACAAGTAATATTTTAAGAAGAGGTAAAGATAAATAGGGAGCAAGTCCTACAAGTTTCTGCGAATGTTATAGAAATCTTTTAAATTGAGTTATCAGAAGAATTTCAAGATTATAAAACTTGCAAACTCACCTATCAAAACAAAATCTGAAAGTATTTCGAACGAACTAGCATCCACTGACCAACTTTGATGTCCCCAAAACTTTACAAAACAAAACATACAGGACTTGTCCAACTTACAAAAATATATAGGGTGAAACATGCAGGGCACTCACTACTCAAAATAGGAATAAATAAATAATATAATGAAATGGGGAAGGAAAGCTACCACGATGGCCTACTGACCCAGCCACTTCCACTATACTCTTCCAATATTAGGCATTGAAAATCTTAATACATTTTGGATTATAAAATCCAATTCTTTCCTGCTTGCAATCCTACCAATCACCAAAGTCTACCTAATTTAACGTCAAGTGGTATATTAAGGAAAGCAAATCAAGCTTGAACACCCATGAGCATAACTCGAAACCACCGACTCTACCCCACTATAATACGCAAACTGTTATTCAATACTAATCAATGAAATAAATTAAATTAACATGTATACTTACACGCCAGCCTGTCCCCAACTGAACCACAACCTTAAGCAAGCAGGTAGCCAACATACAGGACATGGAGACTTTGCAAACTAAAATAAAACAGTTGACCTTTATTCCAAAATTTCCTCCACTCGTACTACTACCTATTCGAACTATTTATCTACTGCCACTCATGACTAATTAAATATTCTTCCAACATGCATAACTTAGGTGGTACATCAAGGTACAAGTCACATGCTACAAATCACTAACAATATACATACAGCTACACCTATGTAAACAATTACTATAAATTAACAGGCTTGCCCATCACAAACCAAATAAAGCAATCGACTTCATGCAAACACACTTTTGATTTCAAAAGTCAAATTCCATCACGCAATTCAAACCCAGAATTTAAAATTTAACCAACAATGTCAATGAAATAAAACTCAAACACTCTGCCGAGGACAGAGGCTCAGACATGTATGCAGCCTATGAATTGCAGTTTTGCCAAAACGTTTATTCTGTCTCATCCCCTACGCGCCCCGCTTGCGCTTGTACGCTTTTGCCACGCTTAACCTGAGATAAAATAATTATTATTATCGGGGTGAGCAACCACAATCTCAGTGAAGACTTAATCATACTTACATAAGTCAAGTATATCATATGCGAGAATTAAATTTCACTTACAATACAATCCTGTCATGTCAATAAGGCACCTTACTGTCCATATTCATGTAATGATACGACATCGCAATTCGTTCCGTGATAATAGTATTGGCACCATTAAGTCCATACTCATGTAATGGTAAGACACCATTAAGGTCCTTACCCGTATAATAGTAAGGCACCATTACAGTTCAAACCCATGATAATAGTAAGGCACCATTAAGGTCCTTACCCGTATAATTTACAATTTCATATACTTCAAGTATGATCACAAGGTGATGATAATTCTTCATTTAAATCTAACAATCACATATAAGATGAAAAAAATCCCCACCTTAACCACGTGAAGGAGCTTTCACGCTAATCGTCTTACACCGATTACTCTTCGAACCCTATATATATAATGGCGGAATGTTACTAATGATAGATCATATAACCATCGAAAACTAATCTGAAGAATTTTGTAAAGGTTGCAGACTAACTATATTAGGATTAGGGTTCAATGTTAGAAGCAGAAAAGAAGAGGAAGAAAATAAGTTTCGGTACGAAGAGCGCAGAATAAGAAAGGAAAGAAAGAAAGAAAGAAAGAAAGGAGAAGGAGAAGAGTGAGAACGTTACCTCTCCGTTTGCAGCCATGTGAAGCGAGTTCTGTATGTGTAGAAAAAGAAGGAAAAAGTAGATTTTAACTTATATTGACACGGCTGCTCAAAATTCTGTGAATATCCTTTCATGGGATTTAATAAATTTCCCTAAAATAGGGGAGTTGATAAGAGGAAGAATATCTTCTTTAATGAAGATCACAATCTGTTTTCTTAAGGAGCAAAAAAAATCTTATTCTGCTTATTTATTTAACTTACGGTAATTGAGGGTGGATGGGCGTGATTGAAATATGGGCTTTGAAGGATTGGGCCAAGATGGAATAAACGGTTAAACTTTTGGCATGTTACAGCTACACAAATTCCTGCAATTATGGCTTCCTCCATTGACTCTCACGACTTCTTCGCCGCCGGTTCTACCGATGGACGACCTAGTCAGAGTAATATTGAATTGTGTTACTCAGGAAGTATCACCGTCGACAGTGACCCGTATTATGTCGGCTAAATCATTGTTTTTAATCCAAATAATTAACAGAGAAAAATAATAACTATTTTGATATTTATTTTTTTGTAAAAGGGGCTATATGATCCAATTAAAATAGATCAAGGGCTTAGATGATAAAAAACTTAGATAAGGGGCCAGATTGATCCCATGGAACAATTTTAGGGTGCAAGTTGACCGTTTCCCCTAAATAATGATCATTGCAATTTTTTTATATAATTACTTTTTTTTGTTAAAGTCAGATCATTGAAATTTTTTTATATAATTACTTTTTTTTGTTAAAGTTATTATTTTATTTATCATACGAATTATTCATAAAATTGTTTAATTAGATAACCTTTAATATAATTTTTTATTAAATAAAAGTTACTAATATAACTATACACAGAACATAAAATAATATAACCTTTTAATTCACGTGAAAAATAAATAATTATCATATATATATATATATATATATATATATATATATATATATATATATATATATATAACAATAATTGTGAACATTTTTTTGGAACATAGGAGTATATTTTATTACGAGTATGTTTATAAGGAGAAATAAAAATACTAATGATATAAATTAACCATATATATTTTTTAAAAATTATTATATGAGTAGTATCACATAACATTAATTAAAATTAATGAATGGTGGTCACATTTTAGTCATTTTTATACTATATATGTGCATAATTCCACTAAATTAACATGTTTTTTTATTTTATTTTACTAAGAATCACTTTGTTTTTTCAATAAATATAAAAATATTTTAATGAAATAATTATTGACTGTAAAACATCTCCTCTTCGTCTTTGTATTGGAAACTTGGGAGCTATAAACAAATAGATATCCACACATCTTCTCAAACAAAGCCATATATTCAGTCGTCCCAATAACTTTTTTTTTTTCTTTCTTATTTTTAAGTTTATCTGGTATATATAGTCATGAGACCTAAATACTATCACCTCTTTATTTGGGATACATAAATTGAAAAGATAACTATAAAACAACAATTAACTTTTTTATGAATTATGCATGCAAATTTTTTATATTACATTATTTTTTATATATAAAATATAATATTATATTTTGATTAAATTTTATATTATCCCGTGCATCGCACGAGTTTTCTTTATATACATAAAACTACAATAGTGGCTTGCATAAGAAATTGCTGTCAAAAAAAAGAAAAAAATTAAAGAAAAAGATCTTTAGGAAAGTATTATTTTTATTGTGTATCTCGATATATGTGAATCTTCTACAAGAAGATTAAGATTTGCTTATATATATGACCGGTTAGGAAGCAAAGAAATTAACAGACAATAATAAATATTAATGAGACAAGATGTGCGGAAGAGCCGGTAGACTCAGAGAGCCGAGACTCCATCTGCCGATGTGGAAAGTGGAGTCGAGAGAGTCAAGAGAGCCTCCATTATATTTTAACGAATAGAAATTGTTCATTTAGAGATATATTTAAAGATATTGTATTATTGAACTTTATATAGAATTTTGAATTATAGAGTGTAGATTTATACTATACATTGTATTATTAATTTATTAATATATGAAAAATAAAATTATATAGAATTTTTAATTATATAGTGTATAGATTCTATACATTGTATTATTAATTTATTCATATATGAAAAAATAAAATTATGTGGAGGGAGTTTCTAAGTTCATATACTTTATTAACAAAGTATTTCACAAGTATATTATTTACAATGTTATATATTTAGGAGTAATAAAAAAATTTGAACTTTTATTTCATGAATATTTCGTGATAATGTGGACATTGTATAACTGATAATTCGATTTATATATATATATATATATATATATATATATATATATATATATAATTATTTTTTAAATGTATATAGAAGAAAAGACAAAATAGATATTATTGAACGAGGAACAAAAAAAATCACTTATTTGATTTAAATAAATTCCAAAATAATAGTATAATATTCAAGAAGAAAAAAAATGAAAATCGAATGAATTTTTTTTAAAATAAATAAATAAACAAAATATGTTGATGAATTTTTTTAAAATAAATAAATAAACTAAATGTGTTGATTTTCAAAGTGAAATGAAAAATAAAATATATGCAATAATATACAGATGGTACGAAAGATGGAAGAGATATAAGTGATTTTAAAAATAGGCAAAAGCTTGTGTGTGCTCTAGCACACGGGAGCACATTCCGTGTGCCTTTAGAATTTTGTGCTAAATTGTATACCCTTTAGTATAAAGATGTGTACCCTTTATTTTACAAGGCAAAAACTTGTGTGTGCCCGGGCGCACGGGAACACACTCTGTGTGCCTTTAAAATTTTGTGTTAAAATGTATACCCTTTAGTATAAAGATGTGTACCCTTTATTTTCTGAAGAAAAATAAAAAAATATAATGAAAAATGTATACCCTTTAGAACAAAATAGTGTACCCATATTAATTAAAGTGTACACCCTTTAGAACAAAATAATTTATCCTTATCCATAATACTAAATTCTAAAGGCGCACGCAAGCCTCACTCTTTAAAATATGTAAAATTAATTAATATAATAATCATTCCTTTTATTTAACAAATAATTTTTACATAAATAATATTCATTGCCATTCCTTACTACTGTACTATTATAGTTATCATTCTTATTCCAATTTCTATTAATAAATAGAAAATAATAGTATAATAGTCAAGAAGTAAAAAAATGAAAATTGAATTTAAAAAATAAATAAATTAATAAACAAAGGAAAAGACTTGTTTGAGACCGTCTCACGTAAGGGCTTATGTGAAACGGTCAGAAAGTGATAACTTTTATGAATGAAAGTGATAATAAATTAATAAAAAGTGATAATGCTATTTCATGAACAATTTATAGAATAATTAAAAGTGATAACATTTTACAGCGAAAGTGATAATGTTTTATAGCGAAAGTGATAACTATTTTAAAATTAAAAAATGATCTCAAGTGAGACGGTCTCACGCAACGCCTACCTATAAACAAAATGTGTTGATTTTCAAAGTGAAATAAAAAATAAAATATATGCAGTAATATGCCGATGGTATGGAAGATGGAAGAGATATAAGTACTTTTAAAAATATGTTAAATTAACTAATATGACAATCCTTCCTATTATTTACCAAATAATTTTTACATTATTCATTACGATTCCTTACTACTATAATACTATATTTACCAAATAATTTAATAATACAACTCTTAACATATTCACCTTCTATAATATCTTCTCATCTAATATTCATAGTCTATTTATCTATATTATTTATTCTAAAAATTAATATATGCTCTAATACATTGATTTGACATAAAATTTAAAATCTACCATATCAAAAATTCAGAACAAATATATATCATTATTTATTAAATTTTTAAATACAAAATTCTCAATTTTATTTTTCAAGTGAATATCACTTATTAGAATGAAGAAATTTATATTTTTTTTCAATAACCATGCATCGCATGGGTCATTACTAGTTTCTTTAAAGTAGTACTATTAATTATAAGTTGATTCTACTGAGTTACTCTGTAAAATTTTATTGTTATAATGTTCTCAGTCCTGCCGTTGTAATAATAATAATTTGGGGGGTTTACCCCTCAGAATTCCAATAAAATTATGTTGTGTAAATTTATATTCCAATTGCATTTGCAGTATAAGGTTAAATTAATATGAATTAACATGTTTCATGTAACGACCGGGTTATGCTGGGGTTGGACGCTATTAGATATACAATTCCCAATATAATTATAAAGGGGTCGAGAATGCACAGCAAAAATAATATAAAAAAAATCCCCAAATAGATAATATAATAAAGTAAAAGTTGCAAAAGATTATTACATATTAGCCTCTACTCACTCGAGTAGAGTGGAATATCCAAAACAAGTGCATTTATATGATATATCTGAAATAAAGTTCTTAATAAAGTACTAAAATATAAGACATGATATAAAGTCCTCTATGGGCTTGAGACATCTGCAGTGGCCTCTTCATCTTCTAAACCTTGTTTTGAAAATCAATAAGGGGTAATCGTCTAAAATACACTCATAATGATTGCACAGTTAAAAATAAATATGCATGCCAAACATATCATAAAATGTAACATATGCCAATTTAATAAAATAGTTTTGCATATTTTCATTCGATAACTAAATAAAAATATTTTAGACCGAATCGTCATCCGATAACTTATGTTAGTTGGTATATGTGCACCGGGCCGTCACCCCAGTACGATGTTAGCATACTTTGAAATACATTTTAGTACTGAACCGATGTAGCCAGTAACTTGTGTTAGTTGGTATATGTGCACCGAGTCGTCACCCCGTATAAGTGTTAGTAGAAAAATATTTGTCATCGAACTAAAAGCACACATGACACATAATATGACATATAAATAACACATATCACATCTTAATATAGCAATCATAACACAAAATTATAGCACTCGATCAAGAGTGAAAGTTACCCCACCTTGGACTTCTTAGAGATAGTTGGTCGGATTAAACTTACTCATTTGTCTCAGGTATGCCTGCAAGAGTATACTAAATTGAGTTCTACTTCTAATAATAATTCCTAGTACTAAAACTAAATTTCTAACATTATCATATAATTAAAATAAACTAATTATTAACTTAAGAAAATATAAATAATTAATCGTTAAATAAAATGAGTTAAAATAAAATAATAAATAGAAATACATATTTAAAAATTTTAAAAATAATAATTTAACGATTATATATTACAACTTTAGTAATAAGTCGCAACATTAAAAATATGAATACAAATGACATTAATTTTATTAAAAACGGATATTAAATAAAGATTTTATACCTAAAATAATAATAATGGTAAAATTATAATTAATATTTAAAAGAATAAAATAAATAAATAAATAAAAATATAATATGGAATTTTTTCAGTTTAAGGCCTGAATAGTATGATAATTATTGATATAAGGCTTGAATTTTTTTTTTCAATTCAGGGATTGATTAATTTAAAAATATCGATTCAAGGCTTAAAGCCCTAACACCATCAATTCTTCTTCTAACTGACTCGCTGTATTAACCTCTACCCATCAACTTTACTCAAAGCTGAACATAAATTATGGCACAAAAAGGTTACATCTTCGATCTTCAAATGCAACCGCCTACACTCGCCATTCATATCGTCCATTTATGTTTTTTTTTTGGATTCTGTATTCGCTTGATTTTTTTACCTTCATAATTGGCACAATTCCGATGTGGGGAGTCGAACCCTTTTATGATTTATTCATGAATTTGACTGCGTGGATTCGAATCAGAGTTCAATAACTTGGGTTGGTTTATGAGTTAGAATGGGAATTGTTGTGCTGGATACGATGCAAGATAATTTCTTGTGATATATTAGGATTGGGAATACAGATTTCCCTTGTCTTCTTCGAATCCTATTGTCACTTTGGAAACACCAAGTTTCAAATTCCGGCAACATCATACGTCAGATATAAGAATGTCGTGGATAGTGGTGGATTTGAGATTGTAGGCAAATATTCATTCGGATCCATTAAATGAACTGACAGCGGCAGACACCGAGGAGCCCAATGACAATATCGTGGCGATGGAATTCTACAGTAGCTATAAATGTGAATTTGAATCAACAGGGGAGTATCGTGGCGGTGGAATCCTACGGTGGCTATGCGAATTTGAATCATCAGGGGAGCTGAAGTTGTGATTCCGCTGCGCAGAAACACGTTGAGAGTGGAGTAATTGCTGGGATTGTGATTGTTAAAATAGTTGATGCACATTTACTAGAGATTACTTAGTAACTAAGATAACAGATTATTTAGTAACTAAGAATACTTAGTAACTAAGAATACTTAGTAATTAAGATAAAAGATTACTTAGTAACTAAAAATACTTAGTAACTAAGCATTATCCCTATAAATTGGTCATTGTATCATACATTGTAATGTGTGTGTGAGGAGTAACTAATTAAACTCCCATCTACAAAATGGGATGTCTCACATCACCGCCCCACTTATCTATCCTATGTCTACTCCCATTATTATTCTATTCTTTTTTTTATAAAAATCCAATATGGTATCAGAGCCCGATTGGTTCATTAACTGGGTTCAAACTAAGCTTACGCATATTACTACCCAAACCAAAGCCTCCAAAAATGTCCTCTCTATCTAATACCTATAAAAACCAATACCAATCTTCACAGACAAAGGCTACAGCGTTGAGCCATCAAATGAAGACATACTTCATGTCTCAATGTCATTTGGGAGACTGTTGATAAAGGATACGATGTCCCAACGATCACAATATCTTTGTCTAATACAGACAAAGAAAACTAAACAAAAACATGTCTCAACGAAAAAAACATCTTTGTCTAATATAGACAAAGAAAACTAAATAAAAAGAGGAGAAGGACAACTTGGCGATCTACATACAACAGGTAGCTGTGGCAGAATCACTATTTTCCAGGATCAGTAGAGCAAAGACATCCAAAGAAGCCTGAGATATACTAAAAGAGGAGTATGACAAGTGGGTGCAACAACAAGATGAAGAAACTGGGCAACAGAGACCTGGTGAAACATGAAGAAACTGGGCAACAGAGACCTGGTGGAAGATGAAAAAAGTGAGCAACAGAGACCTGGTGAAAGATGAAGAAATTGGGCAACAGAGACCTAGTGAAAGATGAAGAAACTGGGCAACAGAGACCTGGTAAAATATAAAGAAACTGGGCAACAGAGACCTAGTGAAAGACGAAGAAACTGGGCAACAGAGACCTGGTGAAAGATCAAGACACTGGGCAACAGAGACCATGGTGAAAGTTGAAGAAAAAAGGTTCAAATAGCCAACAATACAAAAGCTCTACCAAGATCAAGGTTCGAGATACTACGAGAAAAGCTCGAATCATCCAAATGCGCATCAAGGGGGAGTGTTAAAATAGTTGATGCACATTTAGTAGAGATTACTTAGTAACTAAGATAACAGATTACTTAGTAACTAAGAATACTTAGTAATTAAGATAAAAGATTACTTAGTAGCTAAGAATACTTAGTAACTAAGCATTATCCCTATAAATATGTCATTATATCATACATTGTAATGTGTGTGTGAGGAGTAACTAATTAAAGTCCCATCTACAAAATGGGATGCCTCACATCACCGCCCCACTTATCTATCCTACGTCTACTCCCATTATCATTCTATTCTTTTTTTATAAATCTAATAGTGATAATTCTGGTGGCGGCAGTTCTGCTCTTCAGTTTATGTTAAAATGAAGAATTGACGGTGTTAGGGCTTTAAGCCTTGAACTGATATTTTTAAATTAATCGGATCCTGAATCGATAAAAGAAATAATTCAAGCCTTAAATCGATAGTTAACATATAATTCAGGTCTTGAATTGAAAAAAATCCATATAATATACATACGTGAATGCATAACTGCAACTACAGTTGAATTGACTATTCAAATTCGAAATTTACATATTATATATATTATTATTTTTATTTATATATATATATATATTATAGTTGCATAAGTTGCGTACTGACTTCAGGTGAGTCACCTGATGCGCTTATTTCCGTTTAAAAAAATCAAATTCTATATGATATTATTATTAGTAATAATATAGTTTGATAAATTGCAATCAAGTCCCTGCATTATATTAAATTCTCATTAAAACTTACCCTAAACTTTAACCTTATTACAAAATGACCCAACTTGAGTTATGCAACTCCGTTTGATAATCCGAAATCACGTATGGAGTCCTCTCAAGGTGAGGAGCATACTAATTTTTCATTAAAATAACGAAGTTTAAAAGGGACAAAATTTTAACACGAAGTGGGTATCTTCCCATCTTCTTCATTTCACGTCCAAACTCAAAACTAATTATATATTTGTGATCCTTGTGAGGAGGGCATCAATATGGCCTATAATATCAAAATTATGTCCCAACAATACAAAATACGATATTGAAAGGTTAACACTTCGACGGAGCTTTTCTAACTCATACGAAATCCATTTTACAAAAGAGTTATATATATAGCTATGCTTCGAGACGATCATTTTGATATATAACATGATAAAAATAAATTACAAAATATGTGACTAAGATATTGACAGTGTGAAGTTTGTATGTTATATATATAAATATGTATGTATATGTGAGGTGTGTGTGCGTGACTTAAATATATATATATATATATATATATATATATATATATATATATATATATATATATATATATATATATATATGTATGTAATGTAGCATATTAACTCACCTTACTACTTCTTTCCCTCGCAATAACTCCTCAAAATCTTACAGTTGAGGTGAGGTACGTATGTATGTATATATATATATATATATATATATATATATATAGAAGAGTATGAATTATCCAAGTGAATAGTGAAATTTCATAAATCATTGCCAAATACACAGAACTTACCCCAAGTAGAAGTGAATCGTCATCTGCTTGACGTCATCAGCTTCATCACTTCTTATCATCTGTCATCCCAAGTGGATAATTACCATAATTAATATTATTATTATTATTATATAGTAGGTATTACATTTCAAACCTCTCAAATAGTAACTAAAGAGTTGTAAGATCTTTTAAGGGAGGATTACTACTAGGTACACAAAAAAACACTTAATTACTATTAGATACAAACATACAAAAATATTACTATTAACTACATAAATATATAGTGATATTCCAATATTACCCCTACAATGTGCTGCACATAAATGTTGTGTGCAATAAAAATTCATGTGCAGCAAAAGTATGTGCAGTAAAAAAAGTGTGTGCAGCAAAAAAGTGTGGTGGTCAGGCAGAGCTTCGGCGAAGTTCCGGCAGTGCTCCGGTGATCGGCCGAAGGAGTTCCTGCGGCGCCAGTTTTCCGGTGGAGCTCTGGCGACCGACCAGTGGCGGCTGGCCGACAGTCTGGCGGTGCTCCGACGACCGGCCGACGGCGATCCGGCGGTGCTCCGGCGATGGGTGAGGGATTAGGGTTTGTAGTTTAAAAGTGTATTGATTTAGGGTTATATTTGGTATTTTACTTTAATATTTTATATATGGGAGTAATTATTTTAAATCAATGTATCTTATAGTAATTAGGGGTACAAAGTGTGTACCTATGAGTAATTAATCCATCTTTTAATTAATTATATATATATATATATTTTTTTTGAATGATTAATAAAATTAAGGGTTACTTACTACGGGATATTACATAAAATAATGCATAATTATTATAAATTACATGACTCAAGATGAACTAATACTCATAACTACTCCATATAGATTGTGATACCAAAAATACCATAAATGATTAATGCAAGTATTCTAATATTTTTAATTATGTGTTTAATTCCTCAGATCAAGCAAACGTGTGTGAAGATGGGCATGACAATGGAAAATAATAAAGGCATCTATTTAAAAAAAAAACAATTTAAATATGTAGATAGGGTATCATGTATCATTGTTTCACGTACATAAGCCCTCCTTATTTAAATATTATAAAGATAATTATACCCTTAAAACAACATGAACTTCAATTTTTGTCATAAATAATTAATGCATGTATTCTAATATATTGGTAATTATGTGTTTAATTCCTCAGATCAATGAAACGTGTGTGAAGATGAGCATGAGAATGGAGAATAATAAAGGCATTCAATCAGACAAATGAAGATTTCATGGGAGGATGCCACGGAAGGATTGTGGCATAGTTACAATAAATATATTATGGGATTAATTCAGTAGTACTCAACAATGCTACTACTTTAATTTCTTTAAAGTAGTACTATTAATTATAAGTTGATTCTACTGAGTTATTCTGTAAAATTTTATTGTTATAATGTTATCAGTCTTGCCGTTGTAATAATAATAATTTGGGGGTTTACCCCTCCGAATTCCAATAAAATTATGTTGTGTGAATTTATATTCCAATTGCACTTGCAATATAGTTAAATTAATTAAATTAATATGAATTAATATGTTTCAAACCTCTCAAATAGTAACTAAAGATTTGTAAGATCTTTTAATTAATTAGGTTAAATGAATAGAATTTTATAATATTTTAACAAAAATTAATAACCATCCAAATATTTACAAATATCCCGCAATTTAAGGCACTTAATCATGAAAATCACACAAATTCTACCAAAGTACTAATTCTCCAACTATTTACAAATATTGTGCAATTTAAGACACTTAATCATGAAATCCACGCATAATTACAAAAAATCATGCAATAAAAGGCCCTAAAACATGAAATTTCTACTCCGATCAACGATCCTCCTCCATTCTCCTTCTTAGTTAGCAAAAACAGTGAATTTATAAGAATGGTGATATAAGACAGATGAAGGGTAAAAGATGAAAAGTAGAAGATGGACGTTAATTCATGGTTCTTATGATGGATTCTTTTATCTTCCATATGAATTAAGAAGTGAGATATAAATAAGTGTGACAAGGAAATAAGACAAGCAAATAAAATATTCATAGGAGGAGATTTAAAAAAAAAGGGAAAAGAGATATGAGATCATGAAAAATAAGGAAAATATAAATGTCTTCATAAAAAGCTAGAGATTTGTGTGGGATTGTCTCATGTAAGCCCTTACGTGAGACGGATAAAAAGTGATAACGTTATTATCACTTTCACTATAAAATGTTATCATTGTCGTTATAGAATGTTATCACTTTTTATTTATACTATAAATTGTTCATAAAATAGTTAACTGCATTATTATCACTTTTCATCAATTGAGTATCACTTTTCGTAAATAATGTTATCGCTTTCTATCCGTCTTATGTAAACTCTTACATGATACGGTTTCACACAAGACTTACTCTAATAAAAATAAGAAAAAAGATATTCATGAAAAATATAAAGGTATCATGGAGGATTATGTTATTTGGAAATTAATTTTGCTTCAATGAAATAGCTAAGAGGGGTAATTTTAAAATATTTTTGGAAATTTTCGTTTATACGTTACGTGACTTCATAGTTTTTAATAAAACTTTCTCATCCAGATTTTAATTTAAGGGATTCTTGAACCAAAAAGATTATCTTTTCCTTAGCTATCCATCAATGTAAAGAAATCTTCAGAGATTTTCCTATGTATTTCCAATAATAGATTTGTGTGGCAAGACAATAGATTTTTAATCCGTTTCAACTCCATTTTCATTTTATGCTCTTTTTTTCTTGATTTCCACCTAAAACACAAAAAACACATCAAATGTTAGATTTTACTAATATATGGAGGGGTCATTTGCGTGGCACTATTAGTTGAATAATGGGGTATTAAAATCCAATAAGTGGCATTTGATTAAAATTGATATATAAGTTATTTGTTGTTGGTAAAGATATTGATTTGTAAAATTTGAGTATTTTTCAATCCTCCCTAAACAAATTAAAAAATATGTTATATGTATTGGAAAGGGATGACAGTTTTGAAAAGGTGTTGTAGGGATATAAGTTAGCTAAATAAATTATTCGAGACTGTCTCACGTAACAGATAAAAAGTAATAACATAATTAATGAAAAGTGATACTCAATCGATGAAAAGTGATAATGATGCAGTGAACTATTTTATAAATAATTTAAGTGTATTTTCGTCCCACAACTATATCAAACTTTGCTTTTCAGCCCTAAATAAGTTAATTTTTTCAATTTAGTCACATAACTTCTTGATTTTGTCAATTTCAGCTCAATTTTAATCGAAAATTCAAATTTTCACCGAAAAAGGTGATCAAATTAGGCCCCCCCACAACGAGAGGTTTTTTCGCTTATGTGGATTTCTAAAAACTTAAGAGAGAGGTTTTTAAGCGTTGGGGAATGGGTGAGGTTTTTACCTGGGTAGTATGCATACTACCCAGGTTTTTGTGAATATTGAGAGTGGGAGAGATTGGCGTGCACTCCACTGCACAACAGGAGAGCACGTACCATCCATGCGCAAGTGAGATAATATTTGGTCTGGCCCCATGCCTGACACCCGACCTCATATTTCATTTTGTTTTTCAAACTCATCTGTTATCCTCTTTTAATTTTCCTTTTTTATTTTCTTCCATTAATTTCTTTTTTCCCATTCTTAATTTGTTTTCAGTTTTCTAAGGTTAATTTTTAGAAATTATAATATGTTTAAAAATTCATTTTATTGTTTTGTGTAAATATTGCACAACTAATTTTGCTTTCTTTCTTTTGATTTTTTTTAAAAAAAAAACAAATTTGAAAACACACCAGTGTGTTTTAGTGAAAACTATCTTTTTAATGTTTAAGCTTAAGTTAAATATCAACTAAAAAATAAAATGAAAAAAGAGTATTATAGTAAGGCTTTGAAAATACACCGGTGTGTTTTAGTGTAAATTTAATGGTGTCCATCCCATCTACTTTTCGCTCATCTCATCTTTTTAAAACATTACATTAAAACACTAAAACATACTGGTGTGTTTTAATGAAAAAAAATTCAAAAAAAGTAATTCAAAAAATTAATTTTAAGGTGTGTGAATTTTCTTTGTGTTTTTATGTTTTATGTAATTCAAAAAAATAAATAATATATATTTTTTTAAATTTAAATAATTGAAATATATAATTATTTATAATTTAATTGAAAATTAGATAGAAAAAGTTGATAAATTAAATGAGAAAAAATAAAATTGGTGTGGGTCCTACCAAAAAACCTGCTTTTTAATTTTATTGTAGGGGAGGAGTTTTGTTTTGAAGGTAGGGGTTTTTTGCTTTTGAGGTGACACTGACGTGGCATCAAAAAACCTGCTTTTTTGTTACAACTATTGGGAAAGGCCTTAGGGGAATTCGGCTAACATCATACGTGGCATTCCAAATTAAAATAGGCCAATGAAATCGCCACATCACTACTAATTAATTAAAGAAAAATATTAAAAATAATTCCTGTCCACATGTAACGCTACAATGGCAGCACCTCTTCTGAGCCGCCATCCCCTGTTTCCTCTTTCGAGAGTGGATAGTTTTGATATTTTCCATATGAGGTCACAAAATTTGGTCACATAACCGTACAACATAGTGACTAGTGCCCAACTAATGGAAAGATTAATAACTTATTATATTCTTATTATTCCTAATGATAATGATTACAAATTTGTTAGTGAAGAATTAGGTACATTAATGATATATATTTATATAGTAATTGTCCGTTACCAAAGAGTATTATTTTGTTATGAGCGTTATTTTCAAATGGTACCATTTCCTTTTTTCTTAGAAGTGTGAGACACACATACACCACTATAACAACTAAAAGATGAGATTCCCACGTTACTATTATCTACCACATATTAAATAATAATATTTCTTAAAATTTCAACTAAAAAAAATACAAGAATTTATGTGAAGACAAAGTCTATTATGAGACGGGTCGACCCATCACTAAAGTATGCTTATTGTATACATAAAGTATGTTTAATGGTTGTTAAAGTATATTTTATAAAGTATGTTGGATTATGCATTAAAGTATAATTTTAGTGTGTTATAATATGATTTATTATTAATATACTTTAACTATAAATAAGCATACTTTATTTATACAATAAGCATACTTTAGTGATGGGTCGACCCGTCTCACATCCGTCTCATAAATAACCCGTCTTACAAAAGAGTCTCTCTTACGTGAAAAAACTTCAAAAATTGGAAAAAAATCACGAACCAAGAAAATATTACTATGTAAAAGTTTTACAATCACACAAAATTTTCTCTCTCTCAACCCCACTATTATAAATTTTTGACTAATCAAACGTTTTCTCCCAACTCTCAAAATAAAGAATATAACAAAGGAATTTAAAATAATCAAACACAAATATTATAGTGTATCTGATTGGTGCAGTACTGGATATCCAAACCAAGGGTCTCTTTAAATAACACTAACGAATTTTCCCTTTTTATCCTCAATCCATCCTTTTTATATTTTAACAAAACCAATATATACCACATGATTTCATGAAAGATAAAATCATACGTGAATCGGGGCGCATAGAGCTAGTTATGTGCGCTCAAATTCAATTTAGTAATGAACTTTATATCCTTTTATATAAGTATTTATACTCTTGATTTTTTAGAAAAAAATTTCTTTTTTTAGTCAAACTTTTAATACTCTTCATATTTTACTGAATTTTTCATTGAAAAAATGGGCAGTTTTGCATGAAACCATTTCACAATGAGATAATTTTGCACTTTTTAAAAAAAATATTTATCACTTTTTAATGAAGATGTCATCACATTTCTTTAAAAATATTGTCACTTATACTATAAATTGTTTATGAAATAATCAGTGCACCATTATCATTTTTTATCAATTCAGTATCACTTTTCATTAAAATGTTATTATTTCTCATTTGTCTCATGGAAGCCATTTCGTGAGATGGTCTCACCCAAGTCTTTTGCTTGAAAAAATAATACCTTTATTAATTAGAATGTATACTATTTAAAACAAAATAATATACACTTTAACACCTTTTGCATGCACGAAAAAAAAAAAGAAGCTTATTTGTCTAAAAATTTTCGAAAATTTGAGTGATGTACCTCCTCTTCTCTCTCATCTCTCATTATCTATATATATAAGAAGGCTTCCACCATCAATACACTCACAATCGCCTCACTCATAAAAACTTGCTCTCTCTTTTTTGCCATCAACACACCCTTCCTTTCGACATCTAAAAATGTTTGCTTATGGCTTCGTAATTGTCCTCTGGTTATGGACAATTAAGTAAGTCTATTTTCTTTTTCTTCCAGTGATATTCTTGCATCGGGTTAATTGTCAATCTAATTCTAATGGACTATAACAAATTCATGACTATGAGGTTCATTATATGGTGGAATGCACAATAAAATTTATCCTCAACTCTAGCTATCACACTCTTCATGATTTAGAGGAAAAGGCGTGTGTGAGACCGTCTCATGTAAGGACTTACGTGAGATGTGTAAAAAGTGATAATTTTTATAATAAAAAGTGATACTCCCTCCGTCCCATCATAACTTTCACACTTCCTTTGTAAATTACAAAGGAAGTGTGAAAGTTATTGCGGGACTAAGGGAGTAATTAATAAAAAGTGATAATGCTATTTCATGAACAATTTATAGTATAAATAAAAAGTAATAATGTTTTACAACAGAAATGTTAATATTTTATAGCGAAAAATATAACTAATTTAAAAAGTGTAAAATAGTCTTACGTGAGATGGTCTCACACAAGACTTACCTATGTGTAAAACACTGTACATCTTCTCATACTTTTAATAAAAAATGATACTCCTATGTATTACAACCACCTAGTTGAAAATATGTAGATAGAGTCTCATTTATCATTGTTTCACGTACATAAGCCCTCCTTATTTAAATGTTATAAAGATAATTATACCCTTAAAACAACATGAACTCATTTTTTGTCAAAAATGATTAATGCATGTATTCTAATATATTAGTAATTATGTGTTTAATTCCTCAGATCAATGAAACGTGTGTGAAGATGGGCATGAGAATGGAGAATAATAAAGGCATCCAATCAGACAAATGAAGATTTTATGGGAGGATGCCACGTAAGGATTGTGGCATAGTTACAATAAATATATTATGGGATTAATTCAGTAGTACTCAACAATGCTACTACTTTAATTTCTTTAAAGTAGTACTATTAATTATAAGTTTATTCTACTGAGTTATTTATAATGTTATCAGTCTTGCCGTTGTAATAATAATAATTTGGGGGATTTACCCCTCCAAATTCCAATAAAATTATGTTGTGTGAATTATATTCCAATTGCACTTGCAATATAAGGTTAAATTAATATGAATTAACATGTTTTAAATCTATCAAATAGTAACTAAGGGTTATAAGATCTTTAACTAATTATATATATATATGATTAATAAAATTAATAACCTCCAAATATTTATAAATATAGCACAATTTAAAGCACTTAATCATGAAAATCACACAAATTCCAACAAAGTATCAATGATGCAAATATTTTCAAATATTGCACAATTTAAGGCACTTAATCATGAAATTCAAGTATAATTACATAAAATCATGCTATAAATGGCCCCTAAAAACACAAAATTTATGTTCCAATCAATGATCCTCCTCCATTCTCTTTCTCAAGCAGCAAACACCGTGACTGAGTGTATATGAATGGCTATGAAAGACGGATGAAGGGTAAAAGATGAAAGGTGGAAGATGGACGTTAATTCATGGTTCTTATGAACGTCTCCGGAGGTCACCTGAATCCTGCCGTCACCCTTGGTGCCCTCGTCGGCGGCAGGATTTCCGTTCTCCGTGCCTTTTACTACTGGATTGCTCAGCTCTTGGGGTCCGTCCTCGCTTCCCTCCTCTTGAGGCTCACAACTAACGGAATGGTATGAGTAATTTAGCATTCATGTATTAATAAATTGCTAATATAAGTGAAATTAAAATGATTGCAGAGACCTGTGGGATTCTCGGTGGCGGCGGGAGTAGGGGAATGGCACGCGGTGGTGATGGAGATCGTGATGACATTCGGGCTGGTGTACGCGACGGCGATCGACCCCAAACGAGCGAGCCTGGGGACGATCTCGCCTCTAGCGATAGCGTTCATAGTGGGGGCGAACATGCTGGTGGGCGGCCCGTTCGAAGGAGCGTCTATGAACCCGGCGCGTGCGTTCGGGCCGGCGCTGGTGGGGTGGAGGTGGAGGAACCATTGGGTGTATTGGGTGGGTCCCTTTGTGGGGCAGCACTGGCGGGGCTCATATACGAGTTCGGGATCATACAGACCGATCAGGTGCCGTATTTGAAAATGTGTTGTAGGAATATAAGTTAGGTAAAGATTTGTATGAAATCATCTCATGTAACGGATAAAAATTAATAACATAATTAATGAAAATCAATTAAAAGTGATAATAATGCAATAAAATATTTTATGAATAATTTAAGTGTATTTTCATCCCACGACTATATCAAACTTTGCTTTCGATCCTAAATAAATTAATTTTTTAAATTTAGTCCCATAATTTCTTGATTTAGTTGATTCCAACTCAATTTTAATCGAAAATTTAAATTTTCACAGGAAAAGGTGATCAAATTAGGGGAATCCGGCTTACATCATACGTGGCATTGCAAATTAAAATAGGCCAATAGATTGCCACATCACTACTAATTAATTAAAGAAAAATATTAAAAATAATTCATGTCCACATGTAACGCTACAATGGCAGCACCTCTTCTGAGCCGCCATCCCCTGTTTCCTCTTTCGAGAGTGGATAGTTTTGATATTTTCCATATGAGGTCACAAAATGGATATGAGGTCAGCATAATTTGGTCACATAACCGTACAACATAGTGACTACTGCCCAACTAATGGAAGGATTAATAACTTATTATATTCTTATTATTGCTAATGATAATGATTACAAATTTGTTAGTGAAGATTTAGGTACTTTAATGATGCCATGTTCCTAATTGTTTTATATATAGTAACGGGTATGAAGCCCCCATAATACGCGAAATAATCGAATTTTTTATGAAATTGACTTTTTGTACTTTCAAAATTTTTAAGGGCACTCAAAAAATAATTAAAATAAAATATTCATAATTAATCGTAAGACATAAGTATCATAACAATTAAGATTTCATATTAGAGTATTCGAACAATATATTGTGTGTTTGGTTGGAATACTCGAACGAACGATATATTCGGTTGGAGCAATGGAATGGTCATTGAGGAATGTTGATATCAAAATATGCGAATGAAGAATTATTTCCAAATCTACATAAATCATTCTCAAGCACACATATGATGACAGACATGATTATAATACATAACTGAAATTTTAAGAATTTACATGGGATTAAACATAGACATAAAATATTTTTCCTAATATAACATGTCTTAAAAATAACCAATCTAAAAATATATTTTCAATTAAATATTAAAATAAAATTATTATAATTGACTTTTAAATTGTTAAAGTACAATAATTAGATATTACTCCCTCCGTCCGCCAGAAATGTATACATTTTGCTATTTTGGGCGTCCGCACCAAATGTATACATTTCTCTTTTTAAACACATGGGACCCACACAACACTAATACATTTAATATATGAGACCCACACATCCCACTAATACAACTATCTACTACACATTAAATAATAATGCTCCTTAATCCACATGCAAAAAGTAAATGTATATCTTAAGGGCGGACAGTGGGAGTATATTTTTTTACGGGAACATAACATGTATTATCGCTTCTATAAAAAAAGAGTTGATATTTGGTGCACCCGGTGCACACTGCATCTACATGTATATAAGTTTTTATTCAAATTTGTATATATATTATTTAATAATTGTATTGTTTTTTTTTTACATTCAAATTTTCATTAAAAAAACTAATAGAAAAATTTGCTAACACAGTGTATACATTTTTATTCATAATTATGTACATTTCTGAAAGTTTGTGCATGGTGCACCCATGTGCATAGAATAATTAGCAAAAAAATTATGCTCTTTAAAAATTATATTATTATTAATTAAATATAAATATAAATTATATTATTTTAAATAAATATTTAACAAATATGATTAAATAAAATTTATAAATATTAATTAAATGTATAAATATCTCATTATATATAAATTACAATATCATTCTTTATTATACAGTTAAAATTATCTACTATATATCACTATGCATGTCATTTTAAATATTATAAAAAGACAAATAATTTGATATAACTTTTATTAATAATAAATTTAATTTTTAAAAATTATAAACTTTTGAAATTTGGGTGAAATAGTTTTTTAAAAATAAAATATAAAGAATGTGATTAAATGTTTATTGATAACTTTTGATATCAAATTTTCTATTGTTGTGAGTTTACTACCAATCAAACTTGTCCACAATTATTTTATTTAATTATTTATTTTAATTTATTATAAACTTAAATAAAAACTAAAATATTAAGAATATGTATAGCATTCTTATTCATAGTGATGACACCTCATCAATTAAAACCTTCCCCTCTAAGTATAATAAAAATTAAAAAGATATATTCGTGTAAATTTGAGAATAATATTACTGAAATTATACTATATTAGCAATATGGATGTTAAATTGAAGATCATGTGATACCGATTAATTTGATATAATTTTTACTTAAAAACGATTCAAAATTAGAAAAATTAAAAACAATTTAAGATTTAGGTAAATTTTAATTAAGAAAAAAAAAGAAATATTTTGATTGGTAGTCAAGTGATGTACCATTTTCTCATTCCTTAGCAATTTTGGTTGTGAAATAATGTACTCACTCTCAAGTTTATTAAAAGTCAAAATTTTAAGAAAATTGCCACATCATCCCTAAATTACTCTCATGATGCCACCTAATAAAATCAAAACTTTCATTTAGTATATATATATATATATATATATATATATATATATATATATATATATATATATATATATATATATATATATATATATATATATATATATATATATATATATATATATATATATATATATATATATATATATTGGTGTCATTTTAAAGATCGTAAAAAGATAATTAGTTTGATATGATTTTTACTAAATTTAATATATAAAAGTTATAAACTTTTGAAAATTTGGATGAAATATATTTTTCAAAAAATAAAATATAAAAGATTTGATTGGATGTTTATGGATAACTTTTGACTTCAATCTCCTTTCTTGTGTGTGAATTACACATACCAATAAGATTTGTACACATTTTTTATTGGGTTAATTACGCTAAAAGTCCCAACCTTTTCGCGAATTTCATATTAGTCCAAACTTTTTAATATTTACAAATAAGTTCCCGATCTTATACTCATTTTACAAATTAACCCACCGGGCAGCTGGAAGTCTTTCCAATGACTGACATGTCATTTCTTCATGCCAAGTTACATGCCTCACATATAAACCCTTTTGGAAAGTCAACATTGATTTTAATCATTCAAATCTCTCTCCAACATGTTGTATCTGCCCATTCAAAAAGCGTGATTACTTCTCTCTCCCAAGAAAATTAAACAGGCTCCTTCTTTCTAAAAGGAAATTGAAACCTGCCAATTTGCCACTCCCTTTGCCATTTAAACGTCGATCGTCGCTGACCTCCAGCCTCGTCAACCGCGATGCCGACGGACCATCGCGAGCCACCACCTGCTGCTCTCCAGTCGAGCACACCGGGATCTGCCGCAGGCTACACACACCACTGCGCCGGAAATTGCTCCAGCTGCACACTCTCCTCCGCGCCGAAAATGTTATCACTTTCGTCATAAAATGTTATCACTTTTTATCTATATTATAAATTATTTATAAAATAGTTCACTGCACCATTATCACTTTACATCGATTGAGTATCACTTTTTGTTAATGATATTATCACTTTTTATCCGTCTCACGTATGCTCTTACGTGAAACGGTCTCACATAAGACATACCCTAATAAAAATAAGAAATAAGATATTTATGAAAAATGTAAAGGCATCATGGAGGATTATGTGATAAGAAAATTAATTGTGCTTCAAGGAAATAGCTAACAGGGGTAATTTTAAAATATTTTTAGAAATTTCTATCGACAAGTTGCTTGACTACACAGTTTTAGCATAACTTTCTCATCCAAACTCTAATTTAAGCGATTCTTGAGCCAAAATGATTCTCTTTTCCTTAGATATCCATCACTATAAAGAAATCTGCAGAGAGTTTCCTATGTATTTCCTATAATCGATTTGTGGGACAAGACAATAGATTTTTAATTCGTTTCAACTCTAATTTCCTCTTATGCCCTTTTTCTCCTTGATTTTCACCTAAAACACAAAAAACACATCATATGTACCATTTTACTAATATATGAAGAAGAATTTTGTGCTAAATATGACAATAAATCCTCATAAAAAGCTATCAAAATATTGGTAAGTAAAATACCTAAATTTTCACTCTCATAATAATACTATATCACCTACAGTATCATTCAAATTTACTCTAAATGAAGAGTATATAAAGATATCAAAAGTGTTTAAGCAAGTGGCATACGCAACCAATTCAGAATTTGTGAAGCTACCGCCAACTCATGATATGAATCTGCGGATCATAAATTAACTTGTTTGGAATAGACAAGACATCTTCAAGTTAGAATCGAGAAGGATTTATTTTCAAAATGACAGGATGCTTAGTGAAATATGGGAAACCAATTGTGGATGCTATCTAGGAACCAGTAAAGTTCACAATTTAAGGTGAACTAAAAAAATCTTAGAAGGATTGAGAGGAGTTGAAGTAATATTCGATATCACAAAAAAGTAAAACTTTACTCCCACAACCTACAACGAGGAGATATCAAGGTCAGTGATTGGAGACATTGAGCTAATAGTTGAAGTATTCGCAGGAAGATTTCTTGGATAATTGGTGTTGGGACTAGAGTTTCTCGAGAATTATAAACCTTGGAAAAATTTACAGTTGGAATTGAGTGTACAATTTGTGGACGAAGGTACAGAGTCCACTAACAAAAGGCGGAGTTAGTCCATGATCACAAGTCCACTCTCTATATACATCGATGATATATATAGAATACTTTGCGGCATATATACATTAATTTAGAAGCCATTATTTGCACAATTAAATAAAAAGTTTTTCCTAAAGACTCCGGGGGAAGAGCTACGCATAATATTGAAAAAAATATTTCTCGCAAAATGTTATCACCTCACACTGCCTCATGACTTCAATATTTGGTATATACAATTACACGAGCGTTTAAATTAGAGGTTAAATTGACTTTTTCATCAACTTGATTTTTCTAATAATTTAGTATCAATAATTGAGTGTTTAAATTAGAGGTTAAATCTACTTTTTCATCAACTTGATTTTTCTAAAAATTCAGTACCATTAATTGAATATCTTATCCACTAATATTACCAATTAAAATGTTTCAGCGGGTGCTTTCTTCTGTTTACGAAAGTGGAAAGTGTGTATATTGGGTGAAAATTATGATGATAAATTAAAACCAATGACTACAAGTTAATGTGAAGGCTTACAGAAGAGTGAATGGGTGCTCAAATATGGCTGTCCATTCATTCACAATCACACTCGTTAACTTTTCTGCAACTTACATATATATACTACGATTAAATGGGTAGAAATATTTCTACAGTCTTAATTTATTTTATTTTTAAATAGATATATGTAACAACAAATTTTGTATTTATTAAATAATAAACACAAACCTCTGATTCCTCTCTTAAATTGACTTCTTTGACTTTATCAATTTTTTGAGTCGGATCTTCGGATGAAGCTTGTCCGAGCTCTGATTTGGATGCTTTATAACGTTTATTCGAAGGCGTTGAGCCTTTGTTTGCATCGAACGTTGACCTGAAGATTTATTGTGAAGAACGTCGTTCAATTTGATAAAATGTCGTTGATTTTACAAATAATGAATTTGATTTGAAAAACATCGAATCGGAGAGGCTTAGCACCTTGATCTCTAATCGGAGGCTGTTTTTGACTTGAAAATGACTTGAAGCTCTTTACCTTGACTTGGAGATCTTGAACTTGAACTTGAACTTGAACTTCTTGACTCGATCTTTCACTTCACTTCACTTGATCTTCATTTAATCTTCATTTGATCTTCAGAATTCTTCAGGTCTTTAGGATTTTCAGAATGATTGGAATGAGTACTGAAAATCCTTATTTATAGGTGGAGGAAATAACCAATTGTGAGATATTTTCTCCTTGAAAAGATATGTTGGATTATTCTCCTTTAATTAAGTCTGTTGGACTGCATACGGGCCTATTTAATTTAATTAGGCTTGCTGGATTTGACTTGGGCCTATTTAATAAAATTTAATTAGGTATGCTGGACTTGATCTTGGGCTTATTTAATTTAATTAGGCCTGTTGAATTTGATTTGTTGGGGTTGGGACTTGAGTCAGGCCCACTTAACTTAAACTGAGCCCATTTGACTTGAGTTGAGCCCTTTTAATTTGGATTTGAGCTCAAAATAATTATATTAATTATTTATTCATTTATTTCAGGAATTATATTAATTTCGGCTTTCTACTGTTCATTCACGTGTTTTCTACTGTAAGGATGCATTTTCGTTTTGTATAAATAGGCTGTTAGTTTTCATTTGTAGGCATCGATCAGAACTTCCCCTTCTCTCTCTGATCAAGCTTTGTAAGCTCATGTGTTGAGCATCCCCTTCTCTTGTAATATATAAAAGTTTGTATAAAAAATCTTATTCTACTGGTGGAATTTACGTAAGTCTTTTTAGTTTTAGTTTTTAAATTTCTGTATTTATTTAATTATTTTATTGTAATCATGTTTAGCCTCATAGGCTAAATAATTCATGTGTTGATTCATAACTATTAATTTTGCTAGCATGGAACTTATATAGTTTATGGCTAGGATATTCTAATTATAACATAATGGGTTAAAAAGAATAGAATAATCTGACAAAAATCTAAAGGGTTAGATAGAAATAAACTGGCCTTAAATCAAAATAATGCCTTAAATATGTTGTTCCTGTGTAAGTCCCAGTTTTAGCCGTTTGAAAGGCGTTGATGGGCATGTTGGAAGTTTTATTTGGGTATGATTTTATTTACAGTTGCCTGTTTTATTTCATTCTGTAAAATTTCCTCAATTATGATTAATGTCAGACACCCTGTCCTTGGTAACTTAATTATGATTAAAGTTAGCGATCCTGCTGATTAGAGCTATTTTCACCTAGATTTTAGTGTCTTTTTATATGTGTTTTCGTATTATTTTATCCGTATTTTATATGTTATTTGGTTGTGTTTTGTATTTTTATTGGATGCTAAACATGATAAGGAAGATGTAGGAAAAAGCGGATCTCAATTCGGAGTTGAAACGAGGGAGAACGAGCCAAAACAGTGAAGAAATGCAGGAGCCAGCACACGAGCCGTGTAGCCAACACGGCCCTGTAAGAGTTGGCCGTGTGGTGACATCCAGTCATTCAACACGGGCAACTTCAGGTCGTGTCCAGTTGCACGAGTCGAGTCGGGAGCACGAGCCGTGTCGCCAACTCAGCACTATAAGAAGTGGCCGTGTGCCGACATCAGAAGAGCCAACACGACCACACATGTGCCCGTGTTACAACACACACTCCTGTTGGCAGCACGAGCCGTGTCATCAACACGGCCCTGTAAGGCGAGGCCGTGCGGCAGCATCAGAAGACACAACACGGCCACCTCGTGGCCGTGTTGCAGAGCACGACTCGTGCTGTGTATTTTCCTGCAGAAATTTCCAGATCCTTCTAGAAGCCTCCAAAGGGGTATAAATACCCCTTTATTCAATAATTGGCAGGAGATCCGAAATCCTATCATCTACACACACATCACACACCATTTCTTCCATTTTCCACCATCATCTTCATCCATCTTCATCCATCTTCATCCACCCATCATATCTTCCATTTTTGGTGCTAAAGACTTCAAATCAAGAGCTAGAGGTGGAGATCAAGAAGAATAGAAGATTCTCTTCAAGAAATTGATAGGGAAGAATCCATTCATTTTGTATTTCTTTAGATCTTAGACTATGAGTAATTGTAATGAATCATTTATTTGTTTTGTTACTTTTATCATGATATGCTAATCCCTCTAGTGGGATTAGGAATATGAAGAGCATATTAGATTTATATTATCATGTGGATTAAATTGGTTTTTGATTTAATTGATGTTGATTTCTATTCATGGAGTTTAATTGTCTTGATGTTGTGATGGCATGGTTTGTTATTCATGAATGTTTATTGGTTTAATGGATTGTTGATCAATGGATTATTTATGGTAATTAAATGCTATCATGATGTTCATGTATGTATTGCTTGGAGTGAGATGGAAACGACCCTCTATAGTATTAGGAAGGCATGAATAGACATTGAGTTTGGGTTTGACCGAAAGGATATTTGAATTCAATGAGGGGAACCAATACATTCGTTGGCCTTAGTACACAAAAAGGGAGAGTTTAATCTAACTAGTACCTAGATGGAAGGGGTTAATGTTGGGCTTTGATCTTAAGTGCTTTTGGGAGTCTAAAAGGGATCAACAACCTTTGTAACCCGAAAGGGAGCTTAGGATACAATCGTGATCACCCTTAGTCTACATCAATTGAGTTAAATTCCTTTTGCATGATAATATGAATCGAGTGTGCTTGGATGTTTCTAATCCCAAGTTTTTCCATATTTGAACTTTAGCACCTATTTTCTTTACTTGTCATTTTCTGATTTGCTATTCTTATTTACTTGCTACTTGTTTTAGTTGTTAATCATATCAAAACCCCCGATCATCTTTACAAAAATAACATGAACATGAGCTCACGTATTTTGCTAGTCCGAACATAACTCCTTATTGGATTGATAATTTTTCTTGGGATATACTACTACAACGATCGAGTATTCTTGCTCGTGAGTGCACAAAATAGGCAAACAAGAAAATGGTGCCGTTGCCAAAGGGGAGTTTGACGGACTAGTCGAGTACTGTGTTATTATTTTAGTTGTTCTTGATAAGGATTCTTTTTATTTTCTTTTATTTATTATTTGTGTTTGTGGTCTCACTCTTTGCTTTTTCGTAGGTGTTTTATGATCACAAGATCAAAGGGAAATCAATCGATCATTCCTTTGAATTTGGAGATTGAAAGGATCGCACGACAAAGGAAGCGAGAGAGGCGTAAAGCTAGAAAAGGAACAAAAATGGAGAATCAACGGGGAGATAATGTTAATTATGACCCACCCCAAGATCCTTTACAAGATCAAAGGGGGGTACAAGAAGGAGTGCAAGAGAATCAAGCGGAGATAATGAGGAATTTCTTTGCTCAAAATCAAGAGTATATGCAATTGCTTGCCAATCAAGAAGCTCAAAGGATATTTCAACAACAAGAGTTGCCAAGGCCTAGAGCAATTCGGGATTACTTCCAACCGAGAGCCGTGCACAATATGGTTCCTCCGGTTCAAGCCAATGATTATGAAATCAAGACCGGATTGATCAACATGGTTAAAGCAAATCAGTTTGGGGGAGGTCCTCTTGAAGACCCGAACACTCATCTATCTACTTTCTTGGAGGTTGCAAATACCGCCAAGATGAAGGGAGTGTCGGAGGATGCTATTCGAATGAGGTTGTTCTCTTTTTCTTTAAGAGACAAGGCTAAAGCATGGTACAATACAATTCATTTGGGAAGTTGTAATACATGAGAAGATCTTGAGCAAAGGTTCCTAAACAAGTATTTTCCTCCTTCAAAGACGCTCCAATTGAAAAGCCTTATCACTCAATTTAGGCAACTTCCGGATGAAAATTTTTATGAAGCATGGGAGCGCTACAAAGAGATGCTCCGAAAGTGTCCTCAACACGATTTTCATGAAAATCAACAAGTGTCTTTCTTTTACCAAGGGTTGAATCAACAAAATCGGATGCATGTAGATGCTTCATCCGGAGGGTCTATATTTGGAGTGGATGCTATGAAAGCCATGGATATTTTTGAAGACATTGCGATGAATGCTTATCAATGGCCTTCCGAGTGAGTAATGGGAGGTTATGCCTTTGGAAAAGTAGCTCAAGTGGAGAGTGTGAACAAAGTGAAGAGTGATGTGTTTCAAAATGAAGGAATGAAAGAATTCAATGAGAGCATTCAAGCTTTAACAAAGCAATTGAATTTGATCACTCAAGGAGTAAGTCAAGGGGGAAGCACAAGTTCTATGGTGAATGATGAGAGCAAGGTTATGCAAAGTGTAGAAGATGTTGCCTATTTAGATAGGAGAAATTACTAAGGGAATTTCCATCATCAAGGGAATTTCCAAGGTAATTATCCTTCTAATCAAGGTAATTACCAAGGAGGATATCAATGACAAGCTCGGGGAAGCAATTTCAATCAATCAAGTGGAAATTATCAAGCTCCGAGGAAGCATGAGAATCTTTATTACTCTAATCCTCAAGCCGCCGTGTCATATCCTCCGGGATTCGATCCGAGTGCTAAGCCGCCAAATGGAGAAGGGAAAGCATCATTGGAAGAGACATTGATGGCATTCATGAAAGATACAAGGGCTTACATGGAAAAAAGAGATGCAAAGATGGAGGCTAGAATGGAGGAAAATGAGAAGAAATCCGACAATAGGATGAGAGTTTTTGAGTATAAAATGGGTCAAATTGCTTCTTCCGTGGGATCTCAACACCAACAAGGAAAGTTTCCATCTACCACGGTAACTAATCCTAAAGAAGATTGCAAAGCTATCACTCTTAGAAGTGGAAAAGAGTATGAGGAACCTCCTATGCCTAAAGAAGATAGTATTGTCATTGAAAGGGAAGTGGAAAGCAAGGTGGAAGAAGGGTTGGTGCAAGAAGAGATTGAAATGGAGGAAGTAAGCAAGAAAAAAGAAATTGTTGAACAAAAGAAAGATGAAGAGAAGATAGAGAGAATTCCAAAGTGGAAGAAGGCAAAGGAGTTAAGGGAAAAGGAAGTTGAAGTTGAAAGAGATAGTTGGGGAATACCCAAGACTCAAGTACCTGTTCCTTTTCCTCAAAGGTTCTTGAAGAAGGGTTTAGATGAGAGGTTCAAAAAGTTTCTTGAAATCTTCAAGAAGATTCAAATCAATATCCCTTTCGCCGATGCTTTGGATCAAATGTCTCATTATGCTCGTTTCTTGAAGGACATCATGGGAAAGAAAAGAAGTCTTGTGGACAATGAAACGGTTAATCTAACCGAAGAGTGTAGTGCCATTCTACAACGGAAAATTCCACAAAAATTGAAGGATCCGGGTAGTTTCATTATACCATGTGAAATTGGAAAGAACAAGAAGAACAAGGCTCTTTGTGACCTCGGTGCAAGCATTAATCTAATGCCTCTCTCCATATTCAAGAAGCTTGGATTAGGTGAAGTAAAACCAACTTCCATCACACTTCAATTGGCGGATCGATCTATGACACATCCAAAAGGAGTAGTTGAAGATGTGTTAGTAAAAGTTGATAAGTTCGTCTTTCCGGTGGATTTTTTTGTTCTAGATATGGAGGAGGATGAAAATATGCCATTGATTTTTGGGAGACCGTTTCTTGCTACCGGGAGAGCTCTTATTGATGTCTACAAGGGAGAATTGAAGTTGAGAGTTAATGATGAGGAAGTGGTATTCTTTCTACACAAGGCCATGTAATATCCAATGAATGATGAAGAATGCAAAAGTGTGGATGTTGTAAAGGGAAGTGTCGAGGAGAGTTGGCCTTCCATTGTAACCAAGGATCCACTTGAACTTTGCTTGAGCAATTCTCTATCTCTTTCTAATATTTCTACTACTTCTCTTGATTTAAATGAAGAATTGATTAATTGTTTGCTTGATCTAGGTGATTGTAGTGAAGCTCAAGAGGTTGCAGCCGCCATCTCAAGGGGAAATGACAAGTTCTTACCACTTAGAGATCCACTCGAGCAAGAAGAGAAAAAGGAAAAGAAGGTGGAGTTGAAGCCTCTACCCGATCATCTTACTTATGCCTACCTTGGTGAAAATGTGACATATCCGGTAATTGTATCATCATCTCTAACTTCTAGTCAACTTGATAAATTGCTTAATGTCCTTAAAGAGCATAAGTCGGCTATTGGTTGGTGTATTGATGATTTGAAGGGAATTAGTCCAACAATTTGCATGCATAAGATAAGACTTGAGGATGAAGGGAAAGCTTGTGTTCAAAACCAAAGAAGACTTAATCCTATCATGCAAGAAGTGGTAAAAAAAGAGGTTCTTAAGTTGTTAGATTCGGATATGATTTTTCCTATTAGTGATAGCCCTTATGTGAGCCCGTTGCATGTAGTATCTAAAAAAGGGGGTATGACTATAGTGAAGACCTAGAAAGATGAGACCATAGCCACTAGGACGGTAACGGGGTGGCGTGTGTGTGTTGATTATAGGAAGCTTAATGAAAACACACGTAAAGATCACTTCCCCTTACCTTTCTTGGATCAAATGTTGGATAGGTTGGCCGGGTATGAGTTTTATTGCTTTCTTGATGGGTATTCCGGGTATAACCAAATTCTCATAGCACCCGAAGACCAAGAAAAGACCGCTTTCACTTGTCCCTATGGAATATTTGCTTTTCGAAGATTGCCATTTGGACTTTGCAATGCACCGGCCACCTTTCAAAGGTGTATGATGGCAATCTTTGAAGGATTAATTGAGAATATAATGGAAGTGTTCATGGATGACTTTTCGGTGTTTGGTTCTTCTTTTGATAATTGTTTGTCTAACCTTGCTATTGTTTTGAAGCAATGTCAAGACACTAATTTAGTGTTGAATTGGGAGAAGTGCCATTTCATGGTAAATGATGGCATTGTACTTGGACATCACATCTCTTCAAAGGGATTGCAAGTTGACCGAGCCAAAGTTGTTGCTATAGAGAAGCTTCCACCACCAACAAATGAGAAGGGAGTACGATCGTTCCTTGGTCATGCCGGGTTCTATCGTAGATTCATCAAGGATTTTTCTTCATTTTCTAAACCTCTATCTCATCTCCTTGAAAAAGATGTGCCATTTAAGTTTGATGATAATTGTTTAAATGCTTTTCAGGTGCTAAAGGAAGCTTTGATTTCATCACCCATCTTGATCACACCCGATTGGAAAGAGCCATTTATATTGATGTGCGATGCAAGTGACGTAGCTCTTGGAGTGGTTTTGGGGCAACTAAGAGAGAAAAAATTTCGAGCCATTTACTATGCAAGCAAGACATTTGATGCGGCTCAAAGGAACTACACTACTACCGAAAAAGAGTTCTTGGCGGTAGTATACGCATTTGATAAGTTTCGTCCTTATTTGGTAGGATCGAAAACTATTGTATACACCGACCATGCTGCTATCAAGTATCTCATGGCAAAGAAGGATGCAAAGCCAAGGGTGATAAGATGGGTATTACTTCTTCAAGAATTTGATATTGAAGTGAGAGATAAGAAGGAGACAGAGAATGTGATAGCCGACCATGTTTCAAGGTTAGAGTCGAGGGAGCATTGTGAAAGTACTTATGAGTTAATCAAGGAGGTTTTTCCCGATGAAGAAATCTTAGAGTGTGATTGCTATCAAATTGAGGCTTTAGTGGAGCAAGAAGGAAGCCCGTGGTATGCGGACTATGTGAATTACTTGGCGAGTGGAAAGAGGCCTTATGAGCTTAATAAGTATTAATCCAAGAAGTTCTTTCATGATGTTAAAAGTTACTTGTGGGATGATCCATTTTTATACAAGATGTGTAATGATTCTCTTGTGCGAAGATGTGTGCCCGAGGAAGAATGGAATAGTGTGTTGGAGTTTTGCCACTCTTCACCTAGTGGAGGCCATTTTGGAGCTCAAAAGACCGCTGCAAAAGTCTTACAATCGGGGTTGTATTGGCCATTTTGTTCAAGAGTTGTAAGAAATTTGTAGAGGGTTGTGATCGGTGTCAAAGGATGGGAGGAATCTCCAAGTGGGATGAGATGGCCCTTAAGAGCTTTCAAGAAGTGGAGATATTTGATGTGTGGGGCATCGATTTCATGGGACCATTTCCTCAATCTAATGGATTCCTATACATCCTATTGGCGGTCGACTATGTATCGAAATGGGTTGAGGCCATACCTTCAAGAACAAGTGATGCTAGAGTGGTCATGGGATTTTTAAAGAAGCATATCTTCACAAGATTTGGAGTACCTAGAGTGTTGGTAAGTGATGGGGGTAGTCACTTCATAAATAAGCTCATGGAGAACATTCTCAAGACTTATGGAGTGAAACATCGAGTGTCTTCTCCGTATCACCCTCAAACGAATGGTCAAGCTGAAATTTGTAATCGACAAATCAAACAAGTCTTGGAGAAAACAGTGAGTGTGAGTAGAAAGGATTGGTCAAATAAACTTGATGATGCATTGTGGGCCTTTCGAACCGCATTCAAGACCACTCTTGGTATGTCTCCTTTTCAAATTGTTTATGGTAAGTCTTGTCATCTTCCCGTGGAGTTAGAGCATAAAGCTTATTGGGCCATTAAAAAGTTGAATTTTGACATGAAAGCTTCGAAGAAGGTAAGATTCTTACAATTGAATGAGCTTGAGGTTTTTAGAGAAAATGCTTATGAAAACTCAAGGATTTTAAGGAGAAAACCAAGAGGTGGCATGATGCTCGTTTGAGGAAAAAGAGCTTTGAAAAGGGTGAAAATGTGTTGGTATTCAATTCTCGACTAAGACTTTTCCCGGGCAAGTTGAAGTCCAAATGGAGAGGACCTTATGTGGTAAAGGAAGAACTTGATGGGGGAGCTCTACAGGTTATGGATGAGAACGGGGGAGAGTTCTTGGTCAATGGTCATCGTGTGAAGCACTATGTGGATCCATCACAAAGGGAGACCCTCTTTGTGGATACTTTATGTGAAAGATGAGCTAAAGATTCGTCTAGCTTGAAGACATTAAACTTAGCGCTCGATGGGAGGCACCCCATCACTATCTTTATTGCTTTGTTTTTGTTGTTTGTTTGTTTTGGCCTTGTAGGTTGATTGTGCTCATGGAGAAAAATGAATATTGAAGAAAAGAGAAATGCTTCATGGATTCAAGTTGACATGTTCCACCATTTGTTGCAAACTTAATTCGTGACTCTTGTCTCGAGTTAAGTTTGGGGGGTGATAGTGTGTGGTGGGCATAGCTTGAGTCGTGTGGATGCGGTTACTTCTCAACAAGAAGATCATCAATGGAAACTACAAGGGTAAGTCTCACCACTTTTTGCAAACTTAAGTCTCAACTCTTGTTTCGATTTAAGTTTGGGGGGAGAGTGTGTGGTGTGACTCACCACTTGAGTATGATTCTGAGTATGATTCTTGAAAAATTGGGCAAATTTTAAAATTTTCTCATGAGTTTGGGTTGATTTTGGTATGATTGGTGGTGTTGAAGTGCATGATAGTCCATATTTATAATGAAATTTTTGAAATAATGGTGTTTGTTGAGGGTTGAGCATGAATGAGAGGTATTGGAAGCATGATGGAGCTTGGAGCTAACGCTTTCCTTACCAAATGCCTATTGAGGGAGTACTCTACACCTTATCATTTTACTACTTGAAATGAATTGAGTTTGATTTGGATTGTTGTGACTAGCATGTTACTTCATGTGTTATGTTTGTTGGAGGTTTACTTTCGTATATTAGGATTTCCTTTTCAATAAAGGTTGGGATGAATGTGTGCATAATTTTCTTATGGATGATGGTATTTTGTGTTTTTGCATGTTTTGTGTGTTTTGTTGTGTCTTGTTTGTTGAGTCTTTTTTTTTGTATGTTTTTTGTATTTTCATTCTTGTCTTGGGATGTTTGGTGGTTTTTTTAGGGATGTCGTGAGTCATTTTTGAATGTGAGTGATGATATGTTGTGGTGATAAGTGATGACAAACTATGAGTAAGAATCTCTACACTTTCAAATTGTGACATGTTTTACTTAACTTGTTCAATTTTGAGATGAATGTGGTGTAATAAGTTCCTTAAGGTCCGAGCACAAGCTTGTGAGCATTTGAGCCTCAACCATGCACACATGGTATTTCTTCATGAGTGGATCGGTTGTGTTTGATAAGTTAGAACTTGCTCAAGGACTATAGGAACGAGCCCGATTAGTGGAGATTGGTGAAATGATCTAGGGCCATCCTTGTTATTATAGTCATTGCCATATATGTTCCTACCTTGAACATCATCCTTAGTCAACCACTTTGAGCCTATAAGCCTATTTCTTGTGAATTTAGCACATTTCAAGCCTTAATTACCCATTCAAGCTTATATATACCTTTATGTGGGTGATTGAGGAGATGGTAGCTAGAAAGGATTGATTGATTAGAAAAAGAAGAAAAAGGACATGGTAAACAAGCAAGAAAAATGATGAAAAGAGCAAAACAAGAATGCACATGCAACCTCAAAGTAAGAAAAGAGTAAAACAACATCAAAATGCTCAAGTAAACAAAATTCAAAGAAAGGAAGCATGCATCAAAAGAAGCTCAACCAAAGGAAAGTTAATGAATAGTGCTTGAGATTTGTAAAGATAAGCAAGGAAGAAAAGAAAGTGAAGAAGTTGAGGAAATTGGCCATCTCTTTGATTACTTACACTTGTTGAGTCACTCTTATCCATATACTTCCTACCCTACCAAAGAGCCTATCATTACATCCTAATTAAAGACCTTTTTGATCATTGATTGAAACTTTGGTGGTTTGTGAATATAGTCCGCGAGCAAGCTTACATTGAGTTGAGCCAATCGATTAATGAGTGTGATCTACCCTATTTCAAAAGAGTGTTGAGAGACATTAATATCCATTGTGAGGCTTGGACTTAAAAGGAACTATATTACACTTTATTCTCTTTTGATTGAACTTGTTAATTTCTCATGTCATGATTTTAATGTTGTAGGATGACTTAGCATAGTTTATTGTTATTATTGCTAACGATGTGTTATTGCTTATATTCGTTTAGCCTTTTCTAGGTGAAAATTTCTCCTTTTGATTTGTCATTTTCGTTGCTCGGGGACGAGCAACACCTTAAGTTTAGGGGGTTGATTAGAGCTATTTTCACCTAGTTTTAATGTCTTTTTATATGTGTTTTCGTATTATTTTATCCGTATTTTATATGTTATTTGGTTGTGTTTTGTATTTTTATTGAAATGTCTGTGAATGAGTTTAAACTTAAGATTTTTACTTTTTATTGGATGCTAAACATGATAAGGAAGATGTAGGAAAAAGTGGATCTCAATTCGGAGTTGAAACGAGGGAGAACGAGCCAAAACAGTGAAGAAATGCAGGAGCCAGCACACGAGCCGTATAGCCAACACGGCCCTGTAAGAGTTGGCCGTGTGGCGAAATCTAGTCATTCAACACGGGCAACTTCAGGTCGTGTCCAGTTGCACGAGTCGAGTCGGGAGCACGAGCCGTGTCGCCAACACGGCACTGTAAGAAGTGGCCGTGTGCCGACATCAGAAGAGCCAACACGACCACACCTGTGCCCGTGTTACAACACACGATTCGTGTTGGCAGCACGAGCCGTGTCATCAACACGGTCCTGTAAGGCGAGGCCGTGCGGCAGCATCAGAAGACACAACACGGCCACCTCGTGGCCGTGTTGCAGAGCACGACTCGTGCTGTGTATTTTCCTGCAGAAATTTCCAGATCCTTCTAGAAGCCTCCAAAGGGGTATAAATACCACTTTATTCAACAATTGGCAGGAGATCCGAAATCCTATCATTTACACACACATCACACACCATTTCTTCCATTTTCCACCATCATCTTCATCCATCTTCATCCATCTTCATCCACCCATCATATCTTCCATTTTTGGTGCTAAAGACTTCAAATCAAGAGCTAGAGGTAGAGATCAAGAAGAATAGAAGATTCTCTTCAAGAAATTGATAGGGAAGAATCCATTCATTTTGTATTTCTTTAGATCTTAGACTATGGGTAATTGTAATGAATCATTTATTTGTTTTGTTACTTTTATCATGATAGGCTAATCCCTCTAGTGGGATTAGGAATATGAAGAGCATATTAGATTTATATTATCATGTGAATTAAATTAGTTTTTGATTTAATTGATGTTGATTTCTATTCATGGAGTTTAATTGTCTTGATGTTGTGATGGCATGGTTTGTTATTCATGAATGTTTACTGGTTTAATGGATTGTTGATCAATGGATTATTTATGGTAATTAAATGCTATCATGATGTTCATGTATGTATTGCTTGGAGTGAGACGGAAACGACCCTCTATAGTATTAGGAATGCATGAATAGACATTGAGTTTGGGTTTGACCGAAAGGATATTTGAATTCAATGAGGGGAACCAATCCATTCGTTGGCCTTAGTACACAAAAAAGGGAGAGTTTAATCTAACTAGTACCTAGATGGAAGGGGTTAATGTTGGGCTTTGATCTTAAGTGCTTTTGGGAGTCTAAAATGGATCAACAACCTTTGTAACCCGAAAGGGAGCTTAGGATACAATCGTGATCACCCTTAGTCTACATCAATTGAGTTAAATTCCTTTTGCATGATAATATGAATCGAGTGTGCTTGGATGTTTCTAATCCCATGTTTTTTCATATTTGAACTTTAGCACCTATTTTCTTTACTTGTCATTTTCTGATTTGATATTCTTATTTACTTGCTACTTGTTTTAGTTGTTAATCATATCAAAACCCCCGATCATCTTTACAAAACAACATGAACATGAGCTCACGTATTTTGCTAGTCCGAACATAACTCCTTATTGGATTGATAATTTTTCTTGGGATATACTACTACAACGATCGAGTATTCTTGCTCGTGAGTGCACAAAATAGGCAAACACCTGCCCTGGATGGTATCAGAGCCATGGTGGTTATGATTAATATGTTACGGATCAACACATATTTCATCATGAATTTCATGAACATTGTTAATAAGAATAATAATATTAAAAATATTAGAAATGAGGAATATGATATTCCAGAAAATTTAGATCTGCTTAATAAGTGGACAATTCCTAAGATTGAACCTAGACTGATATACCAGTTGGGAACATTTGAAAGATTAGGATGGAAACAAGTAGTAAAAACTACAGAGGAATCTGTATCATTAGATAATAATGAAATGATATTAAGATTATTATCTGAAAAAGATATAAGTGCTTATAGCAACACACATAAATTCCTTCATATAGGATTAGTGCAAATTGCATTTAAACCTTTAACATTAAAAGGTCTACCAGAAAGCTTTATAGCAGCTTTAAGATATGGTAGAAATTTGAATTGGAAACAATTTTTGATGGGTATTATACAATCTAGCTTGACCAATGGTCCAGTTTATTTTGATGTATATCCTAATTTGCAATTATCTTTATCTGATGTTAATATACTTGATGCTTTAACATTAAATGTTAAAACACATGTTTACAATTATATTCCTGGAACAGAGACTATTTGCATCTGTTACAGAATATATTATAAACCATTATTTACATTGAATCCACAATGTAAAAGAATGGACAAAATAAAAAATGAGACTATAATAATTGAGACCAATTATAATAGGTCTAAAATTACGACAAGAAGACCAATTAAATGGGAAGAGATTGACTTTCCGGATAATTGGATAATTGAACAAGTTGTTCCTGTTCAACCACAGGTACAAAATCATAATAATATTATGAGTATCAGTCAAAGTACTGAAGGATCAGTTAATATACAGTTTGAAAATAATAGATATTTTCAAAAATGTAAATCTATGAGAAATTATATTTCTCCAATAGATTATAAGGTAGAAACACCTAGAGCTTCAACCTCTCAAATAAGAGAAGAAACTAGTTCAGAAGAATTTACTTCTACTACAGGAAATAATCCTGTAAATAAATTATATATTAATAAAAATAATATTGTTAAAGATTCCAATACTCTTTATACAAATGAGTTAGAACCGACAATGTCGGAAATGGAATTTTCAATTTAATTTTATGGATTGTGACGAAAAAATAGATTTTAGTCATGGATCTAAAGCCAGAAAAATTATTTCTGAAGAATTTAAAAGTCAAGGTTATGAACCTTTTAGAAAATGGTTTTTTGAGAATTTTACTCAAGAAGAAATGATAAATTTTCAAGACAAGTTTTATGAAACTTGTAAAAAAAAATATGTTAATTCCCTTTGCGGCATGGTTTATAGATACTTATGTTAGAAATTATATTTCTATTTTAGAAAGAAATTATAATTTACAAAATGGAAAAGTGGTTACATGTATATATCCTCCACAACAATCTTTTCAAATTGAAAATCTTAATTTTCTAGCTTTTGCAAAGCTTATTGAAGATGATACACTTCAAATCACTTGTAAACATATTAATAGTATGTTTAAAAATCAAAATTATACTAATTTATTTCTTATAATTATAGGAGAACAGATACAATCTGTTCATGATAAATTAGATTTGATTATTAAAAAGATTAATGAATCCTTTGATAAAGGAAAGAAAAATTTAAGTAATAAAGAAGAAGCTTCTACTTCATTGGATTTCCAGATTCCTTTATTTAAAGAAAATGAAGCTTCACCCAGTTTTATAAACAAAGAAAAGGAAATTTTACCTAGTTTTCAACCACCTCCAGTTATATCTGATTTCAAAATTCAACCATTATATGATTTAGAAAAATTTATTCAAGAAAAGTTTGATAAATTAAGTATAAAAACTCTTGATAAAGAGTTATTTGATGATTTGATTGAAAAAGCTGATTATAAACAAGTTTTTCAAAATCAGATTAATAAAATTAATACTAAATGGGCTGATAAGCCTATTCAAAATAAATTTTATTATAATAGACCAACACCTATGGATGTATTACATGAGGAATATACTGATACTCTTGATATCAGTTACTCAGGTAATAAAATCTATGAGTGGAATATTGATGGTTATTCAAACAAACAGATTTATAATACAGTACATAGAATGCTTATGTACTCTACCATTTGTAAAAACAATAATAATACTGATAAAACTATTGCTCTATGATAATAGCCGACTTTACTGGACAGCTTAAAGGCTAGTGGGATAATTACCTAAACCCACATGATAGAGATAATATTCTCAATTCTGTAAAACAGGAAAATGACAAAATAATTGAAAATGCAGTTTATACACTTGCAGTAAATGTAATTGAACATTTTACTGGGAGATTCAGTTATAATAGTGATACTATTAGAACATTGTTACAAACAATGAGATGCAGAACTTTCTCTGATTTTAGGTGGTATAAAGATACTTTCCTAAGCAGAGTGATGGAATTACCAGAATGTAATAACATTCATTGAAAATCAAAATTTATTGATGGATTACCCAATTTATTTGCCGAAAGAGTAAGAAAAACTCTTAAACGTGATCATATCACTATACCATATGATAAATATACTTATGGTGCATTAATTGACACATGCATTTCAGAAGGATTAGCTTTATGTAACGAAATAAAGCTAAACCAACAAATTAAGAGACAAAATCTCAATGAGAAAAAACAATTGGGAGAATTTTGTCAACAATTTGGTATTGATAATCCTTCATCAAGTTATACTAAGAAGGATCATAAAAAGGTTTATAAACCTAAACATAGGAAATATTCTTCTAAACAGATTGAGAAAAAGAATAAAAGAAGGGAAGAAAAATTCCAAAAGAAGTCTTATAGACAAAGATATAAAAAGAATAAAGAAAGATACTGCAAAATTTGTGGTAAATATGGTCATACAGAAAATTTCTGTTGGACAAAGAAAAGAATAAATAATTTAGATATTCCTGATGATATAAAGATTATTATTATACATACTCTTGAGGAAAAAACTGAATCTAAGAAATCAGAATCAGAATTTTCATTTACTTCTGAATCAGAAGAAGAAATCATCAATAATTTAATTGATGAAGAAATTTCTGAATCAGAAGAATGTGAGCCATGCAAAGAAGGATTAATATGTCCTAAAGAAATTAATAAGATTGATAATAATCAATCTGAATTTTATAAAATTATGTCGCAATTTTCGAACATGAGTATAAATGTATTAAACTCTGATAATATATTAGAGTTATTGAAAATGATTAAAGATCCTAAATTAAGGGATGAAATAATTAATGAAATGAGTCCAAGTACTTCTACTTCAAAAGAAGAAGAATGGAATCAAAATATTCCTAATAGGAATAGATCATATAACATGACTGAAGTCATGAGTCAGTTAAAAACAAGATATCAGAAACAAGGAGAAATATCTCTACAAGATCTTCATAAAGAGATTAATAATCTTAAAGAAGAAATAAGATTACTGAAAAATAAGAATAATATTCAAGAATCTAGAATTTCTAGACTAGAAGAAGTTTTTAAAGGGAAAAATATTTCTCAAGAGAATATGGAAATTAAAATTCCAGAAACATTTCTCTCTACAATTGAAATGGTTATAACTCAAAAATGGTATATAAAAATATCATTATTGATTGATAATCACTATACAAAAACATTCACTGTTTTGGTAGATAGTGGAGCAGATTTAAATGTTATACAGGAAGGTTTGATATCTACCAGATATTTTGAAAAAACTAGTCATAATTTTGGCATGCAGGAGGAGATAAACTCCAAATAGATTATAAGCTTCCTAAAGCTTATATTTGTATAAATAATAAATGTATTTCTCAAAGTTTTATACTTGCGAAAAACATATCAAATCAAGTCATACTTGGTACTCCATTTTTAAATAATATATATCCTATAAAAAGGATTGATAATAAGGGTATTATTGGTACTTTTAAAGGTAATGATATTTACCTAGAATTTATTATTGAACCATTTACAAAAGTTTTGCATAGTCTTTATGATAATATCAAAGCAAAACAAAATCAAATTAGTTTCTTGAAACAAGAGATTAATATTATTACTCTTGATGATCAATTGAAAAATTCTAAATTACAGGATAAAATTAGTCTTTTGAAAAATCAATTTGCATTAGAAATCTGTAATGATCATCCCAATGCTTTTTGGGATAGAAAGAAACATATTATTTCTTTACCTTATGAGGATTCTTTTAATGAAAAGAATATTCTGACAAAGGCTAGACCTTGTCAAATGAATTCTGAATACTTAGAACTTTGTAAAAAAGAGATTGAATCTTTATTACAAAAAAGACTCATTAGTCATTCACAATCTCCATGGTCATGTACCGCTTTTTATGTTAATAAACATTCTGAAATCGAAAGAGGGGTACCTAGATTATTATTAATTATAAACCTCTTAATAAAATTCTGAAATGGATCAGACATCCAATTCCTAATAAAAAGGATTTATTGGACAGACTATATGATAGTCTATTATTTTCAAAATTTGATCTTAAATCAGGTTATTGGCAAATTCAAATTAATAAAGCTGATAGATATAAAACAGCATTTAATGTTCCAATAGGACATTATGAATGGAATGTCATGCCATTTGGATTGAAAAATGCTCCTTCTGAATTTCAGAAGATTATGAATGATATTTTTACTCCTTATAGTGAGTTTATCATTGTTTATATAGATGATATTTTAGTCTATTCAAAGACTATTGAAATGCATTTTAAACATCTGCATATTTTTAAAACATTAATTATCCAAAATGGATTAGTAATATCTAAGCCAAAAATGGAATTATTTCAGACTAGAATTAAATTTCTTGGTCATTTTATAGAAAAGGGAAACATTATTCCTATCAATAGAAGCATAGACTTTGCGGATAAATTTCCAGATATAATAACTGATAAAACTCAGTTACAAAGATTTTTAGGGAGTCTTAATTATATAGCTCCATATTATCATAATTTGTTAAAGATACAGCTATTTTATATGATAGACTTAAAAAGAATCCTAAACTATGGACTAATAGTCATACTGATGCTGTTAGAAAGATTAAATCTAGAGTTAACACTCTACCTTGTCTAATGATAAGTAACCCAAATTGGGAAAAAATTATTGAAACCGATGCTTCCGATATATGATTTGGAGGAATTCTTACTCAAATAAATCCTAATACTAAACAAGTTTATCTTGTTAGATTTCATTCTGGTAAATGGAATGATGCACAGAAGAATTATGCTACTGTTGCTAAAGAGATTCTTGCAATTGTTAAATGTATTTTAAAATTTCAAGATGATTTATATAATCAGAAATTTACTATTGCTACAGACTGCAATGCAGCTAAATTTATATTTCAAAAATATTTTAAACATGATGTTTCAAAGCAAATGTTTGCAAGATGGCAGGCTCATTTAGCCCCATTTGATTTTAATATTGTTTATAAAAAAGGACAGGATAATATTCTTCCTGATTTTCTAACGAGAGAATATTTTAAATGATTTCAGGAATGAGCTCTCGAGGTCGAGGATCTTCCTCTACATACAGAGGAAGAGGAGGAAGGGGTTATACCCCTCATACTCCCAACAGCGGGAGAGGAAAATACCCTAAGATTATATCTCAGCATGGGAAGAAAAAACTTGTGAATAAAAATCTTTCACAAGAATTTGAGACATCCAGCATGGATGAAGAAAGGAGTAATACTCCTACTTTTGCAAAAATTATTGGGAATCAAGAATCTGACAGTATAGGATATGTCGGAAAGGATTATGAAGAAATTATATTTCTTCTAGAAGAGAAAGATCTAAAATGGAGTGATAACCCAAAGTTTTTAATGCAAAGATATTTGGATAATGGTTCCAATGTCATGAAGACTTATAAGTCTATAAATTATTATGAGCAAATTTTAATGCAGAGTGGATCGTGTGATTTTACTCATTACTCTGGGGCACACCCTGAAATTTATAATTTCAGCAAAATAATAATAAAAAAGGTTATATCATTAGAAGAATGGGGAATTTCTCCATTAACAGAAAAAAAATTGTTAATAACAAAACAAAAGCAGTGTTTAAATATAATTATTGGGATTACTGCGAAGCATTCTTAATAGTTTTTAATTATGAAAATGATAAACACAAACACACTTGGTTTGTGAAAATTTGTTCTCAAGTTTTATAACTATGAGATCCCACATTGGTTTATACACTGGTTCTATTGTCTTGGTCCAGTACCAAACATATTACCAGAAGAAATTAAAAATAATTTTAATAAGTGGGTGGATGTTTCTCCCCAATTAATAAAGAAACAGGAGTCTAAACTTTTCATAGAAGGTATAGCTTCTTGTTATTTTTTCACAGAATTTTCAATACCTTGGATTTTAAAATGGAGTCCTGAATTCGGTTATACCAAGACAGGAATTCCCTGTTTATTTAGGACATTTCATATAAAATTTTGGGATAAATTATTTCAAATTGATCCTGATACAAAGAAACCATATGGTGATGAAACTTTCGCTCTAATAGAGGAAAATGTACTTCTATATGAAGAAAAACAAAGAGATAGTCGGACCATATCTCCCTTTGATTATATTTTGAATAAATCAAGAATGAGGTCTGAGAAGATGACAAAAGAACAGATGATATCTGTTTACCTTGATGAAATGAAGAAAAATTTATATTCTCAATTTGGAGAAGCCTCAAAATCAGAATCTGTTGCATCAGAAAACATGCAAGAGGCTTATCAAGATCCAAACGATGCATATATAGATGACATGTTTGATACATTAAAAGAGACTTTGGTAGAAAAATTAGTACCAGATAAAGAAGGATCTTCTTCACAATCAATGAAGTCTGGAAAATAATACCTGGAAAAAAATGACGTCACTGCTTACGTCATGAATAGTGAAGCAGCCAGACAAAACACTGTTCATAAACAGTAAAAGCAGTCGGACAGATCACTGTTCATCAACAGTAGAATACTGTTCACTTTTTGACTTTTTAATTTATTTAAATTTCTTAATAAATAAATATTTAATCAATATTTAATATATTTTCCTTTATATTTATATTTATTTTGACAATAAAATTTAATTACCTACAGCATATATATGAATTTATTTTTTAAATGAAATTAATTGAACTCCATAATCTGGGTCCGCAACGTACGATTACGGCGCGATGTTTAACAATGTTGACAAATCATTTGTGATATATATATATATATATATATATATATATATATATATATATATATATATATATATATATATATATATATATATATCACCACCCAAAAAAAGAAATTCACATTAACCAACAACCTCAAAAGTTACCTTAATTTCAAAATACCACTCTCACTTAACACACATAACATACTTTATAATTTATTTATTACTCAAAAATACTACAATATCCTTCAAAAGTCAATAAAATTGATCAAAAAGTAATTTTTCTTAAACTTCGTGTCTACGGTAAATGTGAAGACATATATGGGAAGGAGGGAGTAAGATGAATGACGTATTTATAAAGTATAATTTTAGGGTGTTATTATATGATTATAATTGTTGATTGTGTAATAAATCATACTATAACACCCTAAAATTATATTTTAGGCAAATACTTGTATGAGACCGTTGCACGGAAAGACTTCTTGAAACGAATCAGATTTTAATAAAAGTGATATTTAGATCAATGAAAAGTGATAATGTAGCAGTATATATTATTTCATGAATAATTCGTTGTATGAATAAAATTTAAGAAGTAATAATTTATAATTAATTTATACTCCCTCCATCAATTGGTAAGAGTCTCATTTGCTTTTGGGCACGTGAATTAAGGACTATTATTATTTAATGTGTAGTGGGTAGTTGTATTAGTGGGTGTGTGGGCCCCATATTTTAAATGTATTAGTGAGTGTGGGTGGGTCCCATATATCCAAAAAATGAAATGAGATCCTTTGGGTGAGATAACCAAAATGGTAAAATGAGACTCTTACCTAGGGACGGAGGGAGTATTATTCAACTCCTTATTTATAGGAACCAACAGCCAAATGAGGGCTTTCCTTTCTACTCCTTAGTATGAGTTAGCATTTTATGTCCTTGGTTGCACAAGGTGCATAAGAATATAACATTTTGTTTTAAATGATATGCTTATTAAGGGTATAATTTTCTCATTGAAAAAGTCAGTTGAAATATAAATAATATAAATATATGATTAAAAAAAAAGTTTCTTTTATTTTTTCTTTTTTTAAGAAAATCAAGAGTACATTTAATATTAATGGGTACAAGTTCGAAAAGTATGAAATTTGGGTACACGACAACAAGTTTTAGTCCTAAATTATAGGTCTTTTTTTTTCTCTTGCAGTTGTCGATGCTTACGAACAGTGATGGACCCAGGATTTCCGGTCAGGGGCCCAAATTAATAAAGTGAAACACTTGTGTAAGATCGTTTTTATGTTTTTTCAAATAATTATTGATGTTTATGAAAAATTCCATAAAAAAGTGAACTAAATAAAAAAAAGAAAAATTTATGTATTTAAAAATTAATAAACATAAGATAGAGAAGAAGAATACAAAGAATATATTAAATGAAAAAGTAAGAAGAGAATAAAACATAAAAGTAACTATAAATTTAAGAAAAATAAATCTCAAATTAATAAAGTGAAACACTTGAGTAAGATCGTTTTTTACGTTTTTTCAAATAATTACTGATTTTTATGAAAATTTTCATAAAAAAGTGAACTAAATAAAAAAGAGAGAAAAAATGATGTATTTTAAAATTAATAAACATAAGATAGAGAAGAAGAATATATTAAATGAAAAAGTAAAAAGAGAATAAAACATAAAATTAATTATAATATAAATAAACTACAGAGATAAAATAAGTATAAATAAAATTATAAATATAAGAACATCAAATAAACTAAAGAGAAAAAATAATTATAAACAAAGAAACAATAAACTAGAAACTAAAGAGAAAAAATAATTATAAACAAAAAAACAATAAACTAGAAAGTAAAGGAAGAAATAAAATAAAAGAAACAACAGAAAGGGGAGACAACTCGGTAACAAATGCTACATTTATAATAAATATTTATAAATCTCAGGGGGCCCAGTGCCCCCCCTTACACAGGTCCGTCCCTGCTTACGAATATGAACAGACATGAATAATTTTGAATGTGAACAAAGTTGACCACGTAAATTAATTTAACATAGAAAAAATAATTTTTAGAACTCAATACTTTAAAATAAAATCTTCGTACTTTAACATAATCTAGAGAAACTTTTATTACATTGTTGTATATATAACACAATATACATTTTACAGTATTGTATTACAACCAGAGGTGGGGCTTTATTGGTAGAAGCTGGGAGTATATATAGTTTTAAAACATAAACCTTCGTGTATCTTTATACTCTATTCGAAATTTAGGTCCCAAAATAATTATGACATTAAATTCCATCTCAAACCTTTCATTTTTGCTTCCTTTTCGTCTCGAAACAATAGTTTTTTACCAATTACATTCCATAACTTTGTAAAGCACTGATTCGATCTCATCACATGAAATTAAAAAGATTGAACATTTTTAGGTCAAAATGACAATTTTGATGAAATTTTAAAAACTTGGACTATTTCAAAGAAATCAAGTTTTCTGAAAATATTTTGAATAAAGTAAATTTATATGTAATGATTATTAATTTAAACTCGAGTACATATATATTATCATGCTATGCCCTCTTTCTTCTCCTATATAAGCACCCTTCCACCATCCATGTCTTTCTCACTAGCTCATTAAAACTTCAATCTCTAACTCTTTCTCTACACCCTTCAACATATAACTATGTTTAATTTCGGATTTTTTTTCGCAATAGGCTTTTTCGCTCAATTGAAGTAAGTCAGTGGTTTTGACACCTGAAACCATGTATATAGTATGTATGGTTTTGACACTCGACATTTTGTAGTAACTGCCTAGTTAATCTACTTGTTATTCTGGGACATAATACTTTATTCTTACATACGTTTTCTGTTTGAATATGCAGACGTAGAAATGCGTGAAAATGATGATTATGGAAGATAATAAATGAAGACATCCAACCAGAGGGATGGACATCATTCCACGGGAGTAATTAGGATGTCACGAAACAGAAGGACTTTCACATTATTACCATAACTATATATTTCTTGCATGCATGTGGATTCTGCAAATCAACCATAATAATGCTACTTTTTAATGAAGTAGTTGATTGTATGTTGATTTTGTTGACTTCATGTAGCTTGGTTAAGGTTTGTGGATTATTGTGATAATGTTCTCAGTTCTACTGTTGCAATAAAAATAAACTTATATATGTGTTGTGTACCGATTTTATATTTCTCTTCACTCAATATTTTTTATTCCAATTGTACTTAATTATATATACCATAAACTTAATTTAATACCATTGAATAATGACCCAATTATGGTTCAAATCCAAAATGTGTACACATAATTATATAAAAAACCTACCATATCAATAAAACATGCCTATATCAATATTCATTAAATTTTCAGACAAAAAAATCTCAATTTCAATTCTCCACCGAATATCACCTTATACTTTTCTAGATCAATATCACTTTTAATAGGATAGATTTGTTTGAAACCATGTTACGCTTTTGTAATTCGTTGTATTTTTTTATTAAAAATGTTATTACTTTTCTTTTGAAATGTTATATATTTTTATTTATATATATTATAAATTGTTTATGAAATTAGTTCACATCATCATGATCACTTTTCATTAATTTGGTATCACTTTTCATTTTAAAAATTATCGCTTTTATCAATCTAACCAACGATAATTCGTAAAACGATCTCACACGAGTCTTAGTCCATTTTTAATTTATTTTTACGAATTCACACAAGGCTTTGTCCATTTTTAATTTATTTCATAAAAATAACTTATGCTATACGCACAGCATTTGATTTGCGGATAGCAGTTTTTCTTAGGGTGTCAGGCTTAAGATTATATAGAATAAATCTACCGGCTAGCTGGCTTAAACTCAAAGAGGATTAATCGTTTAATATTTAATCAAATCACTTTAACACGCCCCCTCATATGCAGACGGGGTTAATTTTTATTTGCATGTGAAATTTTCTCATAAATGGGTGGGTATGAGGTTCGAAACCTAAACCTTTTATATATATAATGAAAAGTTGTATTAGTGATATATGATGGTCATGTGTAATTTTTTTTTTAAAAGGAAAAATTATCTTTAAAGAGGAAAAAACACCATTAAAGATGAAAATTTGAATATAAGGAGCAAATCACCATCGCCCCGTCAGATCGGAACCGCCATTCGTACCTACTTTGGAATCGACACGGGATTCTTATCGATATCGGAACCTATATTGTAATTGATATCCGTACCTACATCGAAAATGACATATGTTACCTACATCGAAACAACATCCACACCTACATCAAAACTGACACGAGATCCGCACTGACATCCGCACCTAGATCGGAACCAACATACACACCTGCACACTCACCCACGAGGACACATTGGGTATTATAAGTTGAATAGTGGGATAGTGGGGGTATTAAAATCCAATAAGTGGCATTTGATTAAAATTGATACAAGGTTGTGTTTGGATTGAGTCATTTCAAATTATATTGATTTGAAAATGGCAAAAGCTCCTGTGCCCCCGGGCACACGGCGTGTCCCCATGTGAACATAACACTCCTCCTCCAATAAGTGGCATTTGATTAAAATTGATACAAGGTTGTGTTTGGATTGAGTCATTTCAAATTATATTGATTTGAAAATGGCAAAAGCTCCTGTGCCCCCGGGCACACGGCGTGTCCCCATGTGAACATAACACTCCTCCTCCATATTCTATTTAAACCTATGTATTGCTAGGGGTTTAAATTGCAAAAGGGCACAGAAATTGCAAAGGGACACGATATCCCCGGGGGGCACGAGAGCCTCACTCATTGAAAATGAATGGATTTTAAATTCATTGGATTTTAAATCAATATATTTTAATTCCAATGTTAAGATAAATTATGGATCTTTGAAATGATTTCAAATTCATAATTCAAAAATTATTTTTAATATAGAATTTTATACTCCCTCCGTCCCGTTTAAAACTCTACGTTTGCTTTTTGCACGTAGATTAAGGAATGTAGTATTTTAATGTGTAGTGAGGTGAGAGAAATAATATTTTAATTTAAAGTGATTAGGTGTATTAGTGTGATATGTGAATAGTGGGATAGTGGAGGTATTAAAATCCAATAAGTGGCATTTGATTAAAATTGATATAAGGTTGTGTTTGGATTGTGTAATTTCAAATTATATTGATTTGAAAATGGCAAAAGTTCATGTGCCCCGGGCACACGCCGTGTCCCCATGTGAACATAACACTCCTCCTCCATATTCTATTTAAACATATGTATTGCTAGGGCTTAAATTGCTAAGGGGCACAGAAATTACAAAGGGGCACGGTGTCCTCGGGGGCACGAGAGCCTCACTCATTGAAAATGAGTGGATTTTAAATTCCTTAGATTTTAAATTAATATATTTTAATTCCAATGTTATGATAAATTATGGATCTTTGAAAGAATTTCAAATCCATAATTCAAAAATTATTTTTAAAATAGAATTTTATACTCCCTCCTTCCGGTTTCAAACTCTACATTTGCTTTTTGCACATAGATTAAGGAATGTAGTATTTTAATGTGTAGTGAGGTGAGAGAAATAATATTTTAATGTAAAGTGGGTAGGTGTATTAGTGTGATGTATGGGCCATGGAGAGAGAAATAATTAATTTGTGTGGGTCCCGTCCCATTTACTAAAAAGAAAAATGTAAATATTGAAATGGGACACCCAAAATAGAAATATGTAAAGATTGAAATGGGGCGGAGGGAGTATATAATAAATAATAATAATAATAAAATTTTATTATATTAAATATTAAAATTTAAAATTTTATTAAAAATAATTTTTTTTGAGATGAAACTCTACCACACAACCTACCCGTCTCCACGCCCACCCCCAAAAAATTTTTTTTTATAAATTTTTTTATTTTTAATATTTGAAAATAAAAATATTACTACCCAAATCTACCCCCAACTACCCACCCCACCCCCACCCCAAATTTTTTATAAATATTCAGATTTTAATATTTATATATTACCACCCTATCCATCCACCCACCTAAAATAAAAAAATTTTTTAGAAAAAAAATTAGATTTTAATATTTAAAAAATAAAATCTAAAATTTTTTTTGGGTGGGTGGGTGGGTGGGTGGCAGGGCTGGGTAGAGTTGGGTGGTAATATTTTTATTATTTAAATATTAAATTATAATTATTTTTTTAAAAAAATTTGTCGTGGGTAGGGCAGTTGGGATGGGTGGGTAGGGGGTAGGGTAGGGTATAGGGGGTAGGGCTAGGTGGTAATATTTTTATGATTAAAATGTAAAGTTTTATAATTTTTTTTGTGGGGGGTGGGGTTTGGGTGGGGTGTGTAGGGGGTATACTGGGTGGTAGAGTTTAAAATAAAAAAAATATAAATATATTTTTTAATTAATTTATTAATTTTATATTTCTTTATTTTATTTATTAATATATCAATTACACATCAACGAAATGATTTCAAATGACACAGTTTCAGTGAAGATTTGAAATCCATTAAAATACAACTAAAAAAATTCAAAATCAAATCCATGATTTGAAATCCATTGATTTAAAATCTTGGATTTATAAATTCATCGATTTCAAGTATTGCCCAAACATGAGGAAGGGATTTGAGGGAAAGATTTATAAATTCCTCCTCAAATCCTTCCATCCAAACACAACCTAAAAGTTATTTGTTGTTAGTAAAGGTTTTGAATTGTAAAATTTAAGTATTTTTTCAGTCCTCCCTAAACAAATTTTAAATTATGTTATATGTATTGGAAAGGGATGATAGTTTTGAAAACATGTTGTAGAGATAAAAGTTAGGTAAAGATTTATGTGAGACCGTCTCACGTAAAGTAATAACATAATTAATGAAAAGTGATATTCAATCGATGAAAAGTGATAATGATGCAGTGAACTATTTTATGAATAATTTAAGGTTGTGTTTGGATTGAGTCATTTAAAATCAATGGATTTAAAAATGAGTGGATTTTAAATTTCTTGGATTTTAAATAAATTCATTTGAATTCCACTGTTTGGATAAATTATGGATCTTTATAAGGATTTAAAATTCATAATTTAAAAATTATTTTTAAAATAGAATTTTATATATGATAAATAAAAATAATAAAATTTTATTATATTAAATATTAAAATCTAAAATTTTATTAAAAATAATTTTTTTTGGAGGGAACTCTACCACTCAACCTACCCCTACTCACCCACCCCTCCACCCCCCACCCCAAAAAAATATTTTTTTATAAAATTTTAGATTTGGAATATTTGAATAATAAAAATATTACCACACAGCCCTACCCCTACCCAACACCACCCCCACCCCCAATTTTTTTTATATAAAACTTTATATTTTAATATATAAATAATAAAAATATTACAACTCAATCCTACCACTCTATCCATCCACTCACCCAATCCCCACCCCCAACCCCACCCCCACCCCCAACCCCACCCATCCAATTTTTTTTAAAAAAAAATTAAATTTTAAAATTTAAAAAATAAAATATAAAATTTTATTAAATTTTTTTTTGTGTGGGTGGGGTGGGGGTGGTGGAGGGGGGTGGGTTGGGATGATAATATTTTTATTATTTAAATATTAAAATTTAAAATTTTATAAAAAAAATTTTTTGGGGGTGGGGGTGGGTAGGGTGGTAATATTTTTATTATTTAAATATTAAAATTTAAAATTAAAAAAATGGGGTTTGGGGGGTGGTGTTTGTGGAGGGTGGGTGGGTAAGGGGTAGGGTTGGGTGGTAATATTTTTATTATTCAAATATTAAAAATCTAAAATTTTATAAAATAAAAAAATTTGGGAGGGGGTGGGAGGGTGGGTAGGGAATAGACTGGGTGGTAGAGTTTAAAGTATATATGTATATATATATAATGTTCTCAGTCTTTCCGTTATAATAATAATAATTTGGGGGGTTTACCCCTCCGAATTCCAATGAAATTATGTTGTGTGAATTTATATTCCAACCTCTCAAATAGTAACTAAAGAATTGTAAGATCTTTTAATTAGTTAGATTTAAATATATAGAATGGGATAATATTTTAATATATATATATATATATATATATATATATATATATATATATATATATATATAACAAAAATTAATAACCGTTCAAGTAAAACAACTTTTTGAACAATTAGTAGCAAAACATTATTTGTTCCTTAAAAGAAATTGATGATTTAAATATTTTGTTCTTTTATATTAATTTTGTTCTAATATTTTTAAAATAAATTATTGAGTTATATTGGGTGCACCCACATGTGTATAACTTTTTATTTTATTTTATATACATGTTATTCTATTTTGTATACGTGTTTCGTAATAATTGTATACTTTTTCCACATTAAATTTTTCATTAAAAAAACTAGCATCATATGTCTATAACTTTTTATTCAAAAGTGTATACATATTTTTTTAATAATTGTATATCTTTTACACTTAATTTTTATTAAAAATCTAATAATTAAATTGTATACATTTTTACTCTTAATTGTATATATTTATATTTATATTTGTATATGGGTGCACCCTATCTTAGGGTGCACCCGAGTGCACACTATAATTAGCTTAAATTATTACATATATACTCCCTCTGACAATTCAAAAGGTAATTGTTTATTTTTTTACGTTGGATAAAATAATATTATTATTTTATATATAATGGGAAGTTGTATTAGTGATACATGATGGGTCATGTGTAAGAATTTTTTTCAAAAAGGAAAAATTATCTTTAAAAAGGAAAAAATACCATTAAAGAGGAAAAATTGAATATAAGGAGCAAATCACCACCGCTCCACCGGTCGGAACCGCTATTCGTACCTACATCTGAATCGACATAGGATCCTTATCGATATCGGAATCTATATTGGAATCGACATTCGTACCTACATCGAAAATAACATCTGTTACCTACATCGAAACGACATCCGCACCTACATCAAAGCTGATACGAGATCCGTATCGACATCAAAATCGACATTCATATGGATATCGGAACCGACATTCGTACCTAGATCAGAACCAACATACACACCTACACACTCACCCACGAGGACACACTGTGTGTTATAAGTTGAATAGTAAGGGTATTAAAATCAAATAAGTGGCATTTGATTAAAAATAATATAAAAGCTATTTGTTGTTGGTAAAAATATTGAAGTACCGTAAAATTTGAGTATTTTTTCAATCCTCCCTAGACAAATTGTAAAATACTCCTATATTATATGTTAGTTTTGAAAACGTGTTGTAAGAATATAAGTTAGGTATAGATTGTGCGAAACCATCTCATGTAACGGATAAAAATTAATAACATAATTAATGAAAAGTGAAACTCAATCGATTAAAAGTGATAATGACGCAGTGAATTATTTTATGAATAATTTAAGTGTATTTTCGTCCCACAACTATATCAAACTTTGCTTTCAGTCCTAAATAAATTAATTTTTTCAATTTAGTCCCATAATTTCTTGATTTTGTCGATTTCAGCTCAATTTTAATAGAAAATTTAAATTTTCACCGGAAAAGGTGATCAAATTAGGGGAATCCGGCTTACATCATACGAGGCATTCCAAATTAAAATTGGCCAATTAGATTGCCACATCACTACTAATTAATTAAAGAAAAATATTAAAAATAATTCCTGTCCACATGTAACGCTACATTGGCAGCGCCTCTTCTGAGCCGCCATCCACTGTTTCCTCTTTCGAGAGTGGATAGTTTTGATATTTTCCATATGAGGTCACAAAATGGATATGAGGTCAGCATAATTTGTTCACATAACCGTACAACATAGTGACTACTGCCCAACTAATGAAAAGATTAATAACATATTATATTCTTATTATTGCTAATGATAATGATTACAAATTTGTTAGTGAAGAATTAGGTACATTAATGATTTTATATATATATATATATATATATATATATATATATATATATATATATATATATATATATATATAGTAATACTCTCTCAGTTTGCTACCAAAGAGTATTATTTTGTTATGATCGTTATTTTCAAATGGTACCATTTCTTTTTTTAGAAGCATGAGACACACATATACCACTTTAATAACTAAAAGATGAGATCCACACATTACTATTATCCACCATATATTAAATAATAATATTTTTTAAAATACCAACTAAAAAAACAATACAAGAATTTACGTGAAAACAAAGTCTCTTATGAGACGGGTTATTAGTGAGATGGGTCGACCCATCACTAAAGTATGCTTATTGTATACATAAAGTATGTTTAATGGTTGTTAAAGTATATTTTCTAAAGTATGTTGGATTATGCATTAAAGTATAATTTTAGTGTATTATAATATGATTTATTATTAATATACTTTAACAATAAATAAGCATACTTTAACTATAAATAAACATTTATATAATAAGCATACTTTAGTGATGAGTCGACCCATCTCACATCCGTCTCATAAATAACCCGTCTTACAAGAGAGTCTCTCTTATGTGAAAAAACTCCAACAATCGGAGAAAAATTACGAACCAAGAGAATATCACTATGTAAAACTTTTACAATCACACAAAAATTTCTCTCTCTCGATCCCATTCCTACCTCACTATTACAAATTTTTGACTAATCACACGTTTTCTCCAAACTCTCAAATAAAGAATATAAGATAGGAATTTAAAAGAATCAGACAAAAATATTATAGTGTATCTCATTGGTACAGTATTGGATATAAAAACCAAAGGTCTATTTAAATAGACCTAAGGAATTCTCCCTTTTTGTCCTCAATCCATCCTTTTTATATTTTAACAAAACCAACATATACCACATGATTTCACTAAAGATAAAATCGTACGTGAATATAAAGCTAGTTAAGTATAACTTTTTATTGAAAATGTTATCACATTTCTTTAAAAATATTGTCACTTATACTATAAATTGTTTATGAAATAGTCAGTGTATCATTATCTTTTTTATCTATTCAGTATCACTTTTCATTAAAATGTTATCATTTCTCATTTGTCTCACGGAAGCCATTTCGTGAGATGGTCTCACCCAAGTCTTTTGCCTTGAAAAAATAATACCTTTATTAATTAGAATGTATACTATTTAAAACAAAATAATATACTCATTAACACCTTGTGCATATGGATGTAGGAAAAAAAAAAGCTTATTTGTCCAAATATTGTCGAAAATTTGTGTGATGTACCTCCTCTTCTCTCTCATCTCTCATTATCTATACATATAAGAAGGCTTCACCATCAATACACTCACAATCGCCTCACTCATAAAAACTTGCTCTCTCTTTTTTGCCATCAATACACCCTTCCTTTCGACATCTAAAAATGTTTGCTTATGGCTTCGTAATTGTCATCTGGTTATGGCCTTCGAAGTAAGTCTATTTTCTTTTTCTTCCAGTGATTTTCTTGCACAGGTTAATTATGACTTCTCTAATTTAAAAAATCTACAGAAATATAAAGACTCTTTCATTTGATTATTAATCATGTCAATCTAATTCTAATGGACTATAACAAATTCATGACTATGAGGTTCATCATATGGTGGAATGCACAATAAAATTTATCCTCAACTCTAGCTATCACACTCTTTATGATATAGAGGGAAAGACGTGTGTGAGACCGTCTCATGTAAGGGCTTACGTGAGACGTGTAAAAAGTGATAATTTTTATAATAAAAAGTGATAATTAATAAAAACTGATAATGCTATTTCATGAACAGTTTATAGTATAAATGAAAAGTAATAATATTTTACAACAGAAATGTTAACATTTTATAGCGAAAATGATAACTAATTTAAAAAGTGTAAAATAGTCTCACGTGAGATGGTCTCACACAAGACTTACCTATGTGTAAAACATAGTATATCTTCTCATACTTTTAATACTCCTATGTATTACAACCACCTAGTTGAAAATATGTAGACAGAGTCTCATGTATCATTGTTTCATGTACATAAGCCCTCCTTATTTAAATATTATAAAGATAATTATACCCTTAAAACAACATGAACTTCATTTTTTTTCATAAATGATTAATGCATGTATTCTAATATATTGGTAATTATGTGTTTAATTCCTCAGATCAATGAAACGTGTGTGAAGATGGGCATGAGAATGGACAATAATAAAGGCATTCAATCTGACAAATGAAGATTTGATGGGAGGATGCCACGGAAGGATTGTGGCGTGGTTACAATTAATATATTGTGGGATTAATTCAGTAGTACTCAACAATGCTACTACTTTAATTTCTTTAAAGTAGTACTATTAATTATAAGTTGATTCTACTGAGTTATTCTGTAAAATATTATTGTTATAATGTTCTCAGTCTTGCCGTTGTAATAATAATAATTTGGGGGGGGGGGGGGTTTACCCCTCCGAATTCCAATAAAATTATGTTGTGTGAATTTATATTCCGATTGCACTTGCAATATAAGGTTAAATAATAGGCTAAATATAGTGTGCATCCGGGTGCACACGAAGCTTCGTGTGCACCCACGTACAAATATAAGCAAAAACATATACAATTATGAGTAAAAATGTATACAATTTAATTGTTAATTTTTTTAATAAAAAATTAAGTGTAAAAAATGTACAATTATTAAAATACATGTATACACTATTGAATAAAAAGTTATACACATATGAATGCTTGTTTTTTTAATGAAAAATTTAGTGTGAAAAAGTATACAATTATTACAAAACACGTATACAAAAGAGAATAACATGTATACAAAATAGAATAAAAAGTTATACAAATATGGGTGCAAGGGTGCACCCGGGTGCACCTAATATACACTCTAAATAATAAATATGAATTAACATGTTTCAAACCTCTCAAATAGTAACTAAAGAGTTGTAAGATCTTTTAATTTGTTATGTCGGAACCGCTATTCGTACCTACATCGGGATCGACACAGGATACTTATCGATATCGGAACCTATATTGGAATCGCCATCCGTACCTACATCGAATATGACATCTGTTAGAAAAAATTACATTACCAGTCCCACTCGTCACAGTCCCATTTGGGTTTGGTCCCAATAGTCTTAACTTCAGTTCCAAATATTTTTTCTGCAATAATGGTCCCACACAACAGTTTTTTTTTTTTTTTGCTATTTCCACCCCACAGCCATTTAAAACTAACGGAAGCCCCTCACGTGCACACCACGCGGCCATTAAGTCATGAGAATCGGGATTTCTCTCCCAAATTCAAACTAATTCCCCCAAAATTGAAACCCTAATTTTTTTCCCCAAATTACTCTACCCTAATTTCCCTACCCAAATCTCTTCCCTCCCGTTGAACGAAGGCCCGTCCTGCCATCATGGTAAGTGAATCTCCCTGCTTGTAGAGAAGCAATGGCAATGGGAATGGCACATGAAATTCATGTTCTGGTGGTGGACTCCTAGGAGGGTGCCAATGAGGAGGACGATTGGGAGGGGGAGGTAGGTGGCGGCGAGGCTGGAAATCCAGCCGAGGAGCTTGCCGGCGTCGGAGCCGGAGGCGAGGTTGTTGAGGCGGAGTTGGGAGATGGAGAGAATGCGCTTGAGCTCGGAGGAGTAGGAGGGGAAATTGTAGTTGGTGCCGTTGATGGACTGTAGCCAGATGGCCGCCACCAGGGAAAGCCATTGAAGGGCCATTGTGGAGAGTGGATGCTCTATTCTTCACTGGTAAAAACCTTGAATTATGCCACTGCACTGATGAGTACATACACATCCATCTCTCTTAGTTTTCTAATTCATCTCACTATCCTCAATCTCACATTCATCTACTAATTCATTTCATTTGCTATATGCGTCCACCTTCTCTTTCATCAACTTCATTTCCTAGCTTTTCTTTTTTATCTGCTAAAATGGTTGTGTGCTAGTTTTTCAAATTTTTTGGAAAAATTAAAATTAATGTGGTGAGTTAATATCTGGAATTTGGCATTTATGTGTTTGATATAATGGTGGTTAACTGGATGAGTTGAGTGCAGTAACTTATGCAGAGCTTGCTTCTGCCACCAATGTGGCTCCTTCCTACGCCCCTCCCGGAAAGGCTCTGGTGTCCGTATCCCTCATTGGGTTGTATGATGATGTGTCTGATGAAGAGCTGGTGGGACGGGCGGTGGAGGAGTTATCAGGTTGGTTCAGGGAGGCGATTGTGAGGTCGTGGAGGTACATGGGAGGAGGGCTGTTGAGGCATTGTTGAAAGATCGAGCAAGAATTGAAGTATGATCATTGGAGTGGAGTGTTGAACTATTCTTTTTGTAAGTATGTGTTAACAATTCTTGTGTGCTTTGTCTGAACATGATTCATTAAGATGTGTGTATTTTATATAAATCTTGTATGGTAAAGCCATGGGAGTTGAAGGGTACATATTTTTGGTCTGGTAAGGCGTACAATTCTCAAGGTTCTTTATTCATTTTTTTTCGTGTGTGTGAGAGAGATAGCCGCAGTGATATGTCCATTTGATTATAGGTGCGTTTGCAGTTGCTTATAAATTGTAAAAAGTACTTCTTTAAAATAGTTGTGAGTAAGCAAATCAAGTAGAAAAGTGATTCTAAGCCAAAATAATTATTTGAGTAATAATTATATATGTATAGAAGATATATTTGCTTGAGAATCTTGATTTTAGTTGAGTTTTGAAGTAATAAATTTGGAATTTGTTTTATCTTTTGTAGATGAACGCAAGTATAAAATATTTGTTGGAGACAATTGAATGTCAAGAATTATGTTGATATAATCATACATGATTCTAGGGTTGTGGCTGTGTTGCTTTTATAATGAAACAAATGGGTGAAACTTCCCTAAAAAAATGGTCAATTTACACGCAAACAAACTGATTGCACAGGTGCTTTGGGACCAAAAATGCAAGTGTCTTGCATTTTTGGTCCCAATATTTAAGAATTATCCAGTGGGACTAAAATTGCTTAATGGGAATAACGGAAAACTTAACGGTAGGACTATTTATTGCAAAAAAAATGTTTGAGACTGAAGTCAAGACTATTGGGACCAAACCCAAACGGGACTGTGATGGATGGGACTGATTTTGCAATTTTCTAACGTCTGTTACCTATGTCGAAATGACATCCGCACCTACATCAAAACTGACACGAGATCCGTACCAACATCAAAATTGGCATTCATACCGATATCGAAACCAACATCCGTACCTAGATCGGAACCAACGTACACACCTACACACTCACCCACAAGGACACACGGGATATTATAAGTTGTATAGTGGGGGTATTAAAATCAAATAAGTGGCATTTGATTAAAAATGATATAAAAGTTATTTGTTGTTGGTAAAGATATTGAAGTGTAAAATTTGAGTAATTTTTCAATCCTCCCTAGACAAATTGTAAAATACTCCATCCGTCCACTATTAATCTATCAATTTCCACTTTTAGACACATAGGACCCACCCACACACTAATACAATTAAAATATGGGACCTACACATCCCATTAATACAATTACCTACTAAACATTAAATAATAATACTCCTTAATTCACGTGCAAAAAGCAAACGAATAGATTGACGATGGACGGAGGGAGTATGTTATACGTTAGCTTTGAAAACGTGTTGTAGGAATATAAGTTAGGTAAAGATTTGTGCGTAACCATCTCACGTAACGGATAAAAATTAATAATATTATTAATGAAAAGCGATACTCAATCGATGAAAAGTAATAATGATTTAGTGAACTATTTTATGAATAATTGCATTTTCATCCTACAACTTTATCAAACTTTGCTTTCAGCCCTAATTAAATTAATTTTTTTAATTTAATCCCATAAATTTTTGATTTCATCGATTTCAGTCCAATTTTAACATAAAATTCAAATTTTCATCGAAAAGGTGATATTAGGGGAATCCGGCATCCATCATACTTGGCATTTCAATTTAAAATAGTCCAATCAGATCACCACATCACTACTAATTAATTAAAGAAAAATATTAAAAATAATTCCTGTCCACATGTAACGCTGCAATGGCAGCACCTCTTCTGAGCCGCCATCCCCTGTTTCCTCTTTTGAGAGTGGATAGTTTTGATATTTTCCATATATCAAACTTTGCTTTCGGTCACAAAATGGATATGAGGTCAGCATAATTTGGTCACATAACCGTACAACATAGTGACTACTGCCCAACTAATGGAAGGATTAATAACATTTAATAATCTTATTATTGCTAATGATAATGATTACAAATTTGTTAATGAAGAATTAGGTACATTAATGATGTCATGTTTATTGTTATATATATATATATATATATATCTTAAGTATACAGCAGAAACTTTTCTTGCTGACGTGTCGTCTTCAGAGCGCTCTAATATGACGTGTAATTTTCTCATTTTTTTTGAATTTTTTATACTTTTTTTAAATATTTTACTTATTTACTTTTAATTAACTTTCTTATTTAATATTTTTTTTTAAAATAATGTTTTTCTTATTTTTAATAATGATTAAATGTTTAATATTTTATTTATTTATTTGGATATCATTAATTAATTACTAAATCTTTTAATGCAATAAATCAATTAATATAAATTAAATCATATATATAAAGAGAAAAAAATATTCCATATAATATTCTCTCTCACTCACCTATAAATAAGACCTTTAGGTAATTCATTCTAAATACACTTTCGATTCCCCAAAGAGAAATATGAGCTTTCTTCAAGTTTTTTTAGAGAATTGATTTATAAAAGTATAAAAATTTATTTCAATAGAGCGAAAGTACTCTTCAAGAAGAAGAGAATTACTTGATTTACCTTTTACGAATCGATTCTTCAAGAGGAAGAGAATCGATTCAAGTATGGAGAATCGATCAAGAGGAAGAGAATCGATTCAAGTTTTCTTGAATAGATTCTTCAAGAGAAAAAAATCGATTCAAGTATTACCTCTTAAGAATCGATACAAATATTCTTCAAGATCTACTTCTTAAGTATTGATTCAAGTATTCTTTAAGTGAAGGGAGGATCGATGATTCAAATACTTGAATCGATTTACCTCTAAAGAATAAGAAGTCGAAAAATTAATTCATATATAGAATCGAAAGTTTAAATTTTTTTAGTTAAATCATTATTTCATATCAAATAACATTAAAATTGAGTTTTTAAATATTTGTTAATTTTTTAAATTTAGTATATAAATAATTATTTATTTACATACATCTTAATTATTCAATTATGACATATGAATTAAAATTTTTATTTTCTTTAATTGTTTATATAATTTAAAACTAATAAAATTAAATTAAAAAATAAAATTACATTATAAATTTATGAATATTTAAAAGAATATTATATATAACCTAATTATATATATATATATATATAAGTAATACTCCATTTAAATATTATTTATAATATTATATATATTTTAAAATATATATACATATATATAGCAATTATGTAAAATATTTTAATAGTTTTGTTTTAATTCATTATAAAATATTAGACCTTATTTTCCTTAAATAATATATATATATATATATATATATATATATATATATATATATATTCTTATTAACTTTTAATTGACTTCCTTATTTAATATTTCTTTTAAAATAATTTGTTTCTTATTTTAATAATGAATCTCAATTAGGTAATAAATTTTTTAAAAAATTATAGAAATTAAGACAAAATATTTATTTAATTGACTTATTTACTTTCAATTAACTTCTTTATTTAATATTCTTTTTAAAATAATATATTTCTTATTTTTAATAATGAATCTCAATTAGGTAATAAATTTAAAAAAATTATAGAAATTAAGAAAAAAATATTAATTAAAAATATTTATTTAGTTGTTTATATATGTGGTAACCAATAAAAAAATGTATATAATTAGAAAAAAATTAATTAAAAATATATATTAATTAAAAATATTAATTTTTTATACGTTGTCATGCCTCATCAATGACGACCTACGCACGGTGTCACGTCAATTGTATTATATTATAAGGTAATATTTAAAAAAAATACAAGTCAATATTATTTCAAAAAATTTGAATATATGTACATATAACTATACACATGATTTAATTATATGTCACATTATTAAAAGTTAGGAGTAAAAGTTATAATTTTTTGTAAATTCTTTATATTGATGAAAGTAGTTGCCTAACTTTAAAAAAAAAAATTCTAATTAATGTTGAATTGTTATATGACACATATTATTTAATTATAAAATATAAAATAAAAGTAATAATTAAATGATACCGTGTAGTACTTGGGTTTCATACTAGTATATATATTAGAAACTTTTCTTACTGACGTGTCGTCTCCAGAGCGCTCCAATGTGACGTGTAATTTTTTCAATTTTTTTGATTTTTTAATATTTTTTAATATTTTCTTTATTTACTTTTAATTAACTTCCTTATTTAATATTTTTTTATTAAATAATGTATTTCTTATTTTTAATAATAATTAAATTTAAAATATTTATTTATTTGTGTATCATTAATTAATTATTAAATCTTTTAATTCAATAAATTAATTAATATCAAATTAAATCATATATATAAAATGAAAAAATAATATTCCATATAATATTCTCTCTCACCCACCTATAAATAAGACTTTTTGGTTATTCAATCTTAATACACACATTCAATTTTTCAAGAGGAATAGAAGCTTTCTTCAAGTTCTTTTACAGATTTGATTTATGAAAGTATATAAATGTATTTCGATAGAGCAAATCAAGTAGAGATTCGATATACCTCTAAAAAATTGATTCAAGTATTCTTCAAGAGGAAGATAATTGATTCAAGTATTCTTGGATCGGTTTACCTCTTAATAATCAATTATTCTAGAGGAAGAGAATTGATTCAAGTATTTTTAAATAGATTTGCATCTTTATAAATGATTTTTTAAGAGTAAGAGGACCGATTCAAGTATTCTTGAATCGATTTACATTTTAAGAATCGATTATTCAAGAGGAAAAAAATTGATTCAAGCGTTAGCTCTTAAGAATCGATTCAAGTATTCTTTAAGATCTACCTCTAAAGTATTGATTCAAGTATTCTTCAAGTGAAAGAGGATCGACGATTCAAGTACTCTTGAATCGATTTACCTCTAGAGCATAAGAGGTTGAAAATTCATATATAGATTCGAAAGTTTAAGTTCTTTAAGTTAAATCATTATTTCATATCGAATAACATTAAAATTGTGTTTGTAAATAATTTGTTAATTTTTTATAGTTAGTATATTAATATTTATTTATTTACATATATCTTAATTATTCAATTATGACATATGAATTATAAAAAAAAATTCTTTAATTCTTTATATAATTTTAAACTAATAAAATTAAATAAAAAATAAAATTAATAAATTCATTACAAATTTATGAATATTTAAAAGAATAATATATATATATATATATTATTTATTTATATTATATATATATATATTACATTATTTACTTTTAATTAATTTTCTTATTTAATATTTTCTTTTTTAAATAACGTCTTTCTTATTTTTAATAATAATTTAATTTTTAATATTTTATTTATTTGGGTATCATTAATTAATTACTAAATCTTTTAATAAAATAAATAAATTAATTAATATCAAATTAAATTATATATATAAAGGGAAAAAAGAATATTCCATATAATATTCTCTCTCACCCCATTTATAAATAAGACTTTTTGGTTATTCATTCTATATATATATTTGATTCTCCAAGAGGAATAGGAGTTTTTTTCAAGTTTCTCTAGAGAATTGTTGATTTATGAAAGTATAAATATTTATTTCAATAGAGCGAATCAAGTAGATATTCATTCACGTATAGTTTTACCATTTATTTTTTCTATATACTTATTATGACTTATTTACTTTAGTATCATTAATCGCAATCAATAAATAAATCATTCCATATAAATAAAATAATTAGTATCAAATCAAATTATGTATAGAAAAAAGAATAAATTGAGATATTTTATATATAATTAGTATTTATTTTGGATAAGTAGTAAAATTAAGGATTTATTAATGAGAGTTACATATTTTTAATATCATAATTGCACTTAAATACAATGAAAAAAATTAAATACTAGCAACTATATAAATATACAGCAAAGAGACAAAATTGCCCCTATGTGGTTGCACATTTTAGAGAGACATGGGGAGTAATAAATAATTTTCAATTATATTATGTTATAAAGTAACATTTAAAAAAAATACTAGTCAAGATTATTTCAAATAATTAGAATATATGTACATATATAATAACATTTTATATGATTTAGTTATATGTTACATTATCAAAAGTCAAATATTATAATTTATTGCAAATTCTTTACATTGATGAAAGAAATTATCTAACTATAAGAAAGAAAAACTCCTTAATTAATATATTGTTACGTTATATAACACGGATTATTTAATTGCAAAAAATAAGAATAATTAAATAAATGATCCCGCGTTGTACGCATATATATATATATATATATATATATATATATATATATATATATATATATATATATATATATATATATATATATATATATATATATATATATAATTATGGTTTGTTGCCAAATGGATTTTGACAATGGCAAAAATGCCTACTTTGACTAAATATAAGCAAAAATGCCTACTTTTACTGATATACCCCTACAATGTGTAAGCTTTTTTGAGATTCCTAACATTAATTTTTGGATGAGGACACATTCTGACATTTTTAACAAATGACCAAGTGGGTTGTGAATAGTTACTTAATCTTTCAATTCAGTAGAATTACTCCTCTTTTCTTTAATTCTCACGCAGAAGCACTCGGTCTCGGTCTTTCAATTCTCAGCAGAATTATTCGGTATTTTCTCATGCAAAAGTACTCGGCCTTTTCTCACGTAGAAGTACTTGGTCTTTCCTAGCAAAAGTACTCAGTCTTTCCTCTTTTCTTCAAATTCTCACGAGTACTTGGTCTCTCCTCTTTTCATACAATTCTCACTCAAAGTACTCGATCTTTCCTTTTTTTTTGTTTTTTTAACAACTCTGACTTTCAATCTTCCAATTATTAAAACTAATCTTTTCATTTATTTTTTATTTTTATACAATGAATATCCGGATATTAAAAATAATATATGCATATATATTTATATATTTTGAAAGATTAGGATTTGATAGAATATAATAAATCTCTTTCTAAATATTTTATTAATATTAAAATTTTATTTAAAGTTGATAAGTAATTTAATTTTAATAAATTAATTAAATGATATAAATTATGTTAAAAAAATTAACGTAAATTAATATATTCAAAAATTTATGTTTTTATTTAACAAAAATAAAAAATTTATAAAAATAAATATTGTATATTATAAAAATTAACATAAATGAAAGATTGACAGAAATTAATATCCACATAAAATTGACATATATATAGTAATATTCTCTCGGTCCGCTATAAAAGGGTATTATTTTGTTATGAGCGTTATTTTTACACATCGGATCTTCTGCACTATTTTCGTGCATCATCTTCTGTGCCACATGTTAAGTGATTGACACATAAGAGGAGGAAATAAATCCAGCCATTACTCCTAGGGTGTTTAGGGTATAGTTGTTAGGAAATTTTTATTTCCTATATAATTTAATTGTGGGCAATATATTATTATGCAATTATATTAGCTATTCAATTATTTTGTGGACTTAATTAAGTGATCCAATTAAGGTTAAAAGTCTATGGGCTATAAGAATAATAATATGGGCCAATTGACTAGATATCCAATACTACATGACAGGGTGATAATGGGTGACCCTTGAGTAGATACCCAATACTATATGATTGAGTGATAATGGGTGACCCAATTGTATAGTATATAAAGGATACCCAGGTAATGGTCCCAATACACTAAGTCGCACGTAGTTCTCTTTTCTCTCAATCGGAAGGGATTACGATGGTCCCATAAGGAATAATGAGGCTTAGTTAAGGAAGATCATAATACCTATCGATCTTCGAGTTCATGTTCCGCCTTGAGAACTCAATGGATTAAGGTACGCTTCGCAACCTTGAGAACTCAATGGATTAAGGTACGCTTCCGCGTTATAATTTAGATCTTGTTTATCATAATAGGGTTAAGGTAATATGGATATATGGATTTATTTTCTACAAGTGATATCAGAGTCACCCCATTTATGATTATCTGAGATCTTTATAATAGATGTTTAGTAGTTGAGACTTTGATTAAGTTACGATCTTGACTGTTAAGGATTACGTATATTTCATCACTTTTCATTTTAAGATTATTGCTTTTATCCATAGAACCAAAGACAATTCGTAAAACAATATCACACATGTCTTTGTCCATTTTTAATTTATTTTTACGAATGCACACAAGCCTTTGTTAAATCGAATTGCATAGCATTTGATTTGCGCATAGCAGTTTTTCTTAGAGCGGGGGTATCTAAATGCTCAGGCCCGCCTTGCATTTTTGCCCCACCGCCCCCGTGTCCCACTACAGGTCAGGCTTAAGCTTATATAGAGATGAATCTACGGGTTAGGCTTAAGCTTATAAAGGGATGAATCATTTAATATTTAATCAAGTCGCTCTAACACGTTCCCTCACATGTAGGGGTGGTTAATTTTTGTTTGCATGTGGAATTTTCTCATAAATGGGTGACTGTGAGGTTTGAACCCTTGACCTTTGGTCAGCCTTGACTCTAATACCATGTTAAATAATCACCTCATCTAAAAACTTAAAATTATAGAGAGATGAATTGTTTAATACTCAAGTCACTCTAACAGTCAGCTCCACCCCATTTTTCTTTTTATAAATTATAATACATTCAAATACAAAAAAATTAAATTAGAATAAATTCAAGTAAATTTAAATTATAAATTAAATAATTAATTTTCATTTTTAAAATTTTTTATTATATTGAATATTTAATGAAATGTTTCCTCCATCTCACTAAACCCTTTGCACTTTCCTTATTTGTTTGTCCCACAAAACTCTTTACATGCCTAAAAAGAAAATATCATTTTATCAAATAACCTCAAAAATTATTTCTCTTCCCTCAATATGCTTGATTCCAATTGTATTTAATTATATATATGACATAAACTTAATTCGATACCATTGAATAATGACCCAATTATGGTTCAAATCCAAAACGATACTGGGTCCATATTAAAAGCTACCATATCAAAAAAAACAAACGCAAAATATGCATATATCAATATTCATTAAATTTTCAAACCAAAAAATCTCAATTTCAAACCTCAACCGAATTCACCTTATACTTTTCAAGATCAATATCACTTTGAATAGGATTCACCTTATACTTTTCAAGATCAATATCACTTTTAATAGGGTATGATTTGTGTGAAACTATGTTACGCTTTTGTAATTATTTGTATTTTTTTATTAAAAATATTATTACGTTTCTTTTGAAATATTAGTAATTTTCATTTATATTATAAATTATTTATAAAATTAGTCCACATCATCATTATCACTTTTCATTTTAAAGATTATCGCTTTTATCTATCTAACCAAAGATAATTCGTAAAACGATCTCACACTCGTCTTTATCCATTTTTAATTTAATTTTACAAACTTACACAAGTCTTTGTCCATTTTTAATACATGCACAAGTTTTTTCTTTGCATTTTTGCCCCACAGCCCCGTGTCCCGGTACGGGTCAGGCTTAAACTTATATAGAGATGAATCTACGGGTCAAGCTTAAGCTTATAGAGGGATGAATCGTCTAGTATTTAATCAAGTCACTCTAACTTGCCCCCTCACATGCAGCTAGGTTAATTTTTGTTTGCATGTGAAATTTTCTCATAAATGGGTGGCTGTGAGGTTCGAACCTGTTCTTAGTCCCATTTTTGGTTAAAATAATTTAGAGTAAGAGAACTCTATTGTTGTTGCAAATGTAGTGACCAAGTAACAAAATTTATAGAATATCGTCCCAAGAAAAAAGTAAAATCAAGGTGTATCTGGATTTGCTTTCAATCATGCTTTGTAAGAGTGATATAATTTGAGTTTGGGTTTTATACTAACAATTACACTAAGCAATTAACTAGAAAAAACAAATAAAATCTACAATTATCAATTAACAAGGATGAGATGGAATGATTAGAATAGATCTTAGAAAGAATGCAAGGCTAACCACAATCCTAGTCAAGGTAGTATCCTAGATATGCAAGATTTTAGTAGCAAACATTGTCAACAATGGATTAGACGCAATCGCAATTGTACCCCTAATACCTATGACCAAGGTGACTAGGTTCTCATCCATTTTACAAGATTAAATCCCCTTAGATTGGTCTTATTATCAATTCCCATGAAGGTACTATGACTCTAAGTTTGGTTCTTCTCATTTAGTTACTCAAATGTCCTCTTATAAGTATTCTAAGCATTCAAAGGGTATGACTTATCTCTCCTCATACTAACATGCCTGATCATATCACTAATTGATTCAATTTACCCCTAACACATAGCATTGTAATAGCCATCCTAACATGATGTGCATAGAAATCAATCACACAATTAATAAAATAAATCATGAATCAAAATTTATAAAAAGAAATTCATCATCAATTCAATTTACTACTAAAAATCTCACAAATCTAGTTTAACCTCAATTCATCATGTGGCTAGCCTCACAAGAGGTCTAGCCATCAACAATCATATTACAAACCTTACAAAGTTCATAAAATGCCATTGGTAACTTCAAATCAAAGGAATTGCAAAATAAAAGTAGAAGTTCTTCCCTTGCGATTAAGAGTTGATCTCCTTCCTTCATATCCTTTCCATGCAAATAAGCCTCAAAACTCTATAAGGATGGTATGGAAGAAAGATGTATGGAGAGAATTATGGAATCAAAGTGATAGAAATAGATGAATTTGATGGATTTTGGATGTAGGAGAGAGTGTGTATGTAAATGTGGTGTGATAGTGTGTATTTGATCTTTGTAACTGCTCAAATGGACTCCCTTCCTCTAATTCACGCCAAAATTGGGTCTTTGTACCCTTTGGAATCTTCTAGAACACGTGCAAAATAATTTTGGATTCTGTACCTACACGTGTCGTGTAGCAGCACACGGCTCGTGTAGTGCACACACGTTTACGTGCTGACAGGACACGGCTCATGTAGTGCACACGGCTCAGTCATGGGCGTGTAGCTGCTTCTGATGTCTGCACACGGTCTGAGCTTACAGGCCCGTGTTCTGCACAATAAACGTGCGTACGAGCACGACTCGTGCACATGACATGGCTGGGCGTGTTCATGCGTGTCCTGTTCTTCTTCTTCGTTTTAGCTCCCGATTCCGTTTTGCTCCATTTTTGACCTGTTTTATATACATTTAATCTCATTTCCACACATTTAACAATCTGTTCACACATCTCCTAATTAATATGAAACTCCACCAATAGTTACACAAATACGGATAAAAATATTCGAAAATTCACAAATAAAGATACTAAAATTTAGGTGAAAACGATGACGATCAGAATCCTGAACTTTTGGTCGGCCTTGGCTCTGATAACATGTTAAATGATCATCTCATCTAACTACTTAAACTCATAGAGAGATGAATCGTTTAATACTTAATCAAGTCACTCTAACAGTCTGCTCCACCCCATTTCTATAAAAAATTTTATAAATTATAATACATTCAAATACAAAAATTTTAAATTAGAATAAAATGAAGTAAATTTAAATTATAAATTAAGCAATTAATTTTATTTTCATTTTTAAAAAAAATTGTTATTACATTGAATATTTAATGATATACTCCCTTCGTCCCACAAACCGTTCGCACTTTCCTCATTTGTTTGTCCCACAAAACTCTTCACACCCCAAAAAAGAAAATATCATTATATCCAACAATCTCAACAGTTACTTTAATTTCAAATGTGCCACTCCTTTTTAACACACATATCATTACTTATACTTTTCTATTACATAAAAATGCTACAATACCTTTTAAAGTTAATAAAATTGGTCAAAAAGAGCAACTTTTCTTAAACAACGTAGAACAGTAAACACTAAGCGCTTTATGAAATGGAGGGAGTATATAATATTATGATAAAGTATTTTATAATAGTTATATATAATTACATTGGGTTTTTTTATTTAAAATATCTAATGCATGTAAATTATACTCCCTCCATCCCAAGTTAATGTTAACGTTTATTTTTTGCACGTAGATTAAGATATATAATATTTTAATGTGAACTCAGGTGAGAGAAATAATATTTAATATGAAGTAGGTAGTTGTATTGGTATTATGTGTAGTCCCTATATGTAATAATTAATTATTTTGTATAGGTCCAACTTGATAAAAAAGAAAATGTAAACCTTAACTTGGGACAACCCAAAATGGAAAATATAAACCTTAACGTGGGATGGAGGAAGTATTATATATATCAACAACATATATTAATTAATAAATATTTTAAATAAAAATATTAATATATTAAGTGCGGGCGGGTCGATGTTAGTATCCATACCTGATCTGGCCCGTGTGCGGGGTGGGGCGGCCCCGACCGTGTTCTATGTGGGATGGTGCATGTTTGGTCTAAACATGGTGGGGCATGATGAGGCGGCTTTCGGAAGGGCCAAATTGCCATTCCTACTCAAAATGGATATGAGGCCAGCATAATGTTGTCAAAACCAGACTAAATTGGCAGGTTCAATAGGTTGATTTGGGAATTAGAGCCGGTCCGAAAAACTTAAAGAATTGGATTTAGGGGTTGAATCGGGTTGGCCCGATTGAACTGATCAAAATCGGAAAAATTGGTTGAATCGATCCAACCAATTTCTACATTAAAAAAATATTTTTTTTTTCCAGTATTTATTTTATTTTTTACTTTATTTATTTTTGTGATATTTCCCTTTTATTTTTGTATATTTCCCATCATTGCACGCTGTCATCAGATCCGCCGATTCTCATCGAAAATCACAGCCGCACGCTGTCTTCGCTTTTGCGCGCTGATGGCATCACAAGCCCCGCCACATCACCGCAGTTGCTGAAATTGACCAGAGTGACTCTTCTGCCATCCATGAAGGAAGAACAACCCATCTTTCGCCATCTTCCAGTCTCGTACCCGAGTTATCACTCATTGCTGTGGGTTGACGAAAGTCGGGCTATCGTTTCTGGGTAACCGGAGACTGTTGACAGAGGTGGAGACTGTAGGCAGAGACTGTTACCAGAGGAGACTGTAGACTGAGATATTTGACGGAGACTATTGAAGGAGACGATAGACAGAGGCTATTTACCGGAGGTTGGTAGTGTTGATTTTTTGTCAAGAATAAAAGGAGTTTTCTTTTATTTCTTTGTCCCACATCGGATGAAGAGTAAAAGGGATAGGGATCCTGGTGCTATAAAAGGAGGCCCTTGGACTTGATGTCAAGTGCACCAATCAAGTACACTTTAATCTTTGTGTTTGATTCTTCTTAAATTCCTTTCTTGCATTCTCGGTTGTGAGAATGGGGAGAAAGGTGTGAGTTAGTCAAAGATTTGTAAGAGTGCTGGGATCGGGGGAGAAAAATTCTGTGTGATTGTAAAATTTTTCACATAATAGTATTTTCTCGGTCTGTGGTTTTTCTCTAGTTTTGGAATTTTTCACGTAAATTCTTATGTTGTGTTTTTTATGTTCTTCTTTATTTGTCCCTTAGAAATGAATAAAAATCTGCTTAAAGACAAAGGGTTTTCTTTTATTTTGACAAGGTGGATATTGTTGGTTTTTTTGTCAAGAATAAAAGAAGGAGTTTTCTTTTATTTCTTTGTCCCACATCGGATGAAGAGTAAAAGGGAGAGGGATCCTAGTGCTATATAAGGAGGCCCTTGGACTTGATGTCAAGTGCACCAATCAAGTATACTTTAATCTTTGTGTTTGATTCTTCTTAAATTCCTTTATTGGATTCTCGATTCTGAGAATGGGGAGAAAGGTGTGAGTTAGTCAAAGATTTGTAAAAGTTTAGGGATTAGGGTCGGAAGAGAGAAATTCTGTGTAATTGTAAAAAATTTTCACATAGTGGTATTTTCACGGTCCGTGGTATTTCTCCGGTTTTGGAGTTTTCCAATTAAATTCTTGTGTTATATTTTTTATGTTCTTCTTTATTTGTTCCTTAAAAATGAATGGGGATCTGCTTATCCCAATAGGTAGGCGGAGAGCAAGAGGAACTCAGAAGCCACACTCATCAATCCGGCGAGAAGACTGGATTTGTCTAGCAGTGGTAGAGGCGATTTGTCGGCGAAGAAAGATAAAATAAAATTAAAAATTTTGTTGTAGAGGGTGATGTGTATTTTTCATTGGCCCATGTTAATTTGAATTGCCACGTAGGATTCAGCTGCCAGAATTAGTGATCACGCGCTGTGTACGTGCGAATTTCGGGCCTGAAAATGGGATTCCGGCGATTTTGAGACTAAAATTGGCAAATTTCAAGAGTTACGGGATGAAATTTAAATCTTATCTTTTTTGGGATAGAATCAAAAATTCATTATAGTTTTGGGATGAAAAACCCAACTAGATAGTTTTATCATGTTCACCTATTTATTAACAAAAGAAATTAAGCAGCCAAACACTGTAGCTAGTGGCCGCGGGATTCTGAGTAATTATCATATATTGTTTCATTAATTAGATGATTAACCCTTATTCTTAAGAATTATACTTTCTTTTCAGCGTTATAGATTTTTCTTCTCTTTTTTTTTTAAGGTAAAACTTAATTATTATTATTATGATTACAAGCAGTACTCTGAAATCAAAAGTTATCAACGTTTACAAATCACAAAGCACCAATGATAATGAAGAGAGACCCATCTAATTATAACATATTTTGGTATTGCTACCCCAATCTAAAAATGAGTAAGAGCAATCATAATGAGTGGAGAAAATGTGTCACGATTTGATTATGACTTTCTCAAATGTCTTTTTCAAGTTGGTTTCCTCATCTTCAAAGATCGATTTTCTTGTTTCTGGTCTTTCAAATGAACCGAACTGCACAAAACCAAATGCATTCGATATTAATGTACTTTTTGCCCTTCATGCCCAACACACCAGAGTGAGAAAACATCGTTGGATCAGAAGCACAACGCATAAGAGATTTTAGCCAAGAGTAGCAGAGACACCAAACTTGATAGGAGAAGTTGCATTCAAGAACAGTGCTTCACTGTTTCTTTATAATTACTGCAAAGACCGCAAGAAAGATCATCTCCATGTTTGAAAATTTTCCTACTTTTAAGAGCAAATCTAGTAGCCGCCTAGTAGGAAGCCGACATCGAAGGATTTTCCAAGCAAAGCCCTGTAAATTTTGTGACGTTAATTTATTCAAGATCTTAGAGAGAGCCTTGTAAGTATCTTTATCAAGGTTCAAGGTGGCCGGAACCTGCACTATTTGATATTGGTAAGCACTCCGTGTGGTGTATTGCCCATCATTTGCGATTTTTCAAGTCCAAGCATCATCACCAAAGACCTGCATATAAAATGTATCAAGAGAAGATTATAATTGGGAATCCAAGTCCAACTCTGATAGGAGTTCTCATCTCCAGCTAAGGTTCCACTGCCAAACACCAACAATTGAGTGTTTAAATTAGAGGTTATATCTACTTTTTTTCATCAACTTGAATTTTCTAAAAATTCAGTACCATATATCTTAGCCACTAATATTACCAATTAAAATGTTTCAGCGGGTGCTTTCTTCTGTTTACGAAAGTGGAAAGTATGTATATTCGGTGAAAATTATGATAAATTAAAACCAATGACTACAAGTTATTGTGAAGTCTTACAGAAGAGTGATTGGGTGCCGAAATATGGCTGTCCATTCATTCACAATCACACCCATTAACTTTTCTGCAACTTACATATACTACCATGATTAATTGGGTAGAAATATTTCTCGTCTTAATTTATTTTATTTTTAAATAGTCATATATATATAAATTTATTTTTTAAATGAAATTAGTTGAACTCCATAATCTGGGTCCTCAACGTACAGTTCCTGCGCGACGTTTAACAATGTTGACAAAGCATTTTGTGAGATGATGTCTATATATATAAAATGGATTGTGAAACGAGTCAACTATTGATGAGTAAAGTATATAATTTTAGGGTGTTATTATATAATTATAATTATTGATTGTGTAATAAATCATATAATAATATTCTAAAATCATATTTTAGTAAAACACTTATACGACACTGTCGCACGAAAAGACTTCTTGAGACGGATCAGATTTAATATTTAGATCAATGAAAAGTGATAATTGAGCAGTATATTATTTCATGAATAATTTGTTGTATGAATAAAATATAATAATAACATTTTTAATGGAATGTGATAACATCTTTCATAAAGTTAAAGTAATAATTTATAATTTAATTTATGTTATCTAACTCCTTATTTATAGGAACCAACAGCTAATTAATGAGGGCTTTCCTTTCTACTCCTTAATTATTGTAACCAACAACTAAATTATGACTTACTATTTTGGCAAAATTTGTATGGATTCGTCTCACGGATCTCATTCCGTGAGACGGATACCCAAATAACCCGTTGCACCGCGCGTTCAAATCCCATTGAATGGCTTAATACGTGGCCTGTGAGCCTGTCTTGACACAATGCGTGTTCAAATCCCCGCAACTTCTCTCAGTCTATTTTTAATTGAATTGCTAGATGAACTGCTGAACGGGTCCTACCAGTTGAACTACAAATTATTGCCTCCAGTGGTTTAATCTCGATCCGGTTATATAAACAACTGTTAGGATAATTTGGTCACAAAATCATACAACATAATGCACAACTAAATTCGTAATGGAGGGAATATTCTTATTAGTGTAAATGATAATGATTACAAATATAATGTGTCTTGTTAGTGAAGAAGAGTGATTGGGTGATCAAATATGGCTGTCCATTCATTCACAATCACACCCACTAACTTTTCTGCAACTTACATATACTACCATGAGATTAATTGGGTAGAAATATTTCTCTAGTCTTAATTTATTTTATTTTTAAATAGACATATATATAAATTTATTTTTCTCAAGTATACACACTGATTCAATCAATGAGTATAACAGATTCAATACCAAAAGATTAAGAACTTCAACTTAGATGAAACTGAAAATTTGCAGCTTGCTTGTGGTGTGTGTAGTGTGTGTAAACTAGAAGCCTTTTTGGACGATGGATTTAAGTGGTTCGGTTCATAAAGAACCTACATCCACTGTAGAGGGAGAACATGCTTTATTGATGAGTTTACAATGAGAGGAATCATTCAGAATGAAGCTGGAAACAAGCTTAAATATGCTATGATCACATGCATGGTGGTTACGGGATCATTTGATTGGCTGAGCTTTGGGAATCTCTCCACCTCATGCCAGCTGTCAAAACTGAATGTAACAAACCCTGGCTTCTTGCTTGATCATTGGGCTATTGATTCACGTTGATAACTGACACAAACCGATCACTTAAACCCTCCAAAATAACAGCCGAGCACACCCTACTCACCATGCACCGGTTGGACAGGTTTGGCAGTTGAATGAGCTGCTTTCTTTCTTCCAGCTCAATCCGGTTCATGCCAACACACACATGCTGCACCACTAACAATCCTCCATGTGGCACTTCACCATGCACACACTTAAGATTTACTTCACAAATCTCCACCTTAAATCTTATTTGAAACCATCAAACCTCTCCCTCTTACTCCACTGCCTTTGAATGAGAGCAGCTAACTCCTTCAACTGCTTTTAGTGAGAGCAGCTAACTCTTTCCACTGCTTTTAGTGAGAGCAGCTAGCTCTTTCCACTTATCAGCACACATTGATCAAGCTCTTGCATAGCTCAAATTTTGAGGTAGCAAGAGCTTTAGTAAGAAAGTCTGCTGGATTTCTAGTAGTATCAACCTTGCAGATCACAACTTCTCTACCTTCAATCATGTCTCTTACAAAATACATTCTCACATCAATGTGTTTTGTTCTTTTATGATATCCCTGATGTCTTGACAAGTGTATAGCACTCTGATTGTCACAACTGATGACCACAGACTTCTGTTCAATGCCAAATTCTTTCAGAATCCCTACCAGCCACATACCCTCCTTCACAGTCTCTGTGAGTGCAATGAATTCAGCCTCTGTTGTAGATAGAGCCACCACTGATTGGTGTGTTGCTCTCCAACTAATGGCAGTACCAAACAAGCAAAACACATAGCCTGAAAGAGATTTCCTTGTATCTAAATTTGCTGCATAATCAGCATCAACAAAACCTGCAAGAAAGTCATTGTTAGTATTAAACTTATTGAATTTCAAACCTGTTGTTGTTGAGCCTCTGATGTACTTCTGAATCCATTTGACAGCTTCCCAGTGTTCTCTCCCTGGATTACTCATGAACCTACTGACTAGGCTCATAGCATAAGCCAGATCAGGTCTACAGCATACCATTGAATACATGAGACTTCCAACAGCATTTGCATAAGGAACCTTCTTCATGTCTTTAATTTCCTCACTGGTTTTAGCAGCATTTTCTGAAGATAAGCTGATCCCTTGCTTCACTGGAGTAGAGGCTGACCTACATAAGTCCATATTGTATCTCTTTAAGACATTCTCCAAATAAGAACCCTGATGCAACACAATTGTACCAACTGATCTGTCCCTAACAATTTGCATCCCTAGGATCACCTTTGCCTCCCCTAAGTCCTTCATATCAAATTCAGATTTTAGCATGTCCTTTACTGCTAAAACTCCCTCCATGGACTTGCAGGCAATGAGAATATCATCAACATACAATAACAAGTATACATGACACTCATTATCATGTTTAAAGTACACACAACTATCATATGTGCTTCTTTTGAATCCACATCTGATAACATACTCATCAAACCTCAAATACCACCTTCTTGGACTTTGTTTAAGTCCATATAAAGATTTCAGAAGCAGACATGCCTTAGTATTTGGTTCATGAACAGCAACCCTCTCTGGAACTTCCATATAAATTTGTTCCTCTAGTTTTCCATGTAGAAAAGCAGTTGTGACATCCATCTGGTATAGTTCTAGATCAAACTGAGCTACCAAGGCCAGTGCAATTCTTATAGAACAATGCTTCACAACTGGAGAGAATATTTCAGTATAGTCTATCCCCTCTCTTTGTGAAAAACATCTTGCAACTAGTCTTGCTTTAAATCTGATCCCAACTGTGCTATCTGCTGAGACCTTCTTCTTGAATATCCATTTGCACCTGATCAACTTATGATCCATAGGCCTCCTAACAATCTTCCATGTTTCATTCTTTTCCAAGGAAAACAATTAATCTTCCATGGCAATAATCCAACTGTCCTTTTCTTTGCAAGTAACAGCCTCATTGTAGTTCCTAGGCTCATAAGCATCTATATCCATAGCTGTATATAAAGCAAAGGAGGTTATATCAGCCTCAGCAAATCTTACAGGAGGCTTGATATTCCTTCTTTCCCTATCCCTTGCTAATTGATAATTGTTAAGCATGTTTTCATCATTCCCTGATTCATCTTTGTCTTCACCATCAGCATCAGCAGTTTGAAGCTGATCATGTCTTGAAGAACTTTGATCTGTCACATTCTGATTAGTCCTGATTGGCTCCACCTCAAACTCAGATCCATTTACATTATCTTGAATTTTAAGTGGCATTACCCTCTCATTGAATGTAACATCTCTGCTGATCAGAAACTTGTTGGTTTCCATGCACCATAGCTTATAAGCTTTTACTCCTTTTGGATAGCCAATCATGATGCATTTAACAGCTCTTGGTGCTAGCTTATCCTGCTTCACATGTGCATAAGCTAAGCACCCTATAACCTTGAGCATACTGTAATCTGCAGCTCTTCCACTCCACACTTCCTGTGGTGTTTTGAATTTCAGAGCAGTTGAGGGGCTTCTGTTGATGAGAAAAACTACAGTTGCAACTATCTCACCCCAAAAACTCTTTGAAAAACCTGAGCTGCTAAGAATACATCTTACTCTTTCAAGAATTGTCTGATTTAACCTCTCAGCCACACCATTTTGTTGTGGTGTACCAGGGACAGTCCTATGTCTGACTATTCCCCTTTCTTTGCAGTATCTATTAAACTCATCAGAACAATACTCTAATCCATTATCAGTTCTAAATGTTTTAAGCTTACAGTTTGAACTGGTTTCTACTTCCATTAACCAATTCTTGAATGTATTGTATGCTTCATCTTTGGACTTTAAGATATATACCCATACTTTCCTACTATAATCATCAATAAAAGAGATATAGTACCTGCCTCCACCTTTGGTTAATGTTTTTGAAGGCCCCCACAAGTCTGAATGGATGTAATCTAGCTTTCCTTTGCTATTGTGATCACCAACTCCAAATTTCAGTCTCTTAGCTTTACCAATTATACAGTCTTCACACTGATTCAATCTCTCTGATGCACCAGCACTGATAACCTTTTGTCTTGCTAACTCTTGGAGGCCCTTCTCACTTATGTGAGCAAGTATTTTATGCCATAGGTTTATATCCTCCCTTTCTGTTGCCACATTGTTTTGACCAACAAATGTGCTCCCTTCCAGAAGATATAAATCCCTTCTCCTGATGCCTCTCATCACTTCTGATTTTCCTCTCATTACTGTAAGAACTTCTTTCCTTAATTCACAAACATATCCAATGTCAGCAAGCACTCCTAATAAGATCAAATTCCTTTTTAATTCAGGAACATATCTCACATCAGAGAGCACCCTAATACTTCCATCATGCAATTTTAAATTGATGGAACCAACTCCCCTAATCTGACAGGTATAGTCATTTCCCAGCAGGACAGAACCATCATTCTGAAGCTTCAAATCAGCAAACCAGTGCTTCATTGGTGACATGTGGAATGTACAACCTGAATCAAGTACCCACTCTTCTGCAATTCTTAATGAACTGATGGCTAGTACTTCAATGAAGTTCTGATCATTCTGTTTTGAGCTCCAGCAACCTGATTTGCTTGATTTCTTTGCCCTTGTCTTTCTGCATCAGCCTTCTTGGCCTTCAATGCTTTAAACTTATAGCAATTCTTCTTGTAATGTCCTGGCTCATGGCAGTGGAAACACTTTCTCCCATCCTTATCTGAGTTGGACTGATCATCTCTTTTATTTTCATGTTTCTTATCAGATCCAGGCTTCTTATAGTTTCTTTTACCATGATCAATTTTCTTGATCACTAATCCCTCACCTGAACAATTACCACCCTCTGAAACTTTCTGAAGTTCTTTTGTCTTCAAGGCTAATACAACTTCTTCTGAAGTTATAGTTTCTTTACTTCCAAATGACAAAGTATCTTTCAGATTCTCAAAAGATTTTGGAAGTGCAGATAAAAGAATCACAGCCTTATCTTCATCATTTAATTTCACATCTACATTTTCTAGATCATCTAACACCTTAGAAAACTCATCAAGCTGACTCAGAATAGATCTATCTTCAACCATTTTGAAAGAGTATAGTTTCTGCTTTAGATATAAACGGTTGGCCAGAGATCTTACCATGTAGAGATCATCAAGTTTCTTCCATAAGCCTCTGGCGGTTGTTTCTCTCTGAACTTCCCTTAGTGCTTTGTCACCAAGGCACAGAACTATAGCACTCAATGCTTTCTCCTGCATTTCATCATCTGCCAGCTGTTCTTGTGCATCCATGGCTACTGCTTCGTTTGCAGGAACAGGTTGAATAGCCTTCACCAATCCTTGTTGAACCAGGATGGCTTCATCTTAATCTTCCATAATCCGAAATCGGATTTCTCTGTGAATCTTTCGATGTCAAACTTGGTTGACACCATCCTATCTTCCTTTTCTTTCAAACTGCTTCTTGTTGATTGCTGTTTCTTCTTTGATAATGGCCTGCGTTTCCCACAGACGGCGCCACTTCTCAAGTATACACACTGATTCAATCAATGAGTATAACAGATTCAATACCAAAAGATTAAGAACTTCAACTTAGATGAAACTGAAAATTTGCAGCTTGCTTGTGGTGTGTGTAGTGTGTGTAAACTAGAAGCCTTTTTGGATGATGGATTTAAGTGGTTCGGTTCATAAAGAACCTACATCCACTGTAGAGGGAGAACATGCTTTATTGATGAGTTTACAATGAGAGGAATCATTCAGAATGAAGCTGGAAACAAGCTTAAATATGCTATGATCACATGCATGGTGGTTACGGGATCATTTGATTGGCTGAGCTTTGGGAATCTCTCCACCTCATGCCAGCTGTCAAAACTGAATGTAACAAACCCTGGCTTCTTGCTTGATCATTGGGCTATTGATTCACGTTGATAACTGACACAAACCGATCACTTAAACCCTCCAAAATAACAGCCGAACACACCCTACTCACCATGCACCGGTTGGACAGGTTTGGCAGTTGAATGAGCTGCTTTCTTTCTTCCAGCTCAATCCCATGCATGGTTCATGCCAACACACACATGCTGCACCACTAACAATCCTCCATGTGGCACTTCACCATGCACACACTTAAGATTTACTTCACAATTTTTAAATGAAATTAATTGAACTCCATAATCTCGGACCTCAACGTACGGTTCCTGCGAGATGTTTAACAATAAACAATGTTGAGAAAGCATTTTGTGAGATGATGTCTGTATATATATAATGGATTGTGAAATAGAGTCAACTATTGATGAGTAGTTATAAAATAAGATGAATGATGTATTAAAGTATAATTTTAGTGTGTTATTATATAATTATAATTATTGATTGTGTAATAAATCATATTATAACATTCTGAACTCATATTTTGGTCAAACACTGGTATGACACTGTTGCACGGAAAGACTTCTTGAGACGGATCAGATTTAATATTTAGATCAATGAAAAGTGATAATTGATCAGTATATTATTTCATGAATAATTTGTTGTATGAATAAAATATAATAACAATACTTTAATGAAACATGATAACATCTTTTATAAAATTAAAGTAATAATTTATAATTAATTTATGTTATCCAACTCCTTATTTACAGGAACCAACAGCTAATTAATGAGGGCTTTCTTTTCTACTCCTTAATTATAGTAACCAACAACTAAATTTTGAGTTACTATTTTGGCAAAATTTGTAGGGGGCCTATGATCCTGTCATGACACAATGCGTGTCCAAATCCCCGCAACTTCTCTCAGTCTTTTTTTTTTACTTTATTAAAATTTTCCATTCTTTTTTAAAGTACTATTTTTCAATTAATTTAAATTTCTTTTAAAAAAGTCCTAACGTTATAAAAAAGTAATAACATTTTAAATAAAAATAACATTTGATTAAAGAAAAGTGATCAATGTTTAATTAAATTATTCTATTTCATTAATAATTAATACCACAACAAAAAGTGATAACATTTTTTCAATAAAAAGTGATATTTGATCAATTTTACATAAACTATTTTATGAATAATTAATAGATTGCATAAAAAGTGATAATATTTTACATAAAAAGTAATATGTTATAAAAAAAAGTGATAATCGTCCAATCAAACTATTTCATAAAGAATTCGTGTGATAGGTAAAAAAAATTATATTTTTAGTAAGAAGTAACATATAATCAAGAAAAAAGGATAACATTCATTGAACTATTTCGTGAATGAATAATTTTTGGATAGGGTGGGGCTTCAATATACCGCAAATTAATAGACCGCAAAATTTTTTTAAAACCTTCAATACACTTTAACATAAACTAGAGAAACTTTTATTACAATGTTTTATATATAACGCAATATAAATTTTACAGTATTGTATTACAACTAGAGGTTGGGCTTTATTGGTAGAAGCTGGGAGATTATATATTTTAAAACATAAATCGTCCCGTATCTTTTTACTTTATGTGAAAATTAGGTCCCAAAATAGCTATGACATTCATTTCCGTCCCAAACCTTTCAATTTTGCTTCGTTTTCGTCCAAAAACAATGGTTTTTTTACCAATTACATTCCATAACTTTATAAAAACACTGATTCAGTCTCATCTCATGAAATTAAAAAGAATTGAACATTTTTAAGTAAAAATGACAATTTTGATGAAATTTTAAAAATTATGGGACTATTTCAAAGAAATTAAATTTCTTGAAAATATTTTGAATAAAGTAAATTTATATTTAATGGTTATTAATTATTATATATATTATCATGCTATGCCCTCTTTCTTCTCCTATATAAGCACCCTTCCACCATCCATGTCTTTCTCACTAGCTCATTAAAACTTCAATCTCTAACTCTTTCTCTACACCCTTCAACATATAACTATGTTTACTTTCGGAATTTTTGGGGGAATAGGCATTATCGCTCAAAAGTAAGTCACTGGTTTTGACACTCGAAACCATGTACATATTTATGTATGGTTTTGACACTCGACATTTTGTAGTAATTGCCTAGTTAAAATACTTGTTATTCTGGAACATAATACTTTATTCTTACATATGTTTTCTGTTTGAATATGCAGAGTGCGTAGAAATGCGTGAAAATGATGATTATGGAAGATAATAAATAAGGGCATCCAACCAGAGGGATGGACATCATTCCATGGGAGTAATTAGGATGTCACAAAACAGGACTTTGACATTATTACCATAACTATATATTTCTTGCATGCATGTGGATTCTGCACATCAACCATATTAATGCTACTTTTATAATGAAGTAGTTGATTGTATGTTGATTTTGTTGACTTCATGTAGCTTGTTTAAGGCATGTGTGGATTATTGTGATAATGTTCTCAGTTCTAATGTTGCAATAAAAATAAACTTAAGTGTGTTGTGTACCGATTTTATCACTTTTCATTTTAAGATTATTGCTTTTATCCATCAAACCAAAGACAATTCATAAAACAATATCACACAAAGTCTTTGTCCATTTTTAATTTATTTTACGAACTCACACAAGCCTTTGTCCATTTTTAATTTTTTTCATAAAAATACCTTATGCTATACGGCCGTACATGCACAAGTTTTTCCTTCTTTGTCAAATCGAATTGCATAGCATTTGATTTGCGCATAACAATTTTTCTTAGGGCGGGTATCTAAATACTCAGCCCGCCTTGCATTTTTGCCCCAATGCCCGGTGCCCTGTGCCCTGTGCCCCGCTACAGGTCAGACTTAAGCTTATATAGAGATAAATCTACGGGTCAGGCTTAATCTTATAAAGGGATGAATCGTTTAATATTTAATCAAGTCGCTCTAATACGCCCCCTCACATACAGACAGGGGTAAATTTTTGTGCATGTGAAATTTTCTCATAAATGGGTGGTTGTGAGCTGGTTTGAACTCTGGACCTTTGGTCGGGCTTGACTCTGATACCATGTTAAATGATTACCTCATCTAAAAACTTAAAATTATAGAGAGATGAATTGTTTAATACTCAAATCACTCTAACAATCAGCTCCACCCCATTTTTCTTTTTATAAATTATGATATATTCAAATATAAAAATTTTAAATTGGAATAAAATGAAGTAAATATAAATTATAAATTAAATGGTTAATTTTATTTTCATTTTAAAAAAATTTTATTACATTGAATATTTTATGAAATACTCCCTTCGTCCTACAAAACTCTTCGCAATTTCATCATTTGTTTGTCCCACAAAACTCTTTACACTCCTAAAAAGAAAATATCATTTTATCCAACAACCTCAAAAGTTATTTTAATTTCAAATGAGCCACTCATTTTTCACACACATACCATTACTTTATACTTTTCTATTACATAAAAATACTACAATACCCTAAAGACAATAAAATTGGTCAAAAAGAGCCGCTTTTCTTAAACAATGTGGAACAGTAAACATGAAGCGCTTTATGAAATAGAGGGAGTATATAATATTGTAATAAAGTATTTTATAATAGTTATATATAATTACATTGGTTTCTTTTATTTAAAATAACTAATATATGTATATTATATTATATATATCAACAACATACATTAATTAATAAATATTTTAAATAAAAAAATTAATTTATTAAGTGCGGGGTTGATTAGCCATTTTGTAGTAGGGATGACCAATTAAAATAATTTATCGAACCACAGGGAGGTAGGTACTAGTGCTTAAGCGATCTCACGTTTCTTGTAATTTTATAGAGACGAATCATCAAGGGGTTGGTGATCAAACAAGTAATTAAAGAGCAATCAATGCAAGTAGACAAGCAATGATTAACAAATAAGATGGATGGAGGGAAAGTGGTTTACCAAATTGATTAAAAGTGAGATTAACAACATTCAAGAAGTGGAAATCCTAGGATACATGCACTAAATTCATATAAATCATGGGTATTAGACTAAGGGTCAACATTAAGTTCATCTAAACTCCCTCTCAAGATAGATAGGATATGGAATAAAGTTCAATGGATTGATTCTCACTCAAACAATTCCAACTAGGTACTAAGCTTGAAATGAAAGTCCTTTCACACGATTAATCAATCTCTCGATCAAACCAATCAGATGTCCTATCAAAGGGTTCTAAATTTCAAAGAATTTCTCAATCTCTTTACAATCTACAATGCACATGATGTGTAAGACAAGATGATTCAATTAATTATCCTAAATATGCAATTAACTTCTCAATCTAATCACATGTTTAAAACAACAAACTACACAAATTACCATAAACATCAAGATCTAAAGCATCAATGATAGAAAATCAATTAACCCAATCAACATATGAATTCAAATACATAAATCCCAAAATTATCTAACAACTCTCGTGTTGCTAATCTCACAAGGGAGATTAGCCAACCATATTCAAAAGGAAATTAATATAGACATTAAGATCCTTACAAAACATGATGAAACTATGAGGTTTAACTACAAAGTAATGATGGAAACTCCTTTGAAGTGCTTCAATGGTGATCTCCTTCCTTCCTTTGCAACTCTCCTCTCTTCCTTGCTTCTTTTCTTCAATTGGATGAAGGTTTTGATGGTGGGATGATGGTAGATCCAATGGATGGTGAATAAATGAAGATGATGGTGTGAATGGAAGAAAATGATGTGTGATCTAGGTGTAGAAGTGAAACCCTTGTGTGGAATATCCAATCTCCCTTCAAATGTTGAACTTAAGGCTATTTATACCCTCTCCAAGTTGGACAACGAATTAATCATCAATTGGGCTTTTTACATACACTTACACATATTGGCAGGTGAAAATCCAGACTTTTGGTCCAAAATGACCTTACTCGACTTGGCCTGGCTTACTCGAGTTAGCTACACGAGTAAAGTTGCATGCATTGCAACTCGAACTGACCCAGCTCGACTCGAGTCAGCAACTCAAGTACTCACCTGTTCGGTCGTGTTACGAGGCTCTGTAACTTGATTTCCTTCGGAGACCAGCTCGACTCGAGCTGACAACTCGAGTTGCAGCTTGCAAGTCGAGTTGGCTCACTGTATAATTTTCTGCACCTGCCCTGCACCGCACGACTTGGAGCTCGACTCAAGCTGCAAGTCGAGTTGGCTCTCCTAAGTCGAGTTAGGCTACTGGACGATTCTGGACAACTTTTGGACCCCAACTCGACTCGAGTTGCATGTCGAGTTGGACCTTGCAACTCGAGTTGGGTCTTCTCAGCTCGTTTCTTGCTCGTTTCAGCTCCCATTCCATTTTTGCTCCATTTTCACCTATTTTACATACGTTTAAGCTCATTCACACACATTTCTATGAAAACACATAACACAACTAAATAACACATAAAATACGGATAAAATACTATAAAAATACATATAAAAAGATCTTAAAATCTAGGTGAAAATATCACTCATCACATCCCCAAACTTAAAGTGTTGTTCGTCCCCGAACAATGAAAATGATAAACCAAGAGGAGTAATTTTCACCTAGGAAAAGACTAAACGAATATAAGAAATAACACATCAATAGCAACAAGAACGACAAACCATGCTAAGTTATCCTACAACATTAGATTCATGACATGAGAAATTAACAAGCTCAATCACAAGAGAATAAAAATATAATATAGTCCCTTTTTAGTCCAAGCCTCACGTTGGGTATAAATGTAACTCAACACTCTTTAAAGTAGGGTAAATCATCACTCATTAACTGATTAGCTCGACTCGCTATAAGCTTGCTCGTGGACTACATTCACAAACCACCAAAGTTTCCATTAGTGATAAAAAAGTCTTTAATTTAGATGTAATGATAGGTTCTTTGGTAGGGTAGGAAGAATATAGGTAAAAGTGACTAAACAAGTGTAAGTAATCGAAGAGATGATCAACTTCCTCAACTTCTTCACTTTTCCTTCTTCCTTTCTTTTCTTTGTAAATCTCAAACTCTATTCATTAACTTTCATTGGATTGAGCTACTTTTGATTCATGCTTCCTTCTTTGGACTTTTATTTTCTTGAGCATCTTGTTGTTGTTTTGCTCATTTTCTTGTTTTGAGGTTGCATATCCATTCTTGTTTGCGCTCTTTTTCATCATTTTTCTTACTTGTTTACCATTTCCTTTCTTCTTTTTCTTTTCTTATCAAACCTTTCTAGCTACCATCTCCTCAATCACCCATACAAAGGTATGTATATAAGGCTTAAGTGGGTAATCATGGCTTGTAATGTGCTAAATTCACAAGAAATAGGCTTAAAGGCTCAAAGTGGTTAACTAGGGATAATGTTCATGGTATGAAAATATTTGGCAATGACTATAATAACAAGGATGACCTTAGATCATGTCACTAATCTCCACAAATCGGGCTCATTCCTATAGTCCTTGAGCAAGTTCTAGCTTATCAAATACAACCGATCTACTCATGAAGAAAAATACCATGTATGCACGGTTGAGGCTCAAATGCTCACAAGCTTATGCTCGAACCTTAAGGAACTTATTACACCACATTTATCTCAAAATTGAACAAGTTAAATAAAACATGTCACAATTCAAAAGTGTAGAGATTCTTAATCATATCTTGTCATAACTTATCACCATAATATTTCATCACTCACATTCAAAAATGACTCACAACATCCAAAAAAAAAAACAATCCACCAAATAATCCCTAAACAAGAATACGAAAAATACACAAAACATAAAATAAGGACTCAACAAATAATAAACAAACTCACATAACATGCAAAAATACAAAACCATCATAAAACAATGAAGAACACATTCATAACATCCATAATCAATTAAGCTCACAATCATCCCATCCTTGATTGAAAAGGAAATCTTAAATTACGAAAGTAAACATCCCAAAAATATAACAAATGAAGTAACATGCTAATCACATCAATCTAAATCAATATCAAGGCATGTCAAGCAAATAGAAGTGATAAGGTGTAGAGTACTCCCTCAATAGGCATTTGGTAAAGAAAGCGTTAACTCCAAGCTCCATTCATGCTTCCAATACCTTTCACTCATGCTCAAAGACTCAACAAACACCATTAGCTCAACAATTTCATTAAAAATATGGATTGACATGCACTTCAACACAACCAATCATACCAAAATCCAACCAAACTCATGATAAAAATATTAAAATTTACCAATTTTACAAGAAGACCTATCATCATCATATCAAGCACACTCAAATGGTGAGTCACACCACGCACTCTCCCCCCAAACTTAAATCGAACTAAGAGGTGAGAATTAAGTTTGCAAAAAGTGGTGGGACTTACCTTTATAGTTTCATCAATGATCTTCTTGTAGAGAAGCATACGCATCCACACGATTCAAGCTATGTTCACCATGCACTAGCCCCCCAAACTTAACTCGAGATAAGAGTCGAGAATTAAGTTTGCAACAAGTGGTGACATATCTACTCGAATCCATGAAGCACTTCTCTTTTCTTCAATATGCTTTCTTCTCACGAGCACAATCCACCTACGAGACCAAAATACCAACAACAAAAGATAAAAAGAATGGGTTGCCTTCCATTTAGCGCTAAGTTTAACGTCTTCAAGCCGGACGGAATTTTCACGATCATTGGACCAAATGTTGGTCCACCACACTTTCTCCTCGCATCCTCACTTTGAACATTTGCTTTGCCTTCTTCTTGTCAACAAGCTCCACTTCACCATTCTTGCTCACGAGCATCAAGTTATCATCAAGAAGAGCTTCTAGTGGACTTCCTCTTTCTCCTTTGTCAATCTTCCAATCAAGCTCCGATGCTTTCATCCTATCAACATCACAAGAAGATAAGTTAGAATTTGACATTTTCATATAATCATGAAGAAATGAGTTTAAATTGTCAAAGAGAATGGAGTCATGATCCATAAGATCATCCGGAGGCTTCAAATGATACTTGGCTCCTTTGTCTTTGTTACATAAGAATGTGACACTCTCTCCTTTTGAGCTCAAAGACAATTCTTCTCTTCCAACATCAATTTTTGCTCTTCCCGTAGATAGAAATGGCCTTCCCAAAATGAGTGGAACTCTAGGGTCTGCCTTCACTTCTAACACCATGAAATCAACTGGGAAAGCTAGCCCTTTCACCTTTACCTCTACGTCTTCAACAATCCCTAATTGCTTCACAACCTCACCATTTACTACTTCAAGACGGATAGTAGTAGGCTTTAACTCTCCAATTTCAAGGTCTTTGAACGTGGCATGAGACATCACATTGACGCTTGCCTCCAAGTCACACAATGCATCAAGGATACCTTTCCCTTCAAAATCACAAGGAATTATGAACTTCCCCGGATCACCAACTTTTGTAGGCTCCCCTTTTTGCATTGATTCACTTATTTCGGATTGCTCTTCTTTCCTTTTCTCTTCATACTTCATCTTAAGACATTTGACATGTTCCTCAAAATCCTTTTTCTTCTCTTCTTTTACAAATATTTGTGGATAGGGAATAGGGAATGGAGTAATCGAAATACCCCAATAGTCACATTTGTACTCCTCTTCTTTGGCCTTCTCCTCCACTTTCTTGTTTTTACTTTGGTATCCATTTAGGGCCCTTCTCTTATTTCTTATGTAGCTCTTCCATTTCTTCAACAACCTTACTTTCCACCAACCCTTCTTCAATCTTTCGTTCCTCTTTCATATCAACCAACAAATATTGAGCCTTTGGATTGACCTCGGTTGTAGCCGAAAACTTTCCTTTTTGTTGAACACTCAATGAACTTGCAATTTGCCCCACATTATATTCCAAAGCTTTGAGCCTCTTTTCATTAGCTTCTTCTGCTTTTTTCAATGCTTCATCTCTAGCTTTGTCAGATGCTTCTCGAGCTTTGTTTGATGTGATCAGTTGTTCAAGTAGCTCATCAATTGATGCTCTTCCCTCATTGTTCGGTGCCTTAGCCCCCGGTTGGTATCCCGGAGAATAAGCAACGCATTGTTCGGGTTTGAATAAGAGAAGTTACCTTGCCTATGTTGTTGTGGGTAAGAGCTTCCACTAGCTTGACTATTAAAGCCCCCTTGCCTTGGTGGGTAGTTTTCTTGATTTTGGTTGAAATTACCTTAGTAATTGTTTTGATAGTTACCTTGGTAATTCCTTCCTTGCATGTATTGCACATCCTCCACACGTGGCATTGTCATAGCCCATTGTTCCCCACTAACACTATTCAGAGGTAGCACACCTTGCTCACTTTGTAGCCCTTCAACTATGTTAGCTCCTTGATTCACACCTTGGTTCAATCTTATTTGTTTTATAACCTCCGTCACTATCCTTTCCATGCTTGGCGTTTGTGGCTCAACATTCACTCTCTTCGCACTAAACTGTTGCCCTTGATCAAAATTCTCAAAACCATAGCATCCACTTACTCGCTCCAATGACCATTGGTAGGTATTTGTAGCAATCTCATCAAAAATCCTTATAGCCCTTTCTGGAGTCATTCCAAGTACGGATCCACCTGCCGAAGCATCAATAAGTACTCTTTGACCATTCACTAATCCTTGATAAAAAAATCCAACTTATTGATTCTCCGGGAAATCATGTTTTGGACATTTGCGTAGCATATCCTTAAACCGTTCCCACACTTCATAAAAGCTCTCTTGAGGTATTGCTTGAATTGAGTAATCAAGCTCTTCATTTGAAGCGTCTTGGAAGGTGGGAAGTACTTGTTCAAAAATATTTATGCTAGCTCGTCCCATGTATTGCACGTACCGGGAGTAATGGTAGATAGCCATGTTCTTGCTCTATCTGTCAATGAAAACGGAAACAACCTCATTTTGATGCAATCCTCGCTCACCCCATTCATCTTCATGGTGTTGGCAATCTCAATGAATTGAGCTAGATGAGCATTAGGATCTTCATTCGGGTTCCACTAAATTGTTGCTCTCTCACTATAGAAATCAAGCCCATTTTAAATTCAAAGTTGTTGGCATGAATTGGTGGTCCTATCATTTGTGGTATTGCCCGTGGCATGAAGAAATCCCAGATCACCCTTTGATCATTATGAATTCCATGTTGCACCGGAGGTGGTGGTGGTGGCACATACGCTTGTTGAGAAGGAGCATAAGCTTGTGGATATCCTTGTTGAAGTAAAGCTTGTTGCACCATTTGTTGAAGCAAAGCTTGATTGTTGAAAGCTCCATGATTTGGATAGGCATATTGAGGAGGATTGACATTGAATTGAGGTGCGTTGTCTTGCACATTTTGTCCGCCTTCCCCATCATGTTCTATTTCTACACGATTAACTCCTTGAAAATTCTCCATATGATTACACTTTGGTTTGCTCTCCTTTCTCTTTCTTCTACAAGTGTGTTCAAGCTCTAGATCAATTGGTTCAACTTGTTTCCCCTTGGATCTTGTTTGCATACACCTTCAAAATGAGAGAAGTTAGAACAACGATTTCAAAAGAAAATAAAATAAACAACAAAATTTAAAAATATCTCTATTAAGATCACTCGAAACGATCCTTCTTCAAGCTACTAGCAACTGTTGCCTCCATGACAACGGCACCATTTGATTAGGCATTTTGTAGTAGGGATGACCAATTAAAATAATTTATCAAACCACAGGGAGGTAGGTACTAGTGCTTAAGCGATCTCACATTTTTTATAATTTTATAGAGACGAATCATCAAGGGGTTGGTGATCAAACAAGTAATTAAAGAGCAATCAATGCAAGTAAACAAGCAATGATTAACAAATAAGATGGATGGAGGGAAAGTGGTTTACCAAATTGATTAAAAGTGAGATTAACAACATTCAAGAAGTGGAAATCCTAGGATACATGCACTAAATTCATATGAATCATGGGTATTAGACTAAGGGCCAACACTAAGTTCACCTAAACTCCCTTTCAAGATGGATAGGATATGGAATAAAACTCAATGGATTGGTTATCACTCAATCAATTCCAACTAGGTACTAAGCTTGAAATGAGAGTCCCTTCACACGATTAATCAATCTCTCCATCAAACCAATCGGATGTCCTATCAAAGGGTTCTAAATTCCAAATGATTTATTAATCTCTTTACAATTTATAATGCACATGATGTGTATGACAAGATGATTCAATTAATTATCCTAAATATGCAATTGACTTCTAAATCTAATCACATGTTTAAAACAACAAACCATCACAAATTATCATAAACATCAAGATCTAAAGCATCAATGATAGAAAATCAATTAACCCAATCAACATATGAATTCAAATACATAAATTCCAAAATTATCCAACAACTCTCATGTTGCTAATCTCACAAGGGAGATTAGCCAACCATATTCAAAAAGAAATTAACATAGACATTAAGATCCTTACAAAACATGATGAAACTATGATGTTTAACTACAAAGTAATGATGGCAACTCCTTTGAAGTGCTTCAATGGTGATCTCCTTCCTTCCTTTGCAACTCTCATCTCTTCCTTACTTCTTTTCTTCAATTGGATGAAGGTTTTGATGGTGGGATGATGGTAGATCCAATGGATGGTGAATGAATGAAGATGATGGTGTGAATGGAAGGAAATGGTGTGTGATCTAGGTGTAGAAGTGAAACCCTTGTGTGGAATATCCAATCTCCCTTCAAATGTTGAACTTGAGGCTATTTATACCCTCTCCAAGTTGGGCCACGAATTAATCATCAACTGGGCTTTTTACACATACTTACACACATTGACAGGTTAAAATCTGGATTTTTTGCCCAAAATGACCTTACTCGACTTGGCCTGGCTTACTCGAGTTAGATACTCGAGTCGAGTTGCATGCATTGCAACTCGAGCTGACCCAGCCCGACTCGAGTCTGCAACTCGAGTACTCGCCAGTTCGGTCCTGTTGCGAGGCTCTGTAACTTGATTTCTTTTGGAGACCAGCTCGACTCGAGCTAACAACTCGAGTTGCAGCTTGCAAGTCGAGTTGGCTCACTGTATGATTTTCTGCACCTGCCCTGCACCGCATGACTTGGAGCACAACTTGGTGAGACGCAGCTCGACTCGAGCTGCAAGTCGATTTGGCTCTCCCAAGTCGAGTTAGGCTACTGGACGATTCTGGACAACTTCCGGACCCCAACTCGACTCGAGTTGCAAGTCGAGTTGGACCTTGCAACTCGAGTTGGGTCTCCTCAGCTCATTTCTTGCTCGTTTCAGCTCCCGTTCTATTTTTCTCCATTTTCACCTGTTTTACATACGTTTAAGCTCATTCACACACATTTTCATGAAAACACATAACACAACCAAATAACACATAAAATACGGATAAAATACTACAAAAATACATATAAAAAGATATTAAAATCTAGGTGAAAATATCACTCATCAGGGTGGGCCGACATTAATACCCATATCCGATCTGGCCTGTGTGCAGGATGGGGTGACCCCGTCGTGGTGGGTCTTGCCTAAACATGGTGGCGGGCAGGATGAGGCGGCTTTGGGGCGAGTCAAATTGCCATCCCTACACAAAATGGATATGAGATCAGCATCAATGTTATCAAAACAGACTAAATTTGCAGATTCAATCGGTTGATTTGGGAATTAGGGCCAGTTCGAAAAACCTACAAAATTGGATATAATGTTGAACCAGGTTGGACAGGTTGAATTGGTCAAAACCGGAAAAACTAGTTGAATCGATCCAACAAATTTCTATATTTAAAAAAAAATTCCATCATTCATTTTATTTTTTACTTTATTTATTTTTTGTGATGTTGTAGGATTTAGGGTTAAATAAGTATAACATTGAATCGGCACGCTATAAATTACGTGTAAAATACGAATTATAAATTATAAATATTATTTTCATTATATTTTATTTAAATTGATCTTTTAACTTTGTAAAATAATTTTAGTGGTTATATTTTTTTTTATAAATAATGATTTTATAAAATATAATTTAAAATACGTAAAGTTTAATTTTCTGATTGAACTGCTATTAGAATCGTTGATTGAACCAGTCTGACCTATTGAATCTCAAATTATTGCCTCAAGTGGTTTAATCTCGATCCGGTTATATAAACAACTATTAGCATAATTTGGTCACAAAACCGTACAACATAATGCACAACTAAATTCGTAATGGAGGGAATATTCTTATTAGTGAAAATGAAAATGATTACAAATATAATGTGTTTTGTTAGTGAATAATTAGGTACACTAATGATGTCATATCCCGGATTGCTTAATATATATATACACACTAAAAAAATTGTTTTTATATCAATGAAACATTACATTAGTAAAAGCCTTAATTTCATTGTTAAATTGATTTATAAAAAAAATTAACTTTTTTGCTGATAAAGTAATGGTTGGTAAATTTTTAGATAAATAATTCTGTTAGTAAAAACTATTAAACGAAATAAATACGTTGGACTTTCATTGATAAATAATTCCGTTGGTAAAAACGTATTAAACGAAATAAATACGTTGGAATTCCGTTGCTAATTAATATATATATATATATATATATATATATATATATATATATATATATATATATATATATATATATATATAAAAGTAAAAATATAATACTCTCTTCTTCGATAATTCATCTTCAGACTTTGACTTTTTAAGGATATTAAAAATAATACTTTTTGACTTATTATTAGGAATTTTGTATTTTGGTATAATAATAAAATTGTAAAATATGTGATGTGTGTGTAAGTAGTTGATGATAAATTAAATATAATTTTGTATAATAATATTATTGAGTTTGATGTTTGTTCCTTTTTTGGGGTTTAATAAAGAGTTGTGGACAAATGAAAATAAAAAGAAAGAAGATGATTCGTGGACTGGGTTGAGTATTATTTAAATAGGGTTTAAAATTAATATTTGTCCCACAAATTAGAGAGATTTCGAATTACGTCATAAAATAGTTAATTTCTTTTAATAGGACCTATTTCCATCAAAGGATCATTTTTATTTAAAATTATTCAATTTTGTTATTTTCAAATGAGAGTTTGAAATTTGAGTGTAATAGGATTATAAGCCCTGTCGAGAGGAGAACTCATAATATTTTAAGATTCTGAGAAGTCAAAGGTCGGATAAATACGACGAGGTTATCCGAAAGGCAAAAATCAGAAGCAAAAGGTGTGAAGAACACATGAAATTGTACTCTAACTCCATGAGTTGGACAACGTGGGAATATCAAGCATTTGCGAAATACGGAGCTAAGATATTCCAAGGAGGTTCTTAGAAATTAAGTTGAACTTTACGTACTTTTAAGTCTGATTTAATACCTCTTTGATGCATTTTGATGTCATATTTGCACCGAAAGGTAATGCTCTTGTTGTTACCTATAAAAAGTGCTCGAGAGGTATTTTGTCATGGTTTCATAGGAAAAGAGGGATAAAATGATCTGAAGTGGAGCTGAAAAGGGACCTAAGAAGGAGACACTCGGTTGTTACCAGGCGTGAACGCTATCGTCGCACAAGAGTTGTTGCTGCCCGGCCATTACCGAGCGTCTCTCGCTGCCGGGTGGGTCTTCTGGAAGTCGGGGGAAGAACTTGGATGGCGCCCAACCATTACCGGGCGGAAGAGCACGCCATCGGGTGTGAAAAAGCTAATCGCCAAAAGCCGCTTGTTAGCTGACGAGCGGCAGTACAATCCGCCGCCTGCTACCGTGCATAAAGTGAGCTCTTCTACATGTGCACGTGCCCGCCGCCGTGTATATTGCTCGCCCCCGGGTGAGTTTCCGAGAATCCAGCTCTATACCATGTGACCCATGTTTTATCACAAAAGACGAAGTTCGTCCATGACCACAAGTCCATTCTCAATATATTATATTATTGGGATTATATATGAAGAATACACTGTAGAATGCTTTGTGACATACATTAATTCAGGAGCCGATACTTTCATAGCTAAAAAGAAGGTTTTTCCCAAAGACTCCGGGAAATATTAGGATAGTGTACATATATTGTGTAAATATTACGTGTCTTCTTGATATGTCCCACATCAAATAGCAATAGCTTAGAAACTTTGTTGTACTTGTATTTATATGCTTTTTCGCAGTGAATGAAATATGGCACAGTTGAAAATAGGGTATATTGAGCTGTAAATTATATTAGCAAGTTGTCATGTTAATTTTTAGTAAGTTCTTTTATTATTTCCCTATAAATCAGTGATTCTAGTTCTGATATTGGGCTGTAATTATGCTGTAATTATTCTGTAAAATCACTATAAAATCAATCTCAATAGAAGAGAAAATTATTCCCTCAATTTATCTCTTTCAAGTTGGTACCAGAGCCAACCCTTTTCTGCCAATTTTTTTTCTCTGCACCTTTACCCTAAGCCAGAACCATGTCTGAAAATTCCAACAAATCCACCACAATTTCGCAGTCCTCAGTGACCAAAGATCCACAGTCCTCAGTGGCCAGAGATCTACCAAAAACAACCCCTAATTCACACCCTGTCCAAATCACCATCATCAAACTGAATGGCGATAACTTCTTGCGCTGGTCCCAATCAGTAAGAATGTATATTCGGGGCCAAGGAAAGATGGGATATCTAACAGGTGAAAAGAAAAATCCATCGAAAGAAGATCCAATGTTTGCTACATGGGACGCTAAAAATTCCATGGTAATGATGTGGCTGGTAAACTCCATGGAAGAGGAGATTGGTGCAAATTATATGTGTTTTCCTACGGCCCGTGAATTGTGGGAAAATATAAATCAGATGTATTCTGATTTAGGGAATCATTCCTAAATTTTTAAGTTAGCTCTCAAACTTGGTGAATTGCGACAAGGAGACAAAACAGTGACCAAGTATTTCAACTCTTTGAAGAGACTCTAGCAGAACCTTGATCTCTTTGATGCTCATGAGTGGAAGAATATTGAAGATGTACAAAACCATAATAAAACAGTGGAAAATGGCCGTATTTTCAAGTTTTTGGCTGGCCTCTGTAGGAGTAAAAGGTTGGAGGAATATGTGTAGGTATTTGTGGACGGGTGTAGGAATTGGTTAGTTGAGTGATTCAAATGTGATAGAACGAATTTGAGGGAGAGAATAAAGTTTGGGATAAACTTTCAACTTTATTGGTTGTATTTCTTCTACATCAAAATAGTACATGATCCACCTTTCTATACTACCAAAAGGTAGATCCTCCATTATTCTAGATAATTCTACACTAACTCCTAATTAATCTAGATATTTCACTAATTTGATCACATGTTTTTCTATGTTGTTCTTTCATTACATTATTCTAGATCATTCTTCTAATATTCATACATGCTAGAAATTTCTAGTCTATAACCATCTCCACCATTCTAAAACATTCACATCTTCTCAATCATTCTAGTATTCTCTTGTCATCTCACATGCAAAATTAAGTTTACTATCCAACACCCCATCTTAAATTTGATTTTGCATTCCAAGCAAACTTCGGAGTCTTGCAAACTCTTCATACTTGAGCGGCTTCGTGAAAATATTGGCTACTTGATCTTGTGATTTTATATACTCCACTTGAACTTCTCTCTTTGCAATACATTTTCTGATGTGATGGAAGTGAGTGTCTATATGCTTGCTCCGATTATGGAATACTGGATTCTTTGCTAATGCAATCGCCGACTTATTGTCCACACAAATTCTCGTAGGATTCTCTTGTGTTCATCCGAGCTCTCGTAAAAGACTTCTAAGCCATATGGCATGGCAAACACTGGATGTGGCGGATACGTTCTCGGCTTCACATGTAGATATCGGTTGCTTCTTCGACATCCAAGTAAAAGTTGTGTCTCCCATAAAGAACACAAATCCACTTGTACTTTTTCGATCATCATTATCTCCAACCCAATCACTATCACTATAGCCCACAAGCTCATAGTTATTAGTATTTGAATAAATTAGGCCATAGTCTAGCGTACCCTTGAGATATCAAAGAATTTTCTTTACCACCTTCAAGTGCGTTGTGGTTGGATTCTCCATAAATCTACTCACAAGCCCTGTTGCGTAGAGTATATCTGGCCTCGTGCAAGTTAAGTACCTTAGGCTTCCAACCAAAATTTTAAAGAGCATCGGATCCACTTTTTCTCCATCTTCATGCTTGGATAGTTTACTTCCACACTCCACTGGGGTGTTTATTACCTTGCAATCTTCCATTTTGAACTTCTTGAGGATCTCCTTCGTATAACCTTCTTGTGTGATGAAGATTCCTTCCTCAAGCTGCTTGACTTCAACTCCAAGATAATATGCCATGAGCCTAATATCCGTCATCTCAAACTCTTTAGTCATGGCCTTCTTGAATTCCTCAAACATCTTTGTGTTACTTCCTGTGAATATAAGATCATCCACATACAAACGCACAATTAAGATATCACCACCTTTGATTTTGATGTAGAGGGCATGTTCATGTGGGCACTTGGTGAAACCATTTTCTTCCAAGTACTTATCGATCCTGCTATTCCACGCCCTTGGTGCTTGTTTTAATCCATATAGGGCCTTCTTCAACTTCAACACCTTTTCTTCTTGCCCTTTCACCTCGTAGCCTGGTGGTTGCTTGATATAGACTTCTTGCCCTTTCTTCTTGCCCTTTCACCTCGTAGCCTGACTTCATGTCCATCTGATAGATTTTCCATCTATTTTGGGCTGCAAGAGAAATGATCAATCTGATTGTTTCTAGGCTGGCGACTGGAGCGAATACCTCATCATAGTCAATTCCAGCTCTTTGACTATATCCTTTGGCTACAAGCTTTGCTTTGTATCTCTCTACTTCACCCTTGGAGTTCTTCTTCGCTTTATACACTCACTTAACTCTAATGGCCTTGTGATCCTTTGGCAACATTGCAAGCTCCCATGTATTATTCTTCACAATGGCCTTAATTTTCTCGTCCATTGCATCTCTCCATCTCTTGCTTTGTGTAGCCTTCTCAAAAGGTATTGGCTCACAATCAGCAAATAAGCAAAGTAATGTGAGATCTTCTAATCTTTTAGTGTCTTCATAGATCTCATATAGGCTCCTCACACGCGATGTGCTTCTTTCATTCAGGAAAGTTGGTGGCGAGTCTTCAACTTCTCTTTCCGGTAAAGCGGGTGGAGTCACTGTCTCGTCACCTTCAGCTGCTTGCTGGATTTTTTCTTCTTCATCAAATTGTGGAGTTACAAAGTTATGATCATTGATGTTGGAATCGAAATCCCAAGCACCTTCTTCATCAAACTCCATATCTCGAATTATCACACTTTTCTTTGTGAGGGGATTATATAACTTATAACCTTTAGAGTTAGAGTTATACTCGATGAATATGTATGGCTCACTCTTGTCGTTGAGCTTACTTCTTGTCTTGTCTACAACGTGAGCATATGCTTTGCTCCCGAATACTCTTAGATGAGCGATTCCAGGCTTTCTCCTGCTCCATGCTTCTTGTGGAGTCTTTCCCCACACACTCTGAGTTGGAGATCGATTGGACAGGTATACCGCGCATGTCACTGCTTCTGCCCAAAATTCTTTTGGAAGATTCTTCGTCTTCAACATTCTGCTCGCCATCTCCACTATGGTTCTATTCTTTCTTTCCGCCACACCATTTTATTGAGGAGATCTTGGAACAGTAAGAGCCCTCCAGATCCCATTTGCTTCACAATACGCCATGAATTCCTTGGATGTGAATTCACCACCTCGATCGGTTCTCATGGATTTGATTTCTAATCGCTCTCCTTTTCAACGACAACTTTAAATTTCTTGAAGGCTTCAAATACTTTTGATTTCTATTTCAAGAAATACACCCATGTTTTTCTAGAAAAATCATCAATGAAGAGCAAGAAATAACTGTTGTTACCAAAAGAGCTTGGTTTGATTGGCCCACACACATCGGCATAGATCAACTCCAACATCTTCTTTGCACACGAGGTTGAATCCTTTGGGAATGGCTTTCTAGCTTGCTTCCCAAGTATACATCCTTCGCATAGTTGGTCGGGATGCTTGATAGATGGTAATCCTCTTACCATTTCCTTCCTTGATAACAACTCCAATCCTCCAAAATTTAAGTGTCCAAACTGTAGGTGCCATAACCAAGATTTATCCTTAAAGCAAGCTTTAAGGTATTTTGCCACATCATTCTGAATATTTAGTAGAAACATTCTATTCTTCGACATTGGCACCCTCGCTATCAAATTATTTTCCTTATCTCTTATTGAAAGGTTATAATCCTTCAAGTGAATGTTGTAACCTTTCTCTAAGAGTTGTCCTAAACTCAAAATATTATTTTTCATGTTGGGCATATAATAAACATTCGAGATAAAATCATGACCTCTATTTTTTAAGAGAATCAAAATTTTCCCTTTTTCTTTTACCGAAATTCAAGATTCATCACCAAATGAGGCATTGCCACTTACTGATTCATCCAGCTCCACGAACATGCTCCTTTTGCTACACATGTGGTTGCTTGCTCCCGTATCGAGGTACCAAGTACCATCTTATCTTTCATTTTCTCCTTTGTACGCCAAGAGCACACTTGCATTTTCTTCCTTCTTGCTCTCAACGAAGTTGGCCTTCTCTTGGACCTTTTGTTTTGCTTTCCAACACTCGAAAGTATAATGCCCAAATCTATCACAATTATTGCATTTTATATAAGATTTATCGTACCTCGATTTTTGGTTGCTCCTTCCTTGACCAAATGCTTTTCTCTCTCCATGATTCCCATAGCCTCCTTGTCCACGTCCACGGCCTCGACCTTGTCCTTGGCCACGACTTTGACCACTACTTGGGCCTTCGTCTTTCTCCTTTGCACTCACTTGCAATTTTAACAATTGCTCCACCATATCTTGCTTTTGTTTTTGTTTCTCTTCATAAGCTTGTAACGACCCCATTAAGAGATAAATTGTCATCTTCTCTAAATTTTTAGTCTCCTCAATAGTCACCACAATATGCTCAAATTTGGGAGTCAACGAACATAGTATTTTCTCCATTATTCTAACATCCTCCAATTTTTCTCTATTTCTTTTCATTTGATTTGAGACCGCCAAAATTCTTGTAAAATAATCCGAAATAGATTCGGACTCCTTCATATGTAGAGACTCAAATTCTCCTCTTAAAGTTTGAAGGCGTACCTTTTTAACTTGATCGGCTCTTTTGCATGATACTTGGAGCTTTATCCCATGCTTCCTTGGCAGTAGTTGCACTCGAGATTTTCTCGAAGTCATCATCTTCCAATGCTTGGTAGATGAGGAAGAGACTTCTTGTCCCTCTTTCTTGAATCTCTCAACTTATCCTTTAGTTGATGAGATAGTGTCGCCTCATCTTCCGGTTGCTCGTACCCTTTCTCTACAATCTCCCAAACATCATGAGTGCCTAGGAGTGCCTTCATCTTGATACTCCAATTATCAAAGTTGCTCTTTTTGAGCAACGGGACTTGGAAGGATTGAAGGTTGCTAGCCATCTCTCACAGGAGGATCTTATGGCTCAGATACCACTTTGTAGGAGTAAAAGATTAGAGGAACATCTGTAGGTATTTGTGGACGGGTGTAGGAATTGGTTAGTTGAGTGATTCAAATGTGATAGAACGAATTTGAGGGAGAGAATAAGATTTGGGATAAACTTTCAACTTTATTAGTTGTATTTCTTCTACATCAAAATAGTACATGATCCACCTATTTATACTACCAAAAGGTAGATCCTCCATTATTCTAGATAATTCTACACTAACTCCTAATTAATCTAGATATTTCACTAATTTGATCACATGTTTTTCTAGGTTGTTCTTTTACTACATTATTCTAGATCATTATTTCTCATTCTTCTAATATTCATACATGCTAGAAATTTCTAGTCTACAACTATCTCCACAATTCTAGAACATTCACATCTTCTCAATCACTCTAGTATTCTCTTGCCATCTCACATGCAAAATTAAGTTTACTATCCAATAGCCTCAATGTCGAGTTCGATGAGGTAAGGGGGAGAATACTTGGTAGGACGCCACTGCCACCTCTTGGCGAAGTCTTCTCTGAAGTTAGGAGGGAGGAGAGTCGAAGGAATGTTATGCTCAGCAAGAAAGGACCTACTTCTGTTTTTGAAGGTTCTGCCCTCACTTTTACAGCCCCAAACATACGCAAAGGTGCTGTCAATTTGCGTAAAATGGAAAAGAAACCAAGTGTATGGTGCGACTATTGCAACAGGCCGCGTCACACTTGAGAAACATGCTGGAAGATCCATGGCAAACCTGCCAACTTAAAGGGCAGAACTGGAGACAAAACTGGTCAGTTTTTTCACTTCGTAAATGAGGCAGAAACTATTGTCAGCTCTATTACCAAAGAGCAGTTAGATCAGCTTCTAGCACTGTTAAATTACAATCCATCGTCCAGTACTCCTAGTGTCTCCGTGGCACACAGGGTTACAAAATAAATGCCTTTTCTTGTATTTTTGGAATTTTTGCTCCATGGATAATTGATTCTGGTGCATCTGATCATATGACCAACTCATTGAACTTGTTTAAAATATACTCACCTTGTCTTGAAAATAGAAAAGTTAAGATTGCATATGGGAGTTTTTCACCTGTTGTTGGAAAAGGTTTGGTCCAAATTTCTGAGAAAATAGACCTTAAGTCTGTTCTCTATGTACCTAAACTTACCTGCAATCTTTTATCAGTCAGCAAATTACCCAAAGACTCTAACTGTTGTGTGATTTTTTGTGACTCTTATTGTATTTTCCAGGATCGGAGCTCGGGGAGGACGATTGGTAATACTAGAATGGTTAATGGTCTTTATTATTTTGTGAATATCTTACCTAGTAATAAAATTGTTCAAGGGCTTAGTAGTATTAGTTCCCTTTCTGTTCATGATCAAATAATGGTCTGGCATTGTCGTTTAGGCCATCCTAGTTTTTCATATATGAAATATTTGCTTCCAGATTTATTTAAAATAATGAGTCCATTAGATTTTCAATGTGAATGTTGTGTTCTTGCAAAAAGTCAACGTCGAACATATGTTCCTAGACCATACCTTCAAAACCTTTCTACTTATTTCACAGTGATGTGTGGGGACCCTCCAAGGTAACTACATCATCAGGAAAAAAAATGATTTGTAACTTTTACAGATGGTCATACTCGATTCTGTTGGGTATTTTTTATGAAAGAAAAAAATGAGGTCGAAATTTTTTTTAAAGAATTTTACAATTTGATTGAAAACCAATTTCAAACAAAAATAAGCATTTTGCGAACCGATAACAGAACAGAGTATTTCAATCAATATGTAGATATTTTTTTAGAACAAAAGGGTGTGTTACATCAATCGACCTGCTCTGATACTCTAGAACAAAATTGGGTGTCAGAAAGAAAAAATAAGCATTTACTTGAAGTTGCTAAGGCCATAATGTTCTACATGAATGTCCCAAAATACCTGTGGGGATATGCAATTTTAACTGCAACATATTTAATTAATAGGATGCCTACATGAGTTTTAAAGGACACAACACCATTGGACTGTTTGAAAATTTTTTTTCAGAATCTCGGATAAATTCGAATTTACCACTAAAAATTTTTGGCTGCACTGCTTTTGTTCACTTACCTAAGAGATCCCGGTCAAAGTTAAATCATAGGGCAGAAAAATGTGTTTTTCTAGGCTATGCTGCAAATCGCAAAGGCTACAAATTTTTTAATCCTCTCACAAAACGTTTTTCATAACAATGGATGCCACTTTCATGGAAACAAAACCATTTTTACCAAATATTTGCTTCAGGGGGAGAATCTAAAGGAACCAAATTTTTGGGAACCCCTTTCAAATTTGGTTATTGACCAACCTTTCAAAAATGGGGAGCCTGAATCTACAATTATCAACCATGAAATTGGTCTGTCGGAGAAGAAAATACTACGAATGGAAAAAATCGAAATATCCTTGAACCTTTGGTTTATTCTAGGAGAAATGTCCTCAAAAAGGGTGAAGATGAATTAATCATTCTAGCACAAGCTTCATCGGAATCCTCGGACAACGGAATTGTGGAGACTCAAGGTACTTCTTTTCATAACTCACCAAAAAATACTCCTTCACTTATTTTTCACAAGCCTTCCAATGTCAATCTCTATAATCCAACCCCAATTGTCCCACAAGAAAATGGCTTTGACATTTCCATTGCCCTTAGGAAAGGTTCTCGAACCTGCACCAAATATCTCATTGCCAGATACTTAACCTATGATCATTTGACCAAAACACATAAGGCATTTACTACTAATATCTCGAAATTTATTGTGCCTAGAAATATTCAGGAAGCACTGGAGGATCAAGATTGGAGAGTAGCAGTGTTTGAAGAAATGAATGCCTTAAAAAGGAATAAGACTTGGGAAAATGTTGAAGCACCTAAGGATCAAAAGATAGTAGGGTGCAAGTGGATTTTCACAATAAAAAGCAGGCGGATGGTAATATAGAGAGATATAAGGTGAGGCTCGTAGCGAAAGGCTTTACACAGAGATATGGAATTGATTATCAAGAAACATTTGCTCCTGTTGCAAAAATTAATTCAATTTGAGTTCTTCTGTCACTTGCAGTCAATCTCAATTGGCCTTTGCATCAGCTTGATGTTAAGAATTCATTCCTAAACAGAGATCTAGATGAAGTGGTATTTATGATTCCTCCTATAGGTTTTGAAATAAAGTTTGGAGCCGGAAAGGTGTGTAGACTGAAAAAGTCCTTGTATGGCCTTAAGCAGTCCCCAAGAGCTTGGTTTGAACGTTTTTGCAAAGCTGTGAAGCGACTTGGTTATGCTCAAAGTCAAGCTGATCATACCATTTTTTATAAACACTCAAAGGAAGGAAAAATAGCCGTGTTGATTGTCTATGTTGATGATATCATCTTAACAGGAAGTGACTATGAGGAGCTTAGGGAGCTTAAAGGGAAGCTTGCAAAAGAGTTCGAAATCAAGGACTTAGGAGTGTTGAAATACTTTTTTGGAATGGAGTTTGCAAGATCCAAGGAAGGTATATTTGTCAATCAACGCAAATATATCCTTGATCTGTTGAGTGATACCGGTATGCTAGGATGTAAGCCGGCTGAGACGCCTTTGAAGCCTAATGTCAAATTGCAACCAGTAATAACAAAATTTGTGAAGGAGAAGGAGCGTTATCAGAGACTTGTCAAGAGGCTGATTTATTTATCTCTCACTTGACCAGATATAGCCTTTCCGGTGAGTGTAGTTAGCCAATTCATGCACTCACCTGGGTCTGAACACTTTGAAGCAGTATACCGGATCCTAAGGTATTTGAAGGGAACACCGGGTAAAGGTCTTATATTTAAAAGGCGAGGACACTTGCAAGTTGAAGCCTGCACTGATGCAGATTGGGTAGGAAATATAACTGATAGAAGGTCCACGTCGGGATATTGCTCATTTGTAGGTAGCGATTTAGTCACCTGGCGCAGCAAGAAACATAATGTTGTAGCTCGAAGCAGTGCAGAGGCTGAGTTCAGAGCCTTAGCCCAGGGAATCTGTAAGGTTTTGTGGATCAAGAGATTATTACTGGAATTTAAGATTACAGAGTCAATGCCTATGAAGTTGTACTATGAAAACAAGGCAACAATTTCGATTGCACACAATCCAGTACTTCATGATCGCACAAAGCAGTGGAAGTCGACAAGCATTTCATCAAAGAAAAAATCGACAATAATATGATTTGTGTGGATTATGTCCATACCAAGGAACAAGTAGCTGATCTACTCACGAAGGGACTACTCAAGAGATAGTTCGAATGGTTAGTACAGCTGGGAATGGAAGACATCTTTAGCCCAGCTTGAGGGGGAGTGTTGAAAATAGAGTATATTGAGTTGTAAATTATATTAGTTAGTTGTCATGTTAATTTTTAGTAAGTTCTTTTATTATTTCCCTCTAAATAAGTGATTCTAGTCCTGATATTGGGCTGTAATTATGTTGTAATTATTCTGTAAAATCACTATAAAATCAATCTCAATAGAAGAGAAAATTATGCCCTCAATTTATCTGTTTCAAGTGACACATTACATTCTTTATATGGTATCAGAACACAAATTGATTAACGCCAATTTTTTGGGAAGAGCTATCCATAATATTGAGAAGATATTTATCACAAAACGTTATCACCTAACATTTTTTCATGATTTCAATCCGTGACACGGTATCCCACGGAGTGTTTAAATGAGAGTTAAATCTACTTTTTCATCAACTTGATATTTCTAAAAATTCAGTACCATTAGTGAATATCACAGCCACTAATAGTACCAATATAAAATGTTTCATCGGGTGCTTTCTTCTGTGTAAGAAACTGGAAAGTATGTAGTAATTGAGTGAAAATTATGATAAATTAAAACCAATTACTACAAGTTATTGTGAGGGCTGATAGAAGAGTGGTTGGGTGCTCAAATATGGCTGTCCATTCATTCACAATCACACCCATTAACTTACATATACTACGATGATTAAAAAGGTATATAGAAATATTTATACTGCTGTCTTAATTTATTTTATTTTTAAATTGAATATACACCTAATGAAGTTTTACGTAAGAAGAAGTTTTACATTTATGGAAATCATCTTCTCCTTAATGTCTCAACCTTCTTGAAAAATAATAAACTTTAAACTAAGAAAATAAAATTAAATAAAGAAAATTAAAATTGGATTCCTCCCCCAAAGAGAAAAGAAATCTCTACTAATGAAGTTCTCTTTTTAAAGAGCTCTCTCAAATGTGACGTAGAATGTACAATGTAAATTATGAAATTTGAATGATGTATGGTGGCTTTCATAAAAGAGAGTATTTATAGTAGTAGAATGAGATGAATTTGTGGTAAGTAGTCAATGTGGGATAATTTGCTTCATGGTTCAAAAATGGAAAAAAAAAAGAGAATTATGGGCTTTTCAAAGATTGAATTCAAGTGAGCCTTTTCATTAATCATCTTCTATAGGTTTCATGACTTGATAGCACAAAGATTTGAAAAGGGTCAACAAATTAGATAGGCCCATTTTTGCTCATTTCAAGTTCAAATCCAATGTCGTTTTCTCCCACGTCTTCCTCTTTACTTATAGAATCCATTTTTATTCAAATCACCCCATTTTATGCAAAAATCAACAAAAATACATTTTTCAAATAATCAAGCAATTAATAGATTTAACAAGTAAAATCATACTTAATTATTCAAATAAAGCCATAAAATTGATCAAATTTTGGTGTAAATTTAACACCAATCACCTCTCAACATATAAATACTTAAACTTTCGAATTACTCTAGGTCGCTATTTGCTCGGTGTACATATATTTGGATTTTATGGATTGAAACAGGCAATCCATTGTATGTCTACCCTTTTAAATTATTGATTGATTGAAAAAGATAATATCTTAAAATTAATATCCGAAATTGTGTTTGACTGATATTGAGTTAATATATTATATAATAATCCTTTAAAATTAATAAAAATAAGGGAGTTTAAAGCTCTTATGCTGAATTTTTTTTCCTAAGCCATTAATTAAAAAAAAAGGAAGCGCCCTATGTAATACTCCTATGTTCCAATTTCAAGTTTACGTTTATTGTTTGAATGAATATTAATAAAAGTTATTTTTTTGCATACATTTGGGGATGGTTTGATATTTTTCTGTATTAATTAAATGATAAAGTATGTCATGTGTGTTAAAAATGTGATGTAGTAATTTTGAAATTAAAGTGTGTTATATGGATATTAGTTATGTGTCTTTTCCTTTTATGGAAGTGTGAAGTTTAAATTGAGACAGACTAAAACGAAAAGTGTAAAGTGAAAGTTGGAACGGAGGGAGCACAACTTAATTAATCAGGGAGAAGTTACAATATCACGTAAAGCTAATGTGATATCGTGGAAATTCGGATAAAATTGAACTTATTTTAAAAGTTATAACACTAGATTGAATTTTAACTTTTTGGGACCTTTTAAATAAAGTAAAAAAAGTTGTTGGATAGTTTTTGGTTTTTAACTCTTGGCTCACTCTAAACTGCTCTAAAAGCTTTAAAACCATTTTGATTAAATTGATTAGCATATAGTATAATTCAAATTCATGAATGGCATCAAATTTCATGGTATGATTAAAGTGAAATTTGAATGAGGAATATTGAGTGAAGAAGTATAAATTCACACACTTAACACATAAGTTTATTATTATTACAACATTAGAACTGAGATGATTATTACAATAATCTACACACTTTAAACAAACTCAACAAAATCAACATACAAAGCTACTTTATAAAAAAAGTAGCATCATGGTTGATCCACTGAATTCACATGAAGAGATAGTTCTTGCAATAATGTCCAAGTCCTTCTGTCTTGTGGCATCCTCCCATGGAATTATAATGTTTTTAATTATCCCTTTAGTTGGATGCCCTTATTATTGTCTTCCATAGTCGTGATTTTCACACATTTTTACGTAATCTGCATATTCGGAACAGAAAAAGTATGTAAGAATAAAGTGTAACATCCTAAAATAACAAGCATGCAATTACTACAAAATGCCTCCATACATAGACAAGTCTAATGACATATAAATGCATGTTTCGAGTGTCAAAACCAGTTACTTACATAGGTGGAGGTAAAGAGAAAAAGAAAGCCCCGAAAGTAAACATATTTATATGTAGAAACTAAGGTGTAGCAAAAGAGATTGTATTAATGAGTGAGGGAAGTGTGAGATAAAAATGGATGGGAAAGAATGCTTATATAGGAGATGAGTTGAAAAGGGGAGAGCTAGCTACAGAAAATTTATACTTATTTATTTATTATTTTCGTTGGAGTTAATTAGTATGACTTTTTGTTCAAAAATAAATAAAATATAGTCAATTTCAATCCCAAAATAATGATTTTTATCAATTTAGTCCCATATCTCTCCATATTGCTTGATTTTAGTTCAATTTTCACGTAAAAATAATTTTTTTGCCGGAATTCATCACGTGAATGACACAAGGCTCATTGATTCCATAAAAAAGTTAAAGTGTTCAATTTTGGCCCTAATTAAATTTTTAAACAAAAATTGATTTTAATCCTAAAATAGTTATTTTTTTAATTCACATTTGTAGGACAACTTAAGAGATCTGCCGCCTCTACGTCGTCACGTCGCACTGGCAACGAACTCCAGCACTTCCATCGTCGAGGTCCGGGCGCCGACGTAGATCCAACACCACAGATCTGCCGTTCATCCCCACCACCACCAAAATAGATGCCTTATTTTCCGATTGATTGATAAGGTAGGAAGAAGCCATGGATAAGATTTGGAATCTGCCTTTTTGATTGAAAAGGTGGGGAGAAGAGATTGAGATGGTGGGGAGAAGCCATGTATTAGATTGAGAAGGTGAAAGGGGTACTGGTATGGTAGTCGGGAGGAGATTTCGATAGATCGATGAGATTGAATATAATTATTTTTAAAAAAAAAATTGTTAACGTTTTTTTTTTCAGTTTTTTTTTAAAAATTAACTTAACGTTTTCCATCAAAAAATTAATGGTTGGGACTAAAATTGTAACTTTTGGGACAAAAAAAAGGTTAGGGACCAAAAGTGAAATAAGATATTTCGTATGGGACAAAAAGTGCATTTTTCCCTGTCACCTTGTAAGTGAATTCGTGGGTGATGTTATGCAGAAAACCTAAGGAAACATTCTTAATGAGAGAGAAAGCTATCAAGCCTCCGCTAAAATTTTCCTCCATTGATGTAAAAATGGAAAACTTTCTGGAAGTTTTAATTCAGTGGATCAAGTTTTAATTGATGTAAAAATGGATAAATGGAGAAATTTAGGGTTTGTGGAATTTGATTTCTCACTATTTTGCATTTGATTTAATAATTGATTAACAAAATATATTAAACATTTAATTATTATTTTTTCTTTGTTTTATTAATTATTTATTTAATTTAATGTTATATGTTATGTGGAAATATAAAATAAAATTAAATTTTGTGGTAAGAGGTGAAGTGTTAGTTTCATTGATCCATGTTAACTCTCATTTGCCACGTTGGATTAATCTTCCGGAAAGCCCCAATTTTAGTAATCATGTGTGGCCCACGTGCGATTTACGAGCCAAAAAATTAATTTCTGACGATTTTGGGACCAAAATCGACCAATGTCGGGAGTTACGGGACGAAATAATAAACAAATTTTTTATAGTTATGGGATCAAAAATGATTTTAAGTCTAATTTCTTTGATAAAAAGTGGTAACTGAAAAAATATAAAATCGGTCTCACACAACTATTGTTCAAAACAAAAAAATTATATACCTTATAATGAGATAAATTAAAATGACAAAACATTTACACAGAGTATTTTTAACACTTTTGCGACGTCAACCATAGTTAAAGTAAACAAATTTATAATATAAAAATACAGATTAGCATATATATTTTAACACTTTTGCAACGACACTAGATAAGGAGGAAAAAATAAATCGAGTCCCATATAAATTTATTTTATTGAAAATAGTTTAAAAAAACTAAATTCTTCTTAAATATTTCTATAAATTTAAATTCACATAAAAATAGTTGTTTTTCCTTATAAATGAAGGGTTTGAACATAGCAATAATCTTCAAATCATGAGACCAAATTGATGCATTTCAAAATTTATGAGACAAAATTAGTATAAAATATTACTTTTGGAATGAAATCTGATCAAAATTGAAAGATTATGAACAAAAATCTTTACTATTTTTAAATAAGTTAAAAAGATATGGGACTATTTTATGTTTTACGCCATACAAATTTATAAAGTAAAAATTAGCATATAATTAAGTTATGGAACCAATTGTTTTATTTAATGGTCTAGCTTACGTGAACTAAGTTGAGTTACTATAATTTACTTTTATATCATTCTATCTATCGGAGATGTAAGGGTACTTGGGTGGATGATTCCACCTTTTAATTTGTACGAACCAATTGTTTTATTTTCTCTATAATAATTAATTTCTGGTTAGTGGAACCAGAAGACATCCTCCATTAGTGGAAATTATCCTCCTTCTGTAAGTGATTCTTTAATTAAGTAATTTAAATAAAAGTAATTTTGGATGAGCCAATTAACATCATCACTTAATCTATTATTGAGCAAGTTTAATAAATCAACGAATTATTGCAATGTACGTCCCAGCCAGATAGAGATAGTTTTATCAAGTTCACCCATTTAACATTAATTATTAACAAAAGAAATTAAGCAGCCAAACACTGTAGCTAGTGGCCGCAGGATTATGAGCAATTATCATAACTTGTTTCATTAATTAGTTGATTAACCCTTATTCTTAGATTTTTCTTCTCTTTTTTCTTTTAAAGAAAAACTTAATTATTATTATTATGAGTACAAGCATTACTCTAAGACTAATTCTCCTGTGCACCTGGGTGCACCCCAGGATACGGTGTACCCACTTTCAGATATGTATACAATTATGAACAAAAACATATACAATTATGAACAAAAATATATATACACTTTATTAACGAATTTTCTTTAATTTTATTAGTTTTTTTAATGAAAAATTGATTGTAAAAAAGTATATAACTATTAAAAACATTTATACACTATTGAACAAAAAGATACACATATGGGTGCTAGTTTTTTTTTAATAAAAACTGAATGTAAAAAAAGTATACAATTATTAAGAAACATATATACAATATTGAATAAAAAGTTATACACATATGGGTGCACGCTTGCACTCAGGTGCACGCTTGCACCCGGGTGCACCAGATATCAACTCTTACTCTATATGATGCTGACATGGCGAGTCTAACCAGCCAAATATTGATGAAGCTTAAGAAGAAGAAGAAGGATAATACCAAAAATTGCAAAATGTTTATGTATTGGGTTACTATAAACGTTTTTGCAATCTTTGGTGTTGTTCTCATTCTTCTTCTTAAGTTTCATTAATCTTTGGTTGGTTGAGAAATAATTGGACTAGCCACGTCAGCATCGCTCGCCGGTTTTCGGAAACAAGTGGCAAATCCGATAAAAATTGGACCAAAATTAAAGAAAAATTAAAGTTATGGGACTAATTATAAACAAATATATTTTTTGGGACTAAAATTAAAAAAAAAAAGTTACGGGACCAAACAAATATTTAACTCTAATTCTTCTTAAATTGTTCTATAAATTTAAATTCACATAAAAATAGTTGTTTTTCCTTATAAATGAAGGGTTTGAACATAGCAATAATCTTCAAATCATGAGACCAAATTGATGCATTTCAAAATTTATGAGACAAAATTAGTATAAAATATTACTTTTGGAATGAAATCTGATCAAAATTGAAAGATTATGAACAAAAATCTTTACTATTTTTAAATATATATACACTTTATTAACGAATTTTCTTTAATTTTGTTAGTTTCTTAATGAAAAATTGATTGTAAAAAAGTATATAACTATTAAAAATATGTATACACTATTGAATAAAAAGTTATACACATATGGGTGCTAGTTTTTTTTAATAAAAATTGAATGTAAAAAAAATATACAATTATTAAGAAACATACATACAATATTGAATAAAAAGTTTGCACGCTTGCACCCGGATGCACCAGATATCAACTCTTACTCTAAAATCAAAAGTTATCAACGTTTATAAATCACAAAGCACCAATGATAATAAGGAGTGACCCCATCTAATTACAGCACATTCTGGTGTTATTATAACAATCTAAAAATGAGTAAGAGCAATTATAATGAGTGGAGAAAATGCGTCACGATTTGATTTTGATTTTCTCAAATGTCCTTTTCAAGTTAGTTTCCTAGTCTTGAAAGGTCGATTTTCTTATTTCTAGTCTTTCAAATGAACCAAATTGCATAGGACCAAATGCATTCAATAATTTACTTTTTGCCCTTCATACCCAACACGCCAGAGTGTTGTAGGAAATGCATCATTGGATTAGAAGCACAAGGCATAAGAAATTTTAGCCAAGAATAACATAGAAACCAAACTTGATAAAAGAAGTTGCATTCAAGAACAAGTACTACTTCAATGTTTCTTCATGATTACCGCAAAGACCGCAAGAAAGATCTCCATCTTTGAGAACATTCCTCCTTTTAAGAGCAAATTTAGTAGGAAGCTGACATCAAAGGATTCTCCAAGCGAGCCTTGAAAATTTTGTGGCGTTACTTTATTCAAGATCTTAGAGAGAGCCTTGTAAGTATCTTCATCAAGGATCAAGGAAGCCGGAACCTGAATTATTTGATATTGGTAAGCACTTCATGTAGTGTATTGCCCATCATTTCAGAGTTTTCAAGTCCAAGATCATCACCAAAGACCTGCATATAAAATGTTTCAAGAGAAGACTATAATTGGGATTCCAAGTCCAACTCCAATGATAGGAGTTCTCTCTCCAGCTAAGGTTCCACTGCCAAACACCAACAATCCGACTCACTACTTTGACCTTTTTGGTAGACCAAAGAGAAAATAATTTAGAAAAAAGCTCTTTGAGACAAGACTCATCGACCCATTTATCATACAAAAAATAAGTAAACATGCAATTACTAATTATTTTTTTAGATATATTAACCTCGAACCAAGATAATTTTGAAATGAAGAAAAGGAGATAAAATATTTGTCTCCACCAAATTGACATATGTTTCCTATCAACAGAGTGACACAAAAAAATGTTAAAAATAATATAAGAAATACGTCCTCTTTTCGAATTACTTGAGATAGCTATTGACTTGGGCGTACATATATTTGGATTTTATTGATTGAAACTATAGATTGAAAAGATAAATTTAAAAGATTGAAAAGATAATTATATTTTAGAATTAATATCTAAACATATGTTTGATTGATATTTTGTTAATATTATATAATAGGTCCTCAAAATTAATAAAAATAAGAGAGTTTAAACAAGCTCTTATGCTGAATTTTCTTTTTTTTTTTTCCATAAGCCATTAATAAAAAAAACAAGGCTACATATGTAATACTCCTCCTTCCCAATTTCAAGATAAGATTTAATGTTTTCTAGGATATTAATAAAAGTCAATTTTTTTTCCATACTTTTGGGCCGAGTGCTTTGATATTTTTCGGTATTAAAATAAATAATAAAGTATGTTATGTGTGTTAAAAAGGAGATGTGATAATTCTAAAATTAAAGTGTGTTAAAGAATATTACTTAAGTCTCTTTTCCATTTATGGAAATGTGAAGTTGAAATTGAGATGGACTATAACGAAAAGTATAAAGTTAAAGTTGGAATGAAGGGAGTACCACTTAATTAAAGAGAGGTAAGCTATAATATCACATAAAGCTAATGTGATACCGGCAAAATTTGGATAAAAATGAACTAATTTTAAAATTATAAGACTAGACTAAATTGATTTAACTTTTTAGGACCGTTTAGAATAAAGTACAAAAATGTTGTGAGATTTGGATTTTAACTCTTGGCTCACTCTAAATTGCTCTAAAAGCTTCAAAACCATGTTGATTAAAAATGATTAACGTATAGTATAATTCAAATTCGTGAATGCTATCAAATTAATGGTATAATTAAGTGCAATTGGAATGAGGAATATTGAGTGAAGAAGTGTAGATTCACACACACACTTAAAAACATAAGTTTGTTATTATTACAACATTAGAACTGAGATCATCATCACAATAATCCACACACTTTAAACAAACTCAACAAAATCAACATACAAAACTACTTTACCTAATATATTAAAAGTGGCTTGGGGTTGTAAAATATTTTTCTCCCATTTTGCCCTTACCTAATTTTGCTTATTACATTTTCACCCTTATATATTTGTAACCTCCATATATCATCAATGAATAAATTATAAATAATAAATAAATTATCAAGAATCCAACATTCTTTCATCTTCTACACGTTCATAAACATAAATGAATTATCAAGAAGTCAACGATCTTTCCTCTTCTACACATTCATAATCATAAATGAATTACAAAGAAGCCAATAATCTTTCGTCTCAAAATACCTCTTTAATTGCCATCAACTTCATTTAGCTCCAAGAAAAGCAAGATGTTTTTCCATATTGCTATTGCTACTATCATCTTATTAATTCTACATGCAACACATGGCAATGCATGGTGATGTATTACTGGTTCGAGTCTTTGCTCTTTTGCCATCAAAATGCCTACTGATCTACCATCAACTTCATAGAGCTCCAAGAAAAGCAAGAGACTTTTCATAATGTTGTTACTATCATCTTATTCAACAGACTCCATATGGCAATGCATAGTGATGTATTACTGTTCAAGAAACAGAAGAATAAACTTGATTCAGAGATGGAGGGTCTTCCCCAGAATTTTGCATTTAGGGATTTCGGATAAATTCATGGATAAAATTCCCACCTTTGTTGTTCAACCAGTGCCCTCTGTAATGGATCAGGTTTTGTTACAGATGATACCGGGATTTTAGAGAAGTAGGAGGCAACACAAGCATACACTCAGATACAATTCCTCACCTATGGAATCCACCACAAGTTTGGAATAAACTCGTCGTCTTAAGGAATCCACCGAAAAACTAAGAGGTGCACTCACCACTCTAGGAATCCACCAAAAGAGTTTAGAGTAAAATACAAGAAGATAACATCTTCTAAACAAGCTTAAAAGCTCGAGATAAGTTTAATTTCCAAATTGGCTGCCTTACAAGCTTACAAAAGATGCCATTATATAGGCAAGACTTGGAATAACCCTCCAAGTGAGTCAAAGAAAATAAATGAGAATTATACATTCTCAAAGCATTGAAAATACTAACTTGGACTCTAATAAATATAAAACATAATGAAATATAGATAAATACTAAGAATATGTAGATAGGAAGGTCCATAATGAGTAGATGAACCATCAAAAATCAGCAAAGTCGAATTGGTCCAATAACTTTCATATGATGCACCAGCCTGCCATACTTCAGTCAAATGATCATAACTTCATGTAGAAATATTATTTTTGAGATCTGTAAATTTTGTTGAAAACTAGACTTCAAGAGCTTTCCAACCATATAAAGTTTGAATCATAACTCCTTCCCAGTCAAATCAGATTAATTACCAAAGTTGACTGACTGTTTGATACCTCCTGCTGAGTTAATGCTGCCAAATCTTCGATTCCCACTTCAGCCCCTGCGTCATTCTCCCCTGGTTGGAGAAGATTCGACCTCGAATCTACACCATCTTCATCTCCAACATATGGTGAAAGATCAGCAACATTGAAAGTATCCGAGACACCATACATTCCAGGCAATTCCACCTTGTTTGCATTTTCACCAATCTTTTTCAAAATTCTAAAAGGACGATCAGCTCTAGGCTGCAATTTTCCATGTCGACCTCTGGGAAAACGTTCCTTCCTCAAGTGAATCCAAACTAAATCACCCTCTTTGAAACCAGAATGCTTTCTATGCTTGTTCGCCATTTTTTGATACTTCTCATTATGCTTCATAATCTCCCTACGAACCTTCTCATGCAACTCCTTGATGTACTTAGCATGATCTTCTCCATCTCCACTGATATGATGAGTAAGAGGAATGGGAGTCAAATCCATCGGAGTGATAGGATTTCTACCATATACAACCTCGAACGGACTCCGCCCCGTTGTTTGACTCGAAGATCGATTATAAGCAAACTCCGCTTGAGCCAAAACCACATCCCATTGACGAGGATTCTTCCCAACCAAACTCCTCAATAGATTTCCCAAGCTTCTATTCACCACCTCAGTTTGTCCATCAGTTTATGGATGGTGAGATGAACTAAATTGAAGTTTAGTTCCAAGCTTCTTCCAAAGTGTGCGCCAAAAATGACTCATGAACTTCGAATCCCGATCAGAGGTGATCGTTTTTGGAATTCCATGAAGTTTCACAATCTCCTTGAAGTAAAGATCAGCCACAAGAGTTGCATCCATCGTTTTGATGCAAGGAATGAAATGAGACATCGTTGATAACCGATCAACATCCACCATCACCGAATCCTTGTTCATTTGGGTGCGAGGCAACCCAATAACAAAGTCCATTCTTACATCTTCCCATGGACATAATGGTTCCGGAAAAGGAGTGTACAGACCTAAATTTTGCCCATGACAAGTACTCTTGCATCTTTCAACACACTTCTTCTTGACATCTCTTCCAAAATATCCAGCAAGCTGACCTCCACTATGTGCTTCATCAATAAATGTTAGTTTCAAAGAATAATCAAGAACATATAACAAGTTACCTTTGAAGAGATAACCATCATGAATCAAGAAAAGCTTGAATGAAGCTTTTAAAAATCCCTCCCACATTCTGCCAAAGTATGAATCATTATTGTAGGGATCTTTCATCACCTCAAACCCGACCACATTCACTTGCAAAGTAGTCAATAAAGAGTGCCGTCGACTAAGAACATCCGCCACTTGATTTAGCACACCAGATTTTTGCTTGATCACAAGGTTGAATGCTTGTAATAACTCAATCCATTTACTATGCCATGGATTCAATTTCTGCTTTGAATTCAAGTATTTCAAAGCTTCATGATCTTCTTGGCTAAGAACTCCTCTGAACCCCACATTTGAAACATATCGATCCACTTCGAACACCTTTCCAAAACTTTTCCTTAGCAAGCCTTTATCCACGAGCTCTTGCTCCTGCCTTTGCAACTCGTCATGATGCTTCGGATTCATTCGATAAATTGCCTTATTCAATAAAGAAGCATCGCTTGCAAAATCAATGCAATGTTGAATGTTCTTCATTGGAGGAAGGCCTAGTGGAATCTGTTCAGGTTCCACATCATGAAACTCCTGCAAAAAAGTTTGAACTTGGAGTGGTATGGCATCACCTTCTTCATATAAAGCCATCAATTCATACTCCTCCATTGGTTCATACGTAGGATTTTCATAAACTTGTGAATAAAAGAGTATTTCTTTTGATGGTTCAAAAGTATACTCCATCTTTGAATTCCCAAAACTTTTCTTACCATCATGCCATGACAACTTGTAAGATTGAGTATGAGCTTCGGTTTTCAATCTCAACTTCTCAACCATAGAAGTAGCCCCAACATTTTCACAACTTTCCTCATCAACAATAATAGCACGTACCTTGTCATTTGTAATGCAACTTATATGAAAAATATTGTTATGAAGCCACGGATCATCCTCAACATATGTGGCATCGAGGCTACGCCATATCACCAAATCTTCTCCATGATCTTCGAAACCGACATCTTCATCATACTCATCATAGATTGGTATTGATTCATCATGTTCCTCTTCTTCATACTCATCTTCACTTTCGTCATAAATCGGCTTCTCCTCTTCTTGCTCTTCCTCAACAAGAACAATGATTCTCTGATTTGGACAATCAGCAGCAATGTGTCCAAGCCCCTTGCACTTGAAACAACTTTTTTGATTAGTTGCAGCAGTTGGTTTCAAAAAATCAGCACTACCTTTACTTGCAGCAACTTTTTGTTTCGTATCTTTTGTAGTTGGAACGTTCTTGGAAGTGGAAGCACTCCTTCGGCTATAAGCATCACCACTCGACGAGAAACGTCCACCAAAACGACTTGATTCTTTTTGTTTGGAGTTGTGACATTTAAGAAAATAATCTTGCAGATAATAATCTGGCAAGAATTTCTGCCTTAACTCCTTCTTCATTTTGTCCCACGTTCTAATCTTCCGCTTGCCATCACGAGCTCGCAGCTTCTTAAGGTGCTCCCACCATAAGGATGCATACTTCTTCAATTTGATTGCCACCAGTTTCACTTTGCATTATTCTTTAACATCCTTGAACTCAAAGACTTTCTCAACAGAGTTGATCCAATCAATGAAATCGTTGGGATCACTTCTTCCTTCAAAGTCTGGAATATCAACTTTGAAATCAAAAGTATCATTACGAACATTGCTCCTTCGAACCTGTACACTTCGAAATGTATTGTCACTTGAATTGCTATTTCTGTTACCATGAAATGGATTGAAATCCACATCATCACTTGCAGAACCACCATCTGAATCATGACCCTCAACATCATGTTCAAGATGCTTGCCACGCACAAGGCGTTGCTTGAGTAGTTGCACTTGTCTCCTTAAATCTTCTAACTCAATATCATGAGTTGCCATCGCTAACCAAAGCTCTGATAACCACTTTGATACCGGGATTTTAGAGAAGTAGGAGGCAACACAAGCACATTCTCGGATACAATTCCTCACCTATGGAATCCATCACAAGTTTGGAATAAACTCGTCGTCTTAAGAAATCCACCGAAAGACTAAGAGATGCACTCACCACTCTAGGAATCCACCAAAAGAGTTTAGAGTAAAATACAAGAAGATAACATCTTCTAAACAAGCTTAAAAGCTCAAGATAAGTTTAATTTCCAAATTGGCTGCCTTACAAGCTTACAAAAGATGCCATTATATAGGCAAGACTTGGAATAACCCTCCAAGTGAGTCAAAGAAAATAAATGAGAATTATACATTCTCAAAGCATTGAAAATACTAACTTGGACTCTAATAAATATAAAACATAATGAAATATAGATAAATACTAAGAATATGTAGATAGGAAGGTCCATAATGAGTAGACGAACCATCAAAAATCAGCAAAGTCGAATTGGTCCAATAACTTTCATATGATGCACCAACCCGCCATACTTCAGTCAAATGATCATAACTTCATGTAGAAATATTATTTTTTAGATCTGTAAATTTTGTTGAAACCTAGACTTCAAGAGCTTTCCAACCATATAAAGTTTGAATCATAACTCCTTCCCAGTCAAATCAGATTAATTATCAAAGTTGACTGACTGTTTGATACCTCCTGCTGAGTTAATGCTGCCAAATCTTCGATTCCCACTTCAGCCCCTGCGTCAACAGATCACATTTTTCCTCCCTATTTTCTTTTTCAGATAATCTTGATTTTTTACATCGTGTTAGTTTGCAGAATAGTAGATATTAAATGCATCTAATTTCATGATTTAGGGATACATATTTTTGAATAGACCTTAGGCGTTCGTGCAATGGCTATAGAAAATAGAAACAGAAGAACAGTAAGAAAAAAAATTTAGAGGCATCTCTACCATATAGAAAATCATTGTTAATGGGATTCCACGCTGCCCATAAAAGAATGTAATTTCAATTATAATGATCAACACATGACAACAAGAAAGTAGCAATCTCTGTTGATTCCATAAGCCATATGAAATCATGGGTAAATATTTTCTTAATGCCAGACAGTCATATGTAATAATAAAAAAAAGAATAGAAGATCAAAAGCAAATTTCTCTTTGTGAGCTCTAAGAAAAAAAAATAGAGTCAAGACGGAAAGTATGTGAACAGTACCGAGCGTACGTAACCATAAAGCTTCCTAATTACAAAGAACAAAAGTGAAGAATTGAAGACAAACATGATAGTATATGCGTGCCTTTAAAGAGCTTCCTAACTATAGAAGTGAAGAATTCAAGTCCAACAACATAGCCTAGACTGTACAAATAAATTGTTATCCACATTCGCATTTCCTCAAAGAGGCACAACACAAGGAGAGAACTAAAAACAAAATCTACAAAGTCTTAATATCTCATAGCAACTTGATAGAGAAGGAAAGATTGGTTTTTTTAGTATTTTGATTTGAAGTTAATTATTCCCTTATTTTAGATTATTTAGTTTCCTATTTTCTTTATTCCCTTAATTAGTATTTAGGTCTAGGATTTTGTTTATGGGCCTTGAGCCTATTTAAGCTACGTATGTTGCTCTAGGGTTTCATAAATAAGAAATATCTATTTTGCAACCTTATTGGTTTGTGGCATAGTTAATCTCTGTGGCCTTCTATGAAGGATTGCAGCCTTACGGCTTGTGGCAGAGAATTCAGGTCTCCATGGCCCTCTTGAGGGATTATTTTGTTATTCGAATTACCTTAACTCTATCAATTGGTCCGACCTACCGAATCTGATTTATGCCGGATACGCGAAGCACGACGAAAATAGAGAATGTGATTGTGGAATTAACAAACATAGTATCGATCATGGAAGATGCCCTTGTAAATCTGGACAAGAATGTAGGCAGATATGATGCCCAGTTCACTGCAATCATGGCAAAACTTAATGCCATGAGTCTGTCGACCCCTCTTCCGACCAACCCTCCAAACACAACATCATCAGAAGAGAGCGGCGCAAATGACAGCCGATCTGATCGCATTGAAGAAAGATCTCACGATCGCCCGGTCAGAAATGCGACCTCTCTAGAGGTACTGAACTTGCCTCAGATGGAACTACCGCAATTCGACGGAACTGATCCGCTGGCATGGCTCGCGCAAGCAGAGCAATATTTTCTAGTGCACCGCTCGCCGGATGATGATCGAGTGCAATTAGAATTGATCGTGATGACGGAAAAATCAATATTTTGGGCGCAATGGGAACTACGATCAGCCACCATTCCGTGGGTCCAATTCTCATGCGAACTAGTTGATGGGTTTGGGGACAGCTCTGCAATTATTGCTTACGAGGCAATGCATGTGACTAGGCAAACGGGAAACATTGAGGATTATATCTCCTTGTTTGAGGAACGGGTAGCCAAACTACCATCATTACCCTCGCAGCAATATCTCGGGATATTTTTAGGAGGGCTGCAACCATCGTTCCATGATCGAATATTAGATGTGGAGATGTCAGACGTGTTTGCAGCTATTTTTTCCAATCACAGAAAGACGAAGACACCAAAGCACGAAAAATTAATAGGCTATTTTATTATTCAATAATATCATGAACACGCTTTAATTTAAACCCTAAACAATAACCCAGATAAACGAAGAAACGAAGGACTGATAAATATTAAACGTTATACTTTTTCACAAGCTTTTTTCAGATTATCAAATTTTCGTCGAGTGTCGTCAAATGTATAGAGTATTCAACAAGAAACAATAATTTCTAAACCCTAGTCCACGTTTGACACAGGTATATGGTATCTAAATAGGGTATACTAGCATAACATGAATCTTAAACCCTTTCACCTTTTGACATAAACCCTAGCCTAACGTTTCACGTTTCACCACGAAATCGAAGCTCTGATATAAATTGTTGGCATTCGATCATTTGGTTAACGTAAACCGTTAGGGTTCCATACGTTTCTAAATCAGCGAAAGCAAGAAACATAGAAACGTATTACCTTTCACCAGGGTATGTTGAAGAAGAAAATGAATTCCCGCTGGCAGCCTATGCAGCGTCACCGTTTTTGGCATAAATCTCTTATCTAATCTCCGATTTGAGTGATCTACATGCCAAAATGATCCTCTCTTCAGTGGCTTTTCAAAAGTGTATCATACGTCTAGTTCTGAATTCTAAACGATTTTAGAAAAATCATAGAAGTTGAAAAACAGCAGCAGGAAATAACCTTTCGATCTTCTGTTGTATTTAGGACATATCTCTACGTCGTGTGGGCGACGATCTTTGAGATCTTTTCAATATATTGTTCTCCCACCCTCCTCATAGTGTTAGGCGTGAATTACTTTTCAGTTAGGGTTTCCGATCAGCTGAGATGACTTATATATGGGCTACAGTAGGGACCAGGAGGAAAACTCCATTGGGTTTAAGTATCCAAGTTTATCCCAAAGCTTATACTTAAGTCCAACAATAATAATATATACCACTAAAATATTATTACTGCACTACCATTCTAATCCCATAATTACGTTATGGGCTCCTTCTTATTATGAGCCCGTTAGTTTTCCATGTTTAAGATATACAATGTCCATTAATTAATTAAGTTACTGACAACTCCATTAATTAATATCTCATTCTAGAGTAGTACCACTCAACCTCATTATCATGCCGAAATAAATCCACCTGCAAGGTTTACATGATAATCCTTATGAGCTCCTCAAGGGGACATTATCAACCTATATCGGACACGGATTCCTTCTACAATCAACAGCACACCATAGAGACATCAATATTTCCCAACTCACCAAGTTTTTTGATTTAATTATATGTAAATCTCACCCATTGATGAATTAAAGAAATACATACTACCTTACGTGTCGAGGTTATTGTATATGGATTAAGAGCACGAACATTCATAATAACTGAGATCAAGTTATCCTATATAGTCAGTATAAGTTGAATGATCTCAAGCGGTCCTATTCAATACACACAAAGTGCACTAATGTGATTTTATAGTCAAGACAAACTAATACCAAATCACACTAGAATCATCCCGATAGAGAGTCCCCATCTATCTCGGTTGTGAGCATCTGTTTATACTTTATAAGGAAATCGATAATATGATCTTCCGTGTGTTGTCGCACAACATATTATCTACATTATAAAGTAAGTGGACTATTGCATCGGACATATAAATAAATTATAAAATACAATCATTTGATCATATGATTCTCATTTCAAATAAATTGTTATAATATTGTTCATACAAAAAGCTAGACTTTTAGTATACAATCCAACACATACAACACAAATACACATCCCCACTATATATTGACTATACATTAAAATATTACATCTGTCAACCAATTAGACATTAAAATACAATATTCTTTAGTCTCTGTACAAATAATAAACTTAACATTATTTGGTGATAGAGGAAGTATTTTATAAGTATATAGTTTTTTTCTTTTTTCTACACATAAAATTAATGATTCTTTTTTAAAATATTCCCTCTGTCCGTTGGCTAGGGTCTCATTTTGTCTTTTTAGACGTCCAACCCCAAAATATTTCATTTCCATTTTTGAATATATGGGGACCATACGCATTATTGAGAAAACTAAAATATGAAAGATACACAATTAATATAATAATTATTTAATACACATTAAATAATACTCCCTCTATTCAACCTAAAGAGTCATTTTTTTCTATTTTGGGCGTCACACTCAAAAAGTTCACTTTCCTTTTTTACACACATGAGACCCATATACACCCACTAATATAATTAAAATATGGGGTCCACACTCTCACTAATACAATTATACAACTACCTACTACACCTTAAATAATATTATTACTTAATTTACGTAAAAAAAACCTTTAGTTGGAACGAAATTCCCATATAAAAAAACAAATGGTAACTTCGCAGGCATACGGAGGGAATATAACTATCTACCACATGTTAAAAGATTAAGAAATCAAAATTAAGGAATTAAAATCAAAACAAAAAACTTAAGGTGATTGGAAGTAAAAAATTCGTTAAGGGACAAAAAAATATCCCTTATAAATTTATAATATATTTATACTAATATTACAAATAATATAATCAAAACTTTTTAAATGTACTTTAGTGAATATTAAAGAAGAAAAAGTTCTTTTTGTTGAACGATATACGTCCCGCCATAATGATTACATTATACTAACTTAAGACGTAATATTAAAATAGTTATATTTTTTTTAAGATGAGACATACACGAAACAATTACTCCGTCCGTCTATTGCAAATATATCCGTTTGCTTTTTGCACGAAGATTAAGAATTATTATTATTTTATATAAAGTGGATAGTTGTATTAGTGGGGATGGGTAGGAAGTGGTGTGATATGTGTGGGTCCTTTTACTTAAAAGGGAATGTTAATACTTTAAGAGTGGACGACCCAAAATAGCAAAATAGATACGTCTGTGATGGACGGAGGTAGTATTATATTTCATAAGACTCACACACAACAATAATATAACTGCTACCATAATTTAAAATATTAATCTATCAATCTACTATACATTAAAATATTATATTTTTTAATCTCTGCGCAAACAATAAACGTAACTTCTTTAAATGGAACAAAGGAAGTATTAATTTCAAATTTTGGTTGCATATGAAAATCCAATTGATATATATATATATATATATATATATATATATATATATATAGGATTTAATATTTAATTTTGATAAATTCTCTTGTGAGACATTATATATGTGAGACGGTTTGTGAGACGTGTTAAAGTATGCCTATTATATACTTAAAGTATGCTTAATGTTGTTAAAATATGTTTTCTAAAATATGATAAATAATGAATTAAAGTATGATTTTATAGGGTGCTATAATATGATTCTTTATTGACATACTTTAACTATAAATAAGCATATTTTACCTATATAATAAGCATATTTTAGTAATTGATCAACCAGTCTCACAACCGCTCTTTAATTTTAGGATTATTGTGTATGTTATGTATTTAGTTTTTAACTGTCCTAAAATTTAAAACTCAATATTAATAGAGATAATTTCATACAATCAAATGATATATGCTTCTAAAAAGTATTAGAAATATAATTAACTGAAATATATGCTTAGGAAAAAGTAAAACACATAACCAAATAACTCATACATGCGACGTGCATAGCATCGAAAAATCTAGTATATGAAAAAGTAGCATCATCGTTGATCCACGAATTCACATGGTGTAGTCATTGCAATAATGTGGAAGTTCTTCTGTCCTTCGGCATCCTCCCAAAATAATTAATTATGGCATAGTGCTATTAATAATTAATTAAATGTATAAAATTTTTATTATGATTAAATATCTTAAATAAAGTTATAGTTTAAATAAATAATATATATGAGATAAATAAGATTATATATATTTATGAATAACAATCACATTTTTTAATAGAATGTGATTTGATAAAAATTTAATATTCTGATCTGGTCCTCTCTCCATCAATAAAAGAAACACAGTTTTATTATTTTTCTATCACTTAAAGTTTACGTACTGTGTCTGAAGAAAAGGTTGAGGAGAGAGAAACTAGTTCCCGACATAATTAGCAGGAACATAAGTCGTCTTAAGATAAATCTTCTCATCATTGGTATAAGATGTGAAAATCATGAATATCTAAGATTCATGCCAATTAATAAATTAATTATTTATGAAATTAGGCTTACAATATATGCTTAGGAAAAAGTAAAACACATAACCAAATAACTATACATACATGCGACTTGTCTTGAAAAATCTAGTATATGAAAAAGTAGCATCATCGTTGATCCACTGAATTCACATGATGTAATCATTGCAATAAGTCCTGCTCTGTGGCATCCTCCCATGGAATTAATGATATTTAATTATTCCTCTAGCTGGGTGCCCTTATTATTGTTGGATAGTAAACTTAATTTTGCATGTGAGATGACAAGAGAATACTATAATAATTGAGAAGATATGAGGTTCTAAAATGGTGGAGATAGTTATAGACTAGAAATTTCTAGTATGTATGGATATTAGGAGAATGAGAAAAAATGATCTAGAATAATGTAGTGAAAGAACACTCTAGAAAACACATGTGACCAAATTAGTGAAATATCTAGATTAATTAGGAGTTAATGTAGAATTATCTAGAATGCTTGAGAATCCACCACTGGATAGTATAAATAGGTGGATGGTGTAACATTTTGAAGTAGAAAAAATACAACCAAAAAGTTTAAAGTTTATCCCAAACCTTATTCTCTTCCTCAAATTCCTTTTATCACATTTTGTTCACCCAACTCACAAATTCCTACACCCGTCCACAAATACCTACACATATCCCTCCAACCTTATACTCCTACAAAGTGGTATCCGAGCCATAAGATCCTCCTATGAGAGATGGGTAGCAACCTTCAATCCTTTCAAGTCCCGTTGCTCAACAAGAGCAACTTTGATAATTGGAGTATCAAGATGAAGGCACTCCTAGGTGCTCATGATGTTTGGAAGATTGTAGAGAAAGGCTACGAGCAACAGGAAGATGAGGCGATACTATCTCAACAACTAAAGGATAAGTTGAGAGATTTAAGAAAGAGGGACAAGAAGGATCTCTTCCTCATCTACCAAGCTTTGGGAGATGATGACTTCGAGAAAATCTTGAGTGCAACTACCGCCAAGAAAGCATGGGACAAGCTCCAAGTATCATGCAAAGGAGCCGATCAAGTTAAAAAGGTACGCCTTCAAACTTTAAGAGGAGAATTTGAGTCTCTACATATGAAGGAGTCCGAATCTATTTCGGATTATTTTACAAGAGTTTTGGTGGTCTCTAATCAAATGAAAAGAAATGGTGAAAAATTGGAGGATGTTAGAATAAAGGAGAAAAAGTGAATCAGACGCTCTTTAAAAGTTTGGTTGGAAGTCTAAGGTACTTAACTTGTACGAGGCCAGATATTCTTTACGCAACAGGGCTTGTAAGTAGATTTATAGAGAATCCAACCACAACGCACTTGAAGGCGGCAAAGAGAATTCTTCGATATCTCAAAGGTACGCTCAAGTATGGCCTAATTTTTTCAAATACTAATAACTATGAGCCTGTGGACTATAGTGATAGTGATTGGGCTGGAGATAATGATGATCGAAAAAGTACAAGTGGATTTGTGTTCTTATGGGAGACACAGCCTTTACTTGAATGTCTAAGAAGCAACCGATAGTCACACTATCTACATTTGAAGCCGAGTACGTAGCCGCCACATCCAGTGTTTGCCATGCCATTTGGCTTAGGAGTTTGTTACGAGAGCTCGGATGGACACAAGAGAATCCTACGAGAATTTTTGTGGACAATAAGTCGACAATTGTATTGGCAAAGAACTCAGTATTCCATAATCGGGGTAAGCACATAGATACTCACTTCCACTACATCAGAGAATGCATAACGAAGAAAGAAGTTCAAGTAGAGTATGTGAAATCACAAGACCAAGTAGCCGACATTTTCACGAAGCCGCTCAAGTATGAAGAGTTCGCAAGACTCCGAAGTTTGCTTGGAATGCAAAATCAAGTTTATGAGAGGGTGTTGGATAGTAAACTTAATTTTGTATGTGAGATGACAAGAGAATACTAGAATAATTGAGAAGATATGAAGGTTCTAGAATGATGGAGATAGTTGTAGACTAGAAATTTCTAGTATGTATGGATATTAGGAGAATGAGAAAGAATGATCTAGAATAATGTAGTGAAAGAACACTTTAGAAAACACATGTGATCAAATTAGTGAAATATCTAGATTAATTAGGAGTTAATGTAGAATTATCTAGAATGCTTGAGAATCCACCATTGGATAGTATAAATAGGGATGGTGTAACATTCTGAAGTAGAAGAAATACAATCAATAAAGTTTAAAGTTTATCCCAAACCTTGTTCTCTTTCTCAAATTCCTTCTATCACATTTTGTTCACCTAACTCACAAATTCCTACACACGTCCACAAATACCTACACATATCCTTCCAACCTTATACTCCTACAATTATTGCCTTCCATCATCATTTTCACACTTTAATTTTACGTAAGCTGCATATTAGGAATAAAACTAATATGTAAGAATAAAGTATAACATCAAAAAATAATAAGTATTTTGTAGGGTTAATATCAAAATTAGTCCTGTAAGTATGACATTTTCCAACTTTAGTCCTTTATCATTTGTAATTCTCAATTTTAGTCATTTTTTGTCCAGTTCTAGTCCTTTTGGTCCAGTTTTGGTCTTTTTTTAAAATTTGGTCCTTTTTTGGTCCACTTTTGGTCCTAAATATATCCATTTTCGATTTTTGGACATTTTTTTACATAAAGGACTAAATTTGGACAAAAAGGACTAAATATGGACTAAAAGAACTAAAAGTGGACAAAAAAGGACCAAAATTAAGAATTGCAAACGATAAAGGACTAAAGTTGGAAAATATCATACTTACATGATCAATTTTGATATTTATCCTATTTTGTATAGAATTATGCTACAAAATGCCTCCAGGGGAAACCATATATAGACCAGTTACTTCAACGAGGGAATAATTAAACCGATATTGATGAAAATTCCAAAAGTAAACATATTTATATGTAGAAATTAAGGTGTAGCAAAAGAGATTGTATTAATGAGTGAGAGAAGTGTGAGATAGAAATGGATGGGGAAGGATATGCTTATATACGAGATGAATTGATAAGTGGAGAGCTAACTAGAGAATATATTAAAATTATTTTTCGTTCTATAATAAAAAGATACTCCATCCATTCAGCTAGCTTACACTTATGTCGAGCCCAATTCGACAATCTACACTGACCCTTCGCTTGACGAATTCCTAACTCTTCAATGTAGTAAGGTCAAACAAAAAAGGGGCCGCAACAAAAACTTCTTACAACCGGCTTTTAAGCCCAACACCCATCTACAAGCAAAGCTCAACACTTCGGAGATAAAGCCGGTTGACAGTAGGAATGTCCCAACTACCTTCGAAATCAAGAAATGATTTTGAGGATCGTCTGTTTGGTTCCCTTTAAAGCCGTGTGTTTTGCTTCTCTCAAACACCTTTTACCGCTATCATTCTGTAAACCTCTACTTTCTCTTTTTTCTTTTATCTTTAATAATATTATATCTAGTTTAAAAAAATAAAAATTTATTCATTTATTTTTGGTACGTGGATTAAAGTGTATAATAATTAAATGTGTAGTGGATTAAGAAGTAGTATAATATTTAAATGTGTAGTGGGTAGATGTTGTCACGCCTCAGTTTTTCAATAAATAGAAAGGGAGATTTATTCGCAATTCTTTGATAATATTAACCTTCAATGCGGGCGTGAACCTTAAAATAAAAATAATTAAATATCATAAACAATGAAAATTATACAAAAGTATATCAACAGAAATTATATAAAAAGATTTTCACACAACGCATTAATTATAAAGCTTTCAAACAACGCATCCGCCCTGATTTGCCATCGCAACTCAACCTGAAAAGGGTTTGGAGTGGAAGGGGTGAGAGTGTGAAATACACTCAGTGGGTTAACTTAAATGATTGCACAGTTAAAAATAAATATGCATGTCAAATATACCATAAAATGTAACATATGCCATTTAATAAAATAATTTGCACATTGCCGTTCGATAACTCAATGAAAATATTTTAGACAGAATCGTCATCCAATAACTTGTGTTAGTTGGTCCATGCGCACCGGGTAGTCACCCCAATACGATGTTAGCATACTTTGAAATACATTTTAGTACTGAACCGATGTAGCCAGTAACTTGTGTTAGTTGGTCTGTGCGCACCGAGTCGTCACCCCGTACGATGTTAGTAGGAAAATATTTGTCATCAAACTAAAAGCATGCATGACACATAACATGATATATCAGTAATACATATCACATCTTAACATAACAATCTTGACATAAAATGTAGCACTCGATAAAGAGTGAAAGTTACCCCCATCTTGAACTTTATTGGAAATTGTAGAGTGGACAAGGTTTGCTCTTCGGTCTCAGAAATTCTTGAAAATGATTTACTAATTTTATTACAAATATAAAATAAAGATTTTTCACTTAAAATGATAATTATAATAACACTTAATATAAAAATATTAAACTTTAAATTAATATAAAATAAATAAAATAAATAAAATAAGAACATGAGCATAGCTACTGCAGTCGACCATGTGGTGTTTAAATAGAAAGTTCTATTTATTTAATATTATTAATAATTTATAAATTGCAATCAAGTCCATGCATTATATTAAATTCTCATTTAAACTTAACATAAACTTTAAACTTATTTCAAAATGACCCAACTTGATTACAAAATGACCCAACTTGAGTTATGCAACTCCGTTTTAAATTTTGAAAATACCGTTGGAATCCTCGTGAGGTGAGGATCACATCAGTATCAATTTTGTATCAAAATATTGAAGTTTAGAAAATATGCAATTATACCGTGAAGAGGTTTTCTTTGTAAATCTTTCGTTTTACGTCAAAACTCAAAACTAATCATACCTTTGTGACCCTCGTGAGTAGAGCTTCAAAACGGACTATAATATCATAGCTAACTCACACGAAACAAAATCTACCATTAAAGGGATTGAAATTTTGACGGAGCTTTTCTAGCTCAAAATGACATCTATTTTATAAAAGAATTATATATTTGGAATCTACTCTAGACGAATATTTTGATATATAATAGGATAAGAATAAAACACAAATAAATAAATTACTAAAAGAGCAGTGAGTGTTAAAGTTTATATATATACGTGTGTTTACATATATGTATATATATATTGTGTGTGTAAAGATGGTAGTAGTATATATACACACACATGTGGAAAACTTGGTGGCAAAGTTTGAACACACCATCTCAAATGTCATTATCCTTATCCAAAATCATTAATTCTTATCCAAAACACACACACCCACTTGCACAGTCACATGCATATCAACACCTCATTACATATATTATTAATATTATTAGTATTATTATAATTATATAATATATAATAATTAAATATAATATATATATATATATATATAATACAATTTTATTAAAAAAATAAAATTTACGAAAATATAGATTATGAAATATTGGGTGTTACAATCTATCCCTCTAAAAATAATATCGTCCTCGAAATTCAGAAAAAAAAACTTCTCAATTTTAAAGAATTTGAATAAATAATAATAAAATAAATACTTGTATACCTTGAATCTGACATTGTGTACCAAGTGGATGCATAGCGATTATCATAAGAAAATCATTTTATTAATAAAAACATAATATGTAAATAAATTATTTTGAAAATACAATTCCATAGGAACGTAAACTTGTAAATAATTTATTTTGAAAATACGAGTCCACAAAAACATAAACTCATAATTTATTTTAAAAATACGAGTCCACAGAAATGTAGACCCGCTCTGATACCATCTGTCACGTCCCAGCTTTTCAATAAATAGAAAGGGAGATTTATTCGCAATTCTTTGATAATATTAACCTTCAATGCGGGCATGAACTTTAAAATAAAATAATAAAATATCATAAATAATGAAAATTATACAAAAATTTATCAATAGAAATTATATAAAAAGATTTTCACGTAGCGCATTAATTACAAAGTTTTCAAATAATGCATCCGCCCTGGTACGCCGTCGCAGTCTCAACCTGAAAAGGGTTTGGAGTAGAAGGGGTGAGCGTGTGAATTACACTCAGTCGGTTAACTTAAATGATTGCACAGTTAAAAATAAATATGCATGCTAAATATAACATAAAATGTAACATATGCCATTTAATAAAATAATTTGCACATTGTCGTTCGATAACTCAATGAAAATATTTTAGACCGAATCGTCATCCGATAACTTATGTTAGTTGCTCCGTGCGCACCGGGTCATCACCCCAATATGATATTAGCATAATTTGAAATACATTTTAGTACTGAACCGACGTAGCCAGTAACTTGTGTTGGTTGGTCTGTGTGCACCGAGTCGTCACCCCGTACGATGTTAGTAGGAAAATATTTGTCATCGAACTAAAAGCACACATGACACATAACATGACATATCAGTAACACATATCATATCTTAACATAGCAATCTTGACATAAAAATGTAGAACTCGATAAAGAGTGAAAGTTACCCCCACCTTGAACTTTATTGGAAATTGTAGAGTGGACAAGGCTTGCTCTTCGATCTCAAAAATCCTTGAAAACGATTTACTAATTTTATTACAAATATAAAATAAAATTTTTTCACTTAAAATAATAATTATAATAACAATTAATATAAAAATATTAAGCTTTAAATTAATATAAAATAAATAAAATAAAAAAATAAGAACATGTGCATAGCTACTGCAGTCGACCATGTGGTGTTTAAATAGAAAGTTCTATTTATTTAATATTATTAATAATTTATAAATTGCAATCAAGTCCCTGCACTCTATTAAATTCTCATTTAAACTTACCCTAAACTTTAAACTTATTTCAAAATGACCCAACTTGATTACAAAATGACCCAACTTGAGTTATACAACTCCGTTTAAAATTCTGAAAATACCGTTGGAATCCTCGTGAGGTGAGGATCATATCAATACCAAATTGTATCCAAATATTGAAGTTTTGAAAATATGAAATTATACCGTGAAGTGGGTTTATTTGCAAATCTTTCGTTTTACGTCAAAACTCAAAACTAATCATACCTTTGTGATTCTCGTGAGGAGAGCTTCAAAACGGACTATAAATCAAAGCTAACTCACACTGAAATAAAATCTGCCATTAAAGGAATTAAAACTTTTACGGGGCTTTTCTAGCTCAAAATGACATCTATTTTATAAAAGAATTATATATTTGAAATCTAAGCTTCGAGACGAACATTTTGATATATAATAGAATAAGAATAAAACACAAATAAATGAATTACTAAAAGTGCAGCGTGTGTGAAAGTTTATATATATACGTGTGTTTACATATATGTATATATATTGTATGTGTGAAGATGGTAGTAGTATATATACATACACATGTGGAAAACTTGGCGGCAAAGTTTAAATACACCATCTCAAACGTCATTATCCTTATCCAAAATCATTAATTCTTATCCAAAATTTTTTAATCCACTTGTACACACACCCACTTGCACACTCACATGCATATCAACACCTCATTACATATATTATTAATATTATTACTATTATTATAATTATATAATATATAATAATTAAAATATAATATATATATATATAATACAGTTTTATTAAAAAATAAAATTTACGAAAATATAGATTATGAAATATTGGGGTGTTACAATCTATCCCTCTAAAAATAATTTCGTCCTCTAAATTCAGAAAAAAAAAACTTCTCAATTTTAAAAAATTTGGATAAATAATAATAAAATAAATACTTATATACCTTGAAGCTGACATTGTGTACCAAGTGGATGCATAGCGAGTATCATAAGAAAAACATTTTATTAATAAAAACATAATATGTAAATAAATTATACCATCTGTCACGCCCCAGTTTTTCTAATTAAATATAAATGGAGATTTATTCGCAATTCTTTGATAATATCATCCTTCAATGCGGGCGTGAGTCATAAAATAAAATATCATAAACAATGAAAATTATACAAAAGTATATCATTAGAAATTATATAAAGAGATTATGTCATAGCTCATTAATTAAAAAGCTCTCACGCAATGCATCCGCCCCTGGTACGCCGTCGCAGCCTCAACCTGAAAAGAGTTTTGAGTGGGAGGGGTGAGCGTGTGAAATACACTCAGTGGTTAACTTAAATGATTGCACAGTTAAAAATTAATATGCATGCCAAATATACCATAAGATATAACATATACCAATTTTAATAAAATAATTTGCACCTTGTCGTTCGATAACTCATTGGAAATATTTTAGATCGATTCGTCATCCGATAACTTGTGTTAGTTGGTCTGTGCGCACCGGGCCATCACCCCAGTACGATGTTAGCATACTTTGAAATACATTTTAGTACTGATCCGACGTAGCCAGTAACTTGTGTTAGTTAGTATGTGTGCACAGAGTCGTCACCCGTACAAGTGTTAGTAGAAAATATTTGTCATCGAACTAAAAGCACACATGGCACATAACATGGCATATCAGTAACACATATCAAATCTTAACATAGCAATCATGACATAAAAATAAACACTCGGTAAAGAGTGAAAGTTACCCCACCTTGAACTTATTGGAAATTGTAGAGTGGACAAGGCTTGCTCATCGATCTCAGAAATTCTTGAAAATGATTTACTAATTTTATTACAAATATAAAATAAAAATTTTTCATTAAATAGAATTATTATAATTAACGTAGACCCGTTCTGATACCATCTGTCTCGCCCCAGTTTTTCAATAAATAGAAAGTGAGATTTATTTGCAATTCTTTGATAATATTAACCTTCAATGCGGGCGTGAACCTTAAAATAAAAATAATAAAATATCATAAACAATGAAAATTATACAAAAGTATATCAATAGAAATTATATAAAAAGATTTTCACACAGCGCATTAATTATAAAGCTTTCAAACAACGCATCCACCCCGGTACGCCGTTGCAGCCTCAACCTAAAAAGGGTTTGGAGTGGAATGGGTGAGCGTGTGAAATACACTCGGTTGGTTAACTTAAATGATTGCAAAGTTAAAAATAAATATGCATGTCAAATATACCATAAAATATAACATATGCCATTTAATAAAATAATTTGCACATTGTCGTTCGATAACTTAATGAAAATATTTTAGACCGAATCGTCATCCGATAACTTGTGTTAGTTGGTCCGTAGGCACCGGGTCGTCACCCCAATACGATATTAGCATACTTTGAAATACATTTTAGTGCTGAACCGACGTAGTCAGTAACTTGTATTAGTTGGTCTGTGCGCACTGAGTCGTCATCCCGTACGATGTTAGTAGGAAAATATTTGTCATCGAACTAAAAGCACACATGGCACATAACATGACATATCAGTAACACATATCACATCTTAACATTGCAATCTTGACATAAAAATGTAGCACTCGATAAAGAGTGAAAGTTACCCCCACCTTGAACTTTATTGGAAATGGTGGACAAGGCTTGCTCTTCGATCTAAAAAATTCTTGAAATGATTTACTAATTTTATTACAAATATAAAATAAAGATTTTTCACTTAAAATAATAATTATAATAACACTTAATATAAAATATTAAACTTTAAATTAATATAAAATAAATAAAATAAAAAATAAGAACATGGGCATAGCTACTTCAGTCGACCATGTCGTGTTTAAATAGAAAGTTCTATTTATTTAATATTATTAATAATTTATAAATTGTAATCAAGTCCCTGCATTATATTAAATTCTCATTTAAAGTTAACCTAAACTTTAAACTTATTTCAAAATGACCCAACTTGATTACAAAATGACCCAACTTGAGTTATACTACTCCATTTGAAATTCCGAAAACACCGTTGAAATTTTCGTGAGGTGAGGATCACATCAGTACCAATTTTGTATCAAAATATTGAAGTTTAGAAAATATAAAATTATACCGTGAAGTTAGTTTTTTTGTATATCTTTCGTTTTACATCAAAACTCAAAACTAATCATACCTTTGTGATCCTCGTGAGGAGAGCTTCAAAACGGACTATAATATCAAAGCTAACTCACTGAAACAAAATCTGCCATTAAAGGGATTGAAACTTGGACAGAGCTTCTCTAGCTCAAAATGACATCTATTTAATAAAAGAATTATATATTTGGAATCTACGCTTCGAGACGAATATTTTGATATATAATAGGATAAGAATAAAACACAAATAAATGAATTACTAAAAGAGCATTGTGTGTGAAAGTTTATATATACGTGTGTTTACATATATGTATATATATTGTGTGTGTGAAGATGGTAGTAGTATATATACACACACATGTGAAAAACTTGATGGCAAAATGATGAGTGTGTAAATTCACAAGTTTGGCGCTATGTTTTGTGCTAGTTTTGGAGAGTTTTGATGTGGAAATAGGTGGAAAACCTATATATATTGTGAATTAGCATGAATCAGGTGTTAGTGGAGCTATTTGAGTGTTTTCTTAGCAAAAACGGAGTGAAAGAGCCAAGAATCGAAGAGACGGAGTCGAAGCCACGCGAACCGCCCAAGAATTAGGTGGGTTCGACCTGGCTGGAGGAGGGTTCGACCTCTCCAGCAGGTCGAACCAACGTTGCTGAACGTGCAGAGATGGATTCGACCACGACTCGGCTGCTTCGACCTGGCCATCAGGTCGAACCATGGTCGAACCAGTTTGCAAGAAAGAGGATTCGACCACGACGTTTGAGTTCGACTTGCCAGTTGGTCGAATCGGGAGCGGGAGTTGTCCAGTGCTGAGGTTCGACCTGAGGTTCGACCAAGGCCTAAGTGGTTCGACCTGTCCAGAAGGTCGAACCTTTGCAGAATTCTTCCAGTAGCGGGGTTCGACCTGGGGTTCGACCTGTGGCCAGGGATTCGACCTGTTTAACGTGGTCGAACCTGTTTGCGAGAACTTACTTTATCCGGATTTTCGAGGCCGAAACGCGTGAGATCACTTAGAAAGCCCATTCCAAGCCCTAGAGACGTGATTACAAGTATAAAAGGAGGCTCATACAGAGAATAAAGAGAGCTTTTGATCGTCAATCGTAAGAGAGACATGAGTAGAGGTGGTGATCCATCCGGAGGACTGTGACAGAGGTTCGCTGAAGGTTCAAGTAAGAATGATAAATCTAACCATGATTGTTCCTAGATCAATCATGGGCTAGAACCACCTTAGTAGTTCTAGGGTTATGAAAGTTTCATGATGTAATTCGTGTTTCGTGTGTAAAACTCCGTACAACACTACATGTGGTTTGTTTTATATAAGATTGCATATTTAATCCATACTCATAGTCGTTTTGTGCATCAATGATCGTTGTGTAGAGTCTGAATACATAACATGGTTATTGATTGAGTGCGTTCACTACTGAGCAGGGTTTATTTTTATAATTCTAAGTGAAGGGATTCCGAAGTATTATTAGAACTGTCTTATATGAATATTCATGAATTGAATTAAATTCGGGTTGATGAATAGGATGAAAAGTATAACTTTATAGTACCTAAAAAGGGAGATCAAATCGAGTTAGATTCTAGACGTAGAAGATAATTGATTATGATAGTACCTAGAAAGGGGGGTGAAGCATATCTCTTGCTCCGATGTTATTCACACGTGTCAAGCGCATATTTACTTGTGTCTATAGAGTAAACTTGCATGATCTAGTGATGCGTCCACAAACCACAGGGCAGAGTCGGACACCATCACATGAAAATATGAATTGCTAGTGAAACTGGATGACCCGACGAACTACCTATTATTCTTATTGATCACAACTCACTTTTATATACTCTTGCTATTTCTTTTTGTTATTTCAATTAGAAGTTATTATCCATTAAATCTGTTCAACTACCAAACATAGTCTAAAATATACTAGAGGAATATAAAATTGATATTTATCCGTCCCGTGGGTTCGATATTATAACTTGGTCATCTTCGTGACTACAATTGATATCCTTATACTTGAGGATTAATTTGTGTGTTGAGAAAACCCCTATCAAGTTCTTGGCGCCATTGCCGGGGACGGCGTAAAATATCTTTTTTGTGTTATTTCTAGTTTATTAGGACTATTTATCTTGTTTTGTTGTTTTCTTTCTTATTCGTTTTAGGTGTATGCTCACAAGATCAAAGAAAGGTAATCTTGAACCGTATAATCCTGAGATTGGAGCATCATCAAGAAAGAAGAAGAAGAAGAAGAGCAAGGCAAAGACAATAGACCCAACTGAAGCTCTAAATTTTGGAGTCGAGGTTGACGAGCAGATTTCGCAAGTGATTGAGGCTACAACTGAAGTTAATTTGGAAGTAGAAACAGTCAACATGGCAGCGAATCCGGATAATCTAGCCATCCGAGAGGTTTTCAGAAATAATGGGGCTGGAAATTATGAGCTTTTAGGAGCAAGGGGAACTAACACAGCGTTCGATCTTCATCCTGCTCTTATTAGCATGATAGAAAGAAACTCTTTTTCAGGAGGGTCTTTCGAGGATCCGCAGCAGCATCTGAACAAGTTCTTGGGCTATGCAAGTACTCAAAAAGACGTAGGAGAACATGAAGATGCTAGGAAGATCCTTTTGTTCAAATTCTCGCTTACTGAAAAGGCGAGGGATTGGTACGATACTATTAACGCAGCTGAGTGCACCACGTGGGAGCAATTGAAGTTAAGATTCTTGGAGAGATATATGCCACCTTCAAAGGTGTTTAAGATGAAGCAGGATATTAACCAATTTGCTATCAGTGGAGGTGAGAAATTTCATGAAGCTTGGGATAGATTCAAGGACATGCTCAGGAAGTGTCCTCAACATGGGTTATCTAAAGCCCAATATATCAGTATATTTTATAATGGATTGGACTGTGAATCAAGAGTGCTACTTGATGCTTCTTCTAATGGAGCATTGCTTACAAAGTCATCCGTTGAGGCCGAGAGATTGTTTGAAGACATATCGATGAATTCGAGGGATTGGCCTACTGATAGAGTTAGAGGTACGTATGTTCTTGGAAAGGTAACTCAGGTTGAACAAGCAATGGTGAAAACAAAGAGAGAGGATGAGATCGTTTCGAGCTTGTCCAATATCAACAAGCTACTTGAGTCTCAACAGAAGCAGATCAGCGAGATATCTCAACGAGTGCCAATCATGTAGCAAGAGATGATGAATAATGGAACCATCCAAGAAGAATTGGAGGAAGCAAATTACGCCATGGGTCAAAGTATTCAAGGAACGAGGTACCCAAATCAAGGAAACCGAAACTACCAAGGGAACTATCGAGGGAACTTTAATAATCGTGGTCCATCTGGTAGTTATCAACAGCAACAAAGGAGGCCTGAATTTTCATGGAGCAATACGAACAATGCAGTGCAACTTCCGATGGGTGTTGATCCGGGAGAAAAGGTGGAAGAATGGAAGCCTGGTTTCGAGGATACTGTGAACCGGTACATGGTAAAGAATGATGAAAGAGTGAACCGCCTTGAGGCAAAGCTTGAGAAAAAGATTGATGATCACCACAGAGATTTGTCCACTCAAGTGAAAGATCTCACATTGTTGATGGGTACAATTGCAGAAAATGTGAACAAATTGACTCAAACTGTAGGATAAGGGAAGTTTCCGTCTCAAAGTATAGAGAATTCGAAGTCGTGTAATGCCATCACACTGAGGTCGGGAACGCAGTACGAGGGACCGATGAGGCCGGAATCAAAGTTGGAATTTTCTAAGCCTCGGTTCGACCAAAATTCAGAGGGTTCGACCTGGCATCCAGGTCAAACCATGGTCGAACCTCATCGGCCAGAGCACTCTGTTTTGACACAGGAGCGATTCGACCAACACGCAGAGGGTTCGACCAACTTTTCAGGTTGAACCCAGGTCGAACCTCATCGGCCAGAGCACTCTGTTTTGACGCAGGAACGGTTCGACCACGATCAAAATGGTTCGACCAACTCTTCAGGTCGAACCCAGGTCGAACCGAAGGATAGAGATTATACAGTGAAGTGGTTCAACCAAGGGGGCAGTGGTTCGACCTCCAATGCTGGTCGAACCCAAGTGAACCTCTGGAGCAGAATGAGATCAGTTTTCCAGGAGAGAGGTTCGACCAATACACTCCTGGTTCGACCTCTCAAACTGGTCGAACCCTAGTCGAACCTCGCCGAAATGTTTTGATTGATGCACCTGTTGTTCCTTTTGATGTTGATGCAACTCCAGTGGTACGGAATGAGCAAAGTACCGACATAATAGCTGAAAAAAAATGGGAAAGAGCTAAGCGATTAAGAGCCGAAAAGGAGAAAGCGGAGAAGGTTGATCGTGATGAATGGGGGATTCCCAAAACAAAGATACCTCCACCATTTCCCTACAAGCTAGTGAAGAAGGGGTTGGAAGAAAAGTTCAAGAAGTTTTCAGAGATAATGAATAAGATAAGCTTGAACATCCCTTTTTCAGAGGCAATCATGGAGATGCCATATTATTCTCGATTCCTTAAAGACATATTGATGAAGAAGCGAAGCTTAACCGGAGTTGAAACGGTAAACTTATTTGAGAATTGTAGCTCAATTATTCAAAAGAAGTTGCCACCAAAGATGAAAGATCCGGGGAGCTTTACTATTCTATGTGAGATCGGGAAGGGGCCAGCACGACGAGCTTTGTGCGATCTAGGGCCAAGCATTAATTTGATGCCGTTGTCCATCTTTCAGAAGCTTGGTTTGGGGGAGCTGACCCCGACAACTGTTGCTCTCCAATTGGCTGATAGATCAATGACGTTTCCGAAAGGTGTTGTTGAAGATGTTCTTGTAAAGGTGGAGAAGCTAGTCTTTCCTGTGGATTTCCTTGTACTAGAAATGGATGATGACAAGGATAATGTTCCTTTAATTTTGGGGAGGCCATTCCTTGCTACAGCTGGAGCTATGATAGATGTTCGGAAGGGAGAACTGAAGTTGAGAATGGACAAAGAAGAAGTACTTTTCAACTTGGACAAAGCAATGAAGATGCCAATGGAGTCCCAATGTTATAGTATTGACGTGGTGGAGGAGATTGTGAAGGAGGATATGTCTCTGATCTTGTCAAAGGATCCTCTTGAGACATGTTTGATGGAGTCTCTTACTTATCCCACTACGGAGCTTGACGGACTTTCTAACGAGGTATGTATTGAATTTCTTGAAAACTTACTTACTTTGGGTGATGACAGGTTTGCATTGGAAAGAAATAATGTGGAAGAAGTCAAATGGACTAGGAAGTACTTGCCTTTGGATAACGAAAACACTCCAGTGGAGAAAAGAAAAGAGGAGTTGAAACCATTGCCGGACCACTTGACGTATGCTTTCCTTGGTGATAATGCACAATATCCGGTAATTGTATCTTCTTCCCTTAATGATGATCAACTTGAGGAGTTATTAGATGTCTTAAGGAAGTACAAGTCTGCAATAGGGTGGTCACTTGATGATTTGAAAGGTATTAGTCCTTCGTATTGTATGCATCGGATTAGGTTGTTGGATGAAGCCAAAGCTAGTGTTCAGAATCAGCGTAGGGTGAATCCCGCAATTCAAGAGGTGATAAGGAAGCAAATTCTTATGTGGTTGGATGCTGGAATTATATATCCTATTAGTGATAGTCCCCATGTGAGTCCATTGCATGTAGTTGCTAAAAAGGGGGCATAACTGTAGTGAAAGCTGAGGATGGAAAAGCTATAGCCACGAGGATTCCTACGGGATGGCGTACATGTGTGGATTACAGGAAATTAAATGAGAACACGTGTAAGGACCACTTTCCTCTTCCGTTTATGGATCAAATGTTGGATCGTCTTGCAGGGTATGAGTTTTATTGTTTCTTGGATGGATACTCGGGGTATAATCAAATCATGATTGCTCCCGAGGATCAAGAAAAGACCACTTTTACTTGCCCCTATGGGACTTTTGCTTTTAGGAAGATGCCGTTTGGAATGTGTAATGCGCCTGCTACTTTTCAGGGATGCATGATGGCGATTTTTGATGGTTTGATAGAGAAGATCATGGAAGTATTCATGGACGATTTTTCAGTCTTTGGTTCTTCTTTTGATATGTGTTTGTCTAACCTTGCTGTTGTTTTGAAGAGGTGTCAAGAAACTAATCTTGTCTTGAATTGGGAGAAGTGCCTCTTCATGGTGAAGGATGGGATTGTTCTTGGGCATCATATTTCCGCAAAGGGATTACAAGTAGATCGTGCTAAAGTGGTGGCAATTGAGAAGCTTTCACCACCGACAAATGAAAGAGGAGTGCGGTCTTTCCTTGGACACGCCGGTTTTTACAGGAGATTCATTAAAGACTTCTCAAAATACTCTAAGCCCTTATCTCATTTACTTGAAAAGGATATTCCTTTTGTGTTTAATGATGAGTGTCTAACAGCTTTTCAAGTTTTGAAGGAGGCGCTTATTACTGCCCCTATCTTGATCACACCGGACTGGACTCAACCGTTTGTACTTATGTGTGATGCAAGTGATGTAGCACTTGGTGTGGTGCTCGGGCAGCTAAGGGAGAAGAAGTTCTGCGCCATTTACTACGCGAGTAAGACTTTCGATGCGGCACAGAAGAATTACACGGTGACTGAAAAGGAGTTTTTGGCTGTTGTGTATGCATTCGATAAGTTTCGTCAGTATTTGGTTGGCATGAAGACGATTGTGTATACGGATCACTCAGCGATTCGTTATTTGATGGAGAAGAAGGAGACGAAGCCTAGGATTATAAGGTGGATTCTACTACTGCAGGAGTTTGACTTGGAGATTCGGGATAAGAAAGGAACAGAAAATATTTTGGCGGATCACTTGTCAAGGTTGGAGACTAGGGAGCATTGTGATAATTCTTTCGAGTATATTGAAGAGATGTTCCCTGATGAGAAGATCATGGATGTGGCTGTTGAAGGTACCGAGCGAGCATGTGTGGTTGCAGCGTAAGGTATGGATCCATGGTACGCGGATTATGTTAATTACATTGTCATTGGAGAAATTCCAAGGGATCTCAACCGATATCAACTTGCGAAATTTCGGAGGGAAGTTGAGACATTTATATGGTATGATCCGTTTGTTTACAAGATTTGTACAGATTCTATTGTCCGAAGATGTGTACCCGAGATGGAAATGGAAAGTGTGTTGGAGTTCTGCCATGCACAACCGAATGGGGGGCATTTCGGAGCGCAAAAGACTGCAGCTAAGTTACTTCAATCTGCTCTTTATTGGCCTATATTGTTTAGACATAGTGAGAGCTATGTGGCGTCTTGCGATAGATGTCAGCGCATGGGTAATATAGGTAGGAGAGATGAGATACCATTGCAGCCTAGCATAGTCGTGGAGATATTTGATGTATGGGGGATCGATTTTATGGGGCCTTTTCCCCCGTCAAATGGGTTTCTCTACATTTTTCTTGCGGTGGATTATGTTTCGAAGTGGGTGGAAGCGATTCCTACTCGTGTTAATGACTCGAAAGTTGTTTTATCTTTCCTGAAGAAACATATTTTTGCCCGTTATGGAGTTCCTAGAGCATTAGTTAGTGATGGAGGTTCTCACTTCGTCAATAAATTTCTGGAGAAGGTGCTTAAGGATTATGGTGTTAAGCATAGGGTTACTACACCCTATCATCCGCAAGCGAATGGGCAGGCAGAGGTCTCCAACCGTCAAATAAAGCAGATTCTGGAGAAAGTGGTAGGAACTAATAGAAAGGATTGGGCTATGAAGCTTGATGATGTGTTATGGGGGTTCCGGACCGCTTACAAGACGGTGTTAGATATGTCACCGTATCAAATTGTCTATGGGAAGCCGTGCCACTTACCTGTAGAAATTCAACACAAAGCATTTTGGGCTTTGCGACGCTTGAACTTGACCCTTAAGGATGTGAAGGAGTTGAGGATAACTCACATGAATCAATTGGATGAGTTTAGGAGTCGTGCTTACAAGAATTCAGAGAATTATAAGGAAAGAATGAAGAGGTGGCATGATTCTAAGATCTCATACAAGGAGTTCAAGCAAGGAGATGAGGTACTACTTTTTAACTCTCGTTTGAAGCTTTTTGCAGGCAAGTTGAAGTCTAAATGGACGGGGCCGTTCATGATTCATCGAGCCTTAGGAGGGGGGAGTTTTGAGCTTATTGACAAAGATGGAGACGTTATCACGGCGAATGGGCATCGGTTGAAGCATTATAGGTCGCCGGATGATGCGTGTGTTATTTTTGATGATACCTTGATCTGATTTGGTACCGTCGTGACTCTACAACGTTAAACTTGAGCGCTTGTTGAGAGCTTACTCTTCCGTTTTATTGCTTTATTTCTTTTGTGTGAGTAAGAAATTTTTATATTTAAGATGCTTACTAATCGGCAATTACATCTCTTTTTAAACTTAGTTTCGACTTACGTTTTTACTAAGTTTGGGGGGTGTGATGTTATTACCTCATTGAAGCATTAAGAGTATAATCTTTTCTTTGTATTGTTTGTTAGGGGAGTTGGTTTTTGCGGCTATATTGAAATTTTAATCGATTTTAATGTGACGATTTTTTACAACTTGCCTAATGTTCAGTGGTTTTTGGTTGTGTTTTCTTTTACGGAGATACTCATGAATGATGTTATGTGGAATAATTTTTGAAGTTGTGCTCTAGATTGTACCTAATGAAGTTGTGTTGAAGCTTGAAGTATATAGTGAATGAAGAACACTCAGTTTTGGAAATTAGGAGGAAGGTTCGACCAACACTAGGAGTGGTTCGACCAGAGCCAGAGGTCGAACAAAAGCAGAGGAAGTCGAACCGGCATCGAAAGCTGTCCAGAGAGGAGGTTCGACCAAAGCCATAGTTGTTCGACCTGATCAGGAGGTCGAACCTATGGTCGAACCTGTCAGTTGGAAGCACTCTGTTTTCCAGAAGAGGGGTTCGACCAATTCAAGGAAGGTTCGACCTGTTTAGCAAGTCAAACCCCTGGTCGAACCGAGAAGATCATTTGTCCAGAAGAGAGGTTCGACCTCGTCATTCATGGTTCGACCTGTTCAGGAGGTCGAACCAAGCCAGGTACGCGTTTAAGTTCGATTTTTCAGAGGGGTTCGATCACTTTTTCGAAACACCAAACCTCGAACCCTCTTCGAACCTCTACACCCTTGCACAAATTCTTCAATTACACTTGATTTCACACCGATTACACAACACTACACCTTGAATTTTCAATTCGGTCGCGGACTTGGGCGAATTTTGTCGCGAGTTAGGGCTAAAATCACGATTTTTGGTTGTTGTGTGTTCTCGATCGGTTGTTCACCATGGGCAAGTCACAAGGTATGTTTTTCCAACTCAATTACTCTAGGATTGAAGGTTTAGGTAAGAAATTCGATGTGAATAAGAGGATTGATGTTGAGTATGGTTGAATTTCATGGTGAATGTTGATATTATGATTTGTTTCATATGAATTCTTGTTTCTTGGTTTTTGGTTGATTGATTATTGATGGAACTTGGATTTTTATGTGGATTGATCAAGGATGTAGAACATATCATAGAATGAGCATGTTGATTTGGTTTGAAATTGATGAAATTGAAGTAGTTCATTGAGGGAAACATGTTGAATTTTTGATTGAATTGCTTGAATTGATTAATGCATGTTTGTTGGTTATGTTTTGATGATTAAAGAAGGTGTGATTGAAGATGTTTTGAGCATGTTGAATAAGCAAGTGGTGTTGGGATGATAGTTTGTGTGAATATGCATTGATGCTTGAAGTCTTGAGTAGAGTATGTGATGTGCTAGTAAAATACTTGCTTTCTTGTCTTGTTGGTTGGATTGAAGTATTTGTTTTCAGGAAAGGGACAAGGACCAAGTAAAGGAAAAGGAAAGGCAGAGGAGGAAAGATCGAAGAAGAGGCATGACAGGCCTTCAAATTTGGACAAAGTAACAAGGAAACTGAGGCTACAAGATCGTTTACCCGATAACTTCAAGATTCGGATGCAAGATTGGGATGAGATTAAGGAGAAGTGGGAAGAAGTTTCAGACAAGATAGCTCGCACTTGATACCAAGATGATGAAGCGATGAGGATAATGAGAATAGGGGATGATATATTCTGGATGTTTGATCAAGTAGGGATCCGAAGATTCATGGAGTTGAAGAGGCCGACGTACTTCCATGTTACAGCGGAAGTAGTTTGCTCGTTTGAGATGGAGAAAGACCCGCTTGGATACCCTTATCGGTGTACATTTCAGCTTGGTGGAGTGAGTAGGAGATGGACGTCTGAGGATTTCAATGAGCTGTTTGAGACGCCTTTGGAGATCCCTCGTTTAGAAAATGCTGCATTCAGTGTAAAGCGGTTTTGGAGGGAGATCACTGGGGAGATTCGTGATTATAAGACCAGACAGGCTCGTGCTTCCGCAATAAAGAACCCAGTCTTGAGGTACATGGACCGCATCCTGAGCAACACGTTGTTCGCCCACTTGGAGGGGAGCGTTGTGTCTAGAGGAGAGCTATATGCCCTGTGGTGTATGCTGAATGGAGTGAAGTTCAATGTTGGAGCTTATTTTATTGCGCAGCTGAATCGATTCAAGACCATTGGTTTTCAAAAGGTGAATATTGGAGGGTTATTGACGATCGTGGCTGAGCATTACAACTTGGATCTCACCGGCATTACACCAGTAGAAGGAGAACCCGATTTGATGATGAGCACGTGCGCGAATGGAGGATTTGCCCATTTTAGAAATGGAGATTGGTTTTTCACGAGAGGTCTCAAGCCTTTCGAATTTATGTTCCCCTTCGACGTGAGCGACTTGACAACTATTCGGGAAGCAAGGAATAAGTTAATGAATTCTCTTGGACACACCGCTTTATTCGTGGCAGTGAAGTCGGGTGGTGATTGGAGAGCGGTAGCACAGATGTGTGCTGAGGGGAGGATGGCTGAGTTACAGCAGATCGTTGATCAAGGAGAGTTCCGTCCACCTCAGCCACAGCAGCCGGAAGAGGAGGATCAGGGAGATGAGCAGCCGGAGATGGAGATTCCGGAAGGAGAGCAGCATGATGCGCCTCAGCATGCTCCGGTACCGCAACAGCGGCGAGCAGTTCCAGGTACTAGGGAGCAGCTTCGCTTGATTCATGAGCAGCTGATCACGGTGGTAGCTGCACAGCAAGAGACGAATAGGCAGCTCGCGCTTGCTAATGCCAACTACGCCACGCTGAATGAAAGGTACTCTGCCTTGGAGGAGCGTGTTGGTAGAGTGAGTAGTCGAGTGGATATGATGGATAAGCACATTACCAGTCTGTGCCGAGCTGTGGAAAATAGAATGGATGAGGATGACGATGATGATGAGGATGATGATGCTCCTAGGGAGTAGTTTCAGGTTTTCTTTTGGCTTCTCCGATTCATCTTATCTCCCATTCTTCTTTTTATTTTTATAGATTGGGGTGTGATTCATGTGTGAGTGGCATGTACCTGTTATAATTGATCTTGTATCATTGTTTTGTATATGGGTTATTGAGTCTGTGCATTCATGTGTTTACGTGTTTATTTTCATTTAGAAAGAGCATGAATAATTTGTTAAGTATATGGAATTCATGAGGAATTGATTTTGATTATGTGCTATGAGGAGTATTAGGAATTGATTACCTATGTGAGGATTGGAGCCTTTATCATGATTAATCATGATAGTTTATTCTTGAGAGAATCATTCATATGAACGTATTCTAGAACTTGACTTGGAGTCTTGTGTGAAACTTACAATTGATGAAATATTAGGATATGATCTTAGGCCATTTTTGATTAATTGAGTCACTTAGCCAAATTTTACCTTTCCTAATGATTTTATAAATCTTTGGTAGCCCTGTTTGAGCCTTTTAAAAGTTTTTTTTTTTGGAAAGCCAAATATAAGAGCCTTAATTACCTTATTTGAGCTTTGAAAATACCCTATTCATTGGTAGAGAGAGTAAGGTGAATAAGTGTGGAAGAAACAAAGGGAAGATGGAATGAGGTTCAGTAAGAAAAGTGCATGGTTAAATCTTGTTAGGGATAGTGCCTGAAATTGGTATCCCGAAGTGCTTATACATGGGGCTTGAAGTTTTTAAGAAGTAGTCGAACGATGTTCGAGAAGGGTAGTGCTTATAACTGGTACCCGAGTTATTAAAAGAAGAATGATGTTGATGCAAGGAAGAGAAGGAAAATTGAAAATTGCAAGTGCAAGAGCAGAATTGGAGGAGAATATGAAGCCGAATGAGAAATCAAGAACCTCCAAGGTAACTCTCTACTAGTGTATTAAGTTACTATGACCAAATTTTTCTACCCTTTCTAAAGAGCCAACATTACAACCTAGAAACAAGTCCTTTGTGATCCTAGTATTAATCTAATGTAAGTTGATTTTTGAGACCTTTGCCAAGCTTATGGTTACGCGTGAATATGAATTGATATGAGTGTTATACTAGCCTATAGTGCCTCACGCACGAGCGAAAGAGAGTAAAGACTTATCTTGTCATTGAGATTACTTAGTACTCCGAATTGTGTGTGATTGGATTGATTTTACATGAGTGACATATTTGATGCAAGTAATTCTTGTTTGATTCAATGAAGTGGCATGGGTAATATGTGTTGTACTAGATCTTGTTGAATTATACACGACTCCTGTGGTTTAAATTGGTTGCCTCGGGACGAGCAACATGTAAGTTTGGGGGTTTGATGAGTGTGTAAATTCACAAGTTTGGCGCTATGTTTTGTGCTAGTTTTGGAGAGTTTTGATGTGGAAATAGGTGGAAAACCTATATATATTGTGAATTAGCATGAATCAGGTGTTAGTGGAGCTATTTGAGTGTTTTCTTAGCAAAAACGAAGTGAAAGAGCCAAGAATCGAAGAGACGGAGTCGAAGCCACGCGAACCGCCCAAGAATTAGGTGGGTTCGACCTGGCTGGAGGAGGGTTCGACCTCTCCAGCAGGTCGAACCAACGTTGCTGAACGTGCAGAGATGGATTCGACCATGACTCGGCTGGTTCGACCTGGCCATCAGGTCGAACCATGGTCGAACCAGTTTGCAAGAAAGATGATTCGACCACGACGTTTGAGTTTGACTTGCCAGTTGGTCGAATCGGGAGCGGGAGTTGTCCAGTGCTGAGGTTCGACCTGAGGTTCGACCAAGGCCTAAGTGGTTCGACCTGTCCAGAAGGTCGAACCTGTGCAGAATTCTTCCAGTAGCGGGGTTCGACATGGGATTCGACCTGTGGCCAGGGGTTCGACCTGTTTAACGTGGTCGAACCTGTGTGCGAGAACTTAACTTATCGGGATTTTCGAGGCCGAAACGCTTGAGATCACTTAGAAAGCCCATTCCAAGCCCTAGAGACGTGATTACAAGTATAAAAGGAGGCTCATACAGAGAATAAAGAGAGCTTTTGATCGTCAATCGTAAGAGAGACAAGAGTAGAGGTGGTGATCCATCCGGAGGGCTGTGACAGAGGTTAGCTGAAGGTTCAAGTAAGAATGATAAATCTAACCATGATTGTTCCTAGATCAATCATGGGCTAGAACCACCTTGGTAGTTCTAGGGTTATGAAAGTTTCATGATGTAATTCGTGTTTCGTGTGTAAAACTTCGTACAACACTACCTGTGGTTTGTTTTATATAAGATTGCATATTTAATCCATACTCATAGTCGTTTTGTGCATCAATGATCGTTGTGTAGAGTCTGAATACATAACATGGTTATTGATTGAGTGCGTTCACTACTGAGCAGTGTTTATTGTTATAATTCTAAGTGAAGGGATTCCGAAGTATTATTAGAACTGTCTTATATGAATATTCATGAATTGAATTAAATTCGGGTTGATGAATAGGATGAAGAGTATAACTTTATAGTACCTAAAAAGGGAGATCAAATCGGGTTAGATTCTAGACGTAGAAGATAATTGATTATGAATGTACCTAGAAAGGGGGTGAAGCATATCTCTTGCTCCGATGTTATTCACACGTGTCAAGCGCATATTTACTTGTGTCTATAGAGTAAACTTGCATGGTCTAGTGATGCGTCCACAAACCACAGGGCAGAGTCGGACACCATCACATGAAAATACAAATTGCAGTGAAACTGGATGACCCGACGAACTACCTATTATTCTTATTGATCACAACTCACTTTTCTCTACTCTTGCTATTTCTTTTTGTTATTTCGATTAGAAGTTATTATCCATTAAATATGTTCAACTACCAAACATAGTCTAAAATATACTAGAGGAATACAAAATTAATATTTATCCGTCCCGTGGGTTCGATATTATAACTTGGTTATCTTCGCGACTATAATTGATATCCTTATACTTGAGGATTAATTTGTGTGTTGAGAAAACCCCTATCACAAAGTTTGAACACACCATCTCAAACGTCATTATCCTTATCCAAAATCATTAATTCTTTTCCAAAATTTTTTAATCCACTTGCACACACACCCACTTGCACACTCACATGTATATCAACAACTCATTACTTATATTATTAATATTATTACTATTATTATAATTATTTAATATTTAATAATTAAATATAATATATATATAATACAGTTTTATTAAAAAAATAAAATTTACGAAAATATAAATTATGAAATATTGGGGTGTTATAATCTATCCCTCTAAAAATAATTTCGTCCTCGAAATTCAGAAAAAAAAACTTCTCAATTTTAAAGAATTTGGATAAATAATAATAAAATAAAGACTTGTATACCTTAAAGCTGACATTGTGTACCAAGTGGATGTGTAGCGAGTATTCCTAAGAAAATCATTTTATTAATAAAACATAATATGTAAATAAATTATTTTGAAAATACAATTCCATAGAAACGTAAACTTGTAAATAATTTATTTTGAAAATAAGAGTCCACAAAAACGTAAACTCATATTTATTTTAAAAATACGAGTCCAAAGAAACGTAGATCCACTCCGATACCATCTGTCATGCCCCAATTTTTCAATAAATACAAAGAGAGATTTATTCGCAATTCTTTGATAATATTAACCTTCATTGCGGGCGTGAACCTTAAAATAAAAATAATAAAATATCATAAACAATGAAAATTATACCAAAGTATATCAATAGAAATTATGTAAAAAGATTTTCACACAACGCATTAATTATAAAGCTTTCAAACAACGCATCCGCCCCGGTACGCCGTCGCATCCTCAACCTAAAAAGGGTTTGGAGTGGAAGGGGTGAGCTGTGAAATACACTCAGTGGGCTAACTTAAATGATTGCACAGTTAAAAATAAATATGCATACCAAATATACTATAAAATGTAACATATGCCATTTAATAAAATAATTTGCACATTGTCGTTTGATAACTCAATAAAAATATTTTAGACCGAATCGTCATCCGATAACTTGTGTTAGTTGGTCCGGGTGCACCGGGTCGTCACCCCAATACGATGTTATCATACTTTGAAATACATTTATTACTAAACCGACGTAGCCAGTAACTTGTGTTAGTTGGTCTGTGCGCACCGAGTCGTCACCCCGTACGATGTTAGTAGAAAAATATTTGTCATCGAACTAAAAGCACACATGGCACATAACATGACATATCAGTAACACATATCACATCTTAACATAGCAATCTTAACATAAAAATATAGCACTCGATAAAGAGTGAAAGTTACCCCCACCTTGAACTTTATTGGAAATTGTAGAGTGGACAAGGCTTGCTCTTTGATCTCGAAAATTCTTGAAAATGATTACTAATTTTATTACAAATATAAAATAAAGATTTTTCACTTAAAATAATAATTATAATAACAATTAATATAAAAATATTAAACTTTAAATTAATATAAAATAAATAAAATAAAAAAATAAGAACATGTGCATAGCTACTGCAGTCGACCATGTGGTGTTTAAATAGAAAGTTCTATTTATTTAATATTATTAATAATTTATAAATTGCAATCAAGTCCCTGCATTATATTAAATTCTCATTTAAACTTACCCTAAACTTTAAACTTATTTCAAAATGACCCAACTTGATTACAAAATGACCAAACTTGAGTTATACAACTCCGTTTGAAATTTTAAAAACACCGTTGGAATCCTCGTGAGGTGAGGATCACATTAGTACCAATTTTGTATCAAAATATTAAAATTTTGAAAATATAAAATTATATCGTGAAGTGGGTTTCTTTGTAAATCTTTCGTTTTACGTCAAAACTCAAAATTAATCATACCTTTGTGATCCTCGTGAGGAGAGCTTCAAAACGGACTATAAATCAAAGCTAACTCACACCAAAATAAAATCTACCATTAAAGGAATTGAAACTTTGACAGAGTTTTCTAGCTCAAAATGACATCTATTTTATAAAAGAATTATATATTTGGAATCTACTCTTCGAGACGAACATTTTGATATATAATAGGATAAGAATAAAACACAAATAAATGAATTCCTAAAAGAGCAGTGTGTGTGAAAGTTTATATATATATACGTGTGTTTACATATATGTATATATATTGTGTGTGTGAAGATGGTAGTAGTATATATATACACACATGTGGAAAACTTTGGTGGCAAAGTTTGAACACACCATCTCAAACGTCATTATCCTTATCCAAAATCATTAATTCTTATCCAAAATTTTTTAATCCACTTGCACACACACCCAGTTGCACACTCACATGCATGTCAACACCTCATTACATATATTATTAATATTATTATTATTATTATAATTATATAATATATAATAATTAAATATAATATATATATATATATATATATATATATATATATATAATATAGTTTTATTAAAAAAAATTACGAAAATATAGATTATGAAATATTGGGGTGTTACTGTTGTATTAATGTTAAGTGTGGGGTCCATGTATAGTGTGTAACACCCAATATTTCTTCATTTATATTCTCGTAAATTTTACATTTAGATTATTTTAAATACTAAGCATTTAATATTTACTTCCATAATAATAATAAATATTTATGCCTTTGTAATAATAATATGTATTTATATATTATAATAATCATAATAGAATATACATTTATATAATAATAATAACATAGTAAACATACATATTGTAATAATAAATGGCGCATGGTAACTAATGGACAGAAGTTGTAAAACGTGGAGATTACCGCTTCAATTAAAATTGGCAGGATAGGGACAACACACGTCGTTGAGAGTACGTGTGCAGTCGTATGTAAGAAACCTATACACATAGGCAGTAGTGATTAGTCTATAATTCTATTAAAAAATCCATATATAAATAAGACTACCTGCACCATTCCTTGGAACCACACACAACCTACGCATACAATATACACACACTATACACTATTAAAGAAGAAGGAAGGAACAGATGCCAGAGGAAGGAGAAGTTGCTGGATAGAAGGTAAGTTTGCCATATAGTTACCGATTCTTATCACATTATATATCAAAATGATCCTCTCGTCGCATAGACTTTATATATCAAAACTGTTTATAGAATTGATACCCCATTAGTTAGATATATCATTCCGAAGTAAGTTATGCATCAATGGCATCTTTTGTTTCAGCAAGAGTTAGGTCATGTATTATATACCATTTTGAAGCTCTCTTCGCAGTGATCAACATGGTATAATTTGTTTTAGAATTGGACGTAAAATAAAGAAGTTACTGCGAGACCCATTTATTACATCGTTCCGTCAACGAAAACGAAACCTTATAGTGTTATATCTTAAAATGCTCGTCTTGAAGTATAGATGCTAAATACTAAGGCCGATTGTTGTTTCGGTGTCTTAATTGATAGATATTTTCCGTTAAAGTTTTAAAGCTTTAATATCAACTTTTGTCTCCTTGAATATGGTACCTTGTATTATATACCATTTTGAAGTACTCCACACGAGGATCACAAATATATAATTAGTTTTAAATTTGGACGTAAAACGAAGTGTTTATGAGCTCTCAAAGTGTTAAAAAGTGTCCCAAAAACTTGATGCATAATTAGTATAGTTGTAACCCTCGTCTCGTCAGAAACTCATCGGTGCTTTCGGATTTTTTAACGGAGTTGTATAACTCAAGTTGGGTCACTTTGGGTCATTTTGTAATAAGGTTAAAGTTTAGGGTAAGTTCAAATGAGAATTTAATATAATACAGGGACTTGATTGCAATTTATATATATATATATATATATATATATATATATATATATATATATATATATATATATATATATATATATATATATATATATATATATAATGAAATGATTTTTGCGTGAGCTGTTGTTTTCAGAAAACAGCATACAATACATATATATACCTTATATATTTAATATATTATTAATAATAAATTAAATATGAAACTTAATGTTAACTATGAAAGCAGAACAGTTATGTTGCACGCACACTTGTTTTAACTACATTAATATTAAATATTATCATAATTATAATTTATAAGTTTTTATTTATAATTTTAATTTATATACATAAATTTTGAAATTAGAATTCATCAATTATGTATTCCTGCATTTATATTATATTCTTTATTTTATTTACTCAATTTTTTTTATATTTTTACCAATATTATTATTTTATCCGTTTTTAATTAATAAAATTAATGCCATATTTATCCATATTTTTATATATTACGATTTATTACTAAAATTTTAAACTGTGATTGTTAAATTATTATTTTTAAAAAAATTTAAAGTATGTATATCTATTCATTATACTCATTTTATTTAACGATTAATTATAGTATATATTTTCTTAAGTTAATAATTAGTTTATTTTAATTATACTATATTAGAAATTTAGTTTTAGTAGTAGGAATTATTATTATTATAAGTAGAACTCAATTTAGTATATCATTGCAGGCATATCTGAGACCAACAAGCAAGCTTAGTTTATTCTACACTCTCTTAAAAGCTTTAAGGTAGGGGTAACTTCTACTCTTCACCGAGTATTATTACATTTCATGTTTATGATTGCTATTGTTAATGTGTGTACGTAATGGACATGTATATACCATTGGAAAATATTTCCACATTTGTAGTTCGATACTAATTGACATATTGCCGGACGCAACCGGAGCCGGTGCTAATTGACATATTGGCGGACTTTGAGCCTTTGTTGACACATATTTATCAACTGCCACGTTATTTTATTTTACACATTTATCTTACATATATATATTAGCAAGTGCAATCACTGATGTTTCCCTACTGAGTGTTTTTTTTACACTCACCCTATTATTTTGAATTTCAAATTCTACAGAAGGTGCAGAAGCGTGACTTAAGTGGAATTTTATATCTTGGCGATATTTGCATGTTTTGTAAAATAAACTACTTGATGTTATAGTTCTTGTCCTAGAACATCATGTTACGACTTCCGCTTATGTACTACTTTCAGTGACGCCCATGTTCTAGGGCAACTCTTTTATTTATTTTACTATTTATTTATTTGTCTTTCTATTTATAAAAAAAATGAGGATATCCTATTTAAAGAATTTAGGGCGTTACAGGTGGTATCAGAGCCAGGTTTACAATCTAGGTAAACATGCGATAAAAATATATGTCTTTATATGTTCCTACTTTGAAGATATTTGCATTGTTCTATTTTGACCTTGAGTGTATTAAGGGGGGTTATGTTATTTGATGTAATTTTTTTATAGATGGATAATGTCCTACGACAGTGGAGACTAGATAGGGTGCATCTTATCGGGCGTTCGGAGGAGGATGATGTTGGTCATCACCTCGTACATGCCGTTCTTCTTCAGCGGGGTTTGATTACACGCGGAGTCCCATATGGGGACATGGAGTTCAGCCTCTACGTTGCAAACTCACTTCCAGAAAACTGGAAGGTGCATGCAAATGCCTTGATTGCTCAGATGATGTACCTACCTCTGGATGGGAGTTCGGTTACGATCGATTACCGAGGACTCATTTCCATGTTGTTGACTGAGTGGATGTATTCTGATTTGCCTCCACCTGCTCCCACTGGAGTAGTGATACAGGAGCTAGATGCGGTGGTACCTGAGATGGAGCCAGAAGTGGAGGAGGATTACCTGGTTGATGAGGCAGCAGTACCGAATGGACACACCCCGATATATCACGAGTTTTTACCATAGACGCTAGACAGTATATGGGTAGTAGAATTTCATAAAACTATCTACTTATCTTTATAAAAAAAAAAAAGAGGATAGACCTAAGTAGTTTACTTACTAGGATGACTGATATGTATATGACTATTTTGAACGACCTCTATGATGCCTATTTAGACCTAAATAATTTACTCACTAGGATGACTGTTATGTATATGACTATTTTGTATGACTTCTATGATGCCTATTAATATATATAATGATGCAAAGTCACCAATTTTGGTATACCTTGATTTATTTATCTTAATTGTCACTTAGTTTTTATAATATGAATTTCATTTTGTACATGATAAGTTATTTATATATACGTATTGATATAGATCATGAGACGTGGAACCTCACGAAACAATCAATCCCAAGAGGAGGCGCAAAACCCACAAACTAACCCTGGTGACGATCTAATAACTGTACTAAGAGGTTTAGCTGAAAACATTACAAGGAATTCTGCACCGCCACCACAATGCCCTGAACCTCGACATGATGTTGTAATAGAACAATTCAGACGATTTAACCCTCCAACATTTAATGGCAAAGGAGATCCAACTGAAGCGGAGATGTGGATTAGATCCATGGAACGTATTTTTAACCACATGGAATTAAGGGATGCCCAGAAGGTTTCTTGCGCTATGTTTCAGCTAGTCGATGAAGCTGATTACTGGTGGGAATCCAACTGTAGAACCAAATCAACCGATCAGATAAGTAACCTCACCTGGGAAGAATTTAAGGAGATGTTGATCCAAAACTACATGCCTCAATCGTATCAAGACCATAAGGAGAATGAATTCCTCTATCTAAAACAAGGATCCATGTCGGTACTGGAGTATGAACGGAAATTTAATCAACTCTCAAGGTACACACCACATTTGGTCAAAAATGAAGGCAAGAAAGCAAGTCGTTTTGAGAAAGGATTACGCCTAGAGATTAGCACAATTCTTGCTGGACAAGGAGAAAGAACATTTGCCGAAACTTTTGCTAGAGCCCAAGATATCGAATCCCGCATGCACATTGAAGAGAAAAGTGTTATATTCCTGCTAAAAAAAATGGGTAGAAAGAGATTTCAAGAAAGGAGCCAATAGTAATCAGGGGAGGCAGTTCAAAGCAGGGAAAAATCCAATCCCAAGTACGCAAAACGTCACTCCAAGATGCCCAAAATGCGGGAAGAAACACTTTGGGAATGTCTTTATGGATCTGAAATTTGCTATCGATGCAAAGTGCCAGGGCACACTCTCGCAAACTGTCCAAAGAATAATGCAAGAGAAAGAAAGACAGCAGGGACCGCTCGTGTTTTTGCTCTGACGCAGTCTAAAACTACAGATGAACCCAACATGATGACAGGTATGATAACAATTTATGGTATACCTGTACAGTATTATTTGACACTGGAGCCACACATTCTTTTATATCTGCTGAACTTTATAAAAGAATGGAGGGTAAGTGTATCACAGTAGATAATGATAATCTTGAAGTATCCATTCCATCGGGTGAAGCCATACAAACTGAACTGTTGTGTAGAAATTTGGAGTTGCAATTCGATGGAAAAATCCTGTTAGCAAATCTACATGTGATAAGAATGAAAGACTTCGATATTATCTTAGGAATGGATTGGCTTAGAGCTAATCATGCGAATATCCAATGTCATGAAAAGGAAGTCATTTTCCATATGCCCGACAATGATGAATTTACCTTTCGAGGCACAAAATGCGGGTATATGCCAAGAATAATATCAACTATGAAAGCAGTTAAAATGCTGAGAAAAGGCAACTGTCAAGCTTATTTGGTCAATATTGTGGATTCAAATAAATCAGAGGATATTGATAGAATACCTATTGTAAAGGAATACAAGGATGTATTTCCTGAAGATCTACCTGGGTTACCGCCAGAACGACAAGTGGAATTTACCATTGATTTAGTCCCAGCAGCAGCACCTGTATCTAAAGAACCCTACAGAATGGCACCAAAGGAGTTGCAAGAATTAAAAGTGCAATTGCAGGAATTATTGGACAAGGATTTTATCCAACCCAGTGTTTCCCCATGGGGAGCACCAATATTGTTTGTAAAGAAGAAAGATGGAACATACAGATTATGCATTGACTACAGAGAACTTAACAAGCTCACCATCAAGAACAAGTACCCATTGCCAAGAGTTGAAGATCTTTTTGATCAACTGAAGGGTGCCAGCGTATTCTAAAAAATTGACCTACGGTCTGGATATCACTAAGTAAAAATCAAGGATAGTGATATCCCAAAGACAGCTTTTTGAACACGTTATGGACATTACGAGTTCGTTGTAATGCCTTTTGGGCTAAGCAACGCACCCGCAGTATTCATGGACCTAATGAATCGAGTATTCTACTCATATTTGGATCAATTTGTAATCGTATTTATTGACGATATACTGGTGTACTTTAAGGATCAAATGCAACATGAAAAACACCTTAGAACTATCCTAGAGTTACTGAGAAGAGAAAAATTGTATGCCAAATTCAAGAAGTGTGAATTCTGGCTAGACCGAGTTAACTTTCTCGGGCACATCATCTCAGCTTGTGGAATTGAAGTAGATCCAGCAAAAGTAGAAGCTATCGAATAATGGAAGGCCCCAATGAATGTGAACGAAGTACGAAGTTTCTTAGGATTAGAAGGATATTACCAGAGATTAATCGAAGGATTCTCAAAGATTGCAAGGCCATTGACTCAATTAACAAGGAAAGGAATAAAGTTCCAGTGGACAGAAGATTGTGAAACTAGCTTTCAAGAGCTAAAGCAAAGGCTAATCACAGCACCGGTACTAACCATTCCTGATGGCTCTGAAGAGTTTGTTATCTACAGCGACGCCTCGAAGCTAGGGTTAGGATGTGTATTAATGCAGAAAGGAAAAGTGATTGCCTACGCTTCAAGACAATTAAGGACGCACGAGCAAAACTACCCTACTCATGACTTAGAATTGGCTGCGGTAGTTTATACTTTTAAAATTTGGCGTCATTATTTGTATGGAGGTAAGTGTGAGATATATACCAACCACAAGAGCCTGAAATATTTCTTTGAGCAGAAAGAATTGAATATGAGACAAAGAAGATGGTTGGAATTAGTGAAAGATTATGATTGCACAATATTGTACCATCCAGGAAAAGCGAATGTGGTGGCTGATGCCTTAAGCAGAAAAAATAAAGGAGGATTAGCTTGCTCTATAACCACTCAAAAAAAACTAGTAGATGAGTTTTCTCGTATGAGTCTAGAAGTGATAATACCTCCAAGTAATATCAAAGGAATAATCAATGCAATTACAGTTAAGCCCTCATTAAGTGATAGGGTGATAAAAGCTCAGGAGAAAGACGAATTCTTTACAAAGATAATAGAACACATCAAGACTGGAGAAGGAAAGGGATTTTTTCTAACTAATGAAGGAACACTGGTCTATGGAAAAAGATTATGCGTGCCTAAAAATGAGGAACTTGTGAGAGAAATTTTAGCTGAAGCTCACAATACTCCGTATGTTGTACATCCAGGAGGTAACAAGATGTATCATGACTTGAAGAAGATTTTCTGGTGGAAGAACATGAAGAAGGATATTGCGTCATTCGTGCAAAAATGCATGACATATCAGCAAGTAAAAGCAGAACACCAACAACCCTCAGGGCTTCTGATGCCACTCGAGATTCCTGAGTGGAAATGGGAGCACATCACGATGGACTTTGTTGTTGGTTTACCAAAATCAGCACGAGGAAATCAAGCCATATGGGCTATAGTTGATCGCTTAACAAAGTCAGCACATTTTCTGCCTATCAAAATGACTTATGGATTGGATCGACTTGCTCAAATATATATCGAAGAGATTGTTAGATTACATGGAATACCAGTTTCCATAGTCTCAGACAGAGATCCAAGATTCACATCAAAATTTTGGTATAGCTTGCAAAATACAATGGGAACGAAGCTGAATTTCAGCACAACTTTTCATCCTCAGACTGACGGACAATCTGAAAGAACCATACAAACCTTAGAAGATATGCTGAGAGCATGTACACTGGATTTTGGCAGAGGCTGGGAAAAATACTTGCCATTAATTGAGTTTGCTTATAACAACAGCTTTCAAGCCACAATCAACATGGCCCCTTATGAGGCACTTTATGGCAGGAAATGCAGATCACCTCTCTATTGGGATGAAGTTGGAGAAAAGAAAATTTTAGGGCCAGAATTAATAGAAAAGACAGTTGAGGCAATCAAGAAAATCAGAGAAAGGATTGTAACAGCTCAGAATAGGCAAAAATCTTATGCAGATAAGCGGCGTAAGAACATGCAATTTCAAGAAGGAGATAAAGTTTTTCTCAAAATTTCACCAATGAAGGGAATCTCTCGTTCTGGAAAAGGGGGAAGCTTAAGCCGAGATTTATTGGACCATATGAGATATTGGAAAAGGTTGGCAAATTAGCTTATCGACTGGCATTACCTCCCGAGCTGGCAGGAGTACATGACGTATTTCATATATCAATGATAAGAAAATATATTTTTGACCCAAGCCACGTGGTCAACAAAGAAACAATACCTGTTGGCGACGATCTCGCTTACGAAGAATTTCCTATAGCTATTCTTGATAAAAAAATTCACAAGTTAAGAAACCGCGACATCACTTTGGTCAAAGTCCAATGGAGTGGGCACAATCAAGAGGAAGCAACATGGGAACGAGAAGAGGATGTGCGAGAAAAATATCCAAACCTCCACTGGCCAAGTAAGTCGAATTTCGAGGATGAAATTATTTTTAGGAGGGTAGAATGTAACACCCAATATTTCTTCATTTATATTCTCGTAAATTTTACATTTAGATTATTTTAAATACTAAGAATTTAATATTTACTTCAATAATAATAATAAATATTTATGCCTTTGTAATAATAATATGTATTTATATATTATAATAATCATAATAGAATATACATTTATATAATAATAACATAGTAAACATACATATTGTAATAATAAATGGCGCATGGTAACTAATGGACAGAAGTAGTAAAATGTGCAAATTACCGCTTCAATTAAAATTGGCAGGATAGGGACAACACACGTCGTTGAGAGTACGTGTGCAGTCGTACGTAAGAAACCTATACACATAGGCAGTAGTGATTAGTCTATAATCCTATTAAAAAATTCATCTATAAATAGGACTACTTGCACCATTCCTTGGAACCACACACAACCTACGCATACAATATACACACACTATACACTATTAAAGAAGAAGGAAAGAACAGACGCTAGAGGAAGGAGAAGTTACTGGATAGAAGGTAAGTTTGCCATATAGTTACCGATTCTTATCACATTATATATCAAAATGATCCTCTTGTCGCATAGACTTCATATATCAAAACTGTTTATAGAATTGATACCCCATTAGTTAGATATATCATTCCGAAGTAAGTTATGCATCAATGGCATCTTTTGTTTCAGCAAGAGTTAGGTCATGTATTATATACCATTTTGAAGCTCTCTTCGCAGTGATCAACATGGTATAATTTGTTTTAGAATTGGACGTAAAATAAAGAAGTTACTGCGAGATCCATTTATTATATCGTTCCGTCAACGAAAACGAAACCTTATAGTGTTATATCTTAAAATGCTCGTCTTGAAGTATAGATGCTAAATACTAAGGCTGATTGTTGTTTCGGTGTCTTAATTGATAGATATTTTCCGTTAAAGTTTTAAAGCTTTAATATCAACTTTTGTCTTCTTGAATATGGTACCTTGTATTATATACCATTTTGAAGTACTCCACACGAGGATCACAAATATATAATTATTTTAAATTTGGACGTAAAATGAAGTGTTTATGAGCTCTCAAAGTGTTAAAAAGTGTCCCAAAAACTTGATGCATAATTAGTATAGTTGTAACCCTCATCTCGTCAGGAACTCATCGGTGCTTTCGGATTTTTTAACGAAGTTGTATAACTCAAGTTAGGTCACTTTGGGTCATTTTGTAATAAGGTTAAAATTTAGGGTAAGTTTAAATGAGAATTTAATATAATGCAGGGACTTGATTGCAATTTATATATATATATATATATAATGAAATGATTTTTGCGTGAGCTGTTGTTTTCAGAAAACAGCATGCAATACATATATATACCTTATATATTTAATATATTATTAATAATAAATTAAATACGAAACTTAATGTTAACTATGAAAGCAGAACAGTTCTGTTGCACGCACACTTGTTTTAACTACTTTAATATTAAATATTATCATAATTATAATTTATAAGTTTTTATTTATAATTTTAATTTATATACATAAATTTTGAAATTAGAATTCATCAACTGCAGTTATGCATTCCTGCATTTATATTATATTCTTTATTTTATTTACTCAATTTTTTTTATATTTTTTACCAGTATTATTATTTTATCCGTTTTTAATTAATAAAATTGATGTCATATTTATCCATATTTTTATATATTACGATTTATTACTAAAATTTTAAACTGTGATTGTTAAATTATTATTTTTAAAAAATTTTAAAGTATGTATTTCTATTCATTATTTTATTTTAACTCATTTTATTTAACGATTAATTATAGTATATATTTTTTTAAGTTAATAATTAGTTTATTTTAATTATACTATATTAGAAATTTAGTTTTAGTAGTAGGAATTATTATTATTATAAGTAGAACTCAATTTAGTATATCATTGCAGGCATACCTGAGACCAACAAGCAAGCTTAATTTATTCTACACTCTCTTAAAAGCTTTAAGGTAGGGGTAACTTCTACTCTTCACCGAGTATTATTACATTTCATGTTTATGATTGCTATTGTTAATGTGTGTACGTAATGGACATGTATATACCATTGGAAAATATTTCCACATTTGCAGTTCGATACTAATTGACATATTGCCGGACGCAACCGAAGCCGGTGCTAATTGACATATTGGCGGACTTTGAGCCGTCGTTAGCACATGTTTATCAACTGCCACGTTATTTTATTTTACACATTTATCTTACATATATAATTAGCAAGTGCAATCACTGATGTTTCCCTCCTGAGTGTTTTTTTTTACACTCACCCTATTATTTTGAATTTCAGATTCTACAGAAGGTGCAGAAGCGTGACTTAAGTGGAATTTTATATCTTGACGATATTTGCATGTTTTGTAAAATAAACTACTTGATGTTATAGTTCTTGTCCTAGAACATCATGTTACGACTTCCACTTATGTACTACTTTCAGTGACGCCCATATTCTAGGGCAACTCTTTTATTTATTTTACTATTTATTTATTTGTCTTTCTATTTATAAAAAAAAAATGAGGATATCCTATTTAAAGAATTTAGGGCATTACATAGTGGGTTGAGTATAATAAATAATATTATTTTTTGGGTCACATCAATCCAAAAAAGAAATGAATATTTCGTATTGAGATGGATCAAAATAAAAAAATTGATACGTATCAAGGGGACGGAGGGAGTAATTCGATTTAAGTCCCGAAATAATTACTACCTCCTCCCGAAGATATTGATGCCTTTTTTCTGAGCACGAATATTAAGTAATATAATAATTTAATGTGTAATGAGTTGAAGATATAATAATTTAATGTATAGTGGGTAATTGTATTAGTGGTGTGTGTGATGTGCAGGTGGGCCCATGTGAATAAATTAATTGTTTTTGTGTGGGTCTCATGTTCTTTAAAAAGAAATATGTCAATTTATGTGGGACAACCGAAAAAAGAAAGTGTATCAATATCTTCAAAATAAATGGAGTACTATTTTTTCAATTTAATCTCATAACTCTCGATATTTTTTTATTTTAGCCCATTTATTGTGGGAAAGTCGAATCTTTACCAAAAATCATCACGTGAATGATACGTGGCGCGCTAATTCCTGTAAAAAAAGTTAAAATTATTCAATATATTTTGGACCCAAAATAGTTTTTTTTCTTTTCAGTATTATAACTGATTAACTTTTATAATTGATCGATTAACGTCCAATTATCCCATAACTTCTAGGTTAGTATCGATCACACATACATATTATATATATATATATATATATATATATATATATATATATATATATATATATATATATATATTAAATATACTGTAGCAGAAAATTTCTGCTTGCGAGTCGTCACCAGAGCGTTATGTTATAATGTATAATTTTCTCATTTTTTAGAATTTTTAAATAAATTTTTTATATTTTCCTTATTTACTTATAATTAATTTCCTTATTTGGTATTTATTTTTTAAAATAATGTATTTTCTTTTTTGCTTATAAATCTAAATTAAGTAATAAATTAAGAAAATATATCTTATAAATATATTTATTTAATTTTTATAAATAATTAATTAAAAAAATCTATTATTATTATTATTGTAATATTTTGATTTTAAACGATGTATTTTCTCATTTATTCATAAATCTAAATTAGGTTTTACAAATTCATAAATCTAAATAAGGTAAAATTTATTTTGGAGTTAGATTATTAAAAAATGAAATCGTATAATAATCCAAAAGACTTTACTATTCATAAATCTAAAACTTAGGTATAATTTATTATTATTAATATTATTATAATAACATTTTAATTTTAAATAATGTATTCCCTTTTCTATACAGTTTTTTTTATTCATAAATCTAAATTAGGATTAACTAATTCATATTTATAAATTAGATAAAATTTATATTGGAGTTAAATTAAAAAATAAAATATATAATCAATAACACTTTACTATTCATAATTCTATATTAGGTAAAATTTATTTTGGAGTTAGATTAAAAAATTGTATAATCAGACAAAGTCAACCCTATACACGTTATGCTCCATTATTATTATTATTATTATTATTATTATTATTATTATTATTATTTAAAATAAAATTTGTGTGGATACTAATTCCAACTCATGTGTATAACTACTTCTTGAGAAGTTTATTTTTTCTAGAACATTCACTTTAACATGTTCACCAATAATTTAAATATATATTTGTAAGTAGTTCTTTTATTTTAGTTGTGGTGCCACATACATGGAGTGAATTCAAAGACCTTATAGTATGATTTCTTATACGTTTCATTAAATGATAATATCTTAATTTGAATTAGTATACTAAAGTATTATTCATTTTTTCTTCCTTAGACAATACCCAAGGAGTTTGTTAATCTCTATCGTCACTACAACATAAATGGCTTTACGTAACATGTACAAAATATTATCCAATAGCCTTGTAGTGTTATTATAGACGATATGTAATACTTTTTGAGGTGTCGTTGTTGCCTCTGTTACCAATTGTCTTATATAACACATTTTTTTTAATAAAGTAACAAATAATAAAAATGTTATATTTATGTTGATAATACTTTATAAAAGTTACAACACACTGTATATGTAACACTTTTTATAAAATTAAAAAATAAAATTGTATTCACTTAGGTTTGAACCCCATGACCTATGACTTATAATGTGTTTCATCTACCAACTTAGCTAGTTCGTTAAACTTAACAAATACTTCTAAATTTTATTTTATGATATATTTCAAATTCTTTTTTTTCCTTTTCAAATAAAATTTTATTTTTAAATATTTTAACCGTTAACATAAAATGTTAATAAATATAATTTAAGATATTTTTTTTGTAAATAATATATATTTTTTTAAATTTTATAATTCAATTTTAAGTAATATATACTAAAATAAAATATATTTTATGTAATGAATAAAATATATACGCCCTCCGTCCCACACTTATCTTCACACTTTCCATTTTCGTACGTCCCAAACTTATCTTCCCCACCCAAAAAAGAAAACTTCACATTAACCAACAACATCAAAAGTTACCTTAATTTCAAAAATAACACTCTCACCTAACACGCATAACATATTTTATAATTTATTTATTACCTAAAAATACCACAATACCCCTCAAAAGTCAATAAAGTTGGTCCAAAAGTAACTTTTCTTAAACTCCGTGTCTACAGTAACTGTGAAGATAACTTTGGGACGGAGGGAGTATTTTGTATTATACAGTAAACTAATTTTTCAAAAAAATTTAAATATAATAAATTTGTAATTTTTTAAAAATATGGGTAATACATATATATTATAAATATGGAGTTTCAAAAATATAATTTTATAATGTTATGTAAATAATTTATGTATGTAGAAGTGTTACTTAAAAATATTACTTATGTATAAGTGTTATATTATAGTGTTTCCTTTGTAAAAGTGTTACATAAAATGTGTTATATATATAAAAGTATCATATGCATGTGTTACAAATTATAAAAGTGTTACATGTATGTGTTACTTATATAAAAAGTGGAGTTAAATTCATTTTTTGCCCTATAACTAAGCAAAACTTCGATTTTTGTCCTAAAAAAGATAAGTGGTTCAATTTTGCCCTATAACTAACGAATTGTTTCAATTTTTGCCCAATTTCGCCACGTCATGCTTCAATTTGGGGGTTTCCGGTTGGTCTTACTTACGTGGCAATTTTGACTTAATGTGAGCCAATGAATTCACCACCTCATATGCCACAATTTTTTAATTTTTTTTATTTTCCACCTCATATAATAAAAATAAATTAAATCAGAAATTAAATTTTAAAATGAAAATATTAAATAAAAAAAACAAAAAACATATAAACTAAATTCCAAAAACCCAAAAAAAAAAGCAACGGAAGCAGATCCCCAAATTGAAGAACGCGATGAACTTCAGATTGGATGCTTGTCATCGTGGGTCTACTCGGCGGCCATGTGTGCTGGGTTGAAGCCACCGACCGCCGAGCCGCGGTATCAATCCGGCAACTCTCAGACCATGAACGAGAGGCACCTGCGATCGGCTTTATCGTGCCCTAACTGACTGCCACCACCGGATCCCGGCAGGACGGTCGCGCGACGCCGCATGCCGCCACCTCAACCGATCTCTGGCTGAATGCTTGGTGGCCGTGGTCTGTCCGGAGGAGTCCGACGCAGTCCGCAGCCTCTGCTCCAGCGGCGGCACAGCCTGCTTATCTAGTCACCAAGAGGAGCCCTGAGATTCATCTCGTTTTATTACTTCCATCGATCAATTCCTCCGTTATGTGAGGCTTCAGAGAACTCAATTTTACGTGTCCATGGATGCATATGTAGTATCTAGAGCTTCAAAGCTTGTACCTCGGCGAAAAGATTTCTGATTTATCCTGCAATCCGTTATCAATCCACCATATGAATTCATGATGGAGCCGGATTGAGCGAAGAATTGTATAATTAATGAAAATTGCTCTCAATTTCGAATGATGGGGAAATTTTCCCCTTTTCTGCCCTAATTTCATCTCTGCACACATTTGCTTTCATCTTGGGATTTGAAGTTTCTTCTCTTCTTGTATCTTTTTTCTATTTCATTGATGTAATCCTATTGTTTAGTTTGATTTGGGGATTTTGGATTTTCATTTGGGATGATTTTTCTTCCGTCAAAGAAGAGGTTGTCGGTAGTGGTTCGAGATGGTGGTTGGTGGCGTTGCTCGTCGGCTTGGTTGGAGATATCGTTGGTGGCGTTGCTCGTCGGGATGGAGATGGTGGTGGCGTTGCTCGTAGGGATGGAGCTGATGGCTGGTGGATGTGTTCTTAGTTTTTTAGTTAATATTTTTTATTTTTTTAATGTACGATCATTTTTAAAGAAATTATAATTGGATGTGTTCCGTTGCTTTTTTTTTGGGTTTTTGGAATTTAGTTTATATGTTTTTTGTTTTTTTATTTAATATTTTCATTTTAAAATTTAATTTCTGATTTAATTTATTTTTATTATATGAGGTGGAAAATAAAAAAAATTAAAAAATTGTGGCATATGAGGTGGCGAATTCATTGGCTCACATTAAGTCAAAATTGCCACGTAAGTAAGACCAATCGGAAACCCCCAAATTGAAGCATGACGTGGCGAATTCCGGCGAAATTGGGCAAAAATTGAAACAATTCGTTAGTTATAGGGCAAAATTGAACCACTTATCTTTTTTAGGGCAAAAATCGAAGTTTTGCTTAGTTATAGGGCAAAAAATGAATTTAACTCTAAAAAGTGTTACAAAAATGTTACATATCATAATAATTTAAAAAGTATTACCATTTTGTGTTATATAAATTTAAAGTGTTACTATGATGTATTATTTAATGCTAGTTATGTTGTAGTGCGCATTGGGTTGCCTAAGGAGTTGTTCTTGCATGATTTGAAAAATCGTATAATTCGTATTTTGACATTGTCTAAAAATAATAGATTCTATTTCGGTGCTGGATGAACTCATTTTGAAAGATTGTATAAGGTTATGGTTGGTGATGTTATAACTTTTACATATAAAAATGAGAACTCATTATTCTTTAGGATACATGACTACAAAGGAATGGAGAAAACTACCACATCCAGTAATTTCGATTGTTGAATATTTCTTATAATAAAATTTCAACATTAATTTCTTTTGGACATATAACAAAGGATTATTTTTATATTATTTTATTAATTAATTTTTAATGTTATATTATTAGTTCTCTATACACTCATATTTTGCTGATCCTTTGAACCTACCATTGATATCCTTCCCAAGTTGTGAGATAGTTTTGGTTTTTAACTCTTGGCTCACTCTAAATTGCTCTAAAAGCTTCAAAACCATGTTGATTAAAATTGATTAACGTATAGTATAATACAAATTCGTGAATGCTATCAAATTAATAGTAATTAAGTGCAATTGGAATGAGGAATATTGAGTAAAGAAGTATAGATTCACACACACACTTTAAAACATATATAAGTTTATTATTTGGTCCATTACTATTACGTGCAATTTATGTGTTTATATTCCTACTAAATACATAAACAAATTATATTATTAATTAATACAAATTGAATGCATAAAGACCATTTTTATCCTATTTTAATTGTATTCAAAAATTAATTTAAAAGGTGTAACACAAAAAGATAAACCGTCCCACTAATTTCTCCACAAAAATAGGTGGGAGATAACTTTATTAATTAATGTGTCTGCATACAAATATTTATGAATACATGATACACTGCCTACAACTATTTAATATATTGGATAAACTTATTTCTAAATACATTTAGCTATTTGAGATTATGATTATTAATGGTTAATTAGCCACTGTATTAAAAAAATACCCCAAGAACACGTCGCCTCGGTAGCTCGAATTTGCCTTTGATCACATCCACATTATTTTTATATTTAGTAACGTTTATGTTCAAATATTTTTTTTTTATATTTGTGTTCAAATAGTATGTATTCAGAAATTTTTATTTTCAAATTTTATGTATTAATTTTCTTTTTAATATATTTGTGTTAAAAAATTATATATTTTTGTGTTCAAAAGTTAACTTAATTTGTTGATATTCAAAATTTATGTATTTAAAAATATTTATTTTAATATATTTGTATTTAGAAATTAAATATTTTGTGTTCAGAAATTAACTTATACATAATCTGTGAATTTATGGAGAGAGAGATTTCAATATATGAAATAGTTTTGACGTGGAAACAGAGAGAGAATTATTATGATCCGATCATTTTAACGTAAACATATACCTCTTTTATCTACACGATGTATTTAGGGATAATTGTGACTATTTATGGAATAATTTTGTAATAATTAATAATAAAATATATGTTTTTTATATAATAACAACAATAATAATAAAATATAGTAATTTTTTATACGTTCCTAAAATGAGTTTTCATGAGATAATTTCATACGAGGCTCGTTATTATTTAAGTATAACAATATTATGGTTCAATAGCCCCTTAAAGATTTGTCTAAATTACTAAATAAATCATATGGTTTAAAAAAACTACCAATAACATCCTTTGACTTGTATTTGATTTCAACATTGATAAAAATACAATTTACCCATCAATTAGAGACCCAAGAAGAAGCTCAAGTAGAAACTGGATGGAAGCTTGTTCATGGAGATGTTTTCAGAGCACCTATAAACTATGGATTGCTTTGTGTTTATGTGGGAACTGGTGTTTCAGTCGAGTGTCAAAACCAGTTACTTACTTCAACGGGGGAGGCGTGAAGAAAACCAAAATTCCAAAAGTAAACATATTCGTATATATATGTAGAAAGGTGTAGCAAAGAGATAGTATTAATGAGTGAGAGAAGTGTGAGATAGAAATGGATGGGAAGGATGCTTATATAGGAGATGAATTCAAATGGGGAGAGGCAGTGAGAGAATATATATACTTATTTGTTTATTTATATATAATTCGCGTTGGAGTTAAAATCATTTTTCGTCTTACAATAAAAAGATAATTTGATTTCAATTCCAAAATAATTATTTATTTTTATTCAATCTAGTCCCATATCACTCGTTATTGTTCGATTTTAGTCCAATTTTTTACGAAAAGTCGAATCTATGCTGGAAATCATCGCGTGAATGACACTTGGCACACTGACTCCAATAAAAAAATTAAAAAGTGTTCAGTTTTGGTCCCAAAACAGTCATTTTTTATTTAGTACCATAACTTCTATAATTGATCAATTAACGTTCAATTTATGCCTAAAATTTAAAATTTCGTCGAAAATTGTCATTAAACTGCATGCATGAAATTAGGAAATTAGAAATATTTAATTCAAGCACGCTATTTTTCTTTTTATGTGTGATTTCATTGTTTGTTTAATTGTTTGACCAATAGTCACTCATTGTGTTTATTTTTCCAAAATATGTAATATTAGGTTAGTATTGATCATATATATAACACAACTAATAGTTGTATGGCGAGCATAGTTAAAGAGATCAATCGATAGATAGGAATTAGTTAATTTGGTATTAATACGACTGTTGATCCTGTTACTTAATCTACTTGTAATTAAAATCGAAAGGTTTGATTATATAATGTTAAATCTTCAGGAAACAGTTCTAAAACTGAACAGTAAAATTTCACAATTGCATGTCAACAGTTAAATCAAGTAAAAGTATAATACCTAACATTGCTTTTATGATTTTACATCCAATTACTAATTCATATTTGCATCAGATGTGTACATTACATTCGTCATAAGCATTTTTATTTAAATTCTTGTTTTAGTTATTAATTGGTTACAAATCACGTACAAACTTTTTTCCCTATTCTTAGTTGACTATTTAGAATAAATAAAATTTTAATTAAATTTCTATGAATACGATACCATATCTATCTACTTTGCTACATACATAACGTACATATAAAATTTTAGAATTAGAATTAGAATTTCTTTGCGCGTGTGTGAGTTCCTTTTAGAAATTGTGTGCAATATATCTGCTATTAGTAGTAGGTATGTTTTAGCTGCTCTTTTACACATATATATTTGCCTCAATTGTAATATGAATTGATGGAAAGACTCTTTTACACATATATATTTGCCTCAATTGTAATATGAATTGATGGAAAGAATTATAATCCTTCCGTACATCCATTTGAAAGAGATACATTAATTTTGTAAATTTTAAGCGTTGACCACTTAAAAAGTAAATATTTCTTTCTTTCTTTCTTTTTTTTTTCTTTTTTTTTAATTAAAAATCCCATCAATAGCCTCACACATACACTTATATAAATTTGGGTTAAATGCTACAGTGAGAAAATACATTTAAAAAAATTCTTTAGTGGGCACATTTTAAGGGAGACGGAAAAACAAAAGGCTATTATCGAGTCAAATTTTTCATTTGACTCGATACAAAAACTTTGACTCGATTGGGACTATTTATAATTGAAGCTATAAAAATTTATAGAGTAAAAATCAGCATATAAGTTATGGAATCAATTGTTTTATTTAGTGGTATAATCCTTAATATTGACTGTTTGAGTCATCATTATTTAACTCTCCACAGCTCTAATGGATAAGGGTGTTGAGATGGGAATTTTTTTTTTTTTTTTATTTACCAACAAATTGTTTTATTTTCTCTATTGTAAATAATTTTTGCATGGTTAGTGGAACTATAAGACATTCTCCATTAGCGGAAATTAACCTCCTACAATAAGTGGTTTATTAATTAACAAATTTAAAGAAAAGTAATTTTGGATGAGCCAATTAACATGAGTACTTAATGTATTATTGAGCAAGTTTAATCCATCAACAATTTATTGCAATGTACGTGCCCAACCAGATAGTATCATCATGCTCCCCCATTTAACATTATTAACACAAGAAATTAAGCACCCAAACACTGGCTGTTAGTGGCAGCGGGATTATGTGCAATTATCATATCTTAGTTTCATTAATTAGATGATTGATACATTAGAAGATAATAAAATCTAACACTAATTCTTAGGAATAATACTTTTTTTTAGGGTTATAGATTTTTCTTTTCTATTAAATGTTACCAAAACAATAGTGTGACACAAAAAATATTAAAAATAATATAAGAAATCCGAACACTCCCTGCCTCTCCGTCCTTCATACCCTTCACTTTTTTGGTCTAGATCTTCTGTGTCACTTTGACGTGACATCTCTTGTGTCATTCTATTGGATGAGTGATACGTAGGAAAGAAATGATAAACTATATCCTAAGTCAATTAGGTAAACCTTAGAGTAAGGGATTGGATTTCTCCACTCCGCCACGTGTCATTCCATAAGAAAATATTACATGAGATGTCATACCAAAGTGTCACAGAACATTCCATGCCCATTTTTTTCTCTCACTTGTTCTCGATCTCTTTTCGGCTAAATATCTCAACATATAAATACATCTACTTTCGAATTACTCTGGGCCACTATTCACTTGTGTGTAATATATATGGATTTTATGGATTGAAACATGCAATCTGCTGTACGTGTATCCTTTTAAAATATGGATTGAAAAGATAATTATATTTTAAAATTAATACCTAAAAATTAAATTGCTCTTATGCTGAATTTTTTTCCTGCCGTTAACACAAAAAAAAAAGCAAGGGGTTATATATTCTACTCCTTCATCCCGTTTCAAGTTCATATTTACATGTCAAGTTTACATTTACGCACGTATATTAATAAAAGTTATTTTTTTATTTATTTTTGGGGTGATTTGATATTTTTTGTTGTGTGTTAAAAAATAAGTATAGTAATTTTGAAATTAAAGTGTGTTAAAAGGATATTAATTAAGTGTGTTTTCCTTTTATAAAAGTGTAAAGTTGAAATTGGAACCAACCAAAACAAAAAGTGTAAAGTTGGAGTTGAGACGGAGGGAATACAACTTAATTAAGAAAAGGAGAGTTACATTATCACATAAAATTAATGTGATACTGGCGAAATTTGGACAAAATGTAAACTAATTCTAAAAGACATAAGACCAGATTGAATTTGTCCAAAATTAAACCAAATTATAAAAGTTATAAGACTAGATTGAATTTTTTTTAACTCTTTTGGACTAAAGTAAAAAAAGTTGTGGGATAATTTTTTGTTTGTATTTCTAATTGGCTCAGTAGATCTAAACTACTCTAAAAGCTTCAAAAAACCATGTTGATTAAAATACATTAATATATGGTACAATTCAAATTCATGAATGGCATCGAAGTTAGGAGATGAATTAAAGAGGGGGAGTGCTAGCTAGGGAGATACTTATTGATTTATCTTCGTTCGAAACAATATGAAAAGTCGACTTTAAATAATGTCTATTATATAGCTATAAATTAAAATTTGGTACTCCTTCCGTCAAAAAAAATTGTGACACTTTTCTTTTTTTGTTGTCTCATAAAAGTTGACACATTTTCTTTTTAGGTACATGAAATTCTTTTTAGAGAGTAATATACTGAGAATTGATAGAAAAGTAAATTCGCAAAATAAAATTTATAGGTAAAAGGGGAAAAAGCAACATCCTCAAAAGTATTACGAATTCTCTATAATAATACTATTAAGCAATTACATAATATTTTTTAGATGTTATGTGAACCTATTTATGTTGTAGGGCATATAATTAAAATTCAATGATATCAAAATTAATGGAATAATAAAGTGCAATTGAAATCACGAATACTCATAGGCTTATATATATCATTACAACATTAGAACTGAGAACATTAATTATCACAATAACCCACACACTTTAAGCAAGCTACGTGAACTCAATAAAATCAACAAACAATTAACTACTTTCTAAAAAAAGTAGCATCATTATTGTTGATGCAGTGAATTCACAAGAGAGAGTTATTGTAACAATGTCAAAGTCCTTCTATCTGGCCTGTGGCATCCTCCCATGGAATGATGTTTGGATGTATTTTTTACTATCTTCCATAATCATGATTTTCACACATTTCTACGTATTCTGCATATTCAAGCAGAAAACGAGTATAAGATTAAAATCATGTTAAATCCCAAAATTTATGAAATAAAATGTAGGTTAATTGTGCAACTATACATATTATTTGCAGGGGAAACCATATGTGTAAAGTTTGTTATTATTAAATCAATAGAATTGAGAACATTGTCACAATAATCCTCACACTTTAAACAGAGTGTAAAACAATAAAACGTCTAGTACCTTTTTACTTTATTCGAAAGTTCCCAAAATAGTTAAGGATAATAATTTTCGTCTCAAACCTTTTAGTTTTGCTCCTATTTCATTTCAAAATAATATTTTATGAATTGATAAATCGTAATTTTACCATATTATTTTAAATGAATTCATATATATTTTTATGTGAGTTTTGATTATTTTATATTAATTACGGCTTATTTCTATTTCACACATTATATTTTAATTATTTTAATTCTTGTCTAAACATGCCAAAATTGAGATAATTGTACAGTCATAATAATTTATTTTGTGTGACTGCTACAATTATTATTACTGCTGGAAATAAAGAGTTGACCAAACAATAATAAGGAGAGATTTGATTTGAAGAGAAAAATGAAACTTACCAAAGAAAGAAAAGATACAATGAACTTGGACAACTTAAGAAAGGAAGGTGATCAAGGAATTTAATAGAGGATTTAATTTATGATTTTGGGAATATAATATCACGGACGTTACGTTCATCACTGGGGGACGTTTGAAGGCAGCCATTGGAGGAGGAAGTTCCACCACGAAGAACATTTGTATTATTGGTTTTGTCTTTTTAATTTAATTTCGATTATGTAATTTCGTTTCTAGTCCGAGGGTTGTGAACCTCACATGAATTATTTATTTTATTGTTTTGAATTTTATAGTGCAAACTTTTATATAAATTTATTCTATTACATGCTTTGATGTTCTTAATAGCACTTTGATAATTATTTTAGTCTGGTCATCTAATTTAATTATTTAATTGCTTAACGCTATTTCGTGATCCACAATCCGTAATTGTTGTGAGGAGTGAATTAAGTAGCAAATAGAGATAATTCCCTCTAGGTGTAATAGGATCTAGGTTATATGATTCCTAGCCGGTTTTCGTAGCATAGAAATTTTATGTTTGGAGTCTTAATGCATTTGCGAGTTCGAATCCATAGGGTCACTTGTAAATAGTTCAATTTAGTGGTCATACCCTAATTGATGATCTTAAGAACATTCGGGTTAATTTGATCGTACCATTAGCCTAGGGATTAGAGTTTGTATAATTGTTTGCATTAATTCTTGCTATTTTATGAATTAGGATATGGGAGGGATCAAATCCTTGGACTATGTTTAAATTTTATCTCTTATCTAATTTTTTTATTTTTGTTCTTTAATTTATTTAATTTTGAATTCTAGTAGTTATTAGATTCAATCCAATCCACCCCCCTCCGGTTACTTTAGAAAGACGATTGATTCAATTAAAATTCAATTACTCCATTGGATTCGATCCGTACTCATCCTACTATATTTTAGGGGATTCGTTCGAAAATTTTGTAAGTATTATTTTTGGGTGCCTGCGACAGCACACCAAATTTTGGCGCCGTTGCTGGGGATCGAACCCGGGTCACCCGCGTGACAGGCGGGAATACTCACCACTATACTACAACGACTTATCAAACTACCCACACCTAAACCTTTGCTTGTCCTCAAGCAAAATAAGATCAGGACAAGGCATAGAAAAAAAAAAATTATAATCATGTACAAGTGATAGTAAAACAATGACACTTCCAAGAGAAACTAAATAGAATATACCAAATACAAATGAGTGATAGAATGCCTCACAAAAATTTGCAATTTATGTAGAATACAAGAATTCATTGTCTCACAATGGTTTCTCTCAATAATGCTCAAGTATATGTAATGGATAGCAAAACACTCAAAATTAAACAATACAAGACATTATCATATGCTTGCTCCCAAATCAAATCTCCACTAAGCTCAATGCGCATTGTGCAAATATTAAAAGGACTTTTAAATGTTTGTAATGGGGCTTAGGATATGGTGGGATAAAAAGAATTAGAAAGGCTAAATTTACCACTTTGCAAATCATGTAATACGAAACGTACATCAAAGCGATACTTCTTGCCATTCTTAATTTTTTTCCACATCCACTCCTTCATTTTTCTTTTGATAAAATCTGATTTTCATCAACACATCCCCTACCCACACATGTTTCTTCACAAAATCTCGAAATGCAAGGGCAACACTGAAGGGTTCAGTGTCTTTACAGAAAAATTCTGCTATAATTTCCAGCTTCGTTTCTTTTTTTTTCAGCTCCAATTTCTTTTCTCTTATTTTTCAACCATTTTTTTTTCAATCTTCCATTCTTCCTTTTCTTTTTCTTTTTTTTTCATTCCTTTCTCCATTCTTTTTTGCTTTCTCCATTTTTTTTTTCTTTCTCCATTTTTTTCTTCTTTTTCTCAACCATCATCTCCCCTTCATCATAAATCCAATCACAATAAATATTTTTCAATGAATTCCACAATATGCAAAATAATAGAAGGTTCAAATGGAAGAGTTCAAGAAAGAAATGGAACATGGCTAAATTGATATGCTCATTCATCAAAGAAAAGGCTAGGCTCAACTTGGCTCTCCTAAAAGTTTAGCATGATTGGATAGATAAAAAGAAAGCCAAAATATGGTTACCTAAGTGCCTTTATCATTTAATTACACATGCTCAAATGTAAGATCTCAAAATGCATACAAGGAGCAAGTTCTAGAATGTACATATCAAGTTCAATTTGCACTCAATCAAGAAAAATAATAGAGCCTGTATAGATGATAGCTCTTCAAGGCTCAAATCTCACAACAATAGGTAATTTTGCCATGAATTCTCAAACAAAAATTTTTCCACATTTATCACAAAAACAACAAGACAAATCCAACAACTCACGAGTATAGGTACATCAAATTCAACTCTCTTGTCATGCCAAAAATTTCACATATCAAAGGCACAATCTCATCATAAATCCAACACCAACTTCACATGTGCACAAGTGTAAAAATGTTTTCAAATGAATTATTATATGCACATGCCATTAACAAAAAAAAATTGTAACTTCAAATACCACGCAATACACCAAACCTACCCACACCTAATCGTTTGCTTGCCCTCAAGAAAACAAAACACAATAAAATTAAAGAGAAAGTTAAGTGTAAGAGTGGAAAGAAGTCACCGGGTTAAGCTCAATTTGATTGACCATATGTTGGATTTTTTCTCTTCTCCAAAAACGTCACCAATACCATCATCGTTTCACTCTATAGACTATAATTAAGCACACACCAAAAGAACAAGATTATTTATTAAGAAATTAAAATTAAAAATAAAAATAAGAACCTATGTTGGGTTGCCTCCCAACCAGCGCCTTTTCTTAACGTTGCTGGCTTGACGTTCACTTCCCATTCACGTAATAGGAGTAAAATATTCAAACCAATATAATGATCTTATTGGTTTGCGAGAAGTGTTCTCTCCCTTCAAAATTGTATGGTTCTTGGTCAGCCTTAACATGTCAAGCTTCGCAGAAAATTGTTTGATCGCCTTAAGAAACGGATCTTTAATCAATTCAATGTGAAACACTTCAAATGTCTCATTTACTTGAGGATCAACAACCTCTTCTAACCTGTATGGAGATGAAAAAATATCAGAATGAATAGAAACAGATTCGGATGATTTTACCTGATTTTCGTTTTCAGAAGAGCTGACACTGAAGGCTTCAGTGTTAATTTCTGTAGTCTGAATTTTCTACAAAAATTCTACAGAATTTTCAGAACACTCAACCTCCTCAATTTCGGCCTCCATCTCAAAATTCTTGTCTTGGGTGGTCTCCTCATGATATTCCCCTTGGTTTACACTTTGTTGTGCCACCAAACGATCAACCTCTAACTTTAATTGGCTACATTGGCGCTCCAAACTCCAAAGACTCAATTGGGTTCCTTGTTGAAATATTAAATTACTAATTTTCATCCGTTTCAACAAGGACTCTAATGAAACCTTCGAACTTTGTTCATCATCACAATACCTATCATCCTCATAATAGTTTTCACTATTATTGAAGGATTGTGGTCTTTGCTCATAATAGTCATGACTTTGATTTTCATAATGTTGATTGTATAGGTAATCTACATGCTGAGAAGCACGAGGGCTATGCCACCCACCCTTGATTGTAAGTGTGGTTGGCATATGGATCACTCCAATGCCGCTGCAAATTTTCTCTATAATATCCATTTCTCCATTCCACTTCTAATCTTTCAACAAAAATTGGACAATTATGAGTGGAATGAAGAGTGGTTTCACACAATCGACATGGCTGAACATTAGGACCATAATAACCACGATATCGATCCATTAGAACTACCCTGCAAGGGAAAGAAAGTGATTAAACTCAAAAATTCAAAATAGAGCAGAACTGACACTGAAGGGTTCAGTGCCAGTGCACTGCTGGACAGAATTCGAAAAAAAAAAAAACACAAAAAATTCAATTAAATTTCGGGATTACTCCTCGGCAACGGCACCATTAGATAAATTGGATATTTTTAAGTAAAAATATTATTTTGATGGGAATTTAAAAATTATGGGATAATTTTGGAGAAATTAAATTTCTTTGAACTAATTTAAATAAAGTAAATTATTATGAGACAATTTTGATTTTAAACTCCTCTGACCAACCTACATGAACTCAACAAAGTCAACAAATAATTAACTACTTTATAAAAATAGTAGCATCAATATGGCATCCTCTCATGGAATGATGTCCATCCCTTTGGTTGGATGCCCTTATTATTATCTTCCATAATCCTGATTTTCACACATTTCTACGTAATCTGCATATTCAAATAGAAAATGCGTATAAGAATAAAGTGATATATCCAAAAATAACAAGTATTTTAACGATTCAGTTACTACAAAATGTCTCTTGGGGGAAACATACTATACATATATACATGTTTCGAGTGTCAATAAAACTAGTTACTTACTTCATTGGTGGTAAAATGAAAATGATAACTAATCCGAATGTAAACATATTTATATATATGTTGGAAAGCTGTGTAGCAAAAAAATGGTATTGATGAGTGAGGCAAGAAATGGATGGTGGAAGGATGCTTATATAGGAGATAAATTAAAGAGGTTGTGAGTATGTGTTTAATTTGATGAAAAGACACATGATTTAATTTAATACTCAACTCTAAAAGTCGCATAATTAATTATAGACACTTACCTTGACATCTATAAGTAATCACATTTATATAATTCACATTTGATAACACACTTGAAATGCTTATCACAAACACAAGTATTTGATGTTTAGTTAAGTGAAGTAAAGTTGTCCTAATTACAGTAATATTCATAAGTCATATACTCTTAAAGTGGGTTCAAATTATATTTTGATGTCATTTTTTTATGGGTTGTTTTCATAAGTAATATTCATTTTTATCACAAGATATGGGTTGTTTTTATTTTGGGGATGATTGTCATTGAATCGCAAGCACCAGTATATGGTAATTTTATCTTAAAAAAATATAAAGAATTTAATTCGACTCAAATTAGTTTTTATAATTTTAATCAAATTTTTATGATAAAATCCAAATATATACCAAATAATTTTAAGATTAAGTTTGACTCATTTTCGTGTAATATTGATTGACCAAAAAAAATATTGATGGAAGATTTTTTTGGATATGTAAAGAAAAAAAGCTACGCAAAGTATGATTGTTTGTTATAACAATATTAGTCTACATATATAGTGCATGATTTTAATAGAATTTTTTTTAAATTAATTTGAAATAAATTAATGAAAATTAATATATAGCGTTAATGAAAATTAATATATAGCGTTAATTAATATATATTTGCAATGTACAGTTGTCCACCATTCAGTCTTATCAAACGTATCGTATTAGTATAAACAGAGTATTAATTATTTTTTGTGGATTCTATACAAAAGAAAATATAAATATTATGATGCATAAACATTATAGTGGGATGGAGGTGCAATGAATTATTTTATAAATAATTTATAATATATAAATGAAAAGTTATATAACATTTTAAATGAAAAGTGATAATATTAAAAAAGTGGAATTACGAAAGCGTAAAATAATCTTGTAAAAGAAAATGTAAACCTTATGATGAAATGCCTAAAATGCAAATGTGTAAACATTATAGTGGGACGGAGGTACAATGAATAATTTTATAAACAATTTATAATATAAATGAAAAGTTATAACATTTTAAATAAAAAGTGAACATTAAAAAAATTGGCAAATAATTAGTGTAAAATAGTCTCAACGTCTTGTCCTTACCCTTTTTTAATATGAAAAAGACTATTTATTGAGCTTAAGAATGAAAAGAAAGTTAATATCCTATGAATCCGTGAGACCACCCCTCACCTTTTATGAATATGAAAAGACTCGATCACATTCGAAAAGTAAAAGAGAGTTGATAACGCATATGAGTATTATTATTTATTAAATAATAAATGTGTTTCTTTATAACTTTTTAATATTCAATTTTTCATTAAAATTTTATCAAAAAATTTTTTTAACAAACTATATAAATATTTATTCATTAATGTTTATATTTTTATTTATTAATGTATAAGTTCTCAATGTACGAATTTGGGTGCACAAAAAAATTTCCCAAAAATAAATTAATAAAGTAGTACTTTTTTTTTAAACGCAAATATTCTCGAGAGAAAAGTATTAATAATATATCCCCATAATATGGGATTCCTTAATATTTACCGAGCTTTATACACAATTATTCTGTAAAGCCCTACAATTCAATTATAATAAGCCCAATATTTAACCCAAAATAAAATCTGAAGCCCATTTCCTATTTTGTTCTAACAAAAAAGAAATCCATCGACGTAAATTTGAGTAATAGAATGAGGTAGGATATGTACATATGGGTGGAAAGATCGGCTATCCCTCCTTTTTTTTAAAACCTGTCTTTTGTATACCCAAAATGTAACAGAAAAACCGAACTCCTTGATAGGTAGTAAACAACTATGTTATAAAAGAACATGAAGGATACTAAAGATAAGAATGAGGCAATCGATTGACAACCTACAAAGAAGATCTATTCCTTCATGTCAAATTTCACAAGCTCTTGTCAAGGTCTACTCTCCTACAATTGATTGCAATCGGCCGATCAAGGTCTATCACTCAAGAGTTAGAGATGAGGCCCATCCTAACTGACCTACGGGCTAGGTCTACCATTCGATAGCTAAAAATAAAGCTCATTCTGACTGATCAACCGACTGATCGATTAAAGATCACCATTCAAGAGCTAGAGAAGAGGTCATCTGGCCGATCGACCAGCCAATCCGAGTATAAAGATCAAGTTCAAATTAATTATAGTAAAAGGAATGTCACAATTAAGTCATATCAATTTATAATAATATATTTGTATTTTATTCAATACATTTTAATATTAGTCTTATAAATATGTTTGATGGGATCACTATTATTAATATTAGTAATTTAATATATTAATAATTTATTGATTTAATATAAATAAGAAAATTAATCGATCTCTCGAGCAGACATGTTATCTGGCGAGCTATCTCTAGTTTTGGGTAAATATCAAAATTAGTCATGTAAGTATGATGGATTCCAGCTTTAGTCATTTTTCTTGTAATTCTTAATTTTGGTCATTTTTTGTCCAATTTTAATCTTTTTGGTCATTTTTTCAAAATTTGATCTTTTTTTCCCACATTTGGTCCAAAATTTATACATTTTCGGACAAATTTTGAATATTTTTTAACATAAAGGATTAAATTTGGACAAGAAAAATAACTAAATTTTAGAAAAGATAACTAAATTTGAACAAAAATAACTAAAAATGGATAAAAAAAATACCAAAATTGAGAATTACAAATGAAAAATAATTAAAGTTGAAATGGACCATACTAACAGGACCAATTCTAATTTTTTTCTGTGAAATGATTTGGTTTTAATTTTAAACTATTACCATTTAAACAAACCTTATAGGTAGCTTGTTAGGGAGGAATGCCAAAGCCATAAATTAATTAGTGATGTATAATGGATTGAATCATGATAATTATCATTTAGATAGGGAAAGTGATTACACCAACTTGAATTCCCTATTCCACTTTCTATATTTCATTGGAATATCGCATTGTGTCTTTTTTTCCAGACAAGGGAAACGAGATTTCTTGTGTCATATCATACAATCTCTTCATTTTATTTATATCTTCATATTTAATATTGACATGGAAACTAATAAAAGTGACTTTTTAATTTACTTTTAGAGGATAATTTGATATTTTTAGGTTGTCCTTGATATTTCTTTGGTAAAACTGCGATATATAGCTCTTTCACTAATTTTTTTGAGCTTCTGAATTCCCTATCTAGTAGAGAGTTAATTGTTGTTGAAGAGTGTTATTGAGCTATAAAGTAAATAAAGGAAGAAAAATTGATAAAGAGAAAAAATTGTAGTGCTCGAAATTGATACCTTAATGTAAATGAGGGGTAGTGTCTGAAATTGATACCCTATAATAAAAGGATAAAGTTGATAAATTAAATAGTGGAATGAAAAAGGAAGTAACAAAAAGAGATGTAACAAATGAAGAAGAGGAAAGAAAGTATGAAGATCTATGGAATTGACAAGCTTTGAAGTTAGAGATGCATAGAAAGTGTATTTTAATGAAGAAAATCGCCAACATTAATTCCATATTGGTGATTGAGTCACTCTTCTCATATTGTTACTACTTTGTCCAAAGAATCTAACATTACATTCAAATAGAAAATCCTTTTTAATTCCATTATTGAGATATATATATTTGCCGAGTTTATGGTTAAGCATATACATGAATTGAATTTTAGTGCATACAAATAACACTTACGGTGTACATTATTACACCTTGAGTGCGAGAGATCAGAAAATATATACCACCTTTTGAGGATAAGTGAAGTGAGCATTTGGATGAGTAAGTGGTCTTCTTAACTTGTATGTTGTGAATTGAGTGTTTCATTGTTAGTGAAGTGTATGAATCGAGTTTAGAACGACTGCAATTGTTTGCGAGGTTGGTTGTTTTCATCGTCCTTCGTTGTTTAGTGTGAAAATCTGCATGTTTTAGGGTCCGATTTAGCAATATTTTCTAGAATTTATATTCGTATTTTAGCACTAAATGGTTAATTTTTATATATTTAAGATATTGGTGCATTTGAGGTATTATTTCGTGTTTTAGGTGGAAAATGGATTAAAAGTGCAAAGTTAGAATGAAGAGTAAAATCGTGAAAGAATGCTGAAAAAATCATGTCCAATTTGCATAAATTTTATGTATTTGTTTAGAAGTCCAAACTGATCATGTGATATATGGTTGGAAAGCTACAGAAGAGAAGGTCATTTTGGCTTAAAACACCTCAATTGGAGGTCAGATGAGGGATTTAAGATCAAAACGGTGAAGACGCGCAAGTTGTGTCAACCAGCACGACTTGTGCCACTTTTGCACGACTCGTGCCCTTCAAATATTGGAGATTTTGTAATTTCTTTATATTGATAGAAATCTGAGGAAGAGAGGATCGCGTGAGCGCAAAAATCAGCTCAATCGGAGACTGGATGAAGACGTTATGAGCAAAACCGTGAGGTCGCGCAATCTACCAACGAGTGGCACGATCCGGCAGCCCAATTTTCGGCCCGTTTGTGTTTTTGACGTGAAAAGACCTATTTTGAGGTAGAATTCGAAATTTTCCAGCCCTCAACTATAGAAGGAGCCATTGGGGAATTCCAAACATAACTTTCCACAACTCTCCACCGTACCCTTTGGGCTACACAATCTTACAAATATTCACCTTCCGCTATCCATCTCTACCCTTCACCCGCCTTTCACCTATTACACTCAATCACGGTGTTTGCTACTCAAGAAGGAGAACAGAGGAGGATCATCAAGACAGAAAGAGAAGACGGAGAATTATTCCAGACAAGGGTTTTTCTTCTTTCTTTAATTTCTTATTGTTGATTTATAAACTCATGGGTAAGTTTCATTTCATAGACATGGTTGTTGCTTGTAACACCATGAGCTAGTACTTTTCTGGATAGTTTTAGGTTTTGAAGGTTGAAATGGATTGAATTGATGACCTAGACTAGGTTATGGATTTCTGCATTATATTTATTCATTTATAAATGCTTTGATTTGAGACTTATATTTTGTCTTATATGGTATGTCCTCATTCATGATATGTCATTGTCTTATGCATATTTATGCTTGTTACTTGTGCCATAAAGGGATTAATTTTGTCAACCTGTTTATGGGTAAAGGGGACTTAACCATACAACCTTTTATTCATTGGAATAATTATTATTGGACACTTAATATATCTATTAATTATCATTTTAGAGGATTTGGTTTCTTAGATTGTTAGGTGGGAATCAAGGTTTAATTCTTCTGCATCTGAGGGTTTAAACCAGATTTATATGTTAAGTTTACTTCACGATTTAACATAATTAAGTGATTGCTTTCATAAAATCTGTAGGAATTCTAATTGATTGTCTAGTGATTTGATTTGACCAATTTAATTAGATTTCCTATTGCTATCTACCTTCTCTCTTGAACACTTCATCCTTATTCTTATTTGTTATTTTATTATTTCAAGTACTTATTTTCTACTTTCTTAGGTTTAATTAAATTCAGTTATAAACACATATTTGTCTTAGGTTAGAGTTGTCATAAATAGATTAAATAGTAAGTCTAGAATTATCCTTTGGGTTCAATAATACGCTTGGTCACACGCTTATCTGCAATTGATTTCCTACACTTGGGGACACGCAAAAAGGTGAACAAGCAAATGGCGTCATTGCCAGGGATAATTCCCTAGGCTTTACTATTTAATTCTTTTGTGATTTATTTTAATTTAGGACGTTAAATTTTTAATTGCTTTTGTTTTTATTTTATTTTATTTAAATCTAAACTATTCTGATTAGCTGCGTGAGAACAGGTGTATGATCACTAGGTCAAGTGGACTCCCTATTGAACCACTCAACCTAGAACTTGAAGCACTTGTCAGACTGAACAGAAGTAAGAGAAAGAAGCCAGCCACACCCATTCCTAGTCCTAAGTCGGATATTTACTATTCGTCTGAAAAAGAGGCCGTTGATTTAACTGAAGAGACTGAAAAAGTAGAGATGGCTGAAGATGATCAAAGGGCCCCGACCCCCATGCGGGAACAGTATAAGCTGAAGCATACCATGAACGCTGGATTGAATGGACCCGCAATCACTGCGGAGAATTTTGAGTTGCCGTTTGGACTGATCCGAATGGTACAGGCACAACAGTTTAGTGGTAATCCTTTGGAGAATCCTAGTGAGCATCTGTAGTTATTTGCTGAGTATGCGATGATGCAGAAGTATAAGAATGTTCCAGAGGATACTATCAGAATGCGGCTTTTCCCATTCTCACTAACGGGAAAAGAGTGGTACAACAACCTTCCTGCAGGATGTTGCACTACATGGGAGCAGTTAGCAGATAAATTCTGAACAAGTACTTCCATCCCTCCAAGAGCTTCTTGGTGAAGAAAAAGATTACACATTTTAAACAAGGAGACTTGGAGAGTTTCTATGAGGCGTGGGAAAGATCTAAGGAGCTACTACGTTGTGGTCCACCACATGTATTTACAAAAGACACCTACTTAGGCTTCTTCTGTCAAGGCCTAAAAGGTGATTCAAGAGTGTTGGTGGACACGACAGCAGGAGGATCAGTCTTCAAAAAGTCAGCAGATGAAGCAGAAGAGATCTTTAAGGAGATAGCATCTAACACATATGATTGGCCAACGGAGAGAACAAAAGGAGAAGCCACTTTTGATAAAGTGACTAAAGTAGAAGTTCAGGTCAACAGTAGTGAGATGTCAGAATTAAAGAGTTAACTCAGTGAGCTGCATAAGAAGATGGATTGTCTCGAACTAGGAAACAGAGGAGATGGAGGTATGATGGTTGAAGATGAAGATCAGATGGAGGAAGTGAATTATGCTATGGGTCAGAATTTTCAAGGGAACTATAGAAATAAACAGAATTTCAAACCTAGTAATTAGCATTGGGGAAGGAATGACCAAGGAAATTCCAACTTCAACAATCAGAGAATGAATGAGAATCTGCCCTATAAAAACCCGAGTAATGCAGTAGCACCTCTTCCCAGTGTAGATCCAGACCATAAGCCTATTGAAGAAAGAGCATCTATGGATGATGAGATGAAACTGTGGATGAAGCATCAAGGGGATCAGATAAACTTGATGGTCAAGCTGATAGACAACTAATAAAGAGCAAGCTGAAATCAAACAGAATGAGAATGAGAAAAAAACATAAAGAAACTGATATTGCTATTGGAAAGTTGCAATCTGCAGTTGGAAGATTAGAGCAACAAGGAAAGTTTCCATCTCAAATGGTGACGAATCCAAAAAAATAAATTATGGCTATCACCCTGAGGGGTGGAACGCAGTACGAGGGCCCAAGAATGCCATTGGAATGAACTAAATTCAAAACAGAGGTCAAAAAATCAGACGAGAATGAGCACGTGTACGCTGACACATGGCACGACTCATGTCATGCTGGGCGCAACTCGTGCCGCCCTGATATCAGCACACCACGCACGTCGTCCTATCTGACAGTCAAAAATATAAGCGGTACGACTCGTGCGTCTGACCTGCATGACTCATACCAAGGCAAACAGACTGCTGATGGTGGCTTGAACATGGGCAGCATGACCGAGAATAATGGCCGGCATGACTCGTGCCCTTCTTTAACGAAAAATTTGGAATTTTGTCTCGATCCTCGCACTGCTGAATTCGTCCGAAATAATTTCCATGTTCCTAAAATTGATGAAAATTTGAAAGAACCTGAAGTTAGATTGAAAAAATGACAGATAGCTAAGGCAGAAAGAAAAAGAAGTGGAATTTGAGAGGGATATTTGGGATTCCAAAGACAAAACATCCTATTCCATTTCTAGAGCAATTTTTTAAGAAAGGATTAGATGAAAAATTCAAGAAGTTTTTGGAGATGTTCAAGAAAATCCACATTAATATTCCTTTCGCAGAAGCCTTAGAGGAGATGCCTAACTATACAAGGTTCTTAAATTTTGATATTTACCCTATTTTGTATGGAATTATATTACAAAATGCCTCCAGGGGAAACCATATATAGAGATCTTCTAAAGATATATACATACATATACGTTTCGATCGAGTGTCAAAACCAGTTACTTCAACGAGGGAATAATTAAACCGATATTGATGAAAATTCCAAAAGTAAACATATTTATATGTATAAATTAAGGTGTAGCAAAAGAGATTGTATTAATGAGTGAGAGAAGTGTGAGATAGAAATGGATGGGTAAGGATATGCTTATATACGAGATGAATTGATAAGTGGAGAGCCAACTAGAGAATATATTAAAATCATTTTTCGTTCTATAATAAAAAGATACTCCATCCATTCCGCTAGTTTACACTTATGTCGAGCCCAATTCGACAATCTACACTGACCCTTCGCTTGAGGAATTCCCAACTCTTCAACGTAGTAAGGTCAAACAAAAAATGAGCCGCAACAAAAACTTCTTCCAACCGGCTTTTAAGTCCAACACCCATCTACAAGCGAAGCTCAACACTTCGGAGATAAAACCGGTTGACAGTAGGAATGTCCCAACTACCTTCGAAATCAAGAAATGATTTTGAGGGCCGTCTGTTTGGTTCCCTTTAAAGCCGTGTGTTTGGCTTCTCTCAAACATCTTTTACCGCTTTCATTCTGTAACCCTCTACTTTCTCTTTTTTCTTTTATCTTTAATAATATTATATCTAGTTTAAAAAAATAAAAATTTATTCATTTAATTTTTGTACGTGGATTAAAGAGTATAATAATTAAATGTGTAGTGGATTAAGAAGTAGAATAATATTTAAATGTGTAGTAGGTAGTTGTATTAATGTTAAGTGTGTGGCCCATGTATAGTGGGTTGAGTATAATATATAATATTATTTTGTGGGTCACATCAATCCAAAAAAGAAATGAATATTTCGTATTGAGACAGACCTAAATGACAAAATTGATACGTATCAAAGGGACGGAGGGAGTAATTCGATTTAAGTCCCGAAATAATTACTACCTCCTCCCGGATATATTGATGCCTTTTTTTTTGTGCACGAAGATTAAGGAATATAATAATTTAATGTGCAGTGAGTTGAAAATATAATAATTTAATGTATATTGGGTAATTGTATTAGTGGTGTGTATGGTGTGCATGTGGGGCCATGTGAATAAATTAATTATTTTTGTGTGGGTCTCATATTCTTTAAAAAGAAATGTGTCAATTTATGTGGGACTACCCAAAAAAGAAAGTATACCAATATCTTCAGAATGGAGAGAGTACTATTTTTTCAATTTAATCTCATAACTCTCGATATTTTTCGATTTTAGTCCATTTTTTGTGGGAAAGTCGAATCTTTAGCAAAAATCATCACGTGAATGATACGTGGCACGCTAATTCCTGTAAAAAAGGTATTCAATATATTTTGGACCCAAAATAGTTTTTTTTTTCTTTTCAGTACTATAACTGATTAACTTCTATAATTGATCGATTAACGTCCAATTATCCCATAACTTCTAGGTTAGTATCGATCACACACACATATTATATATATATATATATTAAATATACTATAGCAGAAACTTTTCTGCTTGCGAGTCGTCACCAGAGCGCTCTATAACGTGTAATTTTCTCATTTTTTTGAATTTTTAAATAATTTTTTTTATATTTTCCTTATTTACTTATAATTAATTTCCTTATTTGGTATTTATTTTTTAAAATAATGTATTTTCTTTTCTACTTATAAATCTAAATTAAGTAATAAATTAAGAAAATATATCTTATAAATATATTTTTTTGATTTTTATAAATAATTAATTAAAAATAAATCTATTATTATTATTATTATTTAAAATAAAATTTGTGTGGATACTAATTCCATTATTTTAAAATTATTATGATAAATAAACATCTCCTCTTATTATATATTAACAGGTGTATATAATTACTTTTAAATAATTGTTATCTGATTACATATGTATGGTCAATAGTATTATTGACCAATTAATATCATGTTTCCATAACTTTGTTTATTTACTTAATTTAAATAATTAATATTACTTAATACCATTAACTAGGATTTAATTGGATAAATTAAGTCAAGTAATTATTCAGTAACATTAACTATACATTGAAATATAAATGGAGTGATTATTTTAAGGGTTGGGTACCGTAAGGTACAGATTTGTGCATTTCGAACCACGGGAAAATCGACCCTTTAGGTTCGTTAATAGATGAAACAAGCAAAAATAGTGAACATGGTCGTCAAAAACAGAAGTGAATGCAAACATTAGACCTAAATTACGATCTGATATATAGAAAATCTATTTTTCATGCTTAATTTTGTCTCTTAACTTTGTTAAAAACCACTTCCAGTTCTCTGTGTTTCCTGCAGAAACAACTGCAATAGCAACTGGGAACAGCCCTACAAAAAAACAGATTGCATATTTGTGAAAATACAAAAATAGATAAAAACATTATGAAGTAATACGTTTGAGAAGAGTAGATTGTACCATTATCTCCATCTTTTGTTGTGGCAGCTAGTAGGGTTCCTTTGGCTCGACCTTTCATGAAAATACCATCAATAAATAACATTGGGCGACAACTCTTGAAACCATCTATGCAGGCTTTCAACGAAATGAACAAGCCCTCGAATCGACGTGATTCTTCATCGTACTCTAGTGCAACGACGCTACCTGGGTTAGTGGACTTAATAGCCGCACAGTACCAACGTAGATCGCCATATGAGTTTTCATATGAACCCCAAATTGGTCTTTCGCCTTTTCAGATGCTTTCCAGGCTTTCCAATAAGGAATCTTGAAGCCATAACCCTTTAAAATATCTGTTCGTACGTCACTTTCCCCGGTTTGAGGTTTGTCTGTAGCACTGTCAACAATCAATTTGCCAATAATCTTGGGGCATAAGCGTCTTGTTTCGTTCGCTGGAAAAGCCCCAATGCATTTGTGCAACAAATTTATCTCATAAACTTGGAACTTTGATGTCAACGATAGACATTTTGCCTTTACAAACCATTTACAACCAAGTGACGTTTTCATACTACACACTGCATGGATATATCTTTTGTCATTCCTCTTATAGTCAAACTCGAAGCCATTACGCGTTGAATACTTTATGAGTTGTACCCTAAATTCTGTAACCCCTCCATCAAACACCAAACCAACACCGTCTTTCATGATGTCAGCCCAAGAGTCTGATAAATGTGTTTTCTTTTCCAAAATTGGACAAATATCAAAAGAAGGTATGCTTTGGCCTCCATCAAACTCTTTATATATTCCATTATTAAGGAATGTTTTATTAGAGTTTGTACGCTCAGAAATTATACAAATGTCTTTAGAATTAACAGAACTCTGATAAAGCATACGTGGCTTGTCAAAATGTATTGTTGAGTTCGTTCCATTGACTGATACATGAGCATAAACAACAGGCGAAGATGTAACTTGACAAAAGGAAATTATGCTATTCAAATCCTCATCTGATGCCAATGAGATATCATCCTCCACACAGCAAACACATTCAAAATTCTCTTTCTCCAACTCAGTCCACTTTACAAAAATGGTATACTGTACATTAGGCCACGACATGTTTTCTATTAGCATAATTAATTTGCACTCTCTCCCATATCTTACACTCAGTATGATGAGACTGGGACGATCCATGTATTGATAAACCTAATAGAAGAAATTTACGAACAGAAACTTTAAAAATAATACATATTCCTTAAAAACTTATTTTACGTGCAAATTATACAGGGAATATGATTGAACACAAAATAATCTACGTATCATACAAACAAGGAAATCAGAAGATTCCATCAAACATTTGAGGTTCTGAAGGAGTAGATAAACATACCTTCAAATACGCGACACCGAAGATGAACTCTAGTTGCAAAAAAATGTAGAAGTAATCATAAGATTGAACTGCAGATTCCAAACTCGTGTGAAAAGCGATGATAACTGGTTTTCAGAAAAAATGAAAAGTGTTGATAAATGACGATTTAATTGCAGAATCAGTGAGATGTCGAATTAGCCGTCTGATATGATTTAATTTGAAAAAAAAATTGTTAGATATTTTAGGCAACATCAGATTTTCTAATTTCAACTTATAATTTATAATTAGGGATAAATTAGGCATTAAGTTAGATTATTTTATATGGCAAAAACTCGGTCCGTGCGCCTTTAGAAATTTGTGTTAAATTGTATACCCTTTAGTATACAGATGTATACCCTTTATTTTCTAAAGAAAATTATTGTGTGTATCTGGGCGGATGGACAACACTCCATGCGCCTTTAGAAATTTGTGTTAAATTGTATACCCTTTAGTATAAAAATGTGTACCCTTTATTTTCTAATGAAAAAAAAATATTAATGAAAAGTGTATACCCTTTAGAACAAAATGGTGTACCTTTTATTAATTAAAGTGTATACCCTTTAGACCAAAGCAATGTACCCTTACCCATAATACTAAATTTCTAAAGGCGCACGGAATGTGTTCCCTTGAGCCCGGGCGCACGCAAGCCTCACTCATTTTATATCTCTTAATAATGTTTTAAGTTGGATGTATTTGAGAACAATATTGTTCTAAAAGGTGTATGGGCAAATAATTAATCCAAAAATAGTATTAGTTAAGTTTTAATTTATATAAACCAAATTTAGATGTTTTATAATTTTAGGGTAATTCTGGGGTGCACCTAAGGGTTTAATAATGTAATTTAGGGTATAATAGTAATTATATAAATTAAAAAGTAGGTTACTAATTAAAATCTAAGGGTGGAGATTAATAGTTTTAAATTTTAATGGGTTAGATCTTACAGGTGCACCGATGCACCAAGTGCACCCAAGTAAGACTCATAATTTTAATATAAAATATAAATTTTTTATTAGATTGATGCAATTTAAAAAAAAATCTGATGGATTTTTTTGTCAAAATTTCAAAGGTTGGGATTTATTTGCTATAAAAATAAAGGTTGAGGTTTTTTTTTCAATAAACTCAAAGCTGACGTGGCAAAGTTCAACGCCACGTCGGACGTTGGGCAACCCTCTCCTGCCCGTTGGGTACGTTTTGCACGAAACTTAAAGGTCGAGATTTTTTTTTTCCAATTTCTCAAAGGTTGGGATTTATTTGCAATAAAATAAAAGATTGGGGTTTTTTTGCAATTAATCCATAATTTAATTATGCTTGCTAAATTTGATTTGTTGGGCATGTTGACTTAAGTCAGACCCACTTGACTTGAACTGAGCTCATTTGACTTGAGTTGAGCCCTTTTAACTTGGATTTGGTATTAATTATTAATTATTTATTCATTTAACTCATAAATTAATTTATTTAAATTTCTTGACAAATAAATATTTAATCAATATTTAATATATTTTTCTTTACATTTATATTTATTTTGGCAATAAAATTTAATTAACTAATATATATATATATATATATATATATATATATATTTATTTATTTATTTATTTATTTATTAAATGAAATTAATTGAACTCCATAATCTAAGTCCTCAACGTATGGTTCCCGCGCGATGTTTAACAATGTTGACAAAGCATTTTGTGAGATGACGTGAAACGAGTCGACTATTGATGAGTAGTTATAAAATAAGATGAATGATGCATTAAAGTATAATTTTTTGGTATTATTATATGATTATAATTATTAATTCTGTAATAAATCATTTTTTTTAAAACAGCCAATATATTTGAGTACAAGGGGTACTCAACCCTTACAAGAAAAGAAATTATGCTAACAACTTGTCGCAAGACAAACTATAGGATTGGAAATCCAATCGTTGATAGAATAGTGTGTTCTAAGCCCACCCTTAATCCTAATCCAATTCCAGGTTCTAAACATGAACAACTCAAAAACATCTTCCAAGTATCCGTTCTCCTCTCCGAAAACAACACCATTTTGCCATTTTCAAATGCTCCATATAACTTCAAACCACAGGGCATTCCAATTGGTAGCCTTCATACCCTTCAACTTAGACCCAATATGCACTTCAAAGTTAAGAATAGGTATTATATTCTCTGCTGAATGAATCCCAAACCATTTCCTAAACAAAAACCATAAAGGATATGTCATGTTTCATCCAAAGAAAAGGTGTTCCTCTGTTTCCTCAGCATCGTTGCATAATGGACATTTGGTGTTTCCAACGTTCACTCCTCGTCTAGCAAGATTAACTTTTGTAGAGGTCCTTCCTTTAAAGATTCTCCATGCAAGTAATTTGACCTTTCCTGGGGCATTGCATCTCCATAATTTGCTCCATGCTTCTGTTGGATTGTATACTAAAAGTCTAGCTTTTTGTATGAACCATTTTATAACAATTAATTTGAAATGAGAATCATATGATCAAATGATTGCATCTTATAATTTATTTATATGTTCGATGCAATAGTCCACTTACTTTATACTGTAGATAATATGTTGTGCGACAACACGCGGAAGATCATATTATCGATTTCCTTATAAAGTATAAACAGATGCTCACAATCGAGATAGACGGGGACTCTCTATCGGGATGGTTGTAGTGTGGTTTGGTATTAGCTTGTCTTGGCTATAGAATCACATTAGTGCACTTGTGTGTATTGAGCAGGACCGCTTGAGATCGTTCGATTTATACTGACTTATAGGAGAACTTGATCTCAGTTATTATGGATGTTCGTGCTCTTAATCCCTATACAATAACCTCGACACATAGGGCAGTATGTATTTCTTTGATTCATCAATGGGTGAGATTTACATGCAATTAAATCAATAAACTCGGTGAGTTGGGAAGTAGTGTTGTCTCTATGGTGTGCTGTTGATTGTAGAAGGAATCCGTGTCCGTCATAGGTTGATGATGTCCCCTTGAGGAGCTCATAAGGATTATCATGTAAACCCTGCAGGTGGAATTTATTCCGGCATGATAATGAGGTTGAGTGGTACTACTCTTGGATGAGATATTAATTAATTGAGTTGTCAGTAAGTTAAATTAATTAATGGACATTGTATATCTTAAACATGGGGAGACTAACGGGCTCATAATAAGAAGGAGCCCAAAACGTAATTTTGGGATTGGTATGGTAGTGCAGTAATAATATTTTAGTGGAATATATTATTATTATTGGACTTAAGTATAAGCTTTGGGCTAAGCTTGGATACTTAAGCCCAATGGAGGCCCAACCCAATTTCTCCTCCTGGTCCCTGCTGTAGCCCATGTATATAAGTCACCTCAGCTTATCTGGAACCCTAATCTAATTCATTATTCACGTGTGATGAGGGTTGAACAGCAGATTGAGTAGGTCTCGTAGATCGTCGCCCACACGACGTCGAGATCGGACTTGAGACATACAACAGAAGACCTGAAGGTCGTTTGCTGCTGCAGTTCGTCATGTTACAAAATTCATATAAAATCGTACAGTTATCCGATTTTGATGTATTATATACTGACGGAAATCTGTCGAAGAGAGGATTGTCTGAGCGCAAAGACCACTCAATTCCGACATCAGAAGAGGAACTTATGGCTATTCTCGTGGGACTGCGCAGTCTGCCAGCGAGAATTCAACCTCTACATAAACCCTTGGTGAAAGGTAATGCGTTTCATGTTTACTTGCTTCCGCTGCTTGTTAGAAATACATGGAACCCTAACGGGTCACGTTAACCAAACGATCGAAAGCCAACAAATTGGTATCAGAGCTTCGGTTTCTTGGTGAAGCGTGACACGTTAGGCTAGGGTTTATGTGATTAATTTTTCGGAATTAGGATCACATGTTTAGGGTTTTGGTTTTATTGCGCAAACCATGAATATCCCTATGTGATATATACCCTGTATCATATCTATTCGTCCATGGTTGTGTGTGAGAGGATTCGACGAAAACTGTTCGTCAATTTCACATGCAAGGAAGAAAAAGAGGGCAAAAATTGAATCACGTTTTTGAGAGAAAATCCAGCGCAGTGATATTGCAGAGGCAATAACCGGAGTTTCAACGGTCGGATTGAGCTTTAATTTGGTCAGCACATTCAGATCTTGTGGATGTACATTCTGAACGGTGGAGATCGAATTTGGAGCTTTTTCGTACTAGGATTACGCTGAAAACAGAAGCAGATATTTGGGCGATTCTGTTTTGCGCAGTCGGGGGAAAAGAGCCGTTTCTATCAAACTATCCGTTGGATCGGGCTGTAATTTGGTCAGATCGTTCATACCTTGTATATGTACATTCTGAACGGTGGAGATCGAATTTAGAGTTTTATCTTGCTGGGATTACGCTGAAAACAGAAGCAGATCTTTGGGCGATTCTGTTTTGCGCAGTCGAGGGAAAAGAGCCGTTTCTCACAAAATAACCGTTGGATCGACCTGTAATTTGTACAGCATGTTCAGGACTTACAGTAATAGATTCTGGACGGTGAAGATTGGATTCTGAGATTTTTGCAGTTTCGAACTACGAACGAGAGTTGGTGTAGTTTGGTGTTGCGCGTTGGGCTGAACTTGATTCCATGCAAGTAGGCCCTTGGACGAGCGACAGTCCGGGCGAGGGGCGCTCGTCAAGGCACTTGGAGCGCTCCCTGACACGATTGATGGTGGGATATGACGATGGACGTCTTGGGGCACAAGCAATCCTGCTTGTTGCGTAAGGCATCGATTCCACAGTAGGAGTGTCGGACAAGACATTAAAATTTAGAGGCGTTTTTATTCCTAATATATATAACTGTCATAATTGATTTAATTGTCTATTATTGTTATATATATATGGATGCCTGATCTCTATGATTTATTGTCTTATATAGAAGCATGCTAGATTGCGTATTATATTTGGTATATTATATGCATGTATTGCTAGAGTGTTGGATAAGACATCCAATTTTAGGAAAACTAATTCCTAATATATAACTGCCATAATAGATTGTATATTATTGTTATATATGGATGTCGAATTAATTCCTAATATATGACTGCTATAATTGATTTAATAATCTATTATTGTCATATATGGATGTCGAATTAATTCCTAATATATAACTGCTATAATTAATTGTCTATTATTGTTATATATGGATGTTGAATTAATTCCTAATATATAACTGACATAATTGATTTAATTATCTATTATTGTTGTATATGGTTGCTCGTCGATATCGATGATTTCGATAATCTAGACGATATCGACGATCGATATCGATAGTTTTAGAATGTTGATAATCTTGATGTTTTTCGAATATTTGATAATCTAGTCGATATCGATGATTTTGATAATCTGGACGACATCGACGGTCGATATCGATGGTTTCGAAAATTGGACAATCTGGAAATTTCAAAAGTTTGATAGTTTGGAAGTCTTTGCTGATATTCGTGCCTGATGGCGAACAATCGAATTCGCTGATATATAACTGTTAATGATTGATTTAATTATTGATTATTGTTATATATGTATGCATGACTCTTTGGGATTTACTGCCTTATGTGCCGTGATAGGAGCATGCTAGGATTGCGTATATTATTCCGAATATTATATGCATGTAAAAACCCTCGGTTTTAAATAACTAAGTGGGAGAGGGAATTGGTAAAAATTCCCGCAGCCTCCATTATTGGTTTGTAAGTGATGTGAGTAAACTTGCGTGTTGGCAATAGGCCTTCCTCCCTAACGGATGAGTTTATTCACAGATCACTGGTACAGACTTCATTACATAATTATTGTTTGTAATGTGGCACATGAACTTGCGTGTTGGCAATAGGCCTTCCTCCCTAACGGATGAGTTTATGTGGGGCTCACTGGTACAAACTTATAATTGATGATTGTAGGAAGCTATCCGAGCGCGTGTGTACTTCTCCAACTGTAAGGCACACAAGCTCGCGCAGTGGACTTGGGATCAAATAATGGTGTACACTTAGGTGTAAATAATTAGTATCCTCCCCAACGGAGTCACTGCTATTATTTGCATGGCTAAAGAGGAACCGACTATTAATTATTTTGTCATAAAGTTAGGTTGACAAATGAAATTAATGGGTATAACCTTCTCTTGTAAATGTTTGGGTTTGTAAACGTCCACACTAACGTGGCTTGCAGACTCACGGTGCTTGAGATATCGGTGAATTTTATTTTTATATTGTTTTGAGGGAATCAATATAAAAGGATAAAATTTGAAGATTTGATCGGTATATTTATTTATGATTCTCTGTAATTTCAAATGGTTTTATCTCTCTTATTGTTAACTAAAAGAAATTATATTTACTGGTCCAAAATTAGATGATTAGAAAAGAATCTTGGTTTTAATTTTACTGCTTAAGAAAATAAAAATGTGTTCTCCCTTAAGGATGTTCATGATGCCTATTAAAGTCTCTAGTGGGGAGGTGAGAGGTTCATAGAAATATGATGGTCTCATGTAACTCTTCAGATACTTGAGTAAGTTAAAAGGTGGTAGGTTATGATTGAATTTGATGAATGAATTGGATACATGGAATAAAAGTTGAAGGGGAAACCTAAGTCAATTTTATTCTCCATAATTGCCTAGATGTTTTGAGTAAGTTTCTCCTAAATTACAGAGGTTATATATGGTGGGGAATTTCTGACAAAACATGTGGCAAAGGAAATTCAATTTCATCAAGATGTGAACAAGACTTGTATCTCATTCACTAGTCGTTGAATCGTGATTAGTGATGGCATCTACTAACACGTTGTGTGTAGATACAGGAATCACTAAAAGCCTACGACTAAGTGATGATGAGATTTTTATGTACATGGGTAATACTACGAGAGTAGTGGTTGTTGCAGTGGGAGTTGTTTATTTATCTTGCGATATGAATAAACGTTTGATTTTATGAAATTGTCTTTACGTACGTTTTCATAGAAAGAATTTGATTTCGGTTTCTATGCATTAATAGATGGATACTCCATTTCATTTAAATGACATGGTCATTATAATGAAGGATAGAGTTGTAATCTGTTATGGTACGTTGGTGAACAATTTGTATACTCTGAAATCATGTTTATCCCCTGGATGTGACAAATAGTAATTAATAATGAGTCTTCTAATCTAGTAAGAGAAAGGTACCTTCAGAAATGAATTTCCCACCTTAATGGTGTGACGAATAGAAGGAATAGCACTCTTATGGTAGTGATTAGATAGATGATGAATTATTTGGAATTACTAAATTCATTTTATGGATATGCCCTAGGAACAGTAATTCGTAAGAATGTTTTTCTGTTTGTGGGATATCCTAGAAAAATGAAGGATGATTTATTTAGTCCACAAGATCGAAGAGTGATTGTTAACACAAACACTAGATTTTTGGAAAAAGAACTATGTAATAAATCAAATACCCATGTATAAGTTGTTCTAAAGGAAGTGAGAGGAAAACACAAAGTATTAGTACCAAGTGTACAAGAGGATATACCACAAGGTAAACTGCGACGCGTGTCACATCTGATACACAATTGCGTGTAGTGTCTTCTCGTAGTGGGAAGGTTGTTCTAAAACCTGATAGATATATGTTTTGGGAGAGTCGTGAGGCTTGGTCCCTAGTAAACATGGAATGGACCCACGGATACGACGAAGAACTACAAAATAGAAATGCGAAATCTTAACAAATTGCAATAAATGTTGAAATAGAATCAATAGATTCTAAATAAGATCTGGATGATTGTAGAACCACGGATGGTGTGAAAACCATTGGAAGTGGTCATACAAAATAAAAGAGGATCATACGGTAAGGTGAAAATCTTGGAAGTAAAGCTTGTTGGGAAAAGGTATACTCAGAAAGAAAGGGTTCGATTATGAGAAAACCTGTTCGCCAGTAGCTGTGCCTATATTGATCCGGATTCTTTTATATGTTGCTACTCATATGGAATATGAGGGATAGCAAATAGATGTCAAGACAGCTTTCCTGATTGGAAGTCTTGAGGAAAACATCTATGTGAAGCAACCAGAGTGATTCATTGCAAAGGGCTAAGAGCATTGTGATAGGAAGCTTAAAAATGTCCATCGATGGACTAAAGCAAGCTTCAAGATCATGATGCATCCGTTTTGATGAGGAAATCCAAAGATATGGATTTATTCAATGCGCGGATATGTCTTGTGTATTGAAAAGAGTGATGGAAACGTGGTGGTATTACTTGTACTATACATAGATATTATCTTGCTCATTGGAGACAATGAAAGAGTATTATCGGGCGTATGGGGTATGGTTAATAAAGCGGTATAAGATGAAGGACTTAAGAGGAGCAAAAATATCCTTTTGATCACGGTAATTCGGATCACAGAAAGGGATGTTATGCTTATCTCAAGCTTCATGAAATAATACGATCCCTACTTGTTTTAGCATGTTACTTTATCTAAGGAAATGTGTCTTGAGACACAAAAGAAGATAAAGGAGATGAAAGCAGTTCCTTATGCTTCGGCGAATAAGGAAGCTTGATCTAAGGAATGCTATGCACGAGATTGGATATCTGTTTTGCTAAACGCATGAACAGTGGGTATCAACGTAACCCGGAACAAGAATGATGAACTGTGGTAAGACATATATGAAGTGCCTGAGAAGGACTGGAAATTATATGTAAGCTTACTGGGCAGATTCACTGCTTCTTGTGGATTACGTAGATTCAGATTTTTTAGTCAGATTGGACGGCAGTAAATCCACCTCAAGGTTATGTGTTTAATTTTAGGAAGTTGAGTCATAATGTGGAGGAGTGTTATATAGAAATATATTTCAGACATCGGACTCCATATGGAAAGATGATAAATTGGAGCCTATGAGGCAACCAATGTATCTGTATGACTCTAGAAACTTCATGATGGACTTTGTAGTGTTTCTAAGTTTGCCCAAGGACATCAAAATTTATATTGATGATATTGGTGCAGTTGCAAACTTGAAGGAATCACAAGTCCATAAGGCAATTAAACACATGGAGCGCGAGTACCACCTGTTACGAGAAATCGTATGATGAGGGGAAGGTTGTTGTCGCCTAGATTGCATCGGATGATGACCTAGTAAATCCATTTACAAGGATATTAAGGCGAGAGCTTTTAATGGTCGTGTAGTGGGAGTGGGAATCAGATGTATGGCGGAAGACATGACAGCATAGTCTTTTAGTATAAGTGGGAGATTGTTGGATTGTATACTAAAAGTCTAGCTTTTTGTATGAACCATTTTATAACAATTAATTTGAAATGAGAATCATATGATCAAATGATTGCATCTTATAATTTATTTATATGTTCGATACAATAGTCCACTTACTTTATACTGTAGATAATATGTTGTGCGACAACACGCGGAAGATCATATTATCGATTTCCTTATAAAGTATAAACAGATGCTCACAATCGAGATAGACGGGACTCTCTATCGGGATGGTTGTAGTGTGGTTTGGTATTAGCTTGTCTTGGCTATAGAATCACATTAGTGCACTTGTGTGTATTGAGCAGGACCGCTTGAGATCGTTCGATTTATACTGACTTATAGGAGAACTTGATCTCAGTTATTATGGATGTTCGTGCTCTTAATCCCTATACAATAACCTCGACACATAGGGCAGTATGTATTTCTTTGATTCATCAATGGGTGAGATTTACATGCAATTAAATCAATAAACTCGGTGAGTTGGGAAGTAGTGCTGTCTCTATGGTGTGCTGTTGATTGTAGAAGGAATCCGTGTCCGTCATAGGTTGATGATGTCCCCTTGAGGAGCTCATAAGGATTATCATGTAAACCCTGCAGGTGGAATTTATTCCGGCATGATAATGAGGTTGAGTGGTACTACTCTTGGATGAGATATTAATTAATTGAGTTGTCAGTAACTTAAATTAATTAATGGACATTGTATATCTTAAACATGGGGAGACTAACGGGCTCATAATAAGAAGGAGCCCAAAACGTAATTTTGGGATTGGTATGGTAGTGCAGTAATAATATTTTAGTGGAATATATTATTATTATTGGACTTAAGTATAAGCTTTGGGCTAAGCTTGGATACTTAAGCCCAATGGAGGCCCAATCCAATTTCTCCTCCTGGTCCCTGCTGTAGCCCATGTATATAAGTCACCTCAGCTTATCTGGAACCCTAATCTAATTCATTATTCACGTGTGATGAGGGTTGAACAACAGATTGAGTAGGTCTCGTAGATCGTCGCCCACACGACGTCGAGATCGGACTTGGGACATACAACAGAAGACCTGAAGGTCGTTTGCTGCTGCAGTTCGTCATGTTACAAAATTCATATAAAATCGTACAGTTATCCGATTTTGATGTATTATATACTGACGGAAAGCCGTCGAAGAGAGAATTGTCTGAGCGCAAAGACCACTCAATTCCGACATCAGAAGAGGAACTTATGGCTATTCTCGTGGGACTGCGCAGTCTGCCAGTGAGAATTCAACCTCTACATCAACCCTTGGTGAAAGGTAATGCGTTTCATGTTTACTTGCTTCCGCTGCTTGTTAGAAATACATGGAACCCTAACGGGTCACGTTAACCAAACGATCGAAAGCCAACAGCTTCAACATCTCTTAACGGGCGGATATCTTGACACCTGTCACACAAAGCCACATATGCTGATTTAACTGAATAGAGGCCAGTGCTCTCAAGCTTCCACACCCATAGGTCCTCCGTGTAAACCCCTGGTTTGTACCTACTCAAAATCATCATAAGTTCAGATAGTGAGTTGTGTTCCCAATCATACAAGTTACGCCTCCAAGTGATATTCCACTGCCACATCCCATCATTATCCCAATTTCCCATCTCCCTCACAGTTTTTCCTTTTTCCTTTGACAACAAAAATAGTCCTGGAAAAACTTTAATTAGAGGTTTGTCTCCGCACCACGAATCACTCCAGAAATCAATCTCCTCTCCATTGCCCAATTTTCTCACCAAATTCTCCCTCACCCAATCACCTCTATAACCCTTTGTAATTCTAAAGAGATCCCGGAACCACCTCGACCAATTACCCCTTCCTCTTCTCCATCCACTACCATCATTCTCTATGTCCCACATCCTAGCTAAATCCCCATACTTAGAGTAAGGATTTTATGCCAGAAGTGATTAGAAGAAGTATAAAACTTCCAAACCCATTTGCTAAGAAGTGACAAGTTAAAACACTCAATATCTTTGATCCCCAACCCTCCATACTCCTTGGCAGTGCACACATTTTTCCAGCTCACCCATTTAATTTTATCTCTCTCAACACCCACTCTCCACAAAAATCTTCTTTGGATGTTGGTTAAAGATTTTAAAATATGTACTGGAGTATAGTAGAAGGCAAGCAGAAAAGTAGGAATGGCATTAAGAAAAACATTGATAAGGGTAGCCCATCCCGCAATCGATAAGCGCTTTGATTTCCAATTACTTAGCTTTTTTTGAAGTTTTTCAACCACAGGATCCCAAATTCTCCTATTTTTTGTTCCTGTACCAACAAGAATACCAAGATATTTAAATGGTACATACTCGATTTTGCAGTTGAGTATTTGTGTGGCATAAGTGGAAGCTCCATCATCTTTGTTGAACAAAAATATTTCACTTTTGAAGAAATTGATCTTCAACCCCGATGCTAACTCCACCCATCTCAAGATTGCTTTCAAGTAATAAAGACTTCCCCTGCTACCATCATTAAAGAAAACCATATCATCAGCGTACTGTAGGATATCCAAATCGATCAAATCTTTCCAAATTTTCAAAGGGGTATATAGATGGCTCTCTCTCGCTCTTCCAACGAAGCTTCTTATACCTTCCGCCGCCACCAAAAAGAGAAAGGGTGACAATGGATCCCCTTGTCTCAAGCCTTTGCTTGGAAATAATTCACTTGTTGGGCTTTCATTCACCAAAACTGAGACTGAAGCAGATTTCAAACATTCTTGAACCCATCTCCTCCATTTGCTACTGAAGTTCATCTTATCCAGCACCAAGTTGATAAAGCTCCAATCAACCGTGCTTTGAATATGGCTGCTTCTTTCTTGCACTTTTTAATCTCATCGATAGCTTCATTAAGCACCAGCACATTGTCCACCAACTGTCTACCACTGATGAAGGCCGACTGTTCCTGAGATATAATATTATCCATGACTGTACTCATACGGTTAGCTAAGATCTTTGCAATGATCTTATAGAGACATCCAATTAACGAAAGGGGCGGTAGTCTTCAATTTTCAAAGGATTATTTTTCTTAGGAACTAGAGAGATGAAAGAAGCATTCAATCCTTTGACAATCTTCCCACTGCTTTCGAACTCAAAAACAAAGTCACAAATATCCCCCTTTATAATGTCCCACTCCTGTTTAATAACCTTGAAATTAATTCCATCTGGCCCCGGGCTCTTTTCGGTTCCACACTGCCAAACTGCTTTACGGATTTCCTCTTCTGTGATCTTGCTATCTATCTTGATTCGACCTTTTAACTCCCATATCCTTTGCTGTAATTTTAAAGGATCGAGCCTCCAACGTGAATTGTGTAATAAATCATATTATAACATCTTAAAATCATATTTTAGGCAAACAATTGTATGATACCGTTGCACGGAAAGACTTCTTGAGACGAATTAGAATTAATATTATTTTAATAAAAGTGATATTTAGATCAATGAAAAGTTATAATGGAACAATATATTATTTCATGAATAATTCATTGTATGAATAAAAAATAATGATATTTTTATTGAGATGTGACAACATCTTTCAATAAATTAAAGTAATAATTTAAAATTAATTTATGTTATTCAACTCCTTATTTATAGGAACAAACAGCTAAATGAGCGCTTTCCTTTCTACTCCTTAATTTTATATAGGAACAAACAACTAAATTATGAGTTAGTATTTTATGTCCTCGATTGCACAAGGTGTATAAGGATATAACATTTTGTTTTAGATGGTATACTTATTAAGGGTATAATTTTTTCATTAAAAAGATCGGTTGAAAAATAAATAATATAAATGTATGATTAAAAAAAATTAAGTTTATTTTATTTTCTTTTTTTCAGAAAATCAAGAGTATAATTCTTATACTTAAAGGTATAACATTTAATATTAAAATGTACAACTTCGAAAACTATGAAATTTGGGTGCACGACAATCAAGTTTTAGCCCTAAATTATAGGTCTTTTTTTATTTTTTATTTCTCTTGCAGTTGTCGATGCTTATGAATATGAACAGACATGAATAATTACGAATGTGAACAAAGTTGACCACGTAAATTAATTTAATATACAGAAAATATTTTTTAGAACACAATACTTTGAAATGAAACCTTCATACTTTAACATAAACTAGAGAAACTTTTATTACAATATTCTATATATAACATTATAAATTTTACAGTATTGTATTACAACCAGAGGTGGGGCTTTATTGGTAGAAGCTGGGAGTATATACAGTTTTAAAATATAAATCGTCCCGTATCTTTTTACTTTATTCGAAATTTAGGTCCCAAAATAGTTATGACATTAAATTCCGTTCCAAACCTTTCAATTTTGCTTCGTTTTCATCCCAAAACAATAGTTTTTTACCAATTACATTCTATAACTTTATAAAAGCATTGATTCAGTCTCATCTCATGAAATTAAAAAAATTGAACATTTTAAGTAAAAAATGATAATTTTGGTGAAATTTTAAAAACTTTGGGTCTATTTCAAAGAAATTAAGTTTCTTGAAAATATTTTGAATAAAATAAATTTATATGTAACGATTAATGAGTACACATATATTATCATGATATGCCCTCTTTCTTCTCCTATATAAGCACCCTTCCACCATCTACGTCTTTCTCACTAGCACATTAAAACTTCAACCTCTAACTCTTTCTCTAAATTTATATGTAGGTCACTGGTTTTGACACTCGAAACTAGGGCTGGGGAAAAATACAGAAATTTAGGTATACCACTCTTACCATATCGAAAAATACCGATTTTATCGAAATTTTAGGTATGCCGAAAGTTTTGGTAAGGTATGATACTGTATTGAAATTTTGGTACGATAAAGGTATATAAATTATCAATACCGCGGTATTTCGGTATATATCGAAATATCATAAAATATTCAATTTTTGGGTAATATGATAGGTACACCATACTACATTATATATGCAATTATAATTATTATTTATATATTACAATTTTTAATTAAATTATATATATACACTATTTAATTAAAAGATTAAATCTAAAATCTTACTGCATATTTCATAATTATAAATGGGTAAGTTGATTGGCTTTCATGATATCTTGTACTTTATTTTTAATTATGTAGTTCTATCCTATAATATGAAAATTTAAAAATGTTGATTTTAATATAAGTTCCATATGGTTCTTGTGTAGATCTCTTGGGTACTATTTATTTAATGAAAAATACTTGTGTAAACCGGGTTTACATACATAAATTATGTAAACCCTATTACTCTTAAGTACATAGAAAATTACTCTTTAGCACATAAATTGTTACTCTTCTAAATTAAAAAATTACTTTTCAAATTCTTGTAATTAATCCTGATTTATCAATTACTTTTTAGTACATAAAAAAATACTCTTTAGAGACATGAATTATTACTCTTCTATATAAAAATTATTACTCTTCAAAGAGTAATTTTTTGTATACTAAAGAGTAATTTTAAGAAATAGGATTTACATGTAAACTCGATTTATATGAGACTCACTCTTATTTAATTTGGTCGTTTGTGGATTGTCGTATATTTTTTTTATTATTAATTTATTATCTATTAGAATTTGTTTTATAGCTATTTTCACTTTTCTAATACAGTTTTTAATTAGATTTATTGAATTTTAGATGCATAACGGCATAACAAATTATCTAATAGGACAGTATATACCGATATTTTAGGTATGATACGGTATACCGAAATATCGGTAAGCAGAAGGTATACTATTTTCCTATACCGAAATATCGGTATACCGAACTATGGTATACCAAAAGTTTTGGTAAGGTAACGGTATGATTTTTTATATACCAAAAATTTCGATACGGTATATGATATAACAAAAAATCTTCGGTATGCCATATCGCCCACCCCTACTCGAAACCATGTATATAATATGTATGGTTTTGACACTTGACATTTTGTAGTAATTGCCTAGTTAAAATACTTGTTATTCTTGGACATAATACTTAATTTATTCTTACATACGTTTTCTGTTTGAATATTCAGACATAGAAATGCATGAAAATGATGATTATTGATCATTTGTCCAAAATACATAAGGCATTTACTACTAATATCTCGAAACTTGTTGTGCCTAGAAACATTCAGGAAGCACTGGAGGATCAAGATTGGAGAGTAGCAGTGTTTGAAGAAATGAATGCCTTAAAAAGGAATAAGACTTGGGAAATTGTTGAAGCACCTAAGGATCAGAAGATAGTAGGGTGCAAGTGGGTTTTCACAATAAAAAGAAAGGTGGATGGTAGTGTAGAGAGATATAAGGTGAGGCTCGTAGAGAATGGCTTTACACAGACATATGGAATTGATTATCAGGAAACATTTGCTCCTGTTGTAAAAATTAATTCAATTCGAGTTCTTCTGTCACTTGCAGTCAATCTCAATTGGTCTTTACATCAGCTTGATGTTAAGAATGCCTTCCTAAACGGAGATCTAGATGAAGTGGTATTTATGAGTCCTCCACTAGATTTTGAAATAAAGTTTAGAGCCGGAAAGGTGTGTAGACTGAAAAAGTCCTTGTATGGCCTTAAGCAGTCCCCAAGAGATTGGTTTGAACGTTTTTGCAAAGCTGTGAAGCGACTTGGTTATGCTCAAAGTCAAGCTGATCACACCATGTTTTATAAACACTCGAAGGAAGGAAAAATAGCCTTGTTGATTGTCTATGTTGATGATATCATCTTAACAGGAAGTGACTATTAGGAGCTTGAGGAGCTTAAAGGGAAGCTTGCAAAAGAGTTCGAAATCAAGGACTTAGGAGTGTTGAAATACTTTCTTGGAATGGAGTTTGCAAGATCCAAGGAAGGTATATTTGTCAATCAACGCAAATATGTCCTTGATCTGTTGAGTGATACCGGTCTGCTAGGATGTAAGCCGGCTGAGACGCCTATGGAACCTAATGTCAAATTGCAACCAGCAAGAACAAAATTTGTGAAGGAGAAGGAGCGCTATCAAAGACTTGTCAGGAGGCTGATTTATTTATCTCACATTTGACCGGATATAGCATTTCCGGTGAGTGTAGTTAGCCAATTCATGCACTCACCTGGGTCTGAACACTTTGAAGCAGTATACCGGATCCTAAGGTATTTGAAGGAACACCGGGTAAAGGTCTTATATTTAAAAGGCGAGGACACTTGCAAGTTGAAGCCTACACTGATGCAGATTGGGCAGGAAGTTTAACTGATAGAAGGTCCACGTCGGGATATTGCTCATTGATGAGAGTGGAAATTCATGTACTTTTGAGTCTTATTTGATACCTCTTTGGGTGTATATTTGACATTATTTGCACAAATCTTAATACTTTGAATTATTATCTACTAAAAGGTGCATGAGAGGTATTTTATTGTGTTTTTATAGGAAAAAGGATCAAGAACGCAAAGTTGGAATGAAGGATGAATTCGTATTACTTGCAAGCAAACAGACGTCCACTTTCCATAATTTTTCTGTATCTGTGTGGTAGTCCAAATTGGTCATGTGATATATGGTTAGAAAGATATTGAAGAGAGGAACACGTGGCCACAAAAATCATCTCAATCGGAGCTCGAATGAAGAAGTTATGAATTAAACGGTGAGGTCGTGATGAGGCATACGGGATTTTCGAAACTTCTTCAAGTTCTTGGCCCACCATCATGCACAAGCCCAATAAGCTCATCCACGTGGAAGTCCAACTCATACGCAGCCAATATCCCATCTTCTTGAAGTAGTACACGTGAAAATGTTAAAGCAAGGCTAAACAAGTGGGGCCATGCATGCAATTGTAATTGGAGGAAACCCACTTTGAACATGACACATACAGTGAGTTTGAAATCAAGTAGATAGTGGTGGGGCCTATTTGAGTGAGAAGTTGTTAGAAACAAGAAAAGGTTTTGATCCTTTTGAAGGCACGTGAAGCCCATCACACCATTTCATGTATCCATAAGCCCAATTCCAAATAAAGCCCATCTTCTGGCCATGTATTGCTGTTTTTCCACGCAGATTGGAGCGGCCCAATTCTCCCACGCACATGATGTACATAATGCCGTGGAGATTGGAAATATAAAAATTCACGATTCACGACAGAATAGAGGAGCATCGCCCCACACCTCTCTCACGCCATTCACCACCACTTCACCCATCACTCATCTTCTTCCCACCATCAATTGGAGACGGAGATCCGACGGAGATCGTAATTGAAGAGACGGAGTCCTCCAAAAGGGTTCTTTATTTTTAATTATTTATTTTTGTTATTTTAGAACAATGGTTAGGGTTTATTACATTTTTGTGATTTGCCCTCGTAAATTCATGGGCTAAGCTCCTTTGTTGGTAATGTTATGGCGTTAATACAGTTTTGACTATGTGATTTGATTGCCCTAGACTTGAATTTCTTATACTGCAGAATGTTTATTTCCTTATTGAAGATGATATTTTGAGACTTCATATTATTGTGTTTTTTAGTTTTGATTCCTTTAATTATTCTTGACGGTATCACTGATTGATAGTTAATAAGATTTTTTATTTATGCATAATAATTGTTGTTTCCTGTGACAGTCTTAGGGTATTGACCTATAATTCCTAAGAGTGTTAGACAATCAATTTAGAATATTAATTACTTGGTAAAACATCACTATTAGGTAATTGGTAAGGAGACAAAAGGGGTTAACAATCGCGTACCTAGAAAGGGAAGTCTAATACTCTAGCCTTTAATGGAATTTAGCATGAAGTACCTATAGAGGGAGAGGGAGTTAATTTCTTATTGATCCTAGGATTTTCAGTTCATTATAAGTGTTAGATCCTACCCGATCAAGGTGATTTAACTAGGCTTAGTGATCCTCTTATAAACGTCTGCAGGTAATTAATTTGGGTCTAGATAAATTAGTCGCATAGTTAAGCTGTTTACCCGAGCATTACCAATTCTCCATTCTTGAATTCTAAATCGTTTTCTCTGCGTGATTTATTTTATTTGCTTAGTTTAATTATTTTAATTCAATTTTATTAGTTTAATTAATCATTCCTTAAAAAACCCCCGAATTTGTCTTGCAATTGAATTATCATTAATAGAATTACTTGTTAAGTTTATAACTATCTCGTGGGAACGATATTCGCTTGGTCACGCGCACTACAATCGATCCCTTACACTTGAGGGTGAAAGAAAATAGCGATCACTCATTTGTGGGCGGCAATTTAGTCACCTAGCGCAGCAAGAAACAGAATGTTGTAGCTCGAAGCAGTGCAGAGGCTGAGTTCAGAGCCTTAGCCCAGGGAATCTGTGAGGTTTTGTGGATCAAGAGATTACTACTGGAATTGAAGATTACAGAGTCAATGCTTATGAAGTTGTACTGTGACAACAAGGCAGCAATTTCGATTGCACACAATCCAGTAATTCATGATCGCACAAAGCATGTGGAAGTCGACAAGCATTTCATCAAAGAAAAAATCGACAATAATGTGATTTGTGTGGATTATGTCCATACCAAGGAACAAGTAGCTGATCTACTTACGAAAGGACTACTCAAGAGACAGTTCGAATGGTTAGTAAGCAAGCTGGGAATGGAAGACATCTTTAGCCCAGCTTGAGGGGGAGTGTTGAAAATAGAGTATATTGAGCTGTAAATTATATTAGCTAGCTGTCATGTTAATTTTTAGTAAGTTTTTTTATTATTTCTCTTTAAATCAGTTATTCTAGTCCTGATATTGGGCTATAATTATGCTGTAATTATTCCCTCAATTTATCTCTTTCAAGTGACACATTACATTCTTTATATGGTATCAGAACACAAATTGATTAACACCAATTTTTTGGGAAGAGCTATCCATAATATTGAGAAGATATTTATCACAAAACGTTATCACCTAACACTTTTTCATGATTTCAATCCGTGACACGGTATCCCACGGAGTGTTTAAATGAGAGTTAAATCTACTTTTTCATCAACTTGATATTTCTAAAAATTCAGTACCATTAGTGAATATCATAGCCACTAATATTACCAATTAAAATGTTTAAAGGAGAGTTAAATCTACTTTTTCATCAACTTGATATTTCTAGAAATTCAGTACCATTAGTGAATATCACAGCCACTAATAGTACCAATATAAAATGTTTCATCGGGTGCTTTCTTCTGTGTATGAAAGTGGAAAGTATGTAGTAATTGAGTGAAAATTATGATAAATTAAAACCAATTACTACAAGTTATTGTGAGGGCTGATAGAAGAGTGGTTGGGTGCTCAAATATGGCTGTCCATTCATTCACAATCACACCCACTAACTTACATATACTACGATGATTAAAAAGGTATATAGAAATATTTATACTGCTGTCTTAATTTATTTTATTTTTAAATTGAATATACACCAAATGAAGTTTTACATAAGAAGAAGTTTTACATTTATGAAAATCATCTTCTCCTTAATGTCTCAACCTTATTGAAAAATAATAAACTTTAAACTAAGAAAAGAAAATTAAATAAAAGAAAATTAAAATTGGATTCCTCCCCCAAAATCCCCCATAGAGAGAAGGAATCTCTACTAATGAAGTTCTCTTTTTAAAGAGCTCTCTGAAATGTGATGTAGAATGTACAATGTAAATTATGAAACTTGAATAATGTATGGTGGCTTTCATAAAAGAGGGTATTTATAGTAGTAGAGTGAGATGAATTTGTGGTAAGTAGTAAATGTGGGATAATTTGCTTCCATGTTCAAAAATGGGGAAAAAAATGAGAATTATGGGCTTTTCAAAGATTGAATTCAAGTGAGCCTTTTCATTAATCATCTTCTATAGGTTTCATGACTTGATAGCACAAAGATTTGAAAAGGGTCAACAAATTAGATAGGCCCATTTTTGCTCAATTCAAGTTCAAATCCAATGTCAGTTTTTTCCCACGTCTTCCTCTTTACTTATAGAATCCATTTTTATTCAAATCACCCTATTTTATGCAAAAATCAACAAAAATACAATTTTCAAATAATCAAGCAATTAATAGATTTAACAAGTAAAATCATACTTAATTATTCAAATAAAGCCATTAAATTGATCAAATTTTGGTGTAAATTTAACACCAATCACCTCTCAACATATAAATACTTCTACTTTCGAATTACTCTAGGTCGCTATTTGCTCGGGTGTACATATATTTGGATTTTATGGATTGAAACAAACAATCCATTGTTTGTCTACCCTTTTAAATTATTGATTGATTGAAAAAGATAATATCTTAAAATTAATATCCGAAATTGTGTTTGACTGATATTGATAATATTATATAATAAGCCTTTAAAATTAATAAAAATAAGGGAGTTTAAACAATAATTGCTCTTAAATTTTTTTCCTAAGCCATTAATTAAAAAAAAAAAAAAGGAAGCGCCCCCTATGTAATACTCCTATGTTCCAATTTCAAGTTTATGTTTATTGTTTGAATGGATATTAATAAAAGTTATTTTTTTGCATACATTTGGGGATGGTTTGATATTTTTCGGTATTAATCAAATGATAAAGTATGTCATGTGTGTTAAAAAATGTGATGTAGTAATTTTGAAATTAAAGTGTGTTAAATGGATATTAGTTAAGTGTCTTTTCCTTTTATGGAAGTGTGAAGTTTAAATTGAGAAAGACTAATGTAAAGTGAAAGTTGGAACGGAGGGAGTACAACTTAATTAATCAGGGAGAAGTTAGTTACAATATCACGTAAAGCTAATGTGATATCGTGGAAATTCGGATAAAATTGAACTAATTTTAAAAGTTATAACACTAGATTGAATTTTAACTTTTTGGGACCTTTTAAATAAAGTAAAAAAAGTTGTTGGATAGTTTTTGGTTTTTAACTCTTGGCTCACTCTAAACTGCTCTAAAAGCTTTAAAACCATTTTGATTAAATTGATTAACATATAGTATAATTCAAATTCATGAATGGCATCAAATTTCATGGTATGATTAAAGTGAAATTTGAATGAGGAATATTGAGTGAAGAAGTATAAATTCACACACTTAACACATAAGTTTATTATTATTACAACATTAGAACTGGGATGATTATTACAATAATCTACACACTTTAAACAAACTCAACAAAATCAACATACAAAGCTACTTTATAAAAAAAGTAGCATCATGGTTGATCCACTGAATTCACATGAAGAGATAGTTCTTGCAATAATGTCCAAGTCCTTCTGTCTTGTGGCATCCTCCCATGGAATTATAATGTTTTTAATTATCCCTTTAGTTGGATGCCCTTATTATTGTCTTCCATAGTCGTGATTTTCACACATTTTTACGTAATCTGCATATTCGGAACAGAAAAAGTATGTAAGAATAAAGTGTAACATCCTAAAATAACAAGCATGCAATTACTACAAAATGCCTCCATACATAGACAAGTCTAAAGACATATAAATGCATGTTTCGAGTGTCAAAACCAGTTACTTACTTCAGTGGAGGAAAACCGAAAAAAATCAACCCGAAAGTAAACATATTTATATGTAGAAATTAAGGTGTAGCAAAAGAGATTGTATTAATGAGTGAGGGAAGTGTGAGATAAAAATGGATGGGAAAGAATGCTTATATAGGAGATGAGTTGAAAAGGGGAGAGCTAGCTACAGAAAATTTATACTTATTTATTTTCGTTGGAGTTAATTAGAATGACTTTTTGTTCAAAAATAATTAAAATATAATCAATTTCAATCCCAAAATACTTATTTTTATCAATTTAGTCCCATATCTCTCCATATTGCTTGATTTTAGTTCAATTTTCACGTAAAAATAAATTTTATGTCGGAATTCATCACGTGAATGACACAAGGCACATTGATTCCATAAAAAAGTTAAACATGTTCAATTTTGGCCCTAATTAGTTTTTTAAACAAAAATTGATTTTGATCCTAAAATAGTTATTTTTTTAATTCACATTTGAAGGACAACTTAAGAGATCTGCCGCCTCTCCGTAGTCACGTCGCACTGGCAACGAACTCCAGCACTTCCACCGTCGAGGTCCGGGCGTCGACGTAGATCCAACACCACAGATCTGCCGTTCATCCCCACCAAAATAGATGCCTTTTTTTCCGATTGATTGAGAAGGTAGGTAGAAGCCATGGATGAGATTTAGGATCTGCCTGTTTGATTGAAAAGGTGGGGAGAAGAGATTGAGATGGTGGGGAGAAGCCATGTATTAGATTGAGAAGGTGAAGGGGGTACTGGTATGGTAGTCGGGAGGAGATTTCGATAGATTGATGAGATTGAATATAATTATTTTTTAAAAAAATTGTTAATGTCTTTTTTTTTCAGTTTTATTTGTTTTTTCTTTAATTAAGTTAACGTTTTCCATCCACAAATTAACGGTTGGGACTAAAATTGTATCTTTTGGACAAAAAAAAAGTTAGGGACCAAAAGTGAAATGAGATATTTCGTATGGGACCAAAAGTGCATTTTTTCCTGTCATCTTGTAAGTGAATTCGTGGGTGATGTTCTGCAGAAAACCTAAGGAAACATTCTTAATGAGAGAGAAAGCTATCAAGCCTCGGTTAAAATTTTCCTCCATTGATGTAAAAATGGAAAACTTTCTGCAGGTTGGATCAAGGTTTAATTGACGTAAAAATGGAGAAATGGAGAAATTTAGGGTTTGTGGAATTTGATTTCTCACTATTTTGCATTTGATTTAATAATTGATTAACAAAATATATTAAACATTTAATTATTATTTTTTCTTTGTTTTATTAATTATTCACTTAATTTAATGTTATATGTGATGTAGAAATATAAATGAAATTAAATTTTTTGGTAAGAAGTGACGTGTTAGTTTCATTGATCCATGTTAACTCTCATTTGCCACGTTGGATTAAGCTTCCGGAAAGTCCCAATTTTAGTAATCATGTGTGGCCCACGTGCGATTTACAAGCCAAAAAATCAATTTCTGACGATTTTGGGACCAAAATCGGCCAATGTCCGGAGTTACGGGACAAAATTAAAAATTTTATCTTTTTTGGGATATAATAAACTAATTTTTTATAGTTATGGGATCAAAAATAATTTTAAGTCTAATTTCTTTGATAAAAAGTGGTAACTGAAAAAAATATAAAATAGGTCCCACGCACCTATTGTTCAAAACAAAAAAATTATATACCTTATAATGAGATAAATTAAAATGACAAAACATTTACACAGAGTATTTTTAACACTTTTGCGACGTCAACCATAGTTAAAGTAAAAAAATTTATAATATAAAAATACAAATTAGCATATATATTTTAACACTTTTGCAACGACCCTAGATAAGGAGGAAAAAATAAATCGAGTCCCATATAAATTTATTTTATTGAAAATAGTTTTAAAAAACTTAATTCTTCTTAAATAGTTCTATAAATTTAAATTCACATAAAAATAGTTGTTTTTCCTTATAAATGAAGGGTTTGAATATAGCAATAATCTTCAAATCATGAGACCAAATTGATGCATTTCAAAAGTTATGAGACAAAATTAGTATAAAATATTACTTTTGGAATGAAATATGATTAAAATTGAAAGATTATGAACAAAAATCTTTAGCTGTTTTTAAATAATTTATAAAGGTACGGTACTATTTTATGTTTTAAGCCATACAAATTTATAAAGTAAAAATTAGCATATATGTTACAGAACCAATTGTTTTATTTAATGGTCTAACGTTATTGCTAAGTAATCTGTTATCTTAGTTACTAAGTAATCTCTAGTAAATGTGCATCAACTATTTTAACAGACGTGGACTAAGTTGAGTTACTATAATTTACTTTTCTATCATTCTATGGACTGAGATGTAAGGGCACTTGGTGTATGATTCCACCTTTTAATTTGTACGAACCAATTGTTTTATTTTCTCTATCATAATTAATTTCTGGTTAGTGGAACCAGAAGACATCCTCCATTAGTGGAAATTATCCTCCTTCGGTAAGTGATTCTTTAATTAACTAATTTAAATAAAAGTAATTTTGGATGAGCCAATTAACATCAGCACTTAATCTATTATTGAGCAAGTTTAATCAATCAACGAATTATTACATTGTACGTCCCAACCAGATAGTTTTATAATGTTCACCCATTTAACATTAATTATTAACAAAAGAAATTAAGCAGCCAAATACTGTAGCTAGTGGCCGCAGGATTATAAGCAATTATCATATCTTTTTAAAGAAAAACTTAATTATTATTATGAGTACAAGCATTACTCTAAGACTAATTCTCCTGTGTAACTGGGTGTACCCCAGGATACGATGCACCCACTTTCAGACACATATACAATTATGAACAAAAATATATATACACTTTATTAGCGAATTTTCTGTTAATTTTGTTAGTTTTTTTTTATGAAAAATTAAGTGTAAAAAACTATATAATTATTAAGAAACATGTATACACTTTTGAACAAAAAGTTATACACATATGGGTGCTAGTTTTTTTTAATAAAAACTGAATGTAAAAAGAGTATACAATTATTAAGAAATATATATACAATATTGAATAAAAAGTTATACACATATGGGTGCACGCTTGCACCCGAGTGCACCGGATATCAACTCTAACTCTAAAATCAAAAGTTATCAACGTTTACTAATCACAAAGCACCAAGACCCACCCCATCTAATTACAACACATTCTGGTGTTATTATAACAATCTAAAAATGAGTAAGAATGAGTGGAGAAAATGCATCACGATTTGATTTTGATTTTCTCAAACGTCCTTTTCAAGTTAGTTTCCTAGTCTTGAAAGATCGATTTTCTTGTTTCCTAGCTAGTGGCCGCAGGATTATGAGCAATTATCAGGGAAAATATCAATTTTGGTCCTCTATGATATGCCAAATCCAACTTTAGTCCTCAAGTTTGGTAATTTCTCAAAAATGGTCCTCTGATATCCGTTTTTGGTCCTTTGTGGTCCACTTTTAGTCATTTTTGTCGTCTAAAGATATATACATACATATATGTTTCGATCGAGTGTCAAAACTAGTTACTTACTTCAACGAGGGAATAATTAAACCGATATTGATGAAAATTCCATAAGTAAACATATTTATATGTAGAAATTAAGGTGTAGCAAAAGAGATTGTATTAATGAGTGAGAGAAGTGTGAGATAGAAATGGATGGGGAAGGATATGCTTATATACGAGATGAATTGATAAGTGGAGAGCTAACTAGAGAATATATTAAAATCATTTTTCGTTCTATAATAAAAAGATACTCCATCCATTCCGCTAATATGTATACATTTAATTTATTCATTTAATTTTTATACGTGTATTAAATAGTATAATAATTTAATGTGTAGTAGATTAATTAAGAAGCAGTATAATATTTAAATGTATAGTGGGTAGTTGTATCAGTGTTAAATGTGGGGCCCATGTATAGTGGGTTGAGTATAATATATAATATTATTTTGTGGGTCACATCAATTCAAAAAAGAAATGAATACTTCGTATTAAGATGGACCAAAATGGCAAAATGAATACTTATCAAGGGGATGGAGTGAGTAATTCAATTTAAGTCCCGAAATAATTACTACCTCAGTCCCGGAGATATTGATGCTTTTTTTTGTGCACAAAAATTAAGAAATATAATAATTTAATATGTAGTGAGTTGAAGATATAATAATTTAATGTATAGTGGGTAATTGTATTAGTGGTGTGTGTATGTGGGCCCATGTGAATAAATTAATTATTTTTGTGTGGTCTTATGTTCTTTAAAAGGAAATGTGTCAATTTATTTGGGACAACCCAGAAAAGAAAGTAAGTCAATACTTTTGGGACGGAGAGAGTACTATTTTTTTCAATTTAGTCCCATAACTCTTGATATTGTTCGATTTTAGTCCATTTTTTGTTGGAAAGTCGAATCTTTGCCGGAAATAAGAGTTATGGGACTAAATTGAAAAAAATAGTACTCTCTCCGTCCCAAAAGTATTGACTTACTTTCTTTTCTGGGTTGTCCCAAATAAATTGACACATTTCCTTTTAAAGAACATAAGACCACACAAAAATAATTAATTTATTCACATGGGCCCACACACACACACCACTAATACAATTACCCACTATACATTAAATTATTATATCTTCAACTCACTACATATTAAATTATTATATTTCTTAATTTTTGTGCACAAAAAAAAGCATCAATATCTCCGGGACTGAGGTAGTAATTATTTCGGGACTTAAATTGAATTACTCACTCCATCCCCTTGATACGTATTCATTTTGCCATTTTGGTCCATCTTAATACGAAGTATTCATTTCTTTTTTGAATTGATGTGACCCACAAAATAATATTATATATTATACTCAACCCACTATACATGGGCCCCACATTTAACACTGATACAACTACCCACTATACATTTAAATATTATACTGCTTCTTAATTAATCTACTACACATTAAATTATTATACTATTTAATACACGTATAAAAATTAAATGAATAAATTAAATGTATACATATTAGCGGAATGGATGGAGTATCTTTTTATTATAGAACGAAAAATGATTTTAATATATCTCTAGTTAGCTCTCCACTTATCAATTCATCTCGTATATAAGCATATCCTTCCCCATCCATTTCTATCTCACACTTCTCTCACTCATTAATACAATCTCTTTTGCTACACCTTAATTTCTACATATAAATATGTTTACTTATGGAATTTTCATCAATATCGGTTTAATTATTCCCTCGTTGAAGTAAGTAACTAGTTTTGACACTCGATCGAAACATATATGTATGTATATATCTTTAGACAACAAAAATGACTAAAAGTGGACCACAAAGGACCAAAAACGGATATCAGAGGACCATTTTTGAGAAATTACCAAACTTGAGGACTAAAGTTGGATTTGGCATATCATAGAGGACCAAAATTGATATTTTCCCTGATAATTGCTCATAATCCTGCGGCCACTAGCTAGGAAACAAGAAAATCGATCTTTCAAGACTAGGAAACTAACTTGAAAAGGACGTTTGAGAAAATCAAAATCAAATCGTGATGCATTTTCTCCACTCATTCTTACTCATTTTTAGATTGTTATAATAACACCTGAATGTGTTGTAATTAGATGGGGTGGGTCTTGGTGCTTTGTGATTAGTCCCATAACTCTTGATATTGTTCGATTTTAGTCCATTTTTTGTTGGAAAGTCGAATCTTTGCCGGAAATCATCACATGAATGACACGTGCCACGCTGATTCCTATAAAAAAGTTAAAAGAGTTCAATATATTTTAAAGTGTCCTTTTAGATTGAGTCACAATAGGTAAAAATGTCTCATTACATGATAATTAAAACACTTTAAAGTGTCCTTTTTACTTGAGTCACAATAGGTAAAAATATCTCATTACATATTAATTAAAACACTTTAAAGTGTCATTTTTGATCAAGTCACAATAAGTAAAAGTGTCTCATTACATGTTAATTAAAACACTTTAAAGTGTCCTAATATCCTATAATTTTATAGGACACATCATAAGTGGTACTTAATTAGCAAGTCAAATTTTAACGAACAAAACGCATAACATGGAAAGTGGCAACTAGAAAGATTCTGCATAAGTTGAGATCAGTATTATATTAAAAGTAAAAACAGATATTAAGAGAACATGAAGATACTAAAATAGATTATAAGGATATGAACTTGTAACTAGTATCAAGTAATATTGAAATCAACAATTGATTATTCTGATAAGTACTACATGAGACCAACAGTTGAAATGCTACAATTCTATTCATACCACTCATTAAATACCCTTTTTGATAATATGACAATGGAGGTGGAAGGAGCAATGCTTTCTCCATTTTGACCACAAGCTTCTGGAGTTCACTCTTTCTGCAAAGAGAGGGAAAGGGTGTTTCAGCAATGATCAACCCACTAAAGGGATGACTCCATTTTAATTAATTAGCTGGAAACACTATCTTGATGCCAAAGTATATTCATTTTTCTTTCAGATTTTCCAGTTTCGATTTGATTGATGATCACTAATCTCATACTCCATATTACAGATTACGTATCTAAAATAGGATAAGCATAATACATATGATATTCCAATCCCATTAAGTCCACCAGCAACATGCCAATTTAATCAAATAATGTTTAAAATTCTAAGAAAAAGCATATGAATATGAGAAGTTGCACGTGTTAATTGGTAATGTATATTTGTTCAATCAGATTCGGGTTTTAGGAATCGTACTCTTCTTTTTGTTTTTTTTCCTTTTCTTTGAGAACAACCCAACTTTATATCTGAAAGTTGGTAAACGTAAAATCAGATCAGCAGAGAGTCATTTTGCTCTCATTTCCAAGAGATTCTCCAAGTGATTGCAATTCCTACAAATGAAATAAAGAGTTCCATCTGTGATTATTAAGTAATCGAGAAGCAAAGAATTGAAAGTTGAAGAAGAAATCAATATACATGACTAACCTCATGAGTCATACTTTCATGATCAATGTCATCTTGCCTTGTGATTTGACTTTCATCCTGTAATGCAAAATATAAAATATAACATATTAATGTACAACTTAATTTCCAGAACGACTGCATATATAAGAGATTATTGAACACACTCTTCTGTTGTACTGTAAAATGAAGATACTGCGAAAGCACAAATTATGAGAAAGTAGTAAACTCACTCCATGTTTGTGTCTAAAGGCATTGCTGAGACTTGATCTAGCCATACACTTTTTTTTACCTTTGATTCATTGGCATTTACTTCATTGATCCCCGCCATTAGAGGCCTTAAACTTTTTTTGCAGTCACTTATTGTGTTTGTGAAGCCCATCAAATTTGCGTTGTTATTTTACCTTTGGCAAATTTACAAGTTTTAAATATATTAACTCCTGTCTCACAGCATCATCAAACAATAAAGTAGCAGAAAGAGAAAATAGTGAAATTACCATCAAAATCAGACTTATTGTGTTTTCCTTTTCCTAAAATCAAATCATTGTGCATAGTATAAAATCATAATTTGGGATCTGTGCTCAAGAAAATAAAATCATAAACACTGATTGAAGTAGTAGATGGAAACATGAGTAATCATTGAAAAAATTTAACTTGACTCTTTGAAAGCATGTTGACTTCGTTGTGGTTGCATCTGCTGTTCATATTTTCCTTTGGTTCCTCTCCGAATCACTATGCCAAAACTGTGGAAAGACAACGGAGAATCTCCGTTGTCGTAGCCCCTGAAGCTCCGTTGTTAACCCGGCAGTTGTTAAAGCTCCAAACTTTTAACAACGGTGGTTGAACCGTTGTCGTAGCACCTCTTTAACAACGGGGTATCCCCGTTGTCGTAGCTCTAAAATTCCGTTGTTAAAACTAGTGTTTGTCACCAAAATATGTTTTAACGACGGGGAATCCCCGTTGTCGTAGCTCTCTACAACAACAGAGATTCTCCGTTGTCGTACCCCTGAAACTCCGTTGTTAACCCGGGAGTTGTTAAAGCTCCAGACTTTTAACAACGGTGTTCAAACCGTTGTCGTAGCTATTCTTTCACAACGGGGTATCCCCGTTGTTGTTAATGAATTTCCCGTTGTTGTATCTTACTACAACAACGGTGATTTCCCGTTGTCGTAGCCCTCGATGCTCTGTTGTCAATCCGGCAGTCGTTAAAGGTTCTACACTTTTCACAACGGTTTTCAAACCGTTGTTTTAGCTTATCTTTAACAACGATAAATCCCCGTTGTCATATGCAATTTACCCGTTGTTGTTTGGATAGTTAAAACAAACAACTTTTAACAACGGGGAATCCCCGTTGTCGTAGCTGTTTAAATTTTCTTTTTTTTTTTTAATTTCACCTGCTCCATAATTTAATAAAAAAATACCAAAAACATAATATATTATTAAAAATTCATTATCAATCCAAAGTATCATTATACATCAAAAATTGAACAAAAAATCTCTTAACGCATTTTTCAAGACACAATAACTACATCAATATCTACAACATCTCATAAGCCTAGTACAAAAAATCTAATAGGAATGTATTATAACTCAAATCTATCACAACGTTGTATTCCTAAATGTATTCTTCATATATGGTCTTGCCGCAAATTATAACGAGAATATACCCAATTGTAATCTCCACCTTCATTCTTCCATGTCAATGATGTTTTTGCAGCTTCACTAGTAGCTTCATTACCATATACTTGCATAAGAATTCCTGATCAATTAAAAATGTCATAAGCTGATAAATGATTAAGAAAATATACATGATATTGAAAGTTAATAGGAGAGCCTAGTAGTCTGCTTTACTGCCCTTGCGTAGAAGGAATATAGAGAGGATGAGAAAAAGAGTGTAAAAGGGACCATGGAGGCATTCAAAGGCATCATTGTAGGATTACCAAACATCAAATTTGCATAGGGCGTAAAGGGAGGCTTTAGAGGGCCACTACAGTATGGTGCCTTACTGCCCTTGCATAGAAGGAATATAGAGAGGATGAGAAAAAGAGTGTAAAAGGGACCATGGAGGCATTCAAAGGCATCATTGTAGGATTACCAAACATCAAATTTGCATAGGGCGTAAAGGGAGGCTTTAGAGGGCCACTACAGTATGGTGATGCATAGCCTATCATACATGAAATGTTACATTTCATAACATACATTAACATATTTAGAAATCCTAAATTTGCAAGGAAAATAGAGAAGCCTATTTTGCTACTACCTGACCAAAACGTGGGATTTGAATGGGAAATAGGGCATTCTTTCATAAGATGGTCTGAAAAACCACAAACATAGCAATTATGAACACCCTGAAATACAAAAAATTAACTTGCATTACAAGGCTTTAAAATAATATGCAGCATAAAAAATAGTTGGGCTAAAAATAGGTTAAATCCTCTTATCTTATAGACAGCACATATCACGACAACAATAGCTAAGATTTTTCTATGCATCCACACTACTATATGATCAATATAGTTTTCCATCAAAAGTAAATTTTCAGATCCAAGTAGTTACAGAGAAAGCAAATAAAGGAATTATAGTAATCTTTAATGATCATAAGATTTGTCAATATAGAAATAGCACATCATCAAAATCTTGCATACCTGAACACGATTGACAGATTCTCAAACAAGTAAGCTAGTTCAATAATATCATACCTGAACACGATTGACAGAAATATTTAATAGTTAAAAGTTTCCAAGAATTTCTAAAAGACTCGAAGCACAATAATATCATATTTTCTCAAGATAGTAAAAATAGAAAAAACACAAAGAAAAATATAAACTGACTTAAAAACTTAAAACACAAATAAACAGAAAACATCAATCTTTGGAGTGAAATAATCCAAAAAACCTCCTTTCCATCTGAAGAGGAGAATATCAAGATGGACAACTCACATGGATCTGCATTGAAAGTTCAAATGTCCAGCAGTGGTGCAAAAAAAAGCTAACAAACCTGATACAGGTCTGGTTATAGACCAGCCAATGCAAGACTAGCAGTAGCATCTTACTAAGAAAATATATGAGCATCTTCTGTCATCTTATGTTCTTGTTTTTCCCTCATTAAAATCTATAAATGAAACCAAAGACATTGATTAACAGAGATAAACAACTAAACAAGAGTATATTTAGGGGCAAATCCATTTCTAGTAAGTCCCACATGATGCACATATATAATGGAAAAGCAAAGCATAATTGGCAGAAAGAGACCATCACAAACTTTGGGTTCTCATTCCTTAATTCCTTGACAGGTTAGTAAGAACATATCAAGTAAGAGTGAAATTCCAAAGTCATTACAAGTTGTGAGGTTTGATTAATAATTGTAGAACACTATCAATACCAAGCTAGTTCCAAAAGTCTATAAAACATTTAATAAAGCAAGACAATATCATCATTTAAGTAGGGTAGAATGCCTAACAAAATTCCACTTACTATGAGAAAAAATCCATAGCATGCAAGTTCTATGTCTCGGAATTAGGATTGCAAGCACTCAACTTGAAGCAAGCTGCATATAATTTGAAAGAAAATCAATATAGTATGTGGGGTCACTTATTTATTACAGCTCAACCAAAATAAAACATATATTACAATGGCCAAAAGAGCTGCAGCACATTTGATCAACACCTTTGCTGGAAAATTACCAACACCAAGTTCATTTATATGAGCATGCAGGTGCAGGAACACATGTTCACACAAGCTACACCTCCCCAAGTTAAGCCAAATTCCTCATAATTTGTAGTTCAATGACAAGGTCATCAAAAAGCCATTATATTTATTTTGTTTAACACATCATCTTAAAAAAGAAGAAAACTGATCAACAACTAGTGAACGCTTATGTTAGTTCATACAATACATTTATGACATGTAAATTATATAATTAACTAATTACAATAATATTGATATTCATATCACTGTTTTGAAGATCAAATATTACAGCATTTATTTAATTGGACTAATAGAAAAACTTCACATTCAGAAAAACATAAATGCAGACCACCATCAGCAAGATTAGCATATATGAAACATTATATTTATAAAGAAAAAAATCTCTAATTGAAAGAAGGCATCAAGCACCTCGAATCAAGTCAATTCTAGCCAGCTAAAATCTCTATCTATAGCTATACTAGGATTACAAGTAACTCATATAAATAATATGTATATCCATCAGGCTCTGTTTATATGTTTCATTTTCTCACATGCATGCAAATAATAATTTTTTTTTCAAATTGATTTATGCAAATATAAAAGATTCCTCTCTTCCTCTTAACTGTTTCAAAATACCAGTAGTAAAAGAATAAGGGAAAAAAAAGAAGAAAGCTTGAATTAAAATCAAGAGATATGGGTACATCTTGAATTCATATGTTAACACCTGGACTTAAGTACAAGAACCATATAAAACAATGTGATCAATCTACTTAAAATCAGCTTGATACACCCTCCCCCCTCAAATTTCTCTCATAAAATGCAACAATTTAAGCAACTTGGCTCTTTTTCTTGTTAGGCAGAGTAAGGACAGAGGTTTTGTGGCTGTTGTAAGCTTTTCAAAATTGCAAGATATAAGACCTTGGTTTAGAAGCAGATGAGTTGGTGCTACCAAGAATCAGAAGCCAATTCATCCCTTACACCACGAAAACTATGAGGTGAACCACAATGAAAAAATATGGATTAAAAAAGAAAAGAGATAATATAAGAACTGTCTTTTCCATTAATATCAGCCTTCATGAGTTTTTAGAAATATTCAGTGTAAACATTCCCTTCCTTTAGATTTTCAAACACATTGATGAAAGCAAGTGGAAGAGCTTCATTTCTATTTTCAGAATACAGATAACAGAAAAGAAAATAACCTTTGGATTACTAATCAGGGAATTTGTGGAAAACTACAGATGTCTTCTAGCCTCAAGTATCTTGGGGATATTTGAAGCAGATTATCTTGGGGATATTTGAAGCAGAATCTGTGATGGTAAGAAGTGAATACAATCAACTGACTTGGGATTTCTTCATATAATCAATTAATAGAAATAGATAACAAATTAATAAATTGTAATTTCAAAACAGCTACGATTTGAATTATACCTCAAGGAAATCAATCATAGGCTTCAAATAAATCACACGAATGGCAGTAAATAAAGGGAAGAATGATGGAAAGAGCTCCAATCTTGTCGGCATTGAGTGTAATGGAAAATAGCACCCTTGCGTTGGAGCTCTGTAATGTCAGAGGCAGAAATGTAGCGCGAGAGGAAGAGTGAGCTGGTGAGCAGGTGAGGTTGCCTTCGGTCGACCCGGGAAGTGAGAGGTGAGATTGACACTTCATAAAAAGCCCTAACTTGCCTTTGATTGAGGGTAATGATCTGAAGAAATGAAAGAGAAACTACGTTCAATCATTTCTAGGGCAATAAAGGGGTGAAAATCCCTAACAGTCTAATTTAGGAGGAAGAATGTTGGACATACATACCATTCACAAGAGCAGCTCCTAGAGTCTCCGGCGATAAGAATGTCGGAGAAATAGTGAGCGTGAGTAGAGTGTCGTGAAACCTAGCGAAACATCGCGCGTGGAAGGAAGCAATAAGGGGTACTTTTCAGCGCGATTCAGCGCCGTCGGTCGCCGGCTATACACCGTCGGTGGTTTCTTCAGCGCGATTGAGCGCCGTGGGTCGTCGCCGTCTCTGGTATGGTAGGGTTATCTCTCGTCGGCCGACGTCGTGGTAGCTAGGGAATAATTTCAGAGAGGGAGAACAAAAAAAAAATATAAGTCCTGCTTTAATACCTTTTAAAATTTCTTATTTACTTTAAATTAAAAAATAATAAATAAATGATAGGAATTAGATTAACAACGGAGTTACAACAACGGAAGTAATTACCCGTCGTTAATGCGCATTTTTTTAAACCTATTACTACGGAGATTCAATTTCAGCTCTTTTGTGCCCTTTTAACAATGGGTTTTTAAAACTCCGTTGTTAATCCAGCGTTGTCATTCCACAGATTTGGCATAGTGAATTCTAAGATATTTTACTATAATATAACATATATCATCTAATTAAGGTAACCTTAAATGAATTTTCTGACATTCGAATCACATAGCACAATAAATATGAAAATCCCTTCATTGAGGTCAACCTAGTTACCATGTTCCAGTTCATTTTGCCCCTGGACATTCTCTTCTATTTCATCTTCATCTTGTACTACTAGCTTTCTAGTCTTAGACAAAATCCCTTCATTAAGGGCAACCCAGTTACTTTCCATACTTTTTCCCATCCCTTGAACACTCTTGTTAACCATGTTCAACTTTGACTCCATACAATAATTTTTGACAGTAGTAAACAAACAAACAAAAATTTGAATAGAGTCATACCATAATATGTCTATGCATCATAAAAAATTTGCTTAGCCATATCTATACTAGCAGGTCTACATATACATGACAGATTCCATCGGTAAAAATAGATACTAAAGCAAAGTATCTTAATAGGAGAAATAACATTTCTCGTTGATTAATCAACAATTGATTAACCATCCACACTGTTATATAAATATTTTGCCCTTTACATGCTTTTATAATTCTCAATATATAAATCTTACCAAGCTCTTCAGCTTTCTTAAGCTTTACATTGACCATTTATCCCAAGTGCAACTGGCAAAGGTGCTTTCTGGAGAATTTGTCAACGGGTTAAAGAAGTATTCAATACCCACTTATCTGCCAACAAGAAACACCAGTCATACTATAAATTTATTTATAAGTGTTACTTAACATCAGAAGCAATATGGTCAGGGAACTCCAATTGAGTATACATAAGAAAATACATGTAAGAAAAACAAAATTAGTAAGCAGACTTAGCAAAGTACATGTAAGACAGACAAAGTCCAATAATAACAGCCTCGAGCAGTGGCGGATGTATGTGGGGGCAGCCCCGGGCTCAAGCCCAGTGCTGTCCCCCAAAAGCCCATTATATCATATGTAAATAATTTATAAATAATTTGTATTTTTAAGTTTAGCCCACCCCAAAAATATTTTCAACCCACCCAAATAAAGCTAAAAAATAAATATATCTTCTTTCTTCTTTGTATTTTTAAGTTTAGCCCAACCCAAAAATATTTTAAGCCCACCGAAATGAAGCTAAAAAATAAATATATCTTCTTAAATTTTATTTATATATATATATATATATTATTTTTTTAATTATTATTATTATTTTTTATTTTCTTTAATAAACTTAGCCCACCCCACCGCGGTTTTCTGGATCCGCCACTGGCCTCGAGTATTACTTGATATTACAAGTCCACTAAAAAATAAAACAGAGTAACATATAATTGGATGAATAAGATTTGAATTAAGTTATTAGAGAGAACATTGTTGTTGCTTTACATAAACATAATATACTTCAAGGTTCCATGAGTACCTCAAATTAGTATGAAAAAAGAGCACTTCGATCAAGTCTTCTCTCCATAATATTCCTCAGTCTGTTAATTTGCAACTAAAAATGTCAAAATTCTAAAGGGTAAAATGCACTTTTGATCCCGTACAAGAAGTCTCATTTCATTTTTAGTCCTTTTCATTACATTTTTGGTCCCCTTACTCTATTTTTAAAATTTTGTCCGTCAAACTAACGGAGAGATGATGTGTCCGTTAGATATAATTATTTTTTAATTTAAGTTCATCCTTTTTATTTTTAATTTTAATTTCATCCCTAAACTCCCCCCTCTTCAACCCACTTCTCTCCCTCTTAATCCTAAATCTTCACAACCGCTAGCAGCACCGCCATCTCCTCCACCGCCATCACCTACACTACCGTCTTCTCCGCCTCCTCCCCTACCACCACAACCACCGTCTCCTCCACCACCACCCGCCTCCGTCGCCCCTTCCACCATCTCCTCCACCGCCATTTCCACCACCTCCATCACCCCCTCCACCGTCTCCCCACCTCCTCCACGGCCTCCACCACCACAGACCCCATCTCCTCCACCAACAAGATATATTCGGTCATTGAGATGTCTGAAAAGCGTTCGTCGGCGGCGGATCTAATCGGCAGCAATGCCGATCTGTTGTCAGAAATCCTTTTGTTATTGCCGGCGAAATCCCTATTTAAATTCAAATTGGTGAGCAGACAGTGGAATTTATTTATCGGGCCTCCTCAACAGTTGGCTCTTCCGCCGCGAACACGCGTTCATTCTCCGGCATTAGTACAACACGAAACCAGAATTCTTTTATGGCGGATCTGATGCATATCTCGGCAAATCAGAGTTTTTTGTCTGTGATCTGATATTAAGATACTGCAATCTATAAACTGGTTGCTGCTTGTACACTGCAGGCAATTGAACCACTTCTACGTGTTCAATCCCACCACAATGGAGAAAAGACTCATTCTTTCAAAGGAAGATAAAATTTTCAGATTTTTCATCCACCTTTATTTAATCTTTGATCCACAAGTTTCAAAAAATTACAAAGTTGTTAGCTTCAGCAGCCCATCTATTGCTGGTGGTGCCGAATGTATTGCTATTGGGAAAAGGATTCACTTCTGTGTACCGGGCCTTGGGGTGCCGATGAAGCTCGAGTTGGATCCGTCGTTAGTCTCCTCATCGGAGCTCGTCGCCAGTCGATCGTTGCAAATCATTCACCATCGTGCGCCGCCGTCGCTGTCGCGCAACCATCCGCGTCGTCTCCAATTTCTAATCGCCAAGTCCTTTTCGGAGAAAATCGTCGCACCCCTACCAAGTTTTCCTTCCGACACATTGATGTGCGTGAGGGTGAAAGGTAAAGCAGAAATATGTTGATAAAAAAACAGAAAAAATAGTGAAATAATTTTTTAAAAAATATAGTGTAACATTTTCCATCCAAAAATAAACGGATGGGACTAAAAGTGCAAGTTTTGGGACTAAAAAAAAGGTTGGGGACTAAAAACGAAATGAGACTTTTTGTACGGGACCAAAAGTGCATTTTACCCAAATTCCAAATGAAAAAGGATATATTTAGCTATAAAACAAGCTGTGTGCAAGGTCGACACTGACTACACCTAATTAGAGCAAATTTTGAGAGCAACATCTAAGGAAGAAAGGTGTCCAATTTGATATGGAAAAGGCATATGAAATCGACAATATCCACTTAGCCACAGCGAAGGCTGTAAGTGCTGAAATCTCAGCAATTCCTAACCGACCTCATTGAACAGATCGGAGGACTGAGAGTCCGTCGCTATCTAGTTTTACACAATCCTAACCCTTAGGCACCAAATTCACTATCTAATTCTACAAATTTTTCGGAAACAATCCACAAAATGAGAAATGAAGCCCTTCTTTGTACTTACCTGAGAGGAGATGAAGAGTGGTTGCCAATTGTTTGTTTCAGGGTTATCGTGGACTCAAAGATTATGTGTTTCCCTCATGAATAGCTGTAGCGCCTCCGCTATGCTGTCATTGCGAGTAGCGGTATTGCGACGAGGCTGAAGCAAGAAGCGCCAGTGGATCAACGCTGGAGGTCGAAATCCTTGGATAGAGAGAAGCTTCATATACACATTTTTTTAAGAATCTCAATCAAAATGAATCTATGGTACTGATTCCTCGAAGAACCCTAGTTTCCTTCTGTTCTTTTCTATCCACGATGGTGAGATTATTATGTGAGATATATTGTTTAAAAATAGATAAAGAAAAATGAAATAGAGTATATATATGGCTCATTAATTTATATAAATGTCTCATTAAATGTATAATAGGACATTTTTATTGAAAGTGTCATAATAAATAGGTCCTATTAGCCTATTTTTGTTGTAGTGTGGCACGCTGATTCCTATAATTGATCGATTAACGTCCTATTATGCCTAAGATTTAAATTTCGTCGAAAATTGTCATTAAGCTACATGAGATGCATGAAATTGGAGAATCAGAAGTATTTAATTCAAGCGCGCTATTTTCCTTTATATGTGGAACTTCATTGCATGTTTAATTGTTTGACCAATAGTAACACATTTTGTTTATTATTCCAAAATACATAATGTTGAAGGCCTAGGTTAGTATAAAAAAAAAACACATATATATATATATATATATATATATATATTTTTTTTTTTTTTTTTTTTTTTGTGTCCTGGCATTGAGGCCGAGCATTGTTAAAGAGATCAATCTGATAGATATGTTAAGAATCAATCCCTCCGTCCGCTCCAAAGAGTCTCATTTTTTCATTGAGTGAGTCTCTTGTGCGCTTGGGCACACGAATTTAGATCCGTGCCCCTTTGCAATTTTCGTGCCCCTTTCCAATTTAAACTCCCTAGCAATACATAGGCTTAAATAGAATAGGGAGGGGAATAGTTGTGTTCACATGGGGACACGGACCCCGTGTCCCCGGGGGCGCAGAAGTTTTTGCCATTTTCATTTTGGGCATCCGCCCCTATTGGTCTCATTTTCTTTTTTACACACATGGGATCCACGCACACTCACTAATACAATTAAAATATAGGGCCCACAAACCCACTAATACAAATACCCACTACACATTAAATAATAATACTCCTTAGTCATGTGTAAAAAGTAAATGCACCCTTTAAGGTGAACGGAGGGAGTAGTACTTAATTTGGTATTAAAATGATTTGATCTCGTTACTTAGCACACCAAAAAAATTATTTTTTAGCAACCGAATTTACCAACGGAATTCAATCCATTGGTAATCACCAATGGATTAGCAACAAAAATGACATTTTTGTTTTAGCAACGGAATACCAACGAATTTATTCACTATTTTAGCAACGGAATTCAATCTGTTGCTAATTACCAACGGATTAGCAAGGGAATCATTATATAAATTACCAACGGAATTATTAGCAACGGATTACCAACGAAATTATTTACCAACGGAATTGATTTTTCGTTGCTAAAAATTTATCGACCATCACTTTACCAACGTAATTTTACCAACGGATTCCGTTGCTAATCCGTTTGTAAGCCAATTTAACAATGAAATTAAGACTTTTACCAACGGAATATTCCATTGCTAAAAAACAGTTTTTTTGTAGTGTAATCTACTTGTAATCGAAAGATTAAATTATATAGTGTTAAAATACTTTAGGAAACTGAGGGAGTAGTACATAATTTTGTATTAATATGATTTGATCTCGTTACTTAATCTATTTGTAATTAGAATCGAAAGATTTAATTAATAGTGTTATATTACTTTAGGAAACTGGTCTAAAAACGAACAGAGAAAATTTTCCAATTACACAACACAAGTAAAAGTATAATACCTAAAATTGCTTTTATTATTATGATTTTACATTCATGCAATGATGTGTTCATTACATTCGTCATAAGCATTTTTATTTAAATTCTTGTTTTAGTTTTTAATTGGTTACATATCACATTCAAACTTTATTCTCTATTCTTAGTGTTCAGTATTTAAAATTGACATGGACTATAACGAAAAATGTAAAGTTAAAGTTGGAACGAAGGGAGTACAACTTAATCAGAGAGAGGTAAGCTATAATATCACATAAAGCTAATGTGATACTGGCGAAATTTGGATAAAATTGAACTAATTTTAAAAATTATAAGACTAGATTAAATTGATTTAACTCTTTAGGACCGTTTAGAATAAAGTAAAAAAAAAAGTTGTGAGATAGTTTTTGGTTTTTAACTCTTGGCTCACTCTAAATTGCTCTAAAAGCTTCAAAACCATGTTGATTAAAATTGATTAACGTATAGTATAATTCAAATTCGTGAATGCTATCAAATTAATGGTATAATTAAGTGCAATTGGAATGAGGAATATTGAGTGAAGAAGTGTAGATTCACACCCACACACTTAAAAACATAAGTTTGTTATTATTACAACATTAGAACTGAGATCATCATCACAATAATCCACACACTTTAAACAAACTCAACAAAATCAACATACAAAACTACTTTATCCTAATATATTAAAAGCGGCTTGGGGTTGTAAAACATTTTTCTCCCATTTTTCCCTTACCTAATTTTACTTACTACATTTTCACCCTTATATATTTTGTAACCTCCATATATCATCAATGAATAAATTATAAATAATAAATAAATTATCAAGAATCCAACATTCTTTTATCTTCTACACGTTCGTAAACATAAATGAATTATCAAGAAGCCAACAATCTTTCATCTTCTACACATTCAAAATCATAAATGAATTACAAAGAAGCCAACAATAGTATATGTATTCATAATCAAGACCCTGCTTGATTGACTAGTCAATGAATCACAATAGTATATGTTAAATTAAGACGTTCTTCCCATCTCACTAAGTATCTACAGTCTCCCACTGTAGCTGCTTTCCTAGACATGTACCGCATCGCCGTTATTAACCATAGCTCTTTTGGTAACATGCTAAATTAGCAACACCAAAGTGAAGACTTAGAATATAGTAGAAAGTCATAAGGGTAACCAATAGATAAGGACTCATACATTTGAGAAAATAGGGATAATTTTCTCAATCCTATTGGGGTCAACTTAGCACATGTCGTTTTCCTAAAACACATGTCACAATGTCTTTAACTTCCTTCCAAGAAAGCGTATGTCGTATTTCTTCTAATTTAGACATCGTGTAAATCAGAGTTCAAGTGTGTCCCATACACTTAACCCGGACATCCTCCCTCCAACATATAGGATCTCCGTCGATTTAGCTTTACAACAAGTTGGATCAGATTCATGGCGAAATCTATCCTGATTACATTAACTATCGTAATCTCATCTCTGCGCTCCCACTGAGCCAGAGGTGATTGCTCGTATGAGAGAGCTAATCAAAACTTGCCGAAATACTATTATATATGAACCATCACATATAATTTATAAAACATATATGAATAGTTAAGCCATTAAGTATTCCATTAACATACATATACATATTCAATACATCGTTTTAAATCCTTCATAGACTCAAACGAGTAGAAATGTAATTAAGAATCACTTTTCTTCTTATCTACAATATCTCTAATAAAGTTGAACTTCATGTCAATGTGTTAGTTCTATCCATGAAATTTTGGGTCTTTTGTGTAAGCAATAACCACCTGATTATCACAATTAATTAAAACAGCTCCCACTGGAGTGTTTGAGACTTCCAAATATTTCATGAATCTTCTAAACCAAATAGCCTCTTGAACTACAGACGCACATGCCACAAATTCGGCTTCCATAGTGGACAGTGTTGTTCATGTCTGTTTCTTGCTACACTATGAGATTGCTCCATTATTGAGCAAGAAGACATAACCGGGAGTTGATTTACGTTTATCTAAATCACCACTCCTGTCAACGTCTATATACCCATTCAGTGTACTGTTATTCCCTTGATAACATAGAGAATAATCTGCAGTCAATCACATTGGCATATGGTACTCTGACTATTTCATTCTTTTCATTTTGAGTCTTAGGACACATTTGCTGACTCAATGATTCGCCTTTCACAATAGGAGTATCTATAGGTTTGCAGGTGTCCATCTTGAATCGTTCTAAAAGTTTCTTGATATAAGTCTCTTGAGACAAACACAATAACTTCTTTGAACGATCCCTATGGATCTTCACACCAAGTATGTACTCTGCTTCACCCATATATTTCATTTCGAAGTTTGAAGATAACCATCTTTTAATGGTTTCAAGATACTCTTTGCTATTACCCGCTAGTAGTATGTCATCCACATACAAGAATAGAATCACAAAGTAACCATTGGACTTTTTAACGTAAACATAGTGGTCTTCATTTATCAAAACGAAGTTATATGAGATAATCGTTGTGTGAAACCTCAAATACCACTATCTAGAGGATTGTTTGAGTCCATAGATCGAATTTTTTAATCTACAAACTTTATCCTCTTGACCTTGAAGAATAAATCCTACAGTCTATTGTATGTAGATTTTTTCTTCTAATTCTCCATTGAGAAATACGGTCTTAACATCCATTTACTGTAATTCTAAATCCACACTAGCCACTATAGCCAACAGCAGACGAATCAAGGCAAAACTCACTACAGGTGACAAGGTTTCTTCATAGTCTATACCCTCTTGTTGAGTATAGCCTTTTGCCACCAGACGAGCTTTATACCTCTCTATCGATTCATCAGTCTTTCGTCCATTTGGAAGATCTACAAGTTCCAGACTTGATTTGATTTCATAGACTCCATATCCTCTTTCATCACTTTCATCCATTTCTCCTTTATCGGGCAAGTCAGAGCTTCTTTTAACGTTTCTGGGCTCTTCTTCATCAGCAGGAGAAACATCTCAACTTTTTGGTGAAAACAAGAAGGCATGTCCTTCAATGTCATAATGCCTTTTGGGCACATGTTTCCTAGAACTTTTCGAGATGAGATAACTGATGATGGTCTTCTGTAGACAAATATCTATCAAGAACCACACCATCAACTATCAAGATCCACACCATCAGCTTATTACTCCCACTTAGATCTTGTAGGTATTGGTTTTATACTATCTCGAAAATAGGTCTAGCATCCCTGATGCCCCCTATACTAGGAAATTCAGTTTCCAAAAAATGAGCATTAAGTTATTTTGTCTCAGTTAAGCTCCCATCGTGATCTCCTATGAACATGTAACCCTTAGAATTCAAAATATCTTATGAAGATACATAATTTTTCCTCTAGGACCCAACTTTCCATACTGACTCGATGAATCATGTACGTAAGCTGCTGACCCCCAAGCTCTAAGGTTATTCAAGTCAGATTTTTTACCCATCCAAAGTTCATATGGAGTCGAAGCAACTGACTTAGAAGGCACGCGATTAAGCACATAAGCTGCCGTAAGTAACGCATCTCGTTAGATTGGCTTGTGCCATCATGGATTTTACTATCTCCAACAAAGTCCTATTCCTTTTCCAGCAACACCATTTTGTTGAGGTGTATAAGGAACAGTTAATTGTCGGATTATACCATTTTCATTACAAAATTCCTTGAATTATTCTGATTGATATTCACGTCCTCTATCAGTTCTTAGAACTTTGATAGACTTGTCTTTTGATTTTCAACTTCACTCAAGTATCGTCTAAAATAATCCAATGCTTCAGACTTATGAGATATCAAATAGACATCCAAAACGTGAATAATCATCAATGAACGTAATGAAATAGTGAGCTCCATGTCGTGCTCTCACATTTACAGCACCACATATATCAGAATGGATTACTTCTAATGGAGATTAAGACATAATAGCTTTACCAAAAGGTTTTCTAGTCATTTTGCTAGCAAGATAATGTTCGCATTTGAATAATACGACTTTAGAAGAAAGACTCAACACTCCTTCTTTCACAAGTCTATTCATCATATCTTGCCCAATATGACCTAATCTAGCATGCCAAACATCATCATTCACATTTGCATTGCTAGAAGAACAAGCATTTAGCGAATATGAATAATCTTCATAACAACTAAATGTCATTCTATTCCAATATAAAATCATAAAGCCATCAGTCATATGTCCAGATGCATAATAAGTATCATCAATGCTCATTACCAGCCTTTAGTAAATAACACATCATAACCCAAATTAAGTAGAACTGAAATAGTAATTAAATTTCGCGTGATTCTCCGGAGCATATAGAACATCATGTAGGATAAAGTATGGACCATCATCAAGGTCCAATTTGCAAGTCCCAAGTCCTTTGACTTCGACTCGTGCATTATTTCCTACATATTTCCACTTAGTCCCCTTCGGAACATGGCGAAAGTCTACAAAAACTCCTCAGTCTCTCGTTACATGATACGTTGCTGCTGAGTCTATAATCCACAATGGATAAGAATCAGACAGCAAGACAGCACTCGAGACATTAATTTCACACAAACAGAATAAGATGAATCCCCCTTGTCCATCTTGGGCTCAGGGCATTCACGAGCATAATAACCAAACTTACTATAATTGTAATATGGCATCTTGCTTTTATCTTTCTTATTCTTTTTGTCACGCTTGTTTTCCCATTTCCGTTCATCAGTTTATTTTATAGTTGAATTATTGACAGGCTTACCATCATCACCATCAGATCGTCTTCCCTTCTTTCTCATCTTCCAATTCCTTTTCCTTTTGAAGCCTGAAGCTCCCTTAGAAGTAGAACTGGCATAGAAGGTCCCAGAAGAAGGCTTTGAGGCTCCGAGCCTCTCATCTTCTAGCTCAACATGATGAGCAGCATAATTGAAAGTTTTGATGTTTTCATTATGTGTCAAGTTGACTTTGAGAAGTTCCCAACGATTAGGTAAAGAGCGGATCAGGGCTTGATTTACTGTTCATTAGAGAGTATATGACCGGCAGTATTAAGTTCGATAATCATATTAGATATCTCCCTGAGATGTTGTCTAATATTATGATCAGGTTTCTTTTTGTAGGATTCAAACTTAATAATCAACTGCCTAAGCCTTGTAACCGATGTACCACCATACTTCTCATGCAGATACACACAGATATCATTTGCGGTGTGATGTTGCACACATTCATAGATTATTGCATCGATTACTGAGCTTACAAGAATACTTTGTGCTATGAAAATTTTCTTTTCCATGCCTGGTACGCTTCTTGGTCACGTCTCCCTTGATTTCCAAAACCCGCGCCTGGATCAGCTATCACTTGGTTTATAGCATCCCATGCATCTTGTTCATACAATACATACCAAATTTTATAAGGCCTTGTGTCATAATTGTCACCATTGAGTTTCTCACCTTTGTTCAACTCAGCGACAATAGATTTCGAAGCTCATTTCTTTGATAGAGATTAAAGTGATTCAGTATGTTAATAATGTTTTATCAAGTTTCACGTTAGGCCAAATAGAGACATCTCAATAAATAACAGAAGACTTGATCTCGAAAAATAGCTCGGAGACTACTAATCATCAATCTCATCAAGTGTCATAATACTAGATTCTTATTTCAAAACGTAAAACACATTGTTCAAGTCATTAATCAAATAACATTGAACAACCACTCATAAATTGAACTTTAAACAACCATCCAAAATAGCAAAACCACCAAGTCTGACAAGTCATGAATATAAAATTCTAATGAACTCCCTGAGTTTCCAATTAGAAATACAATAGAAATGAATTAAGAAAATCTATGGATTAATCTCCCAAATTTATTATTACTAGATTTCCATCGATTCTCATAATCAAATTTCTTAGTCCCCACACTATATATAGCTTGCCCCAGAGGATCTATATGAGGATTCTTTATCTGACGCTTCTCTCGATCACTTAGTCTAAAAAAATCAGAATGTCGAATCATTCCCATCCTTAAGCAGACTGATCTTAGTGCCTGTGTCCTATCTCTTGCTACAGAAACATCAACCAAATCTTGCATGATTTGTCGACCATTAGGTTTCACTTCATAAGTCTCCCACTGAACCCAAAAATCTTTTATAGGTAAGGAGGCAAAGTGTTCGCCCAGGTCTCAGGACTTGAAACTTCGAAATACTTATCACGTGATATCGTATTGCTATAAATTAAAGGCATCAATCGGTTGTAGAGTTCAATCAAATCAATTGCGTGGTCCCTTATGTTGTGTGTAGGCTTCATTTTATAATTCAAGAATTCATGGAGGACTTCATCCTTAGTCCTAATGTCTTTCTCTGAAATTGCTCCCTGTCCTGACATGCCTCTGAGGAAACGAGCAACCAAACATAAAACACTCCAGTGTAAGTCAAACTATATCACATGAATTTCCTCTCCATATAATGCATATGGAAACGACTTTCCAAGATGCAATAGGCACATTCACAAGTGAATAAGTCCAACTCACTTTGGCTCCCACTTTCATATGCTACAGGAGTTTGAACAATTATAATATCACCCAACACCATGAATTTAGAATTAAATGACATATTAAGGTGCATATTCTTAAAATATTGCAACCAAATAGCCACCCCACAGGTTCGTATTCAATAAATATGTCATAAAATAAAGTGAAACCACATATACATACTAGAGATGACGTCAAACGCTTTAGAAAATGTCACCATAGGACTTCATGCATCGAAACATGGTGGAAATGGTCGGATAGTCGCCAGAAAATGACTTCACGCACTTGCACGCGCTCCCACGTGCCAGCCGGAGTTAGCACGCGCTGCCACGTGCCTCCACGTGCCGACAGGAACTGCCACACACCACCCACGCGCCGGGACGTGCCGCCAAGCGCTGGCTGCGGGAGGTTGCTGTCCGGCGGGTGTTCCACACGTGCCACCACCGGAGACGGTTTCTGACGGCACGTGAGACCCATGCGCCACTGCCGACCTCCGGCGCGTGGGCTTCATGCGCCACCACCGGTGTCGTCGTTGTCGAAGCGTGGTCGACACGCGCCTCCGTCTGCCTCCTGTGTCCTGGTCCGGCCGATCCTGAACTGCCGGGTCTTACCGGTTCATCTTGGTCCGACCCGGTCCAACCCATTTAAGAGGCAAATATGTATTAATTACAGAAAGGTCCCTGAACTTTCTCTAATTTTCGAAAACGCACCCCTGAAGTTTCTGAAACTTTGCGGTTTTGGCCCAAATACGAAAAAAACTTCAAAAATTCATATCTTGAGTTTTAGTGGGCAAAAAAATGCACAAAAAATACTGGCGGACTCCTCTCGACGAGACCTATCCATTAGTATAAACAAAATATGCTTTTGATTGCAAGAAAAAATGACAAAAAATCACACCTTCAAGTTTCATGGTGGATCACAACGTCATGAACACATATTCACTAGAAACGAAGTTAATCTGCTTCAAAATCATATTTATGACTCATCAATATCACATAATACAATTCTTATTACACAAAACATGAAGCATGCAAAACATGTAAATCACAAGGTAGAAAAGATTTAAAAAAATGATTCCAGAGACAACATTAACGGAGTACCAACTATTGGCTCAGATACCAATGTTGGAAAACTCACGTACATAAATGCATAAATCATATTCATACATAGAGAGACATCTCACTTACCTCTCACCGTAAGTATACGTTGCAGCGGAAGAAAATGTACGAACCGGTTGGTACTCACCGATACACTGTGATCTTCTGGATCAAATCTCACAACACTGGGTTGTAGATTATATTTCCACGATATTGTATTAATCTGGAATATGAAGAACTGGATTGTTCCTTGTGATTTCAGGAGAGTAAACGAGAGAGGAAATGCACTCTTGCATTCTGCGTTGTGTCGCGCACATGAACGTTTCAGCGCTCTCCGTTCTGTAACGCATCAGCGTGTTTTAGCGTTTGAGCGTGTGAACGTATTCTTGCGTTCTGCATGTCCACTACTGAATACGCTTGTCCAACGTATTCTTTTAACCCACCATAACGCCAACTGCTTAACGCAGTATTTCAAATCACCCAGGAGTTAAAAAACTAACTTTTTAACTCCCTCTCTCTTAATTATCCACAAACTATGATATGTGGATTTAATTAATATTTATTATATTAATTATTATTTACACTAATTTTTTTAGATATATTAACCTCGAAGTCGGACCAAGAACATTTTGAGACGGAGAAAAGGAGATAAAATATTTGTCTCCACCAAATTGACATATGCTTCCTATCAACCGAGTGACACAAAAAAATATTAAAAACAATATAAGAAATCCGAACACTTCCAGCCTCTAGACCCTCTCCTGTCCTTCCGTACCAATACATATGCATCTATTTTCTCTAACACTTACTCTCTCTCACTTTTCGACTACACCTCTCACATATAAATACGTCTAATTTGAATTACTCTGAGTAGTTATTGACTCCGGTGTACATATATTTGGATTTTATGGATCAAAACATTCAATCTGTCGTACGTGTAATCTTTTAAATTATCATAAACACTTGTGTAAATCGGGTTCATGGAGTAAATCCTGTGGTCTCCCATTCCAATTCTATATAGCTTATGTCAGGGACGAACGCACTACAGGGCCAGGGGGGCACTGGGCCCCCCTGAGATTTTGAAAAAAATTAGGGGTATAATAGTAATTTCATAATAAAAATAAAAATAAAATAAAATAAAATAAATTAATATATGTAATTCCATATACAGATCGTGTAATAATACCCCCATTTCTTTTTCGCTATACAAAATTTATTTCATCTCTTCTGAGTTCTGACCTAGCGGCTAGCGTCTCAACTCTCAAGCCACCGGCGGTCGGTGGCGCGGCTTGTGCAGTTGCTCTTGTGGATGTGGTGGCACTTGACAGACTTCTGGTGGATGTGGTGGCAGACTGGCAGTGGGCACATTTCTCTCAAACTTTCTCCTCCTCTCTCTTCCTAAGGTATTTATTTTTCTCAGACTTGTGCAGTTGCTGTTTGTTGTTGGTGTTGATATTTTGAGGTGAAATTTAAATTTGTGGCTGAGGTTAGAAAATGGCTGAGTAATTGGAAATACGGGAGTTGTAGTCTTGCAATCTGTAGACTTTAGATAATATAGGTGGAATTATTTTGAGATTTTATATTTTAATGGATAGATAGAAATGGGGATGAGAGAGATTGAGAAATGAGAATCGATATAAATTAGAATATATATTATTCATGGGATTCGAGAACAAGAGATAATTAGGAATTTATTATAATACCTTTCATTTGTTTTATATCTATTTCTTGTAGTTATCCCTTCCTATAATTAATGATTAATATTTAATAATCTGACTGCAGCATTCGAATATGGATTTTCCATTTAATTCGAATTATACTATCAATTTTACTTATTATAACTAGTATTCATTTAATATAGTTTAATTATTTGTGCAATAGAATCTCCTTCCTTGAAAACACTAGTTTTAATTGGAAAATTTATCCAATATATTTTCTTTATTATTTTATCCATATAGTTTTATATTTGAGAAATATAATGTAATTCCATAATTTTTTATAGATAGTAGGTTCCAGTAATGGCAAATCTTGATTGAATTATTATTATTTTTTAGCCCTTTCACATTTGCAATTTTAATATATATTAATAGAAGAGTTTATATCAAGCAATTTAATTTAATGACTTAATGTGTCATGTGCGGTTTTCATTTCATCTTTTATACTTAATGTGTGGTTTTTCAAATATTTAATTTGTAATGCAATTTTGTCTAATAGATAATGGAACGATATTATAAGAAGACAACAACTGTTATAGAAACATCAACTTCTTCGGTGAATGCCCCTAATGTTCAACCTGAAATGCAACAACCATCAAGCCAAGATAACAATATTGTGGTTGATCCGGAAAATCTTCCTAGTGACCCAGGACTACGACCTAACATAATGAGTTATCCGCATAATTTAATTGAACAGGTTCGTAGGTCTTACCTTTTAAAAGGTCCATGTCAGCCACGTAAACATAATTTTCCTCAAACAATGTATGGAAAAAGAAAACTTAAATTTATTGCAAATTGGTTTAATGAAGAATTTGGTGATTGGTTGGAGTATAGTATTGCAAAAGATGCAGCATTTTGCTTGTATTGTTATCTTTTCTCTACGGGTCTTACTGAAAGAGGGCATGATGCTTTTGTAACTGAAGGATTTAATTCATGGCGTAAGAAAGAAAGATTAACGGATCATATCGGGGACCATACTAATGATCATAACAAATGCCAATGGGCTTGTGAAAATCTGATGAATCAAAGTCAACACATTGAAGTGTCATTTTCTAAGATTTCAAAAAAATCAAGGATTGATTATCGTTGTAGATTGAATGCATCAATTGTTTGCTTGAGTTTCCTTATAATGCAAGGATTAGCCTTTCGAGGACGTGATGAGTCTGAGGAGTCAATAAATCAAGAAAATTTTATAGAGCTTCTAAAAGTTATTGCTTCATGTAATGAAGAAATAGATAATGTTGTGCTACATAATGCTCCTGAAAATCTCAAGCTTACATCTCCTAAGATTCAAAAGGATATTATTAATGCAGCTGCAGTTGAGACAACTAATTCTATCATTAGTGACATTGGTAATGATTTTTTCTCCATTATGGTTGATGAATGCCATGACATATCAATGAAAGAGCAAATGGGGATAGTCATACGTTATGTGAATACCAATGGATTTGTTATTGAACGTTTTCTTGGTCTTGTTCATGTTAGTGATACAACTGCGATTTCACTTGAGCAAGGTATTGAGTCATTGTTCTCTACCTATGGTTTGAGTATTTCTAGTTTGAGAGGTCAGGGTTATGACGGAGCAAGTAATATGAGGGGTGAATTTAAGGGGTTAAAGAGTTTGATATTGAGGAAGAATTCTGCTGCTTATTATGTTCACTGTTTTGCTCATCAGCTCCAATTGACACTTATTGCTGTTACCAAAAAGTATACAAGTGTTGGTTCTTTCTTTAATACTGTTACTCGTTTGTGTAATGTTGTTGGAGGTTCTTGTAAGCGCAGAGATGTCCTTAGAGATAAGCAAATAGAGATGGTCATTGAAGGGATTGCAAATGATGAAATCAAGACTGGAAAAGGATTAAATCAAGAAATGGGAATCAAAAGACCAGGAGATACACGATGGAGTTCTCATTATGGTACTCTCATAAACTTGTTGGCTTTATTTGGTTCTGTGGTTTATGTTCTTGAGAGTGTTGGGGAGAATGGAAATGATGATTCACAAAGAGCTGAAGCTTTAGATTTACTAGAGATTGTAACTCAGTTTGAGTTTGTCCTTTTGTTACATCTTATGAGAAAAATTTTGGGAATCACACATGAATTGTCACAAGTTCTACAAAGAAAGGATCAAGATATTGTTAATGCAATGAATCTTGTGAAAGTATCAAAAGCTCGCTTGCAAGCAATGAGAGATGATGGTTGGATGCCTTTGTTAAATGATGTTTCAAATTTTTGTGGCAAACATGACATACCTTTTCTAAACATGGAAGATTTCTATTCCCCTCGAGGAAGATCAAGACGAAGGATTGAAAAAACAACCAATCTTCATCATTATCAAGTTGAGATATTGTTTACTGTGATAGACATGCAAGCTCAAGAGTTAAATAGTCGCTTTGATGAAGTGAACACTGAGTTGCTTTTATGTATGGCGTGCTTTGATCCAATAGACTCATTTGCTATGTTTGACAAAAGCAAGCTACTTCGTCTTGCAGAATTTTATCCAGCTGATTTTTCTACTGTTGCTCTATATAAACTTGAATGTAAACTTGAGAACTTTATATGTGACGTTCGCTTGGATGGAAACTTCTCTGAACTAAAAGGAATAGGAGAACTTGCTCAAAAGATGGTCACTACAAGAAAACATATTGTTTTTCCATTAGTTTATCTACTAATTAAATTGTCTTTGGTCTTACCAGTTGCTACTGCCACAGTAGAAAGAGCTTTTTCGGCAATGAAAATCATCAAGAGTTCACTTCGCAATCGAATGAGTGAAGAGCTACTGAATGATTGTTTGATAACATATATAGAAAAAGATGTATTTCAAAATGTTAGCAATGACGCAATTATGCTACGGTTTCAAAATATGAAGAATAGAAGAGAGATGTAATGATTGTGCTAAGTTTTTTGTTTGTTAATTATGTTAGATCGTACTTAAATGATTTATTTTGAATATCATTTTGTTATGAAGAATGTATTTATTTTATCAAATTTACTATAATTTGTAACACTTTATATTTGATTTTTGTATAATATTTTCTTTATTAATTGGGCCCCCCTGAGTCGAATTCCTGGGTCCGTCACTGGCCTATGTATTGCTAGGATGTTTAAATTAAGGGGGTACCACAAGTTTTACAAGGGTTTATGATGTTAACCCGATTTACAAGAGACTAACTCTTAAATTATAGAAAAGATAATTATATTTTAGAATTAATATCTAAAAATATGTTTGATTGATATTGAGTTAATATTATATAATAGGCCTTCAAAATTAATAAAAATAAGAGCGTTTAAACAATAATTGCTGTATGTAATACTCCTTCCCAATTTCAAGTTAACATTTACTGTTTGCATGAATATTAATAAAAATTATTTTTTTTGCATACTTTTGGGCCGGGTGGTTTTATATTTTTTGATATTAAATAAATGATAAATTATGTTGTGTGTGTTAAAAATGTAATGTGATAATTCTGAAATTAAAGTGTGTTAAAGGGATATTAGTTAAGTCTATTTTCTTTTTATGAAAGTGTGAAGTTGAAATTGAGATTAACTATAACAATAAATATAAAGTTAAAGTTGGGACGAAGGGAGTACAACTTATTCACGGAGAGGTGAGCTATAATAGCACATACAGCTAATGTGATACCGTTGAAATTTGGATAAAATTGTACTAATTTTAAAAGTTATAAGACAAGATTTTTTTTTTTTTTTTTACTTTTTAGGACCATTTAGAATAAAGTAAAAAAAGTTGTGGGATAGTTTTTGGTTTTTAACTCTTGGCTCACTCTAAACTGCTCTAACCATGCATGTTGATTAAAATTGATTAATATATGGTATAATTCAAATTAATGAATGGTATCAAAGATTCAAAGTCCATGGCATGAATAAGTGCAATTGGAATGAGGAATATTGAGTGAAGAAGCATAAATTCACACACTTAACAAATAAGTTTATTATTATTACGACATTAGAACTGAGATGAGTATCACAATAATCCACACACTTTAAACAAACTCAACAAAATCAACATACAAAACTACTTTATATATGAAAAAGTAACATCATCGTTGATGCACTGAATTCACATGATGTAGTCATTGCAATAATGTGGAAGTTCTTCTGTCCTTTGGCATCCTCCCATGGAATTAATGATATTTAATTATCCTTCTAGTAATTGGATATATGCCCTTATTATTGTCTTCCATAGTCGTGATTTTCACACTTTTTTACGTCTGCATATTCAAAACAAAAAAGCTAATATGTAAGAATAAAGTGTAACATAAAAAAATAACAAGTATTTTAACCATGGAATTATACTACAAAATGCCTCCAGGGAAACCATATATAGATATATGTTTCGATCGAGTGTCAAAACCAGTTACTTACTTCAATGAGGGAAAAACTTAAGGGATAAGTACATATCCAAAAGTAAACATATTCGTATGTAGAAAGGTACTGTAGCAAAGAGATTGTATTAATGAGTGAGGGAAGTGTGCGATAGAAATGGATGGGGAAGGATGTTTATATAGGAGATGAATTAAAAAGGGAAGAGCTAGCTAGCTTGAGAATATATTAAAATTAAATCATTTTTCGTTCTACAATAAAACAATAGTCCAATATGTATCCATTTGATTTTTTACTTGGATTAAAGAGTACAATAATAATTTAATGTGTAATGGATTAAGAAGTATAATATTTTAATGTGTAGTGGGTAGTTGTATTAGTGTGGGGTCATAGTGGGTTGAGTATAATATATAATACTATTATTTTGTGGGTCACATCAATCCAAAAAAGAAATGAATACTTCGTATTGATAAAGACAAAAACGGCATAATGGATACGTATCAAGGGATGAAGGGAGTAATTCAATTTAAGTCCTTCGTCCCGGAGATATTGACGCCTTTTTTTTGGCACAGAGATTAAAGAATATAATAATTTAATATGTAGTGAGTTGAAGATATAATAATTTAATGTGTAGTATGCAATTGTATTAGTGGTGTGTGTGATGTGCGTGTGGGCCCATGTGAATAAATTAATTGTTTTTGTATGGGTCTCATGTTCTTTAAAAGGATACGTAATGTTGAAGGCCTAGGTTAGTATAGATCACACACACAACACATTTAAGGAGTTATACAGTACTACCCGTCCTTTTAATTCATTTTGGGCGTACCATTCAAATTGGTTTTTTTTTATATGCACATAAGATCCACGCACATCACTAATACAAATAAAATATGGGGTCACACAACTCCCACTAATATAACTACCCACTACACATTAAATTATAATACTTCTTAATCCACATGCAAAAATTAAAAGACATTCTTCGGGTGTGATGGAGAGAGTATATTTTTAAAAGATAGATGCTATTGTGCAATCCAGTGCTGTCGCCTATTTGAGTGGGTTACTTTTTATAATATTGAATGTTAGTATATATTTTACTCAAAAGAATTCATAGACAATAGTAACCCTCTCAAATAAATATATAACTTTCCATTACATATAAACTAATATTACTACTTATTCTACGTGCTAAAAGCAAGCATATATGTTTCTAATTGACAAAAGGAGTATAATATAGTAAAACTTAGGGATATTAATTATTTTGTATGGGATCCACTTAACGAAAATGAAAGACAGACACTTGTGTAAGACCGTCTCACAAGAAAATTTTCATGACACGGATGAGAAATGATAACTTTTTCATAAAAAGTACTCCCTCCGTCTCGTTTTAATGTTTACGTTTGCTTTTTGCACGTTGATTAAGGAGTATAGTATTTTAATAGATAGTGGGTGGAAAGATATAATATTTAATGTAAAGTTGATAGGTGTATTAGTGTTGGATGTGGGGACCATGGTGATATATTAATTGTTTTAGGTGGATCCCATATTCCAAAAAAGGAAACGTAAATATTGAAATGGGACGCCCAAAATAGAAATATGTAAACATTGAAATGGGACGGAGGGAGTAATACTTGATTTAATGGAAAATGATAGCAGTGCATTGAATAATTTTATGAATGTATGAATCGAAATATAAATAAAAAGTAATAAAATATTTAATACAAAAATGATAATATCTTTGATAAAAAATAGTAACCGTTAAAAAAAATGTTAAAACAATCCCACACCAGAATTGTTAAATAAAATGTATACCTTTCCAATGATGAATTGTTAAAAAAAGAATGTACACATTTCCAATGAGATGAATTAAAATGTCAAAATACTTACACGAGACCCAAGGGAGTACCTTTGACAATTTTGCAACGTCGACCTTAGTTAAAGTAAACAAATTTATAATGTAAAAATATAAATTAGCATATATTTTAAACACTTTTGCAACAACCATAGTTAAAAGAGGAAGAAATAAATATATATAATATATATATTTATTTTATTGAAAATAGTAAAAAAAATCTTAATTCTTCTTAAATAGTTCTATAACTTTTAAATTCACGTAAAAATTATTCTTTTATCTAAAAAATGAAGGGTTTGAACATAGCAAAAGTTTTCGAATCATGAAACCAAATAGACACGTCTCAAAAGTTACGAAACGAAATTTATATAAAATTGAAATGAAGATCTGATTAAAATTGAAAGATTATGAACGTATTTTAACTTTCAAATAAGATTAAAAAAAAAAAGGTAGGAAACTATTTATGTTTTAAGTTATACAAATTTATAAAGTAAAAATTGGCATATAATTAAGTTATGGAACTAATTGTTTTATTTAGTGGTATAATCCTTATTGATTATTAACTAGTCATCATAATTTACATCTTTACAGTTTTGTCAGATCAGGGTGTACAGGGCGATTTTTACCTTTTTACCAACCAATTGTTTTATTTCTCTATCATAAGTAATTTTTGGTTAGTGGAACTTGAAGACATTCTCCATTAGTGGAAATTAACCTCCTACAATTATAAGTGGTTTTTTAATTAACTAATTTAAATAAAAGCAATTTTGGATGAGCCAATTAACATGAGTACTTAATCTATTATATTGATCAAGTTTAAGGGCGGCGCTACTGCCACCCAAAAGATTACAAAGGACACTCGATTTTCAAAAAGAATTATAGTAAAAGTACTATTATATCCTCGTTCTTAAACTTATTCTTCATGTTTTTAATTACTAACCCAACCCAATTTATTTACTAACTACACCTAATATTTTTATTACACAACACCCAAATAAATTTAAAGCACAGAAATCAGGAAAAAAAAAGAAGAAGAGAAACGAAGAGGGAGAGAGATGGTGCAGAATGACACTGTTGAAAAACTCACGTTCATACATAGGGAGCAATCATACCTTTCTTCGTAGAGTTTTCATTGCAGTGGAAGAACACGTACGAATCGATTGGTACTCACGTTGGTAAACTGTGATCTCTGGATCAAATCTTCAACATAGGGTTGAAATATTAATTTCCATGAATGTGTATTAATCTGGAATATGTCAACTGGATTTGTGATGTGAAAACGGGAGAGAAATCGAGAGAGGAAAAATATTTTCTCATTTTGAGTTTGCATTCTACGTTCTCCAATGCGTTTCAACGTATTCTCCGTATCAAGATAACTGCCTTGCGCAGTATGTTTTATTCCCAAAAGATGGAAGTTGAAACTGCAGCTTCATAACTCCCTCTCTCTCTCTCTCTCTCTTATCCACTTTCATATGTGGAATATAATTAATTAATAGTTATTATTTACATCTCCCACTCACATATGAAGTCAAAAAGTCGCCTAACTAATTTTTTTCATGAATCATATTCTTGTACAGATTAATACGTCATGTGACCCACGAAATATGAGTTTTAATCGTTATACACTTGTTAGAGATATGTAGCAACTCAACCAGTTTATCAAAGAAACTCAATAAGCTCTCTATCCCCCAGAACTCTTGAACATTTAACATACTTTGACATATCTCCTTTCAATCCCTGAACTTATCAGAGCATATTCAACCTTTTTGCAAAAAAACTATGTATTCATAATCAAGACCCTGCTTGATTGGCTAGTCAATGAATCACAATAGTATATGTTAAATTAAGATGTTCTTCTCATCTCACTAAGTATCTACAGTCTCCCACTGTAGCTGCTTTTCTAGACATGTACCGCATCGCCGTTATTAACTATAGCTCTTTTGGTAACATGCTAAAGTAGCAACACCAAAGTGAAGACTTAGAATATAGTAGAAAGTCATAAGGGTAACCAATAGAAAAGGACTCATACTTTTGAGAAAATAGGGATAATTTTCTCAATCCTATTGGGGTCAACTTAGCACATGTCGTTTTCCTAAAACACATGTCACAATGTCTTTAACTTCCTTCCAAGAAAGCGTATGTCGTATTTCATTTAATTTAGATATCGTATAAATCAAAGTTCAAGTGTGTCCCATACACTTAACTCGGATATCCTCCCTCCAACGTGTAGGATCACCGTCGATTTAGCTTTACAAGAAGTTGGATTCGATTCGTGGCGAAATCTATCCCGATTACATTAATCATTGTAATCTCATCTCTGCGCTCCCACTTAGCCAGAGATAATTGCTTGTATGAGAGAGCTAATCATAACTTGCCGACATACTATTAAATATGAACCATCACATATAATTTATAAAACATATATTTATAGTTAAGCCATTAACTATTTCATTAACATACACAAACATATTCTATTCATTTTAAATCCTTCGCAAACCCAATTCCTTTACATGTTCTATACGTACATCTGTGGGAATTGGTCTGATAGAAAGATCTGCTAACATCAAACGAGTAGAAATGTAACTAAGAATCACTTTCTTCTTATTTACAATATCTCTAATAAATTTGAACTTTGTATCAATATGTTTGGTCTTTCCATGATATTTAAGGTCTTTTGTGTAAGCAATAGCTACTTGATTATCACAATTAATTAAAATAGCTCCCACTGGAGTGTTTGAGACCTCCAAATGTTTCATGAATCTTCTCAACCAAATAGCCTCTTGAACTGTAGACGCACATGCCACAAACTCGGCTTCCATAGTGGACAGTGCTATGCAAGTCTGTTTCTTGCTACACCATGAGATTGCTCCGTTGTTGAGCAAGAAGACATAACTTGAAGTTGATTTATGTTTATCTAAATCACCACTCCAGTTAGCGTCTGTATACCCATTCAGTGTACTGTTATTCCTTTGATAACAGAGAGAATAATCTGAAGTCAATCACATTGGTATTACTTTGGCCATTTCATTCTTTTCATCTTGAGTCTTGGGACACATTTGCTGACTCAATGATTCACCTTTCACAATAGAAGTATTTATAGGTTTGCAGGTGTCCATTTTGAACCATTCTAAAAGTTTTTTGATGTAAGTCTCTTGAGACAAACCCAATAATTTCTTGAACGATCCCTATGGATCTTTGAACCAAGTATGTACTCTGCTTCACCTATATCTTTCATCTCGAAATTTGAAGATAACCATCTTTGTATGGTTTCAAGATACTCTTTGCTATTACCCGCTAGTAGTATGTCATCCACATACAAGGATAGAATCACAAAATAACTATTGGACCATTTAACGTAAATACAGTGGTCTTCGTTTATCATAACGAAGTTATATGAGATGATCGTAGTGCGAAACCTCAAATACCACTATCTAGAGGATTGTTTGAGTCCCTGTGTTACTTTCATTCTATCCATGGCATGACAACTTTAAATGAGATTTTGTTGGTTTTCTTATTGCATACAAGTTTAGTGTTGGTATCATACGATGGGAACTTGCAATCATTTGGATTATTTACAATAAATTAGTACTATATATATGCTATTGATTGTCAATTCTCATATTTTGTTTACTGTTGGGTTGGCAAAGTGGGACGGAATTTTGGGTTGCCTCCTTTTCAAAAAAAAATGGGTGGGTCTCCAAAGTATTAGGATGTGGTATAGATTGGTGAAATAAATTCTTATGCATAGACTGTGGAAACAATTTGATGAAATATATGATTTGTCTGTCAGTTTCTTCTTCGTGATTTTTACCGGAGGGAATAAATTGGTTGAAGTCGAGTTTCGGATGCAAGACTTTTGTGCTATATTTTTGGAGTCGGTTGTATATCGTTATGTGGTTGAATTATTTTCTTCGTAAATTTGTGTGGAAACGGCGCGTGAAGAAGAACGCTTACGTTAGAGGTGTCCTTTTATTTTTAAAATAAGATATTCACACATCATATACGTATTTAGGGAGATCTAGCAATTATTATTTTAAATTTTCTTTATTATAGTTTATATGGCAGATTGTGTGTGTATGTAGTATAGTGGATGCACTATTTCTTTTTAGTTAAGTTTAAATGGTTTTTCCTTACATTAAAACTAGATTGTTATTGTTATTTAAATAATTAAAATTTACAATCGATTTGTGGGCCAAGTTGAGTTTTTATTATTATGCAAATTTGCTTAGACTTACAGAATCTATTTTTATAAAATTATCCTTCATTCTGCAAAAAAACTTCATGGTTATTATTTTATCTGTATGATAGGTTTCATTTTATCTTATTTTATTTTTTTTATAAAATAGATTAGTCCCGTATGTTTTATAAGTTATGAATTTATTTGTTACGAATTTGGAAATAAACTTGTAGTCCTCTCCGTTTAAGACTTTGCTAAACACTCTTCTTAAAATAAAGTTGCAGGAAACTTATAGGACTTAAACCTCATAAATTCTTTTACTATGAATTATTTGCCTAGAGTTTCTGCTAAACTTATGGGACAAAATGCTAATTTGAAATTTCTTATCTTTTGTTACTCATTTGGTTATTTAAATATTAATTAGAATATTTAATCACGCCCTATTTAATGTTCTATTTATGAAATAAAATGGGAATTTCTTTATTATGAAAATTTGGGGTGTGACAATTATTGTCTTCCATAGTCGTGATTTTCACACATTTTTACGTAATCTGCATATTCGGAACAGAAAAAGTATGTAAGAATAAAGTGTAACATCCTAAAATAACAAGCATGCAATTACTACAAAATGCCTCCATACATAGACAAGTCTAAAGACATATAAATGCATGTTTCGAGTGTCAAAACCAGTTACTTACTTCAGTGGAGGAAAAACGAAAAGGAAAATCACCCCGAAAGTAAACATATTTATATGTAGAAATTAAGGTGTAGCAAAAGAGATTGTATTAATGAGTGAGGGAAGTGTGAGATAAAAATGGATGGGAAAGAATGCTTATATAGGAGATGAGTTGAAAAGGGGAGAGCTAGCTACAGAAAATTTATACTTATTTATTTTCGTTGGAGTTAATTAGAATGACTTTTTGTTCAAAAATAATTAGAATATAATCAATTTCAATCCCAAAATACTTATTTTTATCAATTTAGTCCCATATCTCTCCATATTGCTTGATTTTAGTTCAATTTTCACGTAAAAATAAATTTTTTGTCGGAATTCATCACGTGAATGACACAAGGCACATTGATTCCATAAAAAAGTTAAACGTGTTCAATTTTGGCCCTAATTAGTTTTTTAAACAAAAATTGATTTTGATCCTAAAATAGTTATTTTTTTAATTCACATTTGAAGGAAAACTTAAGAGATCTGCCGCCTCTCCGTCGTCACGTCGCACTGGCAACGAACTCCAGCACTTCCACCGTCGAGGTCCGGGCGTCGACGTAGATCCAACACCACAGATCTGTCGTTCATCCCCACCAAAATAGATGCCTTTTTTTTCGATTGATTGAGAAGGTAGGGAGAAGCCATGGATGAGATTTAGGATCTGCCTTTTTGATTGAAAAGGTGGGGAGAAGAGATTGAGATGGTGGGGAGAAGCCATGTATTAGATTGAGAAGGTGAAGGGGGTACTGGTATGGTAGTCGGGAGGAGATTTCGATAGATTGATGAGATTGAATATAATTATTTTTAAAAAAAAATTGTTAATGTTTTTTTTTCAGTTTTATTTGTTTTTTTTTAATTAAGTTAACGTTTTCCATCCAAAAATTAACGGTTGGGACTAAAATTATATCTTTTGGACAAAAAAAAAGTTAGGGACCAAAAGTGAAATGAGATATTTCTTATGGGATCAAAAGTGCATTTTTCCCTATCATCTTGTAAGTGAATTCGTGGGTGATGTTCTGCAGAAAACGTAAGGAAACATTCTTAATGAGAGAGAAAGCTATCAAGCCTCGGTTAAAATTTTCCTCCATTGATGTAAAAATGGAAAACTTTCTGCAGGTTTTTTAATTCAGTGGATCAAGTTTTAATTGATGTAAAAATGGAGAAATGGAGAAATTTAGGGTTTGTGGAATTTGATTTCTCACTAATTTGAATTTGATTTAATAATTGATTAACACAATATATTAAACATTTAATTATTATTTTTTCTTTGTTTTATTAATTATTCATTTAATTTAATATTATATGTGATGTGGAAATATAAAATGAAATTAAATTTTGTGGTAAGAGGTGACGTGTTAGTTTCATTGATCCATGTTAACTCTCATTTGCCACGTTGGATTAAGCTTTCGGAAAGCCCCAATTTTAGTAATCATGTGTGGCCCACGTGCGATTTACAAGCCAAAAAATCCAATGTCGGGAGTTACGGGACAAAATTAAAAATTTTATCTTTTTTGGGATATAATAAACAAATTTTTTATAGTTATGGGATCAAAAATGATTTTAAGTCTAATTTCTTTGATAAAAAGTGGTAACTGAAAAAAATATAAAATCGGTCTCACGCAACTATTGTTCAAAACAAAAAAATTATATACCTAAATTAAAATGACAAAGCATTTACACAGAGTATTTTTAACACTTTTGCGACGTCAACCATAGTTAAAGTAAAAAAATTTATAATATAAAAATACAGATTAGCATATATATTTTAACACTTTTGCAACGACCCTAGATAAGGAGGAAAAAATAAATCGAGTCCCATATAAATTTATTTTATTGAAAATAGTTTTAAAAAACTTAATTCTTCTTAAATAGTTCTATAAATTTAAATTCACATAAAAATAGTTGTTTTTCCTTATAAATGAAGGGTTTGAATATAGCAATAATCTTCAAATCATGAGACCAAATTGATGCATTTCAAAAGTTATGAGACAAAATTAGTATAAAATATTACTTTTCGAATGAAATATGATTAAAATTGAAAGATTATGAACAAAAATCTTTACTAGCTGTTTTTAAATAAGTTATAAAGGTACGATACTATTTTATGTTTTAAGCCATACAAATTTATAAAGTAAAAATTAGCATATATGTTACAGAACCAATTGTTTTATTTAATGGTCTAGCTTAGACGTGGACTAAGTTGAGTTACTATAATTTACTTTTCTATCATTCTATGGGACTGAGATGTAAGGCACTTGGTGTATGATTCCACCTTTTAATTTGTACGAACCAATTGTTTTATTTTCTCTATCATAATTAATTTCTGGTTAGTGGAACCAGAAGACATCCTCCATTAGTGGAAATTATCCTTCTTCGGTAAGTGATTCTTTAATTAACTAATTTAAATAAAAGTAATTTTGGATGAGCCAATTAACATCAGCACTTAATCTATTATTGAGCAAGTTTAATCAATCAACGAATTATTGCAATGTACGTCCCAACCAGATAGTTTTATCATGTTCACCCATTTAACATTAATTATAGTTTTATCATGTTCACCCATTTAACATTAATTATTAACAAAAGAAATTAAGCAGCCAAACACTGTAGCTAGTGGCCGCAGGATTATGAGCAATTATCATAACTTGTTTCATTAATTAGATGATTAACCCTTATTCTTAGATTTTTCTTCTCTTTTTTCTTTTTGAAGAAAAACTTAATTATTATTATTATGAGTACAAGCATTACTCTAAGACTAATTATCCTGTGCACCTGGGTGCCCCAGGATACGGTGCACCCGCACCCACTTTCAGACACGTATACAATTATGAACAAAAATATATATACACTTTATTAGCGAATTTTTTTTTAATTTTTTTAGTTTTTTTAATGAAAAATTGAGTGTAAAAAAGTATATAACTATTAAAAAACATGTATACACTATTGAACAAAAAATTATACACATATGGGGTGATAGTTTTTTTTTTAATAAAAACTGAATGTAAAAAAAGTATACAATTATTAAGAAACATATATACAATATTGAATAAAAAGTTATACACATATGGGTGCACGCTTGCACCCGTGTGCACCGGATATCAACTCTTACTCTAAAATCAAAAGTTATCAACGTTTACAAATCACAAAGCACCAATGATAATAAAGAGTGACCCCATCTAATTACAGCACATTCTGGTGTTATTATAACAATCTAAAAATGAGTAAGAGCAATTATAATGAGTGGAGAAAATGCGTCACGATTTGATTTTGATTTTCTCAAATGTCCTTTTCAAGTTAGTTTCCTAGTCTTGAAAGATCGATTTTCTTGTTTCTGGTCTTTCAAATGAACCAAATTGTACAGGACCAAATGCATTCAATAATGTACTTTTTGCCCTTCATTCCCAACACGCCAGAGTGTTGTAGGAAATGCATCGTTGGATTAGAAGCACAAGACATAAGAAATTTTAGCCAAGAGTAACAGAGAAACCAAACTTGATGAAAGAAGTTGCATTCAAGAACAAGTACTGCTTCACCGTTTCTTCATGATTACCGCAAAGACCGCAAGAAAGATCATCTCCATCTTTGAGAACATTCCTCCTTTTAAGAGTAAATTTAGTAGGAAGCTGACATTAAAGGATTCTCCAAGCGAGCCTTGAAAATTTTGTGGCGTTACTTTATTCAAGATCTTAGAGAGAGCCTTGCAAGGATCAAGGAAGCCGGAACCTGAATTATTTGATATTGGTAAGCACTTCATGTAGTGTATTGCCCATCATTTGAGAGTTTTCAAATCCAAGCATCATCACCAAAGACCTGCATATAAAATGTTTCAAGAGAAGACTATAATTGGGATTCTAAGTCCAACTCCAATGATAGGAGTTCTCTCTCCAGCTAAGGTTCCACTGCCAAACACCAACAATCCGACTTACCTACTTTGATCTTTTGTTAGACCAAAGAGAAAATAATTTAGAAAAAAGCTCTTTAAGACAAGACTCATCGACCCATTTATCATACAAAAAATAAGTAAACATTCAATTACTAATTATTTTTTTAGATATATTAACCTCGAACCAAGATCATTTTGAGATGAAGAAAAGGAGATAAAATATTTGTCTCCACCAAATTGACATATGTTTCCTATCAACAGAGTGACACAAATAAATATTAAAAATAATATAAGAAATATGCCCTCTTTTCGAATTACTTGAGATAGCTATTGACTTGGGCGTACATATATTTGGATTTTATGGATTGAAACTATAGATTGAAAAGATAAATTTAAAAGATTGAAAAGATAATTATATTTTAGAATTAATATCTAAACATATGTTTGATTGATATTGTGTTAATATTATATAATAGGTCCTCAAAATTAATAAAAATAAGAGAGTTTAAACAAGCTCTTATGCTGAATTTTCTTTTTTTTCCATAAGCCGTTAATAAAAAAAACAAGGCGACATATGTAATACTCCTCCTTCCAAATTTCAAGATAAGATTTAATGTTTTCTAGGATATTAATAAAAGTCACTTTTTTTTTCATACTTTTGGGCCGAGTGCTTTGATATTTTTTGGTATTAAAATAAATAATAAAGTATGTTATATGTGTCAAAAAGGAGATGTGATAATTCTGAAATTAAAGTGTGTTAAAGAATATTACTTAAGTCTTTTTTTCTTTTATGGAAATGTGAAGTTAAAATTGAGATGGACTATAACGAAAAGTATAAAGTTAAAGTTGAAACGAAGGGAGTACAACTTAATTAGAGAGAGGTAAGCTATAATATCACATAAAGTTAATGTGATACCGGCGAAATTTGGATAAAAATGAACTAATTTTAAAAATTATAAGACTAGATTAAATTGATTTAACTTTTTAAGACCGTTTAGAATAAAGTAAAAAAAAGTTGTGAGATTTGGTTTTTAACTCTTGGCTCACCCTAAATTGCTCTAAAAGCTTCAAAACCATGTTGATTAAAATATGGTATAATTAAGTGCAATTGGAATGAGGAATATTGAGTGAAGAAGTGTAGATTCACACACACACACTTAAAAACATAAGTTTGTTATTATTACAACATTAGAACTGAGATTATCATCACAATAATCCACACACTTTAAACAAACTCAACAAAATCAACATACAAAACTACTTTATCCTAATATATTAAAAGTGGCTTGGGGTTGTAAAATATTTTTCTCCCATTTTGCCCTTACCTAATTTTGCTTACTACATTTTCACCCTTATATATTTTGTAACCTCCATATATCATCAATGAATAAATTATAAATAATAAATAAATTATCAAGAATCCAACATTCTTTCGTCTTCTACACGTTCATAAACATAAATGAATTATCAAGAAGTCAACAATCTTTCATCTTCTACACATTCATAATCATAAATGAATTACAAAGAAGCCAACAATCTTTCGTCTCAAAATACCTCTTTAATTGCCATCAACTTCATTTAGCTCCAAGAAAAGCAAGATGTTTTTCCATATTGCTATTGCTACTATCATCTTATTAATAATTCTACATACAACACATAGCAATGCATGGTGATGTATTACTGGTTCGAGTCTTTGCTCTTTTGCCATCAAAATGCCTACTGATCTACCACCAACTTCATTGAGCTCCAAGGAAAGCAAGAGACTTTTCCATAATGTTGTTCAAGATACAGAAGAATAAACTTGATTCAGAGATGGAGGGGCTTCACCAAAATTTTGCATTTAGGGATTTCGGATAAATTCATGGATAAAATTCCCACCGTTGTTGTTCAACAAGTGCCCTCTGTAATGGATCAGGTTTTGTTACAGATCACATTTTTCCTCCCTATTTTCTTTTTCAGATAATCTTGATGTTTGACATCGTGTTAGTCTGCAGAATAGTAGATATTAACTGCATCTGATTTCATGATTTAGGGGTACATATTTCTGAATAGACCTTAGGCATTCGTGCAATGGCTACAGAGAACAGAAATAGAAGAACAGTAAGAAAAAAAATGCAGAGGCATCTCTACCATATAGAAAATCATTGTTATTGGGATTCCACGCTGCCCATAAAAGAGTGTAATTTCAATTATAATGATCAACACATGACAACAAGAAAGTAGCAATCTCTGTTGATTCCATAAGCCATATGAAATCATGGATAAATATTTTCTTAATGCCAAATAGTCATATGTAATAATAAAAAAAGAATAAAAGATCAAAAGCAAATTTCTCTTTGTGAGCTCTAAGAAAAAAAAATAGAGTCAAGACGGAAAGTATGTGAACAGTATCGAGCGTACGTAACCATAAAGCTTCCTAATTACAAAGAACAAAAGTGAAGAATTGAAGACAAAAATGATAGTATATGCGCACCTGTAAAGAGCTTCCTATCTATAGAAGTGAAGAATTAAAGTCCAACAACATAGCCTAGACTGTACAAATAGATTGTTATCCACATTCGCACTTCCTCAAAGAGGCACAACACAAGGAGAGAACTAAAAACAAAATCTACAAATTCTTAATATCTCATAGCAACTTGATAGAGAAGGAAAGATTGGTTATTTTAGTATTTTGATTTGAAGTTAATTATTCCCTTATTTTAGATTATTTAGTTTCCTATTTTCTTTATTCCCTTAATTAGTATTTAGGTCTAGGGTTTTGTTTATGGGCCTTGAGCCTATTTAAGCTACGTATGTTGCTCTAGGGTTTCATAAATAAGAAATATCTATTTTGCAACCTTATTGGTTTGTGGCATAGTTAATCTCTGTGGCCTTCTATGAAGGATTGCAGTCTTACGGCTTGTGGCGGAGAATTCAGGTCTCCGGACCCTCTTGAGGGATTATTTTGTTATTAGAATTACCTTAACTCTATCAATTGGTCCGACCTGCCGAATCTGATTTATGCTGGATATGCGAAGCACGACGAAGATGGAGAATGTGATTGAGGAATTAACAAACAGAGTATCGATCATGGAAGATGCCCTTGTAAATCTAGACAAGAATGTAGGCAAATATGATGCCCAGTTCACTGCAATCATGGCAAAACTTAATGCCATGAGTCCGTCGACCCCTCTTCCGACCAACCCTCCAAACACAACATCATCAGAAGAGAGCGGCGCAAATGGCAGCCGATCTGATCGCATCGAAGAAAGATCTCACGATCGCCCGGTCAGAAATGCAACCTCTCCAGAGGTACTGAACTTGCCTCAGATGGAACTACCGCAATTTAATGGAACTAATCCGCTGGCATGGCTCGCGCAAGCAGAGCAATATTTTCTAGTGCACCGCACGCCGGTTGATGATCGTGATGACGGAAAAAGCAATGTTTTGGGCGCAATGGGAACTACGGCGATCAGCCGCCTTTCATGGGTCCAATTCTCATGCGAACTAGTTGATGGGTTTGGGGATAGCTCTGCAATTATTGCTTACGAGGCAATGCATGTGACTAGGTAACGGGAAACATTGAGGATTATATCTCCTTGTTTGAGGAAGGGTTAGCCCAACTACCATCACTACCCTCGCAGAAATATCTCGGGATGTTTTTAGGAGGGCTGCAACCATCGTTCCATGATCGAATATTAAATATGGAGATGTCAGACGTGTTTGCAGCTATTTTTTCCAATCACAGAAAGACGAAGACACCAAAGCACAAAAAATAAATAGGCTATTTTATTATTCAATAATATCATGAACACGCTTTAATTTAAACCCTAAACAATAACCCGGATAAACGAAGAAACGAAGGACTGATAAATGTTAAATGTTATACTTTTTCACAGGCTTTTTTCAAATTATCAAATTTTCGTCAAGTGTCGTCAAACGTATAGAGTATTCAACAAGAAATAATAATTTTTAAATCCTAGTCCACGTTTGACACAAGTATATGGTATCTAAATAGGGTATACTAGCATAACATGAATACTTAAACCCTTTCACCTTTTGACATAAACTCTAGCCTAACGTTTGACGCTTCACCACGAAATCGAAGCTCTAATACAAATTGTTGGCATTCGATCATTTGGTTAACGTGAACCGTTAGGGTTTCATACGTTTCTAAATCAGCGGAAGCAAGAAATATAGAAACGTATTACCTTTCACTAGGGTATGTTGAAGAAGAAAATGAATTCCCGCTGGCAGCCTGCACAGCGTCACCGTTTTGGGCATAAATCTCTCATCTGTTCTCCGATTTGAGTGATCTACATGCCAAAATGATCCTCTCTTCAGTGGCTTTCCAAAAGTGTATCATACGTCCAGTTCTGAATTCTAAACGATTTTAGAAAAAATGTGAAAGTTGACAAACAGCAGCAGAAAATAACCTTCCGATCTTCTGCTGTATTTAGTCCAATCTCGACGTCGTGTGGGCGACGATCTTCGAGATCTTCTCAATCTACTGTTCACTCACCCTCCTCATAGTGTTAGGCGTGAATTACTTTTCAGTTAGGGTTTCCGGTCAGCTGAGGTGACTTATATATGGGCTACACCAGGGACCAGGAGGAAAACTCCATTGGGTTTAAGTATCCAAGCTTAGCCCAAAGCTTATAGTTAAGTCCAACAATAATAATATATACATCTAAAATATTATTACTGCACTACCATTCTAATCTCATAATTACGTTATGGGCTCCTTCTTAATATGAGTTCGTTAGTCTCCCCATGTTTAAGATATACAATGTCTATTAATTAATTAAGTTACTGACAACTCCATTAATTAATATCTCATCCGAGAGTAGTACCACTCAACCTCATTATCATGCCGGAATAAATCCACCTGCAGGGTTTACATGATAATCCTTATGAGCTCCTCAATGGGACATTATCAACCTATATCGGACATGGATTCCTTCTACAATCAACAACACACCATAGAAACATCACTATTTCCCAACTCACCGAGTTTTTTGATTTAATTATATGTAAATCTCACCCATTGATGAATTAAAGAAATACATACTGCCTTACGTGTCGAGGTTATTGTATATGGATTAAGAGCACGAACATCCATAATAACTGAGATCAAGTTCTCCTATATAGTCAGTATAAGTTGAACGATCTCAAGCGGTCCTACTCAATACACACAAAGTGCATTAATGTGATTTTATAGTCAAGACAAACTAATACCAAATCACACTAGAACCATCCCGATAGAGAGTCCCCATCTATCTCGGTTGTGAGCATCTGTTTATACTTTGTAAGGAAATCGATAATATGATCTTCCGTGTGTTGTCGCACAACATATTATCTACAGTATAAAGTAAGTGGACTATTGCATCGGACATATAAATAAATTATACAACGCAATCATTTGATCATATGATTCTCATTTCAAATAAATTGTTATAACATTGTTCATACAAAAAGCTAGACTTTTAGTACACAATCCAACACATACAACACAAATACATATCCCCACTATATATTAACTATACATTAAAATATTACATCTGTCAACTAACTACACATTAAAATACAATATTCTTTAGTCTCTGTACAAATAATAAACTTAACATTATTTGGTGATAGAGGAAGTATTTTATAGATATATAGTTTTGTTCTTTTTCCTACACATAAAATTAATGATTCTTTTTTTAAATATTCCCTCCATCCGTTGGCTAGGGTCTCAATTTGTCTTTTTAGACGTCCAACCCCAAAATATTTCATTTCCATTTTTGAATATATGGGGACCATACGCATTATTGAGAAAACTAAAATAGGAAAGATACACACTTAATTAATATAATAATTATTTAATACACATTAAATAATACTCCCTCTATTCAACCTAAAGAGTCCTTTTTTTCTATTTTGGGTGTCACAATCAAAAAGTTCCCTTTCCTTTTTTACACACATGAGACTCATATACACCCACTAATATAATTAAAATATGTGGTCCACACTCTCACTAATACAAGTATACAACTATCCATTACACCTTAAATAATAATATTAATTAATTCACGTGAAAAAAAAACCTTTAGGTGGGACGAAGAGGGTACCCTTTAATTCCCATATAACAAACAAATGGTAACTTCGCAGGCATACGGAGGGAATATAACTATCTACCACATGTTAAAAGATTAAGAAATCAAAATTAAGGAATTAAAATCAAAACAAAAAACTTAAGGTGATTGGAAGTAAAAAATTCGTTAAGGGACAAAAAAATATCCCTTATAAATTTATAATATATTTATACTAATATTACAAATAATATAATCAAAACTTTATAAATGTACTTTAGTGAATATTAAAGAAGAAAAAGTTCTTTTTGTTGAATGATATACGTCCCGCCATAATGATTACATTATACTAACTTAAGACGTAATATTAAAATAGTTATATTTCTTTTTTTTAAGATGAGACATACACAAAACAATTACTCCCTCCGTCTATTACAAATGTATCCGTTTGCTTTTTGCACGTAGATTAAGGATTATTATTATTTTATATAAAGTGGGTAGTTGTATTAGTGGGGAATGGTAGGAAGTGGTGGGCTATGTGTGGGTCCTCTTACTTAAAAGGGAATATTGATACTTTAAGAGTGGACTGTCCAAAATGGCAAAATGGATACGTTAGTGATGGACGGAGGTAGTATTATATTTCATAAGACTCACACACAATAATAATATAACTGCTCACCATAATTTAAAATATTATATCTATCAATCTACTATACATTAAAATATTATTTTTTTTAATCTCTGCGCAACTTCTTTAAATGGAACAAAGGAAGTGTTAATTTCAAATTTTGGTTGCATATGAAAATCCAATTGATATATATATATATATATATATATATATATATATATATATATATATATATATATATATATATATATATATATATATATATATATATATATATATATATATATATATATATATATATATATATATATATATATATATATTAATTTGATTTTTTGTTGTTAGGATTTAATATTTAATTTTGACAAATTCTCTTGTGAGACATTATATATGTGAGATGGATTGTGAGACGTGTTAAAGTATGTCTATTATATACTTAAAGTATGCTTAATGTTGTTAAAATATGTTTTCTAAAATATGATAAATGATGAATTAAAGTATGATTTTATAGGGTGTTATAATATGATTCTTTATTGACATACTTTAACTATAAATAAGCATACTTTACCTATATAATAAGTATACTTTAGTAATGGATCAACCCGTCTCACAACAGTCTAACAAGAGAGTTTCTCTTTAATTTTAGGATTATTGTGTATGTTATGTATTTAGTTTTTAACTGTCCTAAAATTTAAAACTCAATATTAATAGAGATAATTTCATACAATCAAATGATATATGCTTCTAAAAAGTATTAGAAATATAATTAACTGAAATATATGCTTAGGAAAAAGTAAAACACATAACCAAATAACTCATACATGCGACGTGCATAGCACGCCTCGAAAAATCTAGTATATGAAAATGTAGCATCATCGTTGATCCACTGAATTCACATGATGTAGTCATTGCAATAATGTGGAAGTTCTTCTGTCCTTCGGCATCCTCCCAAAATAATTAATTATGGCCTAGTGCTATTAATAATTAATTAAATGTATAAGATTTTTATTATGATTAAATATTTTAAATAAAGATATAGTTTAAATAAATAATATATATGAGATAAATAAGGTTATATATATTTATGGATAACAATCACACTAATAGAATGTGATTTGATAAAAATTTAATATTCTGATCTGGTCCTCTCTCCACCAATAAAAGAAACACAATTTTATTATTTCTCTATCACTTAAAGTTTACGTACTGTGTCTGAAGAAAAGGGTGAGGAGAGAGAAACTAGTTCCCGACATAATTAGCAGGAACATAAGTCGTCTTAAGGTAAATCTTTTCATCATTGTTATAAGATGTGAAAATCATGAAGATCTAAGATTCATGTCAATTAATAAATTAATTGTTTATGAAATTATCCTTGCAATATATGCTTAGGAAAAAGTAAAACACATAACCAAATAACTATACATACATGCGACTTGTCTTGAAAAATCTAGTATATGAAAAAGTAGCATCATCGTTGATCCACTGAATTCACATGATGTAATCATTGCAATAAGTCCTGCTCTGTGGCATCCTCCCATGGAATTAATGATATTTAATTATTCCTCTAGCTGGGTGCCCTTATTATTGTTAGATAGTAAACTTAATTTTGCATATGAGATGACAAGAGAATATTAGAATAATTGAGAAGATATGAAGGTTCTAGAATGGTGGAGATAGTTGTAGACTAGAAATTTCTAGTATGTATGGATATTAGAAGAATGAGAAAGAATGATCTAGAATAATATAGTGAAAGAACACTCTAGAAAACACATGTGATCAAATTAGTAAAATATCTAGATTAATTAGGAGTTAATGTAGAATTATCTAAAATGCTTGAGAATCCACCATTGGATAGTATAAATAGGTGGATGGTGTAACATTTTGAAGTAGAAGAAATACAACCAATAAAGTTTAAAGTTTATCCCAAACCTTGTTCTCTTCCTCAAATTCCTTTTATCACATTTTGTTCACCCAACTCATAAATTCCTACACCCGTCCACAAATAATTACACATATCCCTCTAACCTTATACTCCTACAAAGTGGTATCCGAGCCATAAGATCCTCCTATGAGAGATGGGTAGCAACCTTCAATCCTTTCAAGTACCGTTGCTCAACAAGAGCAACTTTGATAATTGGAGTATCAAGATGAAGGCACTCCTAGGTGCTCATGATGTTTGGGAGATTGTAGAGAAAGACTACAAGCAACCGGAAGACGAGGCGACACTATCTCAACAACTAAAGGATAAGTTGAGAGATTCAAGAAAGAGGGACAAGAAGGATCTCTTCCTCATCTACCAAGCTTTGGGAGATGATGACTTCGAGAAAGTCTCGAGTGCAACTACCACCAAGGAAGCATGGGACAAGCTCCAAGTATCATGCAAAGGAGCCGATCAAGTTAAAAAGGTACGCCTTCAAACTTTAAGAGGAGAATTTGAGTCTCTACATATGAAGGAGTCCGAATCTATTTCGGATTATTTTACAAGAGTTTTGGCGGTCTCTATTCAAATGAAAAGAAACAGTGAAAAATTGGAGGATGTTAGAATAAAGGAGAAAAAGTGGATCCGACGCTCTTTAAAAGTTTGGTTGGAAGTCTAAGGTACTTAACTTGTATGAGGCCAGACATTCTTTACGCAACAGGGCTTGTGAGTAGAATTATGGAGAATCCAACCACAGCGCACTTGAAGGTGGCAAAGAGAATTCTTCGATATCTCAAAGGTACGCTCAAGTATGGCCTACTTTTTTAAATACTAATAACTATGAGCTTGTGGGCTATAGTGATAGCGATTGGGCTGGAGATAATGATGATCCAAAACGTACAAGTGGATTTGTGTTCTTTATGGGAGACACAACCTTGACTTGGATGTCGAAGAAGCAACTGATAGTCACACTATCTACATGTGAAGCCGAGTACGTAGCCGCCACATCCAGTGTTTGCCATGCCATTTGGCTTAGGAGTTTGTTACGAGAGCTCGGATGGACACAAGAGAATCCTACGAGGATTTTTGTGGACAATAAGTCGACGATTGCATTGGCAAAGAACTCGGTATTCCATAATCGGAGTAAGCACATAGATACTCACTTTCACTACATCAGAGAATGCATAACAAAGAAAGAAGTTCAAGTGGAGTACGTGAAATCACAAGACCAAGTAGCCGATATTTTCACGAAGCCGCTCAAGTATGAAGAGTTTGCAAGACTCTGAAGTTTGCTTGGAATGCAAAATCAAGTTTATGAGGGGGTGTTGGATAGTAAACTTAATTTTGCATGTGAGATGACAAAAGAATACTAGAATAATTGAGAAGATATGAAGGTTCTAGAATGATGGAGATAGTTGTAGACTAGAAATTTCTAGTATGTATGGATATTAGGAGAATGAGAAAGAATGATCTAGAATAATATAGTGAAAGAACACTTTAGAAAACACATGTGATCAAATTAGTGAAATATCCAGATTAATTAGGAGTTAATGTAGAATTATCTAGAATGCTTGAGAATCCACCATTGGATAGTATAAATAGGTGGATGGTGTAACATTTTGAAGTAGAAGAAATACAACCAATAAAGTTTAAAGTTTATCCCAAACCTTGTTCTCTTCCTCAAATTCCTTCTATCACATTTTGTTCACCCAACTCACAAATTCCTACACACGTCCACAAATACCTACACTTATCCCTCCAACCTTATACTCCTGCAATTATTGCCTTCCATCATCATTTTCACACTTTAATTTTACGTAAGCTGCATATTAGAAAAAAAACTAATATGTAAGAATAAAGTATAACATCAAAAAATAACAAGTATTTTGTAGGGTTAATATCAAAATTAGTCCTGTAAGTATGACATTTTCCAACTTTAGTCATTTATCAATTGCAATTCTTAATTTTGATCATTTTTTGTCCAATTTTAGTCCTTTTGGTCCAGTTTTGGTCTTTTTTTCAAAATTTGGTCATTTTTTGGTCTACTTTTGGTCCTAAATGTATGCATTTTCAATTTTTGGACTTTTTTTTACATAAAGGACTAAATTTGGACAAAAAGGACTAAATATTGACTAAAAAGACTAAAAGTGGACAAAAATGACCAAAATTAAGAATTGTAAACGATAAAGGACTAAAGTTGGAAAATGTCATACTTACAGGACCAATTTTTATATTTACCCTATTTTGTATGGAATTATACTACAAAATGCCTCCAGGGGAAACCATATATAGACCAGTTACTTCAATGAGGGAATAATTAAACCGATATTGATGAAAATTCCAAAAGTAAACATATTAATATGTAGAAATTAAGGTGTAGCAAAAGAGATTGTATTAATGAGTGAGAGAAGTGTGAGATAGAAATGGATGGGGAAGGATATGCTTATATACGAGATGAATTGATAAGTGGAAAGCTAACTAGAGAATATATTAAAATCATTTTTCGGTCTATAATAAAAAGATACTTCATCCATTCCGCTAGTTTACACTTATGTCGAGCCCAATTCGACAATCTACACTGACCCTTCGCTTGATGAATTCCCAACTCTTCAACGTAGTAAGGTCAAACAAAAAAGGAGCCACAACAAAAATTTCTTCCAATCGGCTTTTAAGCCCAACACCCATCTACAAGCGAAGCTCAACACTTCGGAGATAAAGCCGGTTGACAGTATGAATGTCCCAACTACTTTCGAAATCAAGAAATGATTTTGAGGGTTGTCTGTTTGGTTCCCTTTAAAGCCGTGTGTTTGGCTTCTCTCAAATATCTTTTACCGCTTTCATTCTGTAACCCTCTACTTTCTCTTTTTTCTTTTTTCTTTAATAATATTATATCTAGTTTAAAAAAATAAAAATTTATTCATTTAATTTTTGTACGTGGATTAAAGTGTATAATAATTAAATGTGTAGTGGATTAAGAAGTAGTATAATATTTAAATGTGTAGCGGGTAGTTGTTGTCATGCCCCAGTTTTTCAATAAATAGAAAGGGAGATTTATTCGCAATTCTTTGATAATATTAACCTTCAATGCGGGCGTGAACCTTAAAATAAAAATAATAAAATATCATAAACAATGAAAATTATACAAAAGTATATCAATAGAAATTATATAAAAAGATTTTCACACAGCGCATTAATTATAAAGCTTTCAAACAACGCATCCGCCCCGGTACGCCGTCGCAGCCTCAACCTGAAAAGAGTTTGGAGTGGAAGGGGTGAGCGTGTGAAATACACTCAGTGGGTTAACTTAAATGATTGCACAGTTAAAAATAAATATGCATGCCAAATATACCATAAAATGTAACATATGCCATTTAATAAAATAATTTACACATTGTCGTTCGATAATTCAATGAAAATATTTAGATCGAATCGTCATCCGATAACTTGTGTTAGATGATCCGTGCGCACCGGGTCGTCACCCCAATATGATGTTAGCATACTTTGAAATATATTTTAGTACTGAACCGACGTAGCCAGTAACTTGTGTTAGTTGGTCTGTGCGCACCAAGTCGTCACCCCCTACGATGTTAGTAGGAAAATATTTGTCATCGAACTAAAAGCACACATGGCACATAACATAACATATCAGTAATGATGAGTGATATTTTCACCTAGATTTTAGTGTCTTTTTATATGTGTTTTCGTGTTATTTTATCCGTAAGTGTATTCTATTTGGTGGTGTTTTGTGTTTTTATGGAAATATGTGTGAATGAGCTTAAACCTATGATTTTTATTTTTTATTGGATGCTAGATATGATAAGGAAGACGTAGGAAAAAGCGGATCTCAATTCGGAGTTGAAACGAGGGAGAACGAGCCAAAACAGTGAAGAAATACAGGAGCCAGCACCAACACGGGCCGTGTAGCCAACACGGCCCTGTAAGAGGTGGCCGTGCGGTGACACCAATTCGTTTAACACGGGCAACTTAAGGCCGTGTCCAGTCGCACGAGTCGTGTTGGCAGCACGAGCTGTGTCATCAACACGGCCCTGTAAGAAAAGGCCGTGCGGGAGCATCAGTTCACACGACACGGCCACCTTATGGCCGTGTGGCAGAGCATGACTCGTGCTGTGTAAAATCCTGAAAAAAAATCAGAATCCTCCTAGAAGCCTCCCAAGGGGTATAAATACCCAATACTTCAATATGTGAAAAAGATCCGAATTCCAACCCTTCTACACACACCTCACACACATTTTCCTCCATTCTTCACCTTCACCTTCATCCATTCTTCATCCTTTGGATCTACCTTGATCCAACCATCACATCTTCCATCCAAGTAGTAGAGAAGCAAGGAAGAGAGGTGAATTGCAAGGGGAAGAAGAAGATCACCATTGGAGACATCCAAGGGAATTTTCATCTAAACTTTGTATTGAAACCTATTGTTTATCATGTTTTGTAAGGAATTTAATGTCTATGTTAATTTTCTTATGGATATGAGAGGCTAATCTCCCTTGTGAGATTAGCAATATGAATTGTGTTGGATAATTTTTGGTATTTTGCAATTGAATGATTATGTTGCTTGAGTTAATTGATTTTCTATCATTGATGCTTTAGATCTTGAGGTTTATGATGATTTGTGTGTTTAATTGTTTTAAGCATGTGATTAGATTGAGAAGTCAATTGCATATTTAGGATAATTAAGTGAATCATTTCATCAAACACTTCATGTGCATTATAGATTGTGAAGAGATTGAGAAGTCCTTCATAGTTTAGAACCCTTTGATAGAACATATCATTTATTAGATTGAGAAGTCAATAGATTATGTGAAGTGACTCTCATTTCAAGCTTAGTACCTAGTTGGAATTGTTTGAGTGAGAACCAATCCAATGAATGTCATTCCATATCTTATTCATTCCGAGAGGGAGTATAGGTGATCTTAGTGTTGGCCCTTAGCCTTTTTCCCATGACACATATGAATTCATTGCATGATACCTAGATTTTCCATGCTTTAAGTATTGTTAGTCTCATCTCTATCTACTTGGCTCATTCATCCATCTCCCATTCATCTATCCATTTATTTTATTGTCATTTCTTGATTATCTCCCCTTCTTGATCATCTCTATAATACTATGAAAAACACGAGATCGCTTAGACCCTAAACCTTCCTCCCTATGGTTCGATAAATTCTTGAATTGGTCAACCCGACTACAAAATATGGCTAATCAAATGGCGCCATTGCCGGGGAGGCAACGGTTGCTAGTGGTTTAACGAAGGAGTGTTTCGATTGGTATTAATAGAGATATTTTTATTGCTTTTTATTATTTGTTTTGGAAAATTTTTTATCTCACTTTTTCATTTTGATAGGTACGTGAAACTACCTTGAGAGAAGAGGAAGGGGGATCAAAGCCAAAAATAGCAAGTTGGAAGAAGAATTGTAGTAAGCCTTGAGAAGAGCATTTAAATGGATGGTTGGAACCAATTCACAAATGTCTTTGGGGATCAATTTGTAAGGGTTCCACCTCCACAATCAAGAGGCTACATGAATGAGAGCAACTATGGGTACAACTTCCAAATGAATCAAGATAGCTCTCAATACTACAATCAAGGAAGAAATGAAGAATGGCAACAAGCTTACAATGCAAATACATTCCATCCGTATCAAGCATACAATTATTCTCCACCAAATCCCAACACCAACACTTCTCCTCCGTTTCAAAACTACGCCTTACTTGAATTATATAGAAGAAGTGCTCAAGGAAGTGATGAAGGTCAAGATCCTCAATCAAGTCTTCTTCAAAATGAATCCTCCGAGATAATTACCCAATTTACTTTGGAAGTGACAAGACAAATAAGGATGATGAATCAAGGTGCTTATGGTCAAGTCTTGTCTAGTTCAAGTTTGGGGGGTGCTCAAAATGTGCAAGGTGTGTCGATTCCTAGTCCTATGGAGCAAGAAGAGTGGAGGATGCCTACGCATCAAGTAGGAGATGTTTCTTTCATGGGAGTGGATGATTTCCAAGGAAATTTTTAACATAACTATGAAGGAAGTTTTCATGGGAATTATCCACCAATTCAAGAATGGAATTATGACAACCAAGAGGGAGGAGACTTTCAACAAGTCGAAGAACAAAAATCATCTTTAGAAGTATTGATTGAGAAGTTGATTGAATCTAATAAAGCTCGAGATGAAAATAATGAAAGAAGATTCAAGGCTATTGAGGAAAATAATGATCAAAGATTCAAAGCCTTGGAGCATCAAGTGAGCCAAATTGTAAGTGCTTTGACCAATTTTCAACAAGTTGAAGAGCTTGAAGAGGAGAGTAAAGTCGAAGAAGAGTTGGAGAAAGAAGAGAATTTTGGGGATGAAGAATCAAATGAGGTGATTGAAGAGCCTATTGAGGCAAATGATGTTGATGAAGAGGAACAAAGTCTAGAAACAAATGATGATGACTTGAAGAGTGAAATGAGCATTTCTAAACCTTTAAACTCTTTAAGTTGCTTTGAATTTGATAATATTGTTTACATTGATTTTTTTTTACCCATTGATTTTTCTCATATCCTTAGAAACAAAAGAGAACTCGAAGAGATGTTGGAGGTCTATTTGGTAAGGAGGAATAAGTGGTTTTCAAGAATGGAGAGGGCAATGGAGTGTAAGCTCAAGAGAGTCGAATTTTTGAAGCCATGCTTGAAGGATGCAACTGAGGTCGTCACTTGCCACAAATACCTAATAGAGGAAGAAGCACAACGGTTAAAATTCGATGGCAAGGATGAAAGATATCCGTGGCCATTCCGATGAGTTCTCCATATCCCGTCCGGCTTGAAGACATTAAACTTAGCGCTAGATGGGAGGCAACCCATCATTATCTTTATTGCTTTATTTATTGCTTTCAATAAGGATGGTGGATTTGCTTGTTTTGCATTTTTGGTATGTATGTTGATTGTGCTTGTGAGGAGAATGCGTATTGGACAAACGATAAGTGCTTGATTTGAAGTGTGAAAGTAAGTCACACCACTTTTTGCAAACTTACCTCGAAACACTTGTTTCAATTTAAGTTTGGGGGGATATGGCGTGGTGTGACATACTTTGTCTTGAAAGCATATACTTTTCGTGTTTTTGGGCTAATTTTGAATTTTTCTCATGAGCATTGGTTTGATTTTGGTATGATTGGTGGTGTTGAAGTGAATGTGAATCCATATTTTTAATGCAATTGTTGAGCTAATGGTGTTGTTGAGTGTTTTGAGCATGAATGAAAGGTATTGGAAGCACGAATGGAGCTTGGAGCTAACGTTTTCTTTACCAAATGCCTATTGAGGGAGTACTCTACACCTTATCACTTCTAGTTGCTTGACATATTTTGATGTGTATTGATGTGATTAGCATGCTGCTTTATGTGTTATGTTTTTGGCAGGTTTCCTTTTCAATAAGGTTGGTATGAATGTGAGCTTAAATGTCATGGATGATATAGAATGTGTGCTTTATTTTTCAATGATGGTGATTTTTATTCTTACATGTTATGTGTTTTTGTTTTGTTTCTTGTTTGTTGAGTCTTTATTTTATGTTTTGTGTGTTTTCTTATTTTTGTCTTGGTATGTTTGGTGGTTTGTTTTGGGATGTTGTGAGTCATTTTTTAATATGAGTGATGATATGTTGTGGTAATAAGTGATGACAAGTTATGATTAAGAATCTCTACACTTTCGAATTGTGACATGTTTTATTTAACTTGTTCAATTTTGAGATGAATGTGGCGTAATAAGTTTCTTAAGGTCCAATGCATAAGCTTGTGAGCATTTGAACCTCAATCGTGCATACATGGTATTTTCTTTATGAGTGGATTGATTGTGTTTGATAAGCTAGAACTTGCTCAAGGACTATAGGAACGAGCCCGATTTGTGGAGATTAGTGACATGATCTAAGGCCATCCTTGTTATTATAGTCATTGCCATATATTTCCATACCTTGAACATCATCCCTAGTCAACCACTTTGAGCTTATAAGCCTATTTCTTGTGAATTTAGCACATTACAAGCCATGATTACCCACTTAAGCTTTACATATACCATTTGTGTGGGTGATTGAGGAGATGGTGGCTAGAAAGGTTTGATAAGAAAAGAAAAAAAAGAAAGGAAATAGTAAACAAGCAAGAAAATGGATGCAAAGAGCATGAACAAGAATGTACATGCCTCTTTTAAACAAGAAAAATGAGCAAAGCAACAACAAGATGCTCAAGAGAATAAAAGTTCAAAGAAATGAAGCATGCATCATAAGAAGCTCAATCCAAAGGAATGTTGATGAGTAGTGCTTGTGAGTACCAAAGACAAGAAAGGAAGAAAGAAAAGTGGAGAAGTTGAGGAAGTTGATCATCTCTTCGATTACTTACACTTGATTAGTCACTATTACCTATATTCTTCCTACCTTACCAAAGAGCCTATCATTACATCCAAATTAAAGACCTTTTTGATCATTAATTTAAACTTTGGTGGTTTGTGAATGTAGTCCACGAGCAAGCTTATAGCGAGTCGAGCCAATCGGTTAATGAGTGTTGATTTACCCTACTTTGAAGAGTGTTGAGTGACATTTATAACCTATGTGAGGCTTGGACCAAAAAGGGACTATATTACACTTTATTCTCTTGTGATTGAACTTGTTAATTCCTTATGTCATGAGTTTAATGTTGTAGGATGACTTAGCATAAGTTGTGGTTCTTATTGCTATTGATGTGTTATTACTTATGTTCGTTTAGTCTTTTCCTAGGTGAAAATCACTCCTCTTGGTTTATCATTTTCGTTGTTCGGGGACGAACAACACTTTAAGTTTGGGGGTATGATGAGTGATATTTTCACCTAGATTTTAGTGTATTTTTATATGTGTTTTCGTGTTATTTTATCCGTAAGTGTATTCTATTTGGTGGTGTTTTGTGTTAGTTGATCCGTGCGCACCGGGTCGTCACCCCAATATGATGTTAGCATACTTTGAAATATATTTTAGTACTGAATCGACGTAGTCAGTAACTTGTGTTAGTTGGTCTGTGCGCACCAAGTCGTCACCCCCTACGATGTTAGTAGGAAAATATTTGTCATCGAACTAAAAGCACACATGGCACATAACATAACATATCAGTAATGATGAGTGATATTTTCACCTAGATTTTAGTGTCTTTTTATATGTGTTTTCGTGTTATTTTATCCGTAAGTGTATTCTATTTGGTGGTGTTTTGTGTTTTTATGGAAATGTGTGTGAATGAGCTTAAACCTATGATTTTTATTTTTTATTGGATGCTAGATATGATAAGGAAGACGTAGGAAAAAGCGGATCTCAATTCGGAGTTGAAACGAGGGAGAACGAGCCAAAACAGTGAAGAAATACAGGAGCCAGCACCAACACGGGCCGTGTAGCCAACACGGCCCTGTAAGAGGTGGCCGTGCGGTGACACCAATTCGTTTAACACGGGCAACTTAAGGCCGTGTCCAGTCGCACGAGTCGTGTTGGCAGCACGAGCTGTGTCATCAACACGGCCCTGTAAGAAAAGGCCGTGCGGGAGCATCAGTTCACACGACACGGCCACCTTATGGCCGTGTGGTAGAGCATGACTCGTGCTGTGTAAAATCCTGAAAAAAAATCAGAATCCTTCTAGAAGCCTCCCAAGGGGTATAAATACCCAATACTTCAATATGTGAAAAAGATCCGAATTCCAACCCTTCTACACACACCTCACACACATTTTCCTCCATTCTTCACCTTCACCTTCATCCATTCTTCATCCTTTGGATCTACCTTGATCCAACCATCACATCTTCCATCCAAGTAGTAGAGAAGCAAGGAAGAGAGGTGAATTGCAAGGGGAAGAAGAAGATCACCATTGGAGACATCCAAGGGAGTTTTCATCTAAACTTTGTATTGAAACCTATTGTTTATCATGTTTTGTAAGGAATGTAATGTCTATGTTAATTTTCTTATGGATATGAGAGGCTAATCTCCCTTGTGAGATTAGCAATATGAATTGTGTTGGATAATTTTTGGTATTTTGCAATTGAATGATTATGTTGCTTGAGTTAATTGATTTTCTATCATTGATGCTTTAGATCTTGAGGTTTATGATGATTTGTGTGTTTAATTGTTTTAAGCATGTGATTAGATTGAGAAGTCAATTGCATATTTAGGATAATTAAGTGAATCATTTCATCAAACACTTCATGTTCATTATAGATTGTGAAGAGATTGAGAAGTCCTTCATAGTTTAGAACCCTTTGATAGAACATATCATTTATTAGATTGAGAAGTCAATAGATTATGTGAAGTGACTCTCATTTCAAGCTTAGTACCTAGTTGGAATTGTTTGAGTGAGAACCAATCCAATGAATGTCATTCCATATCCTATTCATTCCGAGAGGGAGTATAGGTGATCTTAGTGTTGGCCCTTAGCCTTTTTCCCATGACACATATGAATTCATTGCATGATACCTAGATTTTCCATGCTTTAAGTATTGTTAATCTCATCTCTATCTACTTGGCTCATTCATCCATCTCCCATTCATCTATCCATTTATTTTATTGTCATTTCTTGATTATCTCCCCTTCTTGATCATCTCTATAATACTATGACAAACACGAGATCGCTTAGACCCTAAACCTTCCTCCCTATGGTTCGATAAATTCTTGAATTGGTCAACCCGACTACAAAATATGGCTAATCAAATTGCGCCATTGCTGGGGAGGCAACGGTTGCTAGTGGTTTAACGAAGGAGTGTTTCGATTGGTATTAATAGAGATATTTTTATTGCTTTTTATTATTTGTTTTGGAAAATTTTTTATCTCACTTTTTCATTTTGATAGGTACGTGAAACTACCTTGAGAGAAGAGGAAGGGGGATCAAAGCCAAAAATAGCAAGTTGGAAGAAGAATTGTAGTAAGCCTTGAGAAGAGCATTTAAATGGATGGTTGGAACCAATTCACAAATGTCTTTGGGGATCAATTTGTAAGGGTTCCACCTCCACAATCAAGAGGCTACATGAATGAGAGCAACTATGGGTACAACTTCCAAATGAGTCAAGATAGCTCTCAATACTACAATCAAGGAAGAAATGGAGAATGGCAACAAGCTTACAATGCAAATACATTCCATCAGTATCAAGCATACAATTATTCTCCACCAAATCCCAACACCAACACTTCTCCTCCGTTTCAAAACTACGCCTTACTTGAATTATATAGAAGAAGTGCTCAAGGAAGTGATGAAGGTCAAGATCCTCAATCAAGTCTTCTTCAAAATGAATCCTCCGAGATAATTACCCAAGTTACTTTGGAAGTGACAAGACAAATAAGGATGATGAATCAAGGTGCTTATGGTCAAGTCTTGTCTAGTTCAAGTTTGGGGGGTGCTCAAAATGTGCAAGGTGTGTCGATTCCTAGTCCTATGGAGCAAGAAGAGTGGAGGATGCCTACGCATCAAGTAGGAGATGTTTCTTTCATGGGAGTGGATGATTTCCAAGGAAATTTTTAACATAACTATGAAGGAAGTATTCATGGGAATTATCCACCAATTCAAGAATGGAATTGTGACAACCAAGAGGGAGGAGACTTTCAACAAGTCGAAGAAAAAAAATCATCTTTAGAAGTATTGATTGAGAAGTTGATTGAATCTAATAAAGCTCGAGATGAAAATAATGAAAGAAGATTCAAGGCTATTGAGGAAAATAATGATCAAAGATTCAAAGTCTTGGAGCATCAAGTGAGCCAAATTGTAAGTGCTTTGACCAATTTTCAACAAGTTGAAGAGCTTGAAGAGGAGAGTAAAGTCGAAGAAGAGTTGGAGAAAGAAGAGAATTTTGGGGATGAAGAATCAAATGAGGTGATTGAAGAGCCTATTGAGGCAAATGATGTTGATGAAGAGGAACAAAGTCTAGAAACAAATGATGATGACTTGAAGAGTGAAATGAGCATTTCTAAACCTTTAAACTCTTTAAGTTGCTTTGAATTTGATAATATTGTTTACATTGATTTTGTTTTACCCATTGATTTTTCTCATATCCTTAGAAACAAAAGAGAACTCGAAGAGATGTTGGAGGTCTATTTGGTAAGGAGGAATAAGTGGTTTTCAAGAATGGAGAGGGCAATGGAGTGTAAGCTCAAGAGAGTCGAATTTTTGAAGCCATGCTTGAAGGATGCAACTGAGGTCGTCACTTGCCACAAATACCTAATAGAGGAAGAAGCACAACGGTTAAAATTCGATGGCAAGGATGAAAGATATCCGTGGCCATTCCGATGAGTTCTCCATATCCCGTCCGGCTTGAAGACATTAAACTTAGCGCTAGATGGGAGGCAACCCATCATTATCTTTATTGCTTTATTTATTGTTTTCAATAAGGATGGTGGATTTGCTTGTTTTGCATTTTTTGTATGTATGTTGATTGTGCTTGTGAGGAGAATGCGTATTGGACAAACGATAAGTGCTTGATTTGAAGTGTGAAAGTAAGTCACACCACTTTTTGCAAACTTACCTCGAAACACTTGTTTCAATTTAAGTTTGGGGGGATATGGCGTGGTGTGACATACTTTGTCTTGAAAGCATATACTTTTCGTGTTTTTGGGCTAATTTTGAATTTTTCTCATGAGCATTGGTTTGATTTTGGTATGATTGGTGGTGTTGAAGTGAATGTGAATCCATATTTTTAATGCAATTGTTGAGCTAATGGTGTTGTTGAGTGTTTTGAGCATGAATGAAAGGTATTGGAAGCACGAATGGAGCTTGGAGCTAACGTTTTCTTTACCAAATGCCTATTGAGGGAGTACTCTACACCTTATCACTTCTAGTTGCTTGACATATTTTGATGTGTATTGATGTGATTAGCATGCTACTTTATGTGTTATATTTTTTGCAGGTTTCCTTTTCAATAAGGTTGGTATGAATGTGAGCTTAAATGTCATGGATGATATAGAATGTGTGCTTTATTTTTCAATGATGGTGATTTTTATTCTTACATGTTATGTGTTTTTATTTTGTTTCTTGTTTGTTGAGTCTTTATTTTATGTTTTGTGTGTTTTCTTATTTTTGTCTTGGTATGTTTGGTGGTTTGTTTTGGGATGTTGTGAGTCATTTTTTAATATGAGTGATGATATGTTGTGGTAATAAGTGATGACAAGTTATGATTAAGAATCTCTACACTTTCGAATTGTGACATGTTTTATTTAACTTGTTCAATTTTGAGATGAATGTGGCGTAATAAGTTTCTTAAGGTCCAATGCATAAGCTTGTGAGCATTTGAACCTCAATCGTGCATACATGGTATTTTCTTCATGAGTGGATTGATTGTGTTTGATAAGCTAGAACTTGCTCAAGGACTATAGGAACGAGCCCGATTTGTGGAGATTAGTGACATGATCTAAGGCCATCCTTGTTATTATAGTCATTGCCATATATTTCCATACCTTGAACATCATCCCTAGTCAACCACTTTGAGCCTATAAGCCTATTTCTTGTGAATTTAGCACATTACAAGCCATGATTACCCACTTAAGCTTTACATATACCATTTGTGTGGGTGATTGAGGAGATGGTGGCTAGAAAGGTTTGATAAGAAAAGAAAAAAAAGAAAGGAAATAGTAAACAAGCAAGAAAATGGATGCAAAGAGCATGAACAAGAATGTACATGCCTCTTTTAAACAAGAAAAATGAGCAAAGCAACAACAAGATGCTCAAGAGAATAAAAGTTCAAAGAAATGAAGCATGCATCATAAGAAGCTCAATCCAAAGGAATGTTGATGAGTAGTGCTTGTGAGTACCAAAGACAAGAAAGGAAGAAAGAAAAGTGGAGAAGTTGAGGAAGTTGATCATCTCTTCGATTACTTACACTTGATTAGTCACTATTACCTATATTCTTCCTACCTTACCAAAGAGCCTATCATTACATCCAAATTAAAGACCTTTTTGATCATTAATTTAAACTTTGGTGGTTTGTGAATGTAGTCCACGAGCAAGCTTATAGCGAGTCGAGCCAATCGGTTAATGAGTGTTGATTTACCCTACTTTGAAGAGTGTTGAGTGACATTTATAACATATGTGAGGCTTGGACCAAAAAGGGACTATATTACACTTTATTCTCTTGTGATTGAACTTGTTAATTCCTTATGTCATGAGTTTAATGTTGTAGGATGACTTAGCATAAGTTGTGGTTCTTATTGCTATTGATGTATTATTACTTATGTTCGTTTAGTCTTTTCCTAGGTGAAAATCACTCCTCTTGGTTTATCATTTTCGTTGTTCGGGGATGAACAACACTTTAAGTTTGGGGGTATGATGAGTGATATTTTCACCTAGATTTTAGTGTATTTTTATATGTGTTTTCGTGTTATTTTATCCGTAAGTGTATTCTATTTGGTGGTGTTTTGTGTTAGTTGATCCGTGCGCACCGGGTCGTCACCCCAATATGATGTTAGCATACTTTGAAATATATTTTAGTACTGAATCGACGTAGTCAGTAACTTGTGTTAGTTGGTCTGTGCGCACCAAGTCGTCACCCCCTACGATGTTAGTAGGAAAATATTTGTCATCGAACTAAAAGTACACATGGCACATAACATAACATATCAGTAATGATGAGTGATATTTTCACCTAGATTTTAGTGTCTTTTTATATGTGTTTTCGTGTTATTTTATCCGTAAGTGTATTCTATTTGGTGGTGTTTTGTGTTTTTATGGAAATGTGTGTGAATGAGCTTAAACCTATGATTTTTATTTTTTATTGGATTCTAGATATGATAAGGAAGACGTAGGAAAAAGCGGATCTCAATTCGGAGTTGAAACGAGGGAGAACGAGCCAAAACAGTGAAGAAATACAGGAGCCAGCACCAACACGGGCCGTGTAGCCAACACGGCCCTGTAAGAGGTGGTCGTGCGGTGACACCAATTCGTTTAACACGGGCAACTTAAGGCCGTGTCCAGTCGCACGAGTCGTGTTGGCAGCACGAGCTGTGTCATCAACACGGCCCTGTAAGAAAAGGCCGTGCGGGAGCATCAGTTCACACGACACGGCCACCTTATGGCCGTGTGGCAGAGCACGACTCGTGCTGTGTAAAATCCTGAAAAAAAATCAGAATCCTTCTAGAAGCCTCCCAAGGGGTATAAATACCCAATACTTCAATATGTGAAAAAGATCCGAATTCCAACCCTTCTACACACACCTCACACACCTTTTCCTCCATTCTTCACCTTCACCTTCATCCATTCTTCATCCTTTGGATCTACCTTGATCCAACCATCACATCCTCCATCCAAGTAGTAGAGAAGCAAGGAAGAGAGGTGAATTGCAAGGGGAAGAAGAAGATCACCATTGGAGACATCCAAGGGAGTTTTCATCTAAACTTTGTATTGAAACCTATTGTTTATCATGTTTTGTAAGGAATTTAATGTCTATGTTAATTTTCTTATGGATATGAGAGTCTAATCTCCCTTGTGAGATTAGCAATATGAATTGTGTTGGATAATTTTTGGTATTTTGCAATTGAATGATTATGTTGCTTGAGTTAATTGATTTTCTATCATTGATGCTTTAGATTTTGAGGTTTATGATGATTTGTGTGTTTAATTGTTTTAAGCATGTGATTAGATTGAGAAGTCAATTGCATATTTAGGATAATTAAGTGAATCATTTCATCAAACACTTCATGTGCATTATAGACTGTGAAGAGATTGAGAAGTCCTTCATAATTTAGAACCCTTTTATAGAACATATCATTTATTAGATTGAGAAGTCAATAGATTATGTGAAGTGACTCTCATTTCAAGCTTAGTACCTAGTTGGAATTGTTTGAGTGAGAACCAATCCAATGAATGTCATTCCATATCCTATTCATTCCGAGAGGGAGTATAGGTGATCTTAGTGTTGGCCCTTAGCCTTTTTCCCATGACACATATGAATTCATTGCATGATACCTAGATTTTCCATGCTTTAAGTATTGTTAATCTCATCTCTATCTACTTGGCTCATTCATCCATCTCCCATTCATCTATCCATTTATTTTATTGTCATTTCTTGATTATCTCCCCTTCTTGATCATCTCTATAATACTATGACAAACACGAGATCGCTTAGACCCTAAACCTTCCTCCCTATGGTTCGATAAATTCTTGAATTGGTCAACCCGACTACAAAATATGGCTAATCAAATGGCGCCATTGCCGGGGAGGCAACGGTTGCTAGTGGTTTAACGAAGGAGTGTTTCGATTGGTATTAATAGAGATATTTTTATTGCTTTTTATTATTTGTTTTGGAAAAATTTTTATCTCACTTTTTCGTTTTGATAGGTACGTAAAACTACCTTGAGAGAAGAGGAAGGGGGATCAAAGCCAAAAATAGCAAGTTGGAAGAAGAATTGTAGTAAGCCTTGAGAAGAGCATTTAAATGGATGGTTGGAACCAATTCACAAATGTCTTTGGGGATCAATTTGTAAGGGTTCCACCTCCACAATCAAGAGGCTACATGAATGAGAGCAACTATGGGTACAACTTCCAAATGAATCAAGATAGCTCTCAATACTACAATCAAGGAAGAAATGGAGAATGACAACAAGCTTACAATGCAAATACATTCCATCCGTATCAAGCATAATCTATTCTCCACCAAATCCCAACACCAACACTTCTCCTCCGTTTCAAAACTACGCCTTACTTGAATTATATAGAAGAAGTGCTCAAGGAAGTGATGAAGGTCAAGATCCTCAATCAAGTTTTCTTCAAAATGAATCCTCCGAGATAATTACCCAAGTTACTTTGGAAGTGACAAGACAAATAAGGATGATGGATCAAGGTGCTTATGGTCAAGTCTTGTCTAGTTCAAGTTTGGGGGGTGCTCAAAATGTGCAAGGTGTGTCGATTCCTAGTCCTATGGAGCAAGAAGAGTGGAGGATGGCTACGCATCAAGTAGGAGATGTTTCTTTCATGGGAGTGGATGATTTCCAAGGAAATTTTTAACATAACTATGAAGGAAGTTTTCATGGGAATTATCCACCAATTCAAGAATGGAATTGTGACAACCAAGAGGGAGGAGACTTTCAACAAGTCGAAGAACAAAAATCATCTTTAGAAGTATTGATTGAGAAGTTGATTGAATCTAATAAAGCTCGAGATGAAAATAATGAAAGAAGATTCAAGGTTATTGAGAAAAATAATGATCAAAGATTCAAAGCCTTGGAGCATCAAGTGAGCCAAATTGTAAGTGCTTTGACCAATTTTCAACAAGTTGAAGAGCTTGAAGAGGAGAGTAAAGTCGAAGAAGAGTTGGAGAAAGAAGAGAATTTTGGGGATGAAGAATCAAATGAGGTGATTGAAGAGCCTATTGAGGCAAATGATGTTGATGAAGAGGAACAAAGTCTAGAAACAAATGATGATGACTTGAAGAGTGAAATGAGCATTTCTAAACCTTTAAACTCTTTAAGTTGCTTTGAATTTGATAATATTGTTTACATTGATTTTGTTTTACCCATTGATTTTTCTCATATCCTTAGAAACAAAAGAGAACTCGAAGAGATGTTGGAGGTCTATTTGGTAAGGAGGAATAAGTGGTTTTCAAGAATGGAGAGGGCAATGGAGTGTAAGCTCAAGAGAGTCGAATTTTTTGAAGCCATGCTCGAAGGATGCAACTGAGGTCGTCACTTGCCACAAATGCCTAATAGAGGAAGAAGCACAACGGTTAAAATTCGATGGCAAGGATGAAAGATATCCGTGGCCATTCCGATGAGTTCTCCATATCTCGTCCGGCTTGAAGACGTTAAACTTAGAGCTAGATGGGAGGCAACCCATCATTATCTTTATTGCTTTATTTATTGCTTTCAATAAGGATGGTGGATTTGCTTGTTTTGCATTTTTGGTATGTATGTTGAATGTGCTTGTGAGGAGAATGCGTATTGGACAAACGATAAGTGCTTGATTTGAAGTGTGAAAGTAAGTCACACCACTTTTTGCAAACTTACCTCGAAACTCTTGTTTCAATTTAAGTTTGGGGGGATATGGCGTGGTGTGACATACTTTGTCTTGAAAGCATATACTTTTCGTGTTTTTGGGCAAATTTTGAATTTTTCTCATGAGCATTGGTTTGATTTTGGTATGATTGGTGGTGTTGAAGTGCATGTGAATCCATATTTTTAATGCAATTGTTGAGCTAATGGTGTTGTTGAGTGTTTTGAGCATGAATGAAAGGTATTGGAAGCACGAATGGAGCTTGGAGCTAACGTTTTCTTTACCAAATGCCTATTGAGGGAGTACTCTACACCTTATCACTTCTAGTTGCTTGACATATTTTGATGTGTATTGATGTGATTAGCATGCTACTTTATGTGTTATGTTTTTGGAAGGTTTCCTTTTCAATAAGGTTGGTATGAATGTGAGCTTAAATGTCATGGATGATATAGAATGTGTGCTTTATTTTTCAATGATGGTGATTTTTATTCTTACATGTTATGTGTTTTTGTTTTGTTTCTTGTTTGTTGAGTCTTTATTTTATGTTTTGTGTGTTTTCTTATTTTTATCTTGGTATGTTTGGTGGTTTGTTTTGGGATGTTGTGAGTCATTTTTGAATATGAGTGATGATATGTTGTGGTAATAAGTGATGACAAGTTATGATTAAGAATCTCTACACTTTCGAATTGTGACATGTTTTATTTAACTTGTTCAATTTTGAGATGAATGTGGCGTAATAAGTTTCTTAAGGTCCAATGCATAAGCTTGTGAGCATTTGAACCTCAACCGTGCATACATGGTATTTTCTTCATGAGTGGATTGATTGTGTTTGATAAGCTAGAACTTGCTCAAGGACTATAGGAACGAGCCCGATTTGTGGAGATTAGTGACATGATCTAAGGCCATCCTTGTTATTATAGTCATTGCCATATATTTCCATACCTTGAACATCATCCCTAGTCAACCACTTTGAGCCTATAAGCCTATTTCTTGTGAATTTAGCACATTACAAGCCATGATTACCCACTTAAGCTTTACATATATACCATTTGTGTGGGTGATTGAGGAGATGGTGGCTAGAAAGGTTTGATAAGAAAAGAAAAAAAAGAAAGGAAATAGTAAACAAGCAAGAAAATGGATGCAAAGAGCACGAACAAGAATGTACATGCCTCTTTTAAACAAGAAAAATGAGCAAAGCAACAACAAGATGCTCAAGAGAATAAAAGTTCAAAGAAAGGAAGCATGCATCATAAGAAGCTCAATCCAAAGGAATGTTGATGAGTAGTGCTTGTGAGTACCAAAGACAAGAAAGGAAGAAAGAAAAGTGGAGAAGTTGAGGAAGTTGATCATCTCTTCGATTACTTACACTTGATTAGTCACTATTACCTATATTCTTCCTACCTTACCAAAGAGCCTATCATTACATCCAAATTAAAGACCTTTTTGATCATTAATTTAAACTTTGATGGTTTGTGAATGTAGTCCACGAGCAAGCTTATAGCGAGTCGAGCCAATCGGTTAATGAGTGTTGATTTACCCTACTTTGAAGAGTGTTGAGTGACATTTATAACCTATGTGAGGCTTGGACCAAAAAGGGACTATATTACACTTTATTCTCTTGTGATTGAACTTGTTAATTCCTTATGTCATGAGTTTAATGTTGTAGGATGACTTAGCATAAGTTGTGGTTCTTATTGCTATTGATGTGTTATTACTTATGTTCGTTTAGTCTTTTCCCAGGTGAAAATCACTCCTCTTGGTTTATCATTTTCGTTGTTCGGGGACGAACAACACTTTAAGTTTGGGGGTGTGATGAGTGTTATTTTCACCTAGATTTTAGTGTATTTTTATATGTGTTTTCGTGTTATTTTATCCGTAATTGTATTCTATTTGGTGGTGTTTTGTGTTAGTTGATCCGTGCGCACCGGGTCGTCACCCCAATATGATGTTAGCATACTTTGAAATATATTTTAGTACTGAACCGACGTAGCCAGTAACTTGTGTTAGTTGGTCTGTGCGCACCAAGTCGTCACCCCCTACGATGTTAGTAGGAAAATATTTGTCATCGAACTAAAAACACACATGGCACATAACATAACATATCAGTAATGATGAGTGATATTTTCACCTAGATTTTAGTGTCTTTTTATATGTGTTTTCGTGTTATTTTATCCGTAAGTGTATTCTATTTGGTGGTGTTTTGTGTTTTTATGGAAATGTGCGTGGATGAGCTTAAACCTATGATTTTTATTTTTTATTGGATGCTAGATATGATAAGGAAGACGTAGGAAAAAGCGGATCTCAATTCGGAGTTGAAACGAGGGAGAACGAGCCAAAACAGTGAAGAAATACAGGAGCCAGCACCAACACGGGCCGTGTAGCCAACACGGCCCTGTAAGAGGTGGCCGTGCGCTGACACCAATTCGTTTAATGCGGGCAACTTAAGGCCGTGTCCAGTCGCACGAGTCGTGTTGGCAGCACGAGCTGTGTCATCAACACGGCCCTGTAAGAAAAGGCCGTGCGGGAGCATCAGTTCACACGACACGGCCACCTTATGGCCATGTGGCAGAGCACGACTCGTGCTGTGTAAAATCCTGAAAAAAAATCAGAATCCTTCTAGAAGCCTCCCAAGGGGTATAAATACCCAATACTTCAATATGTGAAAAAGATCCGAATTCCAACCCTTCTACACACACCTCACACACCTTTTCCTCCATTCTTCACCTTCACCTTCATCCATTCTTCATCATTTGGATCTACCTTGATCCAACCATCACATCCTCCATCCAAGTAGTAGAGAAGCAAGGAAGAGAGGTGAATTGCAAGGGGAAGAAGAAGATCACCATTGGAGACATCCAAGGGAGTTTTCATCTAAACTTTGTATTGAAATCTATTGTTTATCATGTTTTGTAAGGAATTTAATGTCTATGTTAATTTTCTTGTGGATATGAGAGGCTAATCTCCCTTGTGAGATTAGCAATATGAATTGTGTTGGATAATTTTTGGTATTTTGCAATTGAATGATTATGTTGATTGAGTTAATTGATTTTCTATCATTGATGCTTTAGATCTTGAGATTTATGATGATTTGTGTGTTTAATTGTTTTAAGCATGTGATTAGATTGAGAAGTCAATTGCATATTTAGGATAATTAAGTGAATCATTTCATCAAACACTTCATGTGCATTATAGATTGTGAAGAGATTGAGAAGTCCTTCTTAGTTTAGAACCCTTTGATAGAACATATCATTTATTAGATTGAGAAGTCAATAGATTATGTGAAGGGACTCTCATTTCAAGCTTAGTACCTAGTTGTAATTGTTTGAGTGAGAACCAATCCAATGAATGTCATTCCATATCCTATTCATTCCGAGAGGGAGTTTAGGTGATCTTAGTGTTGGCCCTTAGCCTTTTTCCCATGACACATATGAATTCATTGCATGATACCTAGATTTTTCATGCTTTATGTATTGTTAATCTCATCTCTATCTACTTGGCTCATTCATCCATCTCCCATTCATCTATCCATTTATTTTATTGTCATTTCTTGATTATCTCCCCTTCTTGATCATCTCTATAATACTATGACAAACACGAGATCGCTTAGATCCTAGTACCTTCCTCCCTGTGGTTCGATAAATTCTTGAATTGGTCAACCCGACTACAAAATATGGCTAATCAAGTAACACATATCACATCTTAACATAGCAATCTTGATATAAAAGTGTAGCACTCGATAAAGAGTGAAAGTTACCCCCACCTTGAACTTTATTGGAAATTGTAGAGTGGACAAGGCTTGCTCTTCGATCTCAGAAATTCTTGAAAAAGATTTACTAATTTTATTACAAATATAAAATAAAGATTTTTCACTTAAAATAATAATTATAATAACACTTAATATAAAAATATTTAACTTTAAATTAATATAAAATAAAAAAAATAAGAACATGGGCATAGCTACTGCAGTCGACCATGTGGTGTTTAAATAGAAAGTTCTATTTATTTAATATTATTAATAATTTATAAATTGTAATTAAGTCCCTGCATTATATTAAATTCTCATTTGAACATACCCTAAACTTTAAACTTATTTCAAAATGACCCAACTTGATTACAAAATAACCCAACTTGAGTTATACAACTCCGTTTGAAATTCTAAAAACACCGTTGGAATTCTCATGAGGTGAGGATCACATCAATACCAATTTTGTATCAAAATATTAAAGTTTAGAAAATATGAAATTATATCGTGAAGTGAGTTTCTTTGTAAATCTTTCGTTTTACGTCAAAACTCAAAACTAATCATACCTTTGTGATCCTCGTGAGGAGAGCTTCAAAACGGACTATAATATCAAAGCTAACTCACACCGAAACAAAATCTGCCATTAAAGGGATTGAAACTTTGACGGAGCTTTTCTAGCTCAAAATGACATTTATTTTATAAAAGAATTATATATTTGGAATCTACGCTTCGAGACGAACATTTTGATATATAATAGGATAAGAATAAAATACAAATAAATGAATTACTAAAAGAGCAGTGTGTGTGAAAGTTTATATATATACGTATGTTTACATATATGTATATATATTGTGTGTGTGAAGATGGTAGTAGTATATACACACATATATGGAAAACTTGGTGGCAAAGGTTGAACACACCATCTCAAACGTCATTATCCTTATCCAAAATCATTAATTCTTATCCAAAATTTTTTAATCCACTTGCACACACACCCACTTGCACACTCACATGCATATCAACACCTCATTACATATATTATTAATAATATTACTATTATTATAAATATATAATATATAATAATTAAAATATAATATATATATATAAAATACAGTTTTATTAAAAAATAAAATTTACGAAAATATAGATTATGAAATATTGGGGTGTTACAATCTATCCCTCTAAAAATAATTTCGTCCTTGAAATTCAGAAAAAAAAACTTCTCAATTTTAAAGAATTTGGATAAATAATAATAAAATAAATACTTGTATACCTTGAAGCTGACATTGTGTACCAAGTGGATGCGTAGCGAGTATTATAAGAAATCATTTTATTAATAAAAACATAATATGTAAATAAATTATACCATCTGTAACGCCCCAGTTTTTCTCAATAAATATAAAGGGAGATTTATTCGCAATTCTTTGATAATATCATCCTTCAATGCGGGCGTGAGTCATAAAATAAAATATCATAAACAGAGAAAATTATACAAAAGTATATCATTAGAAATTATATAAAGAGATTTTGACGCAGCACATTAATTATAAAGCTCTCATGCAACGCATCCGCCCCTGGTACGCCGTCGCAGCCTCAACCTGAAAAGAGTTTTGAGGGGGAGGGGTGAGCGTGTGAAATACACTCAGTGGGTTAACTTAAATGATTGCACAGTTAAAAATAAATATGCATGCCAAATATACCATAAGATGTAACATATGCCAATTTTAATAAAATAATTTGCACATTGTCGTTCAATAACTCATTGGAAATATTTTAGATCGAATCGTCATCCGATAACTTGTGTTAGTTGGTCTGTGTGCATCGGGCCGTCACCCCAGTATGATGTTAGCATACTTTGAAATACATTTTAGTACTGAGCCAACGTAGCCAGTAACTTGTGTTAGTTGGTATATGTGCACCGAGTCGTCACCTCGTACAAGTGTTAGTAGAAAATATTTGTCATCGAACTAAAATCACACATGGCACATAACATGACATATCAATAACACATATCACATCTTAACATAACAATCATGACATAAAAATGCAGCACTCGGTAAAGAGTGAAAGTTATCCCCGCCTTGAACTTTATTGGAAATTGTAGAGTGGACAAGGCTTGCTCTTCGATCTCAGAAATTCTTGAAAATGATTTACTAATTTTATTACAAATATAAAATAAAGATTTTTCATTAAATAGAATTATTATAATTAACGTAGACCCGCTCTGATACCATCTGTCACGCCCCAGGTTTTCAATAAATAGAAAGGGAGATTTATTCGCAATTCTTTGATAATATTAACCTTCAATGCGGGCGTGAACTTTAAAATAAAAATAATAAAATATCATAAACAATGAAAATTATACAAAAGTATATCAATAGAAATTATATAAAAAGATTTTTCACACAGCGCATTAATTATAAAACTTTCAAACAACGCATCCGCCCCGGTACGCCGTCGGAGCCTCAACCTGAAAAGGGTTTGGAGTGGAAGGGGTGAGCGTGTGAAATACACTCAGTGGGTTAACTTAAATGATTACACAGTTAAAATAAATATGCATGCCAAATATACCATAAAATGTAACATATGCTATTTGATAAAATAATTTGCACATTGCCGTTCGATATCTCAATGAAAATATTTTAGACCGAATCGTCATCCGATAACTCGTGTTAGTTGGTCGGTGCGCACCGGATCGTCACCCCAATACGATGTTAGTATACTTTGAAATACATTTTAGTACTAAACCGACGTAGCCAGTAACTTGTGTTAGTTGGTCTGTGCGCACCGAGTCGTCACCCCGTACGATGTTAGTGTTGGATTGTATACTAAAAGTCTAGCTTTTTGTATGAACAATATTATAACAATTAATTTGAAATGAGAATCATATGATCAAATGATTGCATCTTATAATTTATTTATATGTTCGATGCAATAGTCCACTTACTTTATATTGTAGATAATATGTTGTGCGACAACACGCGGAAGATCATATTATCGATTTCCTTATAAAGTATAAACAGATGCTCACAACTGAGATAGACGGGGACTCTCTATCGGGATAGTTGTAGTGTGGTTTGGTATTAGCTTGTCTTGGCTATAGAATCACATTAGTGCACTTGTGTGTATTGAGCAGGACCGCTTGAGATCGTTCGACTTATACTGACTTATAGGAGAACTTGATCTCAGTTATTATGGAAGTTCGTGCTCTTAATCCCTATACAATAACCTCGACACGTAGGGCAGTATGTATTTCTTTGATTCATCAATGGGTGAGATTTACATGTAATTAAATCAACAAACTCGATGAGTTGGGAAGTAGTGCTGTCTCTATGGTGTGTTGTTGATTGTAGAAGGAATCCATGTCCGTCATAGGTTGATGATGTCCCCTTGAGGAGCTCATAAGGATTATCATGTAAACCCTGCAGGTGGAATTTATTCCGGCATGATAATGAGGTTGAGTGGTACTACTCTTGGATGAGATATTAATTAATTGAGTTGTCAGTAACTTAAATTAATTAATGGACATTGTATATCTTAAACATGGGGAGACTAACGGGCTCATAATAAGAAGGAGCCCAAAACGTAATTTTGGGATTGGTACGGTAGTGCAGTAATAATATTTTAGTGGAATATATTATTATTATTGGACTTAAGTATAAGCTTTGGGCTAAGCTTGGATACTTAAGCCCAATGGAGGCCCAACCCAATTTCTCCTCCTGGTCCCTGCTGTAGCCCATGTATATAAGTCACCTCAGTTTGTTCTAAACCTAACTCTGCGCCTAACATACGAGAGAGAGAGTGAACAACAGATTGAGTAGGTCTCGTAGATCGTCGCCCACACGACGTCGAGATCGGACTTGGGACATACAGCAGAAGACCGGAAGGTCATTTGCTGCTACAGTTCGTCATGTTCCAAAATTCATATAAAATCGTACAGTTCTTCGATTTTGATGTATTATATACTGATGGAAAGCCGTCGAAGAGAGGATCGTCTGAGCATAAAGATCACTTAATTCCGACATCAGAAGAGGAACTTATGGCTATTCTCGTGGGACTGCGCAGACTGCCAGCGAGAATTCAACCTCTACATCAACCCTTGGTGAAAGGTAATGCATTTCATGTTTACTTGCTTCCGCTGCTTGTTAGAAATACATGGAACCCTAACGGGTCATGTTAACCAAACGATCGAGCGCCAACAATTGGTATCAGAGCTTCGGTTTCGTGGTGAAGCGTGACACGTTAGGCTAGGGTTTATGTGATTAATTTTTCGGAATTAGGATCACATGTTTAGGGTTTTGGTTTTATTGCGCAAACCATGAATATCCCTATGTGATATATACCCTGTATCATATCTATTCGTCCATGGTTGTGTGTGAGAGGATTCGACGAAAACTGTTCGTCAATTTCACATGCAAGGAAGAAAAAGAGGGCAAAAATTGAATCACGTTTTTGAGAGAAAATCCAGCGCAGTGATATTGCAGAGGCAATAAACGGAGTTTCAACGGTCGGATTGAGCTGTAATTTCGTCAGCACATTCAGACCTTGTGGATGTACATTCTGAACGGTGGAGATCGAATTTGGAGCTTTTTCGTGCTAGGATTACGCTGAAAACAGAAACAGATTTTTGGGCAATTCTGTTTTGCGCAGTCGAGGGAAAAGAGCCGTTTCTCACAAACTAACCGTGAGATCGAGCTGTAATTTGGTCAGCACGTTCAGACCTTATGGATGTACATTCTGAACGGTGGAGATCGAATTCGGAGCTTTTTCTTGCTGGGATTACGCTGAAAACAGAAGCAGATATTTGGGCGATTCTGTTTTGCGCAGTCGGGGGAAAAGAGCCGTTTCTATCAAAATATCCGTTGGATCGGGCTGTAATTTGGTCAGAACGTTCATACCTTGTGTATGTAAATTCTGAACGGTGGAGATCTAATTTGGAGCTTGTTCTTGCTGGGATTACGCTGAAAACAGAAGCAGATCTTTGGGCGATTCTGTTTTGCGCAGTCGAGGGAAAAGAGCCGTTTCTCACAAAATAACCGTTGGATCGACCTGTAATTTGGACAGCATGTTCAGGACTTACAGTAATAGATTCTGGACGGTGGAGATTTGATTCTGAGAGTTTTGTAGTTTCGAACTACGAACGACAGTTGGTGTAGTTTGGTGTTGCGCGTTGGGCTGAACTTGGTTTCATGCAAGTAGGCCCTTGGACGAGCGACAGTCCGGGCGAGGGGCGCTCGTCAAGGCACTTGGAGCGGTCCCTGACACGATTGGCGATGGGATATGGCGATGGACGTCTTGGGGCACAAGCAATCCTGCTTGTTGCGTAAGGCATCGATTCCACAGTAGGAGTGTCGGACAAGACATTAAAATTTAGAGGCGTTTTTATTCCTAATATATATAACTGTCATAATTGATTTAATTGTCTATTATTGTTATATATATATGGATGCCTGATCTCTATGATTTATTGTCTTATATAGAAGCATGCTAGATTGCGTATTATATTTGGTATATTATATGCATGTATTGCTAGAGTGTTGGATAAGACATCCAATTTTAGGAAAACTAATTCCTAATATATAACTGCCATAATAGATTGTATATTATTGTTATATATGGATGTCGAATTAATTCCTAATATATGACTGCTATAATTGATTTAATAATCTATTATTGTCATATATGGATGTCGAATTAATTCCTAATATATAACTGCTATAATTAATTGTCTATTATTGTTATATATGGATGTTGAATTAATTCCTAATATATAACTGACATAATTGATTTAATTATCTATTATTGTTGTATATGGTTGCTCGTCGATATCGATGATTTCGATAATCTAGACGATATCGACAATCGATATCGATAGTTTTGGAATGTTGATAATCTTGATATTTTTTGAATATTTGATAATCTAATCGATATCGATGATTTTGATAATCTGGACGACATCGACGGTCGATATCGATGGTTTCGAAAATTGGACAATCTGGAAATTTCAAAATTTTAATAGTGTGGAAGTCTTTGCTGATATTCGTGCCTGATGGCGAACAATCGAATTCGCTGATATATAACTGTTAATGATTGATTTAATTATTAATTATTGTTATATATGTATGCATGACTCTCTGGGATTTACTGCCTCATGTGCCGTGATAGGAGCATGCTAGAATTGCGTATTTTATTTTATGAATATTATATGCATGTAAAAACCCTCAGTTTTAAATAACTAAGTGGGAGAGGGGATTGGTAATTAATTCCCGCGGCCTCCATTATTGGTTTGTTAGCAATGTGAATAAACTTGCGCGTCGGCATTAGAGCCTTCCTCCCCATCGGATGAGTTTATTCATGGATATTGCTGGAACATGCTTCTTTAAAATTATGTTTGTAATGTGATGCACATGAACTTGCGCGTTGGCTTAGACCTTCCTCCCTATCGGATGAGTTCATGTGCGGATCACTGTACAGACTTATAATTGATGACTGTAGGAAGTTATCCGAGCGCGTGTGTACTTCTCTATCTGTAAGGCACATAAGCTTGGGCCGCGGACTTGGGGTCAAATAATGGTGTACACTTAGATGTGAATAATAAGTATCCTCCCCATCGGAGTCACTGCTTTTATTTGCATGGCTAAAGAGGAACCGACTATTAATTATTTTGTCATGAGGTTAGGTTGACAAATGAAATTAATGGGTAAAACCTTCTCTTGTAAATGTTCGGGTTTGTAAACGTCCACACTATCGTGGCTTGCAGACTCACGGTGCTTGAGATGTCGGTGAATTTTAATTTTATATTATTTTGAGGGAATCAATATAAAAGGATAAAATTCGAAGATTTGATCGGTGTATTTATTTATGATTCTCTGTAATTTCAAATGGTTTTATCTCGCTTATTGTTGACTAAAAGAAATTATATTTACTGGTCCAAAATTAGATGATTAGAAAAGAATCTTGGTTTTGAATTTTACTGCTTAAGAAAATACATGTGTGTTCTCACAATGGACGTCTCATGATGCCTGTTAAAGTCTCTAGTGAAGAGATGAGATGTTCATAGAAATATGATGGTCTCATGTAACTCTTCGGATACTTGAGTAAGTTAAAAGGCAAAAGATCATGATTTAATTTGATGAATGAATTGGGAAAGCATGGAGTATAAATTGAAGGGAAACCTAGATCAATTTAATTCTTTGTGAATTGCCTAGATGTTTTTGAGTAAGTTCCACCTGAATTACAATAGGATGTATATGGTGGAAAACTTCTGGCAAAACATGTGGCAAAGGAAAGCCATTTTCATCATAATGTGAACAAGTTTTATATCTTATTCACTAGTTGTTTAAAACATGATTAGTGATGGCATTTACTGACACGAAGTGTGTAGATACTGGAATCACTAAATGTTTATTACTAAGTGAGGATAAGATTGTTATGACATGGGTAAAACTACAAGAGTAGTGGCTATTGCAGTGGGAGTTGTTTATTTATCTTACGATATGAATAAACGTTTGATTTTATGAAATTGTCTTTACGTACATTTTCATAGAAAGAATTTGATTTCGGTTTCTATGCATTAATAGATGGATACTCCATTTCATTTAAATGACATGGTCATTAAAATGAATGATAGAGTTGTAATCTGTTATGGTACGTTGGTGAACAATTTGTACACTCTTAAATCATGTTTATTCCCTGGATGCGACAAATAGTAATTAATAATGAGTCTTCTAATCTAGTAAGAGAAAGGTACCTTCGGAAATGAATTTCCCACCTTAATGGTGTGACGAATAGAAGGAATAGCACTCTTATGGTAGTGATTAGATAGATGATGAATTATTTGGAATTACTAAATTCATTTTATAGATATGCCCTAGGAACAGTAATTCGTAAGAATGTTTATCTGTTTGTGGGATATCCTAGAAAAATAAAGGATGATTTATTTAGTCCACAAGATCGAAGAGTGATTGTTAACATAAACACTAGATTTTTGGAAAAGGACTATGTAATAAATCAAATACCCATGTATAAGTTGTTCTAAAGGAAGTGAGAGGAAAACACGAAGTATTAGTACCAAGTGTACAAGAGGATATACCACAAGGTAAACTGCGACGCGTGTCACATCTGATATACAATTGCGTGTAGTGTCTTCTCGTAGGGGAAGGTTGTTCTAACACCTGATAGATATATGTTTTGGGAGAGTCGTGAGGCTTGGTCCCTAGTAAATATGGAGTTAACCCACGGATACGACGAAGCACTACAAGTTAGAAATGCCTAAATCTTAACAAATTGCAATAAATGTTGAAATAGAATCAATAGATTCTAAATAAGATCTGGATGATTGTAGAACCACGGATGGTGTGAAAACCATTGGAAGTGGTCATACAAAATAAAAGAGGATCATACGGTAAGGTGAAAACCTTATAAGTAAAGCTTGTTGGGAAAAGGTATACTCAGAAAGAAAGGGTTCGATTATGAGAAAACCTGTTCGCCAGTAGCTATGCTTATGTTGATCCGGACTCTTTTATCTGTTGCTACTCATATGGAATATGAGGGATAGCAAATAGATGTCAAGACAGCTTTCCTGATTGGAAGTCTTGAGGAAAACATCTATGTGAAGCAACCAGAGTGATTCATTGCAAAGGGCTAAGAGCATTGTGATAGGAAGCTTAAAAGTGTCCATCGATGGACTAAAGCAAGCTTCAAGATCATGAAACATCCGTTTTGATGAGGAAATCCAAAGATATGGATTTATTCAATGCGCGGATGTGTCTTGTGTATTGAAAAGAGTGATGGAAACGTGGTGGTATTACTTGTACTATACATAGATATTATCTTGCTCATTGGAGATAATGAAAGAGTATTATCGGGCGTATGGGGTATGGTTAATAAAGCGGTATAAGATGAAGGACTTAAGAGGAGCAAAAATATCCTTTTGATCACGGTAATACGGATCACAAGAAAGGATGTTATGCTTATCTCAAGCTTCATGAAATGATACAATCCTTACTCGTTTTAGCATGTGACTTTATCTAAGGAAATGTGTCTTGAGACACAAAAGGAAGATAAAGGAGATGAAAGCAGTTCCTTATGCTTCGGTAAATGAGGAAGCCTAATCTAAGGAATGCTATACATGAGTATGGATATCTGTTTTACTAAATGCATGAACAGTGGGTATCAACGTAACCTGGAACAAGAATGATGAGCTGTGGTAAGACATATATGAAGTGCCTGAGAAGGACTGGAAATTATATGTAAGCTTACTGGACAGATTCACTGCTTCTTGTGGATTACGTAGATTCAGATTTTTTAGTCAGATTGGACGGCAGTAAATCCACCTCAAGGTTATGTGTTTAATTTTAGGAAGTTGAGTCATAATGTGGAGGAGTGTTATATAGAAATGTATTTCAGACTTCGGGCTCCATATGGAAAGATGATAAATTGGAGCCTATGAGGCAACCAATGTATCTGTATGACTCTAGAAACTTCATGATGGACTTTGATGTGATTCTAAGTTTGCCCAAGGTTATCACAATTTATATTGATGATATTGGTGCAGTTGCAAACTTGAAGGAATCACAAGTCCATAAGGCAATTAAACACATGGAGCGCAAGTACCACCTGTTACGAGAAATCGTATGATGAGGGGAAGGTTGTTGTTGCCTAGATTGCATCGGATGATGACCTAGTAAATCCATTTACAAGGACATTCAGGCGAGAGCTTTTAATGGTCGTGTAGTGGGAGTGGGAATCAGATGTATGGCAGAAGACATGACAGCATAGTCTTTTAGTATAAGTGGGAGATTGTTGGATTGTATACTAAAAGTCTAGCTTTTTGTATGAACAATATTATAACAATTAATTTGAAATGAGAATCATATGATCAAATGATTGCATCTTATAATTTATTTATATGTTCGATGCAATAGTCCACTTACTTTATATTGTAGATAATATGTTGTGCGACAACACGCGGAAGATCATATTATCGATTTCCTTATAAAGTATAAACAGATGCTCACAACTGAGATAGACGGGGACTCTCTATCGGGATGGTTGTAGTGTGGTTTGGTATTAGCTTGTCTTGGCTATAGAATCACATTAGTGCACTTGTGTGTATTGAGCAGGACCGCTTGAGATCGTTCGACTTATACTGACTTATAGGAGAACTTGATCTCAGTTATTATGGAAGTTCGTGCTCTTAATCCCTATACAATAACCTCGACACGTAGGGCAGTATGTATTTCTTTGATTCATCAATGGGTGAGATTTACATGTAATTAAATCAACAAACTCGATGAGTTGGGAAGTAGTGCTGTCTCTATGGTGTGTTGTTGATTGTAGAAGGAATCCATGTCCGTCATAGGTTGATGATGTCCCCTTGAGGAGCTCATAAGGATTATCATGTAAACCCTGCAGGTGGAATTTATTCCGGCATGATAATGAGGTTGAGTGGTACTACTCTTGGATGAGATATTAATTAATTGAGTTGTCAGTAACTTAAATTAATTAATGGACATTGTATATCTTAAACATGGGGAGACTAACGGGCTCATAATAAGAAGGAGCCCAAAACGTAATTTTGGGATTGGTACGGTAGTGCAGTAATAATATTTTAGTGGAATATATTATTATTATTGGACTTAAGTATAAGCTTTGGGCTAAGCTTGGATACTTAAGCCCAATGGAGGCCCAACCCAATTTCTCCTCCTGGTCCCTGCTGTAGCCCATGTATATAAGTCACCTCAGTTTGTTCTAAACCTAACTCTGCGCCTAACATACGAGAGAGAGAGTGAACAACAGATTGAGTAGGTCTCGTAGATCGTCGCCCACACGACGTCGAGATCGGACTTGGGACATACAGCAGAAGACCGGAAGGTCGTTTGCTGCTACAGTTCGTCATGTTCCAAAATTCATATAAAATCGTACAGTTCTTCGATTTTGATGTATTATATACTGATGGAAAGCCGTCGAAGAGAGGATCGTCTGAGCATAAAGATCACTTAATTCCGACATCAGAAGAGGAACTTATGGCTATTCTCGTGGGACTGCGCAGACTGCCAGCGAGAATTCAACCTCTACATCAACCCTTGGTGAAAGGTAATGCGTTTCATGTTTACTTGCTTCCGCTGCTTGTTAGAAATACATGGAACCCTAACGGGTCATGTTAACCAAACGATCGAGCGCCAACAGTTAGTAGAAAAATATTTGTCATCGAACTAAAAGCACACATGGCACATAACATGACATATCAGTAACACATATCACATCTTAACATAGCAATCTTGACATAAAAATGTAGCACTCGATAAAGAGTGAAAGTTACCCCCACCTTGAATTTTAATGGAAATTGTAGAGTGGACAAGGCTTGCTCTTCGATCTCAGAAATTCTTGAATATGATTTACTAATTTTATTACAAATATAAAATAAACATTTTTCACTTAAAATAATAATAATAATAATAATACTTAATATAAAAATATTAAACTTTAAATTAATATAAAATAAAAATAAAATAAAAAAATAAGAACATGGGCATAGCTACTGCAGTCGACCATGTGGTGTTTAAATAGAAAGTTCTATTTATTTAATATTATTAATAATTTATAAATTGTAATCAAGTCCCTGCATTATATTAAATTATCATTTAAACTTACCCTAAACTTTAAACTTATTTCAAAATGACCCAACTTGAGTTATATAACTCCGTTTGAAATTCCAAAAACACCGTTGGAATCCTCGTGAGGTGAGGATCACATCAGCACTAATTTTGTATCAAAATATTGAAGTTTAGAAAATATGAAATTATACCGTGAAGTGGGTTTCTTTGTAAATCTTTCGTTTTACGTCTAAACTCAAAACTAATCATACATTTGTGATCCTCGTGAGGAGAGCTTCAAAACGGACTATAATATCAAAGCTAACTCACACCGAAATAAAATCTGCCATTAAAGGGATTGAAACTTTGACGGAGCTTCTCTAGCTCAAAATGATATATATTTTATAAAAGAATTATATATTTGGAATCTACGCTTCGAGACGAACATCTTGATATATAATAGGATAAGAATAAAATACAAATAAATGAATTACTAAAAGAGCAGTTTTTGTGAAAGTTTATATATATACGTGTGTTTACATGTATGTATATATATTGTGTGTGTGATGATGGTAGTAGTATATATACACACACATGTAGAAAACTTGATGGCAAAGTTTGAACACACCATCTCAAATGTCATTATCCTTATCCAAAATCATTAATTCTTATCCAAAATTCTTTAATCCACTTGCACACACACCCACTTGCACACTCACATGCATATCAACACCTCATTACATATATTATTAATATTATTACGATTATTATAATTATATAATATATAAAAATTAAAATAATATATATATATATAAATAAATACAGTTTTATTAAAAAAATAAATTTACGAAAATATATATTATGAAATATTGGAATGTTACAATCTATCCCTCTAAAAATAATTTCATCCTCGAAATTCAAAAAAAAAACTTTTCAATTTTAAAGAATTTGGATAAATAATAATAAAATAAATACTTGTATACCTTGAAGCTGACATTGTGTACCAAGTGGATGCGTAGCGAGTATTATAAGAAAATTATTTTATTAATAAAAACATAATATGTAAATAAATTATACCATCTGTCACGCCCCAGTTTTTGTCAATAAATATAAAGGGAGATTTATTCGCAATTCTTTGATAATATCATCCTTCAATGCGGGCGTGAGTCATAAAATAAAATATCATAAACAGTGAAAATTATACAAAATTATATCATTAGAAATTATATAAAGAGATTCTGACGCAGCGCATTAATTATAAAGGCCTCACGCAACGCATCCGCCCCTGGTACGCCGTCGCAGCCTCAACCTGAAAAGAGTTTTGAGTGGGAAAGGTGAGCGTGTGAAATACACTCAGTGGGTAAACATAAATGATTGCACAGTTAAAAATAAATATGTCTGCCAAATATACCATAAGATGTAACATATGCCAATTTTAATAAAATAATTTGCACATTGTCATTCGATAACTCATTGGAAATATTTTAGATCGAATCGTCATCCGATAACTTGTGTTAGTTGGTCTGTGCGCACCGGGCCGTCACCCCAGTATGATGTCAGCATACTTTTAAATACATTTTAGTACTGAGCCGACGTAGCCAGTAACTTGTGTTAGTTGGTATATGTGCACCGACTCGTCACTCCTTACAAGTGTTAGTAGAAAATATTTGTCATCGAACTAAAAGCACACATGGCACATAACATGACATATCAGTAACACATATCACATCTTAACATAGCAATCATGACATAAAAATGCAGCACTCTGTAAAGAGTGAAAGTTACCCTCACCTTGAACTTTATTCGAAATTGTAGAGTGGACAAGGCTTGCTCTTCGATCTCAGAAATTCTTGAAAATGATTTACTAATTTTATTACAAATATAAAATAAAGATTTTTCATTAAATAGAATTATTATAATTAACGTAGACCCGCTCTGATACCATCTGTCACGCCCCAGTTTTTCAATAAATAGAAAGGGAGATTTATTCGCAATTTTTTGATAATATTAACCTTCAATGCAGGCGTGAACCTTAAAATAAAAATAATAAAATATCATAAACAATGAAAATTATACAAAAGTATATCAATAGACATTATATAAAAAGATTTTCACACAGCGCATTAATTATAAAGCTTTCAAACAACACATCCGCCCCGGTACGCCGTCGCAGCCTCAACCTGAAAAGGGTTTGGAGTGGAAGGGGTGAGCGTGTGAAATACACTCGGTGGGTTAACTTAAATGATTACACAGTTAAAATAAATATGCATGCCAAATATACCATAAAATGTAACATATGCCATTTAATAAAATAATTTACACATTGTCGTTCGATAACTCATTGGAAATATTTTAGATCGAATCGTCATCCGATAACTTGTGTTAGTTGGTCTTTTGGATAAGGATAATGACGTTTGAGATGGTACGCCGTCGGAGCCTCAACCTGAAAAGGGTTTGGAGTGGAAGGGGTGAGCGTGTGAAATACACTCAGTGGGTTAACTTAAATGATTACACAGTTAAAATAAATATGCATGCCAAATATACCATAAAATGTAACATATGCTATTTAATAAAATAATTTGCACATTGTCGTTCGATATCTCAATAAAAATATTTTAGACCGAATCGTCATTGATTAGAGCTATTTTCACCTATATTTTAGTGTTTTTTTATATGTATTTTCGTATTATTTTATCTGTATTTTATATATTATTTGGTTGTGTTTTGTGTTTTTATTGAAATGTGTGCGGCAGCATCAGAAGACACAATGCAGAGCACGACTCGTGCCGTGTATGTTCCTGCTGAAATTTCCAGATCCTTCTAGAAGCCTCCATAGGGGTATAAATACCCCTTTATTCAACAATTGGAAAAAGATCCGAAATTGCCATCTTCTACACACACATCACACACCATTTCTTCCATTTTCCACCTTCATCTTCATCCATCTTCATCCATCTTCATCCACCCATCAATTCTTCCATTTTTGGTGCTAAAGACTTCAAAATCAAGAGCTAGAGGTGGAGATCAAGAAAAATAGAAGATTCTCTTCAAGAAATTGATAGGGAAGAATCCATTCATTTTGTATTTCTTTAGATTTAAGACTATGGATATTTGTAATGAAGCATTTATTTGTTTTGTTACTTTTATTATGATAGGCTAATACCTCTAGTGGGATTAGGAACATGAAGAGCATATTAGATTTATATTATCATGTGGATTAAATTGGTTTTTGATTTAATTGATGTTGATTTCTATTCATGGAGTTTAATTGTCTTGATGTTGTGATGGCATGGTTTGTTATTCATAATTAATTATTGGTTTAATGGATTGTTGATCAATGAATTGATTTATGGTAATTAAATGCTATCATGATGCTCATGTATGTATTGCTTGGAGTGAGACGGAAACGACCCTCTATAGTATTAGGAAGGCATGAATAGACATTGAGTTTGGGTTTGACCGAAAGGATATTTGAATTCAATGAGGGGAACCAATCCATTCGTTGGCCTTAGTACACAAAAAGGGAGAGTTTAATCTAACTAGTACCTAGATGGAAGGGGTTAATGTTGGGCTTTGATCTTAAGTGCTTTTGGGAGTCTAAAATGGATCAACAACCTTTGTAACCCGAAAGGGAGCTTAGGATACAATCGTGATCACCCTTAGTCTACATCAATTGAGTTGAATTCCTTTTGCATGATAATATGAATCGAGTGTGCTTGGATGTTTCTAATCCCATGTTTTTCCATACTTGAACTTTAGCACCCATTTTCTTTCTTGTTATTAATCTTTCTTGTCATTTATCCTTTTTGCTATCTTATTTACTTGCTTCTTGCTTTAGTTGTTAATCTTCTCAAAACCCCCGATCATCTTTACAAAAACAACATGAACATGAGCTCGCGTATTTTGCTAGTCCGAACATAACTCCTTTGTGGATTGATAATTTTTCTTGGGATATACTACTACAACGATCGAGTATTCTTGCTCGTGAGTGCTACAAAAATAGGCAAACAAGAAAATGGCGCCGTTGCCGGGGAGTTTGACGGACTAGTCGAGTACTGTGTTATTGTTTTAGTTGTTCTTGATAAGGATATTTGTTATTTTATTTTTACTTTGTTTACTATTGTTGTTTGTGGTCTCACTCTTTGAATTTTCGTAGGTGTTTATGATCACAAGATCAAAGGAAAATCAATCGATCATTCCTTTGAATTTGAAGATTGAAAAGACCGCACGACAAAGGAAGCGAGAGAGACGGAGGTTTAAAAAAGAAACAAATATGGAAAATCAACATGGAGATCATCTCAATCATAATCCACTCCATGATCCATTACAAGATCAACGGGGGGTACAAGAAGGAATACAAGAGGACCAAATGGAGATGTTTAGAAACTTCATTGCTCAAAACCAAGAGTATATGCAAGTGCTTGCCAATCAAGAAGCTCAAAGGATACTCCAACAACAAGAGTTGCAAAGGCCTAGAGCAATCCGGGATTACTTCCAACCGAGAGCCGTACACAACATGGTTCCTCCGGTTCAAGCCAACAATTTAGAAATCAAGACCGGATTAATCAACATGGTCAAAGAAAATCAGTTTGGGGGAGGTCCTCTTGAGGATCCAAACATGCATCTAGCTAGCTTCTTGGAGGTTGCAAATACCATTAAGATGAATGGAGTATCGGAAGATGCTATTCGGATGAGGTTGTTCTCTTTTTCTTTAAGAGACAAGGCTAAGGCATGGTATAATGCAATTCCTTTGGGAAGTTGTAACACATGGGAAGATCTTGAGCAAAGGTTCCTAAACAAATACTTTCCTCCTTCAAAGACACTCCAATTGAAGAGCCTTATCACTCAGTTTAAGCAACTTCCGGATGAAAGATTTTATGAAGCATGGGAACGCTACAAGGAGATGCTAAGAAAGTGCCCTCAACATGACTTTCATGAGAATCAACAAGTGGCTTTCTTATATCAAGGTTTGAGCCAACAACATCGGATGCGTGTAGATGCCTCATCTGGAGGATCTATATTCGGAGTGGACGCTATGAAAGCCATGGATATTTTTGAAGACATTGCGATGAATGCTTATCAATGGCCTTCCGAGCGAGTAATGGGAGGTTATGCATTTGGAAAGGTAGCTCTAGTGGAGAGTGTGAACAAGGTGAAAAGTGATGTGTTTAAGAGTGAAGGAATGAAAGAATTCAATAAGAGAATTAATGCTTTAACGAAGCAATTGAATTTGATCACTCAAGGAGTAAGTCAAGGGGGAAGTACAAGTGCTAATTCGAATAAGGAGAGCAATGAGAAGCAAAATGTAGAGGATGTTGCCTATTTAGATGAGAGAAATTACCAAGGAAATTTTCAACGACAAGGGAATTTTTAAGGTAACTATCCTTCTAACCAAGGTAATTATCAAGGAGGATATCAAGGGCAAGCTCGGGTGAGTAATTTCAATCAATCAAGTGGAGGTTATCAAGCTCCAAGGAAGCATGAGAATTTCTCCTACTCTAATCCTCAAACCGCCGTGGCACTTCCTCAAGGAATGGATCCGAGTACTAAGACACCCAATGGAGAGGGTAAATCATCGGTGGAAGAGACATTGCTAGCATTCATGAAAAAGCTTGAGGCTAGAATGAAGGAAAATGAGAAGAAATCTGACAATAGGATGAGAGCATTTGAGCATCAAATGGGGCAAATTGCTTCTTCAGTTGGATCTCAACACCAACAAGGAAAATTCCCATCTACCACTATAACAAATCCTAAGGAGCAATGTTTGTATGTTACCGTGTGCAACATGGAAAGTAAGGTGGAGAAAGGGTTGGTGGAAACAACAAATATTGGTTCCAAGGTTGAAGAAGTAGTTTGTGATGAAATTGTGTCAAACGTGGAGGAGGACATTGCCATCGATGAAGATTGGTCTTTGGATGATGAGATGATAATTGGTGAATTTTTGTCTTTGATGGATGAGGAAAGTAAGTGTGATGAAGAGATGATGTTGAAACAAGATCATGACATTGTTGAAGTTGATGCTTCATTAAAGGTGGAAGACCCCGGTAAATTCGTTCTTACTTGTAAAATTGGAAATGGGGAACACTTTAATGCTATATGTGATCTTGGTTCAAGCATTAACGTGATGCCTTTGGGAATTTTTGAAAAACTTGGCATTGGGAGGCTAAATGAAACGGATGTAGAAATTGGAATAATGGATGGTTCAATGATGAAACCCCATGGAGTTGTGGAGGATATGATAGTGCAAATAGAGAATTTTGTATTTCCGGTGGATTTTATAATAGTTGAGAAGCAAGCGGATCTTTTGATTCCATTAATTTTTGGAAGGCCATTTTTGGCAATCGCAAAAGCAAAATTTGACATGGATAAGAAGGAACTCACACTCCGATCACATGAAAGAGAATTGGTGTTATCAAGCAAGAATTTAAAAGGGAGAAATCTTCATTTGAAGCCACCCATTAAGCCTCTGGATATTCGAGATGAAGTGGTAAGTGCGGTTTTAAAAGATGAAGAATTAACTAACTTTATGCTTGAAATTGCAGGAAATGTCTCTTCAAAAAGAAATACGCTTGGGGGAGATCCACATGTTGATTTGAAGATTGATAAAGGGCCTTCGGGATTTTAGAATGTGAGGAAAAGAGGAAATGAGGTGAGTTCAAGTGTTAAAGGAGCACGAAGTGTGGATAAAAAGGTTGTTAAAGAGATGTTTAAAGTGAAGATGCGGCCCGATGGGGTTTTGGATTTCTCCGAATGTTAAGAGTTTAAATCCATCCGGCTTGAAGACGTTAAACTTAGCGCTAAATGGGAGGCAACCCATTCTTTTTATCTTTTGATGCTTGTTTGTTTTGGCCTTGTAGGTTGATTGTGCTCATGGAAAAAAAAATACACATTGAAGAAAAGAGAAGTGCTTCATGGATTCGAGTATGGGTATCACACTAATTGTTGCAAACTTAATTCTCGACTCTTGTCTCGAGTTAAGTTTAGGGGGTTGATTGTGCGTGATGGAAATTACTTGAGTCGTGTGGATGCGGTTACTTCTCAACAAGAAGATCATCAATGGAAACTACAAGGGTAAGTCTCACCACTTTTTGCAAACTTAAGTCTCAACTCTTATTTCGATTTAAGTTTGGGAGGAGATTGTGTGGTGTGACTCACCACTTGAGTATGATTCTTGTAAAATTGGGCAAAATTTTAAAAATTTTCTCATGAGTATTGGTTTGATTTTGGCATGATTGGTGGTGTTGAAGTGCATGATAGTCCATATTTATAATGAAATTGTTGAAATAATGGTATTTGTTGAGTGTTTGAGCATGAATGAGAGGTATTGGAAGCATGATGGAGCTTGGAGCTAACGCTTTCCTTATCAAATGCCTATCGAGTGAGTACTCTACACCTTATCATTTTACTACTTGAAATGAATTGATTTTGATTTGGATTGTTGTGACTAGCATGCTACTTCATTTGTTATGTTTATGGGAGGTTTACTTTCGTATATTAGGATTTTCTTTTCAATAAAGGTTGGGATGAATGTGTGCTTAATTTTCTTATGGATGATGGTATTTTGTGTTTTTGCATGTTTTGTGTTTTTGTTGTGTCTTGTTTGTTGAGTCCTTATTTGTATGTTGTGTGTATTTTCATTCTTGTCTTGGGATATTTGGTGGTTTGTTTAGGGATGTCGTGAGTCATTTTTGAACGTGAGTGATGATATGTTGTGGTGATAAGTGATGACAAACTATGATTAAGAATCTCTACACTTTTAAATTGTGACATGTTTTACTTAACTTGTTCAATCTTGAGATGAATGTGGTGTAATAAGTTCCTTAAGGTCCGAGCACAAGCTTGTGAGCATTTGAGCCTCAACCATGCATACATGGTATTTCTTCATGAGTGGATCGGTTGTGTTTGATAAGTTAGAACTTGCTCAAGGACTATAGGAACGAGCCCGATTAGTGGAGATTGGTGAAATGATCTAGGGCCATCCTTGTTATTATAGTCATTGCCATATATGTTCCTACCTTGAACATCATCCTTAGTCAACCACTTTGAGCCTATAAGCCTATTTCTTGTGAATTTAGCACATTACAAGCCTTAATTACCCATTCAAGCTTATATATACCTTTGTGTGGGTGATTGAGGAGATGGTAGCTAGAAATGATTGATTGATTAGCAAAAGAAGAAAAGGGAATGGTAAACAAGCAAGAAAAAGGATGAAAAGAGCAAAAGTAAGAAATGGACATGCAACCTCAAAGCAAGAGAAAGAGTAAAGCAACATCAAAATGCTCAAGTAAACAAAATTCAAAGAAAGGAAGCATGCATCAAAAGAAGCTCAATCCAAGGAAAGTTAATGAATAGTGCTTGAGATTGTAAAGATATGAAAGGAAGAAAGAAAAGTGGAGAAGTTGAGGAAATTGGCTATCTCTTTGATTACTTACACTTGTTGAGTCACTATTATCCATATCTTCCCTACCATACCAAAGAGCCTATCATTACATACTAATTAAAGACCTTTTTGATCATTAATTGAAACTTTGGTGGTTTGTGAATATAGTCCGCGAGCAAGCTTATAGTGAGTCGAGCCAATCGATTAATGAGTGTGATTTATCCTATTTCAAAAGAGTGTTGAGAAACATCGATATCCATTGTGAGGCTTGGACTAAAAGGGACTATATTACACTATTACTCTCTTTTGATTGAACTTGTTAATTTCTCATGTCATGATTTTAATGTTGTAGGATTACTTAGCATAGTTTGTAGTTATTATTGCTAATGATGTGTTATTGCTTATGTTCGTTTAGTTTTTTTTTCTAGGTGAAAATTTCTCCTTTTGATTTGTCATTTTCGTTGTTCGGGGACGAGCAACACCTTAAGTTTGGGGGGTTGATTAGAGCTATTTTCACCTATATTTTAGTGTCTTTTTATATGTATTTTCGTATTATTTTATCCGTATTTTATATGTTATTTGGTTGTATTTTGTGTTTTTATTGAAATGTATGTGAATGAGCTTAAACTTAAGATTTTCACTTTTTATTGGATGCTAACACATGATAAGGAAGATGTAGAAAAAAGCGGATCTCAATTCGGAGTTGAAACGAGGGAGAACGAGCCAAAACAGTGAAGAAATACAGGAGCCAGCATCAACACGGGCCGTGTAGCCAACACGGCCCTGTAAGAAGTGGTCGTGTGCCGACATCAGAAGAGCCAACACGACCACCCTGTGCCCGTGTTACAACACACGACTCGTGTTGCAGTACACGAGTCGTGTTGCGTAACACGGCCCTGTATGGAAGGGGTTAATGTTGAGCTTTGATCTTAAGTGCTTTTGGGAGTCTAAAATGGATCAACAACCTTTGTAACCCGAAAGGGAGCTTAGGATACAATCGTGATCACCCTTAGTCTACATCAATTGAGTTGAATTCCTTTTGCATGATAATATGAATCGAGTGTGCTTGGATGTTTCTAATCCCATATTTTTCCATACTTGAACTTTAGCACCCATTTTCTTTCTTGTTATTAATCTTTCTTGTCATTTATCCTTTTTGCTATCTTATTTACTTGCTTCTTGCTTTAGTTGTTAATCTTCTCAAAACCCCCGATCATCTTTACAAAAACAACATGAACATGAGCTCGCGTATTTTGCTAGTCCGAACATAACTCCTTTGTGGATTAATAATTTTTCTTGGGATATACTACTACAACGATCGAGTATTCTTGCTCGTGAGTGCTACAAAAATAGGCAAATAGTCATCCGATAACTTGTGTTAGTTGGTCCATGCGCACCGGATCGTCACCCCAATACGATGTTAGCATACTTTGAAATACATTTTAGTACTAAACCGACGTAGCCAGTAACTTGTGTTAGTTGGTCTGTGCACACCGAGTCGTCACCCCATACGATGTTAGTAGAAAAATATTTATCATCGAACTAAAAGCACACATGGCACATAACATGACATATCAGTAACACATATCACATTTTAACAGCAATCTTGACATAAAAATGTAGCACTCGATAAAGAGTTAAAGTTACCCCCACCTTGAATTTTAATGAAAATTGTAGAGTGGACAAGGCTTGCTCTTCGATCTCAGAAATTCTTGAATATGATTTACTAATTTTATTACAAATATAAAATAAAGATTTTTCACTTAAAATAATAATTATAATAATACTTAATATAAAAATATTAAACTTTAAATTAATATAAAATAAATAAAATAAAAAAATAAGAACATGGGCATAGCTACTGCAGTCGACCATGTGGTGTTTAAATAGAAAGTTCTATTTATTTAATATTATTAATAATTTATAAATTGCAATCAAGTTCCTGCATTATATTAAATTCTCATTTAAACTTACCCTAAACTTTAAACTTATTTCAAAATGACCCAACTTGAGTTATATAACTACGTTTGAAATTCCGAAAATACCGTTGGAATTCTCGTGAGGTGAGGATCACATCAACACTAATTTTGTATCAAAATATTGAAGTTTAGAAAATATGAAATTATACCGTGAAGTGGATTTCTTTGTAAATCTTTCGTTTTATGTCTAAACTCAAAACTAATCATACATTTGTGATCCTCGTGAGGAGAGCTTCAAAACGGACTACAATATCAAAGCTAACTCACACCGAAATAAAATCTGCCATTAAAGGGATTGAAACTTTGACGGAGCTTCTCTAGCTCAAAATGACATCTATTTTATAAAAGAATTATATATATGGAATCTACGCTTCGAGACGAACATCTTGATATATAATAGGATAAGAATAAAACACAAATAAATGAATTACTAAAAGAGCAGTTTTGTGAAAGTTTATATATATACGTGTGTTTACATGTATGTATATATATTGTGTGTGTGATGATGGTAGTAGTATATATACACACATATGTGGAAAACTTGGTGGCAAAGTTTGAACACACCATCTCAAACGTCATTATCCTTATCCAAAATCATTAATTCTTATCCAAAATTTTTTAATCCACTTGCACACACACCCACTTGCACACTCACATGCATATCAACACCTCATTACATATATTATTAATATTATTACTATTATTATAATTATATAATATATAATAATTAAAATAATATATATATATATATATATAAATACAGTTTTATTAAAAAAATAAAATTTACGAAAATATAGATTATGAAATATTGGGATGTTACAATCTATCCCTCTAAAAATAATTTCATCCTCGAAATTCAGAAAAAAAAAACTTCTCAATTTTAAAGAATTTGGATAAATAAAAATAAAATAAATACTTGTATACCTTGAAGCTGACATTGTGTACCAAGTGGATGCGTAGCGAGTATTATAAGAAAATAATTTTATTAATAAAAACATAATATGTAAATAAATTATACCATCTGTCACGCCCCAGTTTCTTTCAATAAATATAAAGGGAGATTTATTCTCAATTCGTTGATAATATCATCCTTCAATGCGGGCGTGAGTCATAAAATAGAATATCATAAACAGTGAAAATTTTACAAAAGTATATCATTAGAAATTATATAAAGAGATTCTGACGCAGCGCATTAATTATAAAGGCTTCACGCAATGCATCCGCCCCTGGTACGCCATCGCAGCCTCAACCTGAAAAGAGTTTTGAGTGGGAGGGGTGAGCGTGTGAAATACACTCAGTGGGTTAACTTAGATGATTACACAGTTAAAAATAAATATGCATGCCAAATATACCATAAGATGTAACATATGTCAATTTTAATAAAATAATTTGCACATTGTCGTTCGATAACTCATTGGAAATATTTTAGATCGAATCGTCATCCGATAACTTGTGTTAGTTGGTCTGTGCGCACCGGGCCGTCACCCCAGTATGATGTTAGCATACTTTGAAATACATTTAGTACTGAGCCGACGTAGCCAGTAACTTGTGTTAGTTGGTATATGTGCACCGACTCGTCACCCCGTACAAGTGTTAGTAGAAAATATTTGTCATCGAACTAAAAGCACATATGGCACATAACATGACATATCAGTAACACATATCACATCTTAACATAGCAATCATGACATAAAAATGCAACACTCTGTAAAGAGTAAAAGTTACCCCCACCTTGAACTTTATTCGAAATTGTAGAGTGGACAAGGCTTGCTCTTCGATCTCAGAAATTCTTGAAAATGATTTACTAATTTTATTACAAATATAAAATAAAGATTTTTCATTAAATAGAATCATTATAATTAACGTAGACCCGCTCTGATACCATCTATCACGCCCCAATTTTTCAATAAATAGAAAGGGAGATTTATTTGCAATTCTTTGATAATATTAACCTTCAATGCGGACGTGAACCTTAAAATAAAAATAATAAAATATCATAAACAATGAAAATTATACAAAAGTATATCAATAGAAATTATATAAAAAGATTTTCACATAGCGCATTAATTATAAAGCTTTCAAACAACGCATCCGCCCCGGTACGCCGTCGCAGCCTCAACCTGAAAAGGGTTTGGAGTGGAAGGGGTGAGCGTGTGAAATACACTCGGTGGGTTAACTTAAATGATTACACAGTTAAAATAAATATGCATGCCAAATATACCATAAAATGTAACATATGTCATTTAATAAAATAATTTGCACATTGTCGTTCGATATATCAATGAAAATATTTTAGACCGAATCGTCATCCGATAACTTGTGTTAGTTGGTCCGTGCGCACCGGGTAGTCACCCCAATACGATGTTAGCATACTTTGAAATACATTTTAGTACTAAATCGACGTAGCCAGTAACTTGTGTTAGTTGGTCTGTGCGCACCGAGTCGTCACCCCGTACGATGTTAGTAGAAAAATATTTGTCATCGAACTAAAAGCACACATGGCAAATAACATGACATATCAGTAACACATATCACATCTTAACATAGCAATCTTGACATAAAAATGTAACACTCGATAAAGAGTGAAACTTACCCCCACCTTGAACTTTAATGGAAATTGTAGAGTGGACAAGGCTTGCTCTTCGATCTCAGAAATTCTTGAATATGATTTACTAATTTTATTACAAATATAGAATAAAGATTTTTCACTTAAAATAATAATTATAATAACACTTAATATAAAAATGTTTATCTTTAAATTAATATAAAATAAAAAAAATAAGAACATGGGCATAGCTACTGCAGTCGACCATGTGGTGTTTAAATAGAAAGTTCTATTTATTTAATATTATTAATAATTTATAAATTGCAATCAAATCCCTGCATTATATTAAATTCTCATTTAAACTTACCCTAAACTTTAAACTTATTTCAAAATGACCCAACTTGATTACAAAATGACCCAACTTGAGTTATACATCTCCGTTTGAAATTCCGAAAACATCGTTTGAATCCTCGTGAGGTGAGGATCACATCAGCACTAATTTTGTATCAAAATATTGAAGTTTAGAAAATATAAAATTATACCGTGAAGTGAGTTTCTTTGTAAATCTTTCGTTTTACGTCAAAACTCAAAACTAATTATACATTTGTGATCCTCGTGAGGAGAGCTTCAAAATGGACTATAATATCAAAGCTAACTCACACCGAAATAAAATCTGCCATTAAAGGGATTGAAACTTTGACGGAGCTTCTCTAGCTCAAAATGACATCTATTTTATAAAAGAATTATATATTTGGAATCTACGCTTCGAGACGAACATTTTGATATATAATAGGATAAGAATAAAATACAAATAAATGAATTACTAAAAGAGCACTTTGTGTGAAAGTTTATATATATACGTGTGTTTACATGTATGTATATATATTGTGTGTGATGATGGTAGTAGTATATATACACACACATGTGGAAAATTTGGTGGCAAAGTTTGAACACACCATCTCAAACGTCATTATCCTTATCCAAAATCATTAATTCTTATCAAAAAATTTTTAATCCACTTGCACACACATTCACTTGCACACTCACATGCATATCAACACCTCATTACATATATTATTAATATTATTACTATTATTATAATTATATAATATATAATAATTAAAATATATATATATATATATATAAATACAGTTTTATTAAAAAAATAAAATTTACGAAAATAAAGATTATGAAATATTGGGATGTTACAATCTATTCCTCTAAAAATAATTTCATCCTCGAAATTCAGAAAAAAAAATTCTCAATTTTAAAGAATTTGGATAAATAATAATAAAATAAATACTTGTATACCTTGAAGCTGACATTGTGTACCAAGTGGATGCGTAGCGAGTATCATAAGAAAATTATTTTATTAATAAAAACATAATATGTAAATAAATTATTTTGAAAATACAATTCCATAGAAACGTAAACTTGTAAATAATTTATTTTGAAAATACGAGTCCAAAAAAACGTAAACTCATAATTTATTTTAAAAATACGAGTCCACAGAAATATAGACCGCTCCGATACCATCTGTCACGCCCCAGTTTTTCAATAAATAGAAAGGGAGATTTATTCACAATTCTTTGATAATATTAACCTTCAATGCGGGCGTGAACCTTAAAATAAAAATAATAAAATATCATAAACAATGAAAATTATACAAAAGTATATCATTAGAAATTATATAAAAAGATTTTCACGCAGCGCATTAATTATAAAGCTTTCAAACAACGCATCCGCCCCGGTACGCCGTCGCAGCCTCATCCTGAAAAGAGTTTGGAGTGAAAGGGGTGAGCGTGTGAAATATACTTAGTGGGTTAACTTAAATGATTGCACAATTAAAAATAAATATGCATGCCAAATATACCATAAAATGTAACATATGCCATTTAATAAAATAATTTGCACATTGTCGTTCGATAACTCAATGAAAATATTTTAGATCGAATCGTCATCCGATAACTTATGTTAGTTGGTCCGTGCGCACTGGGTCGTCACCCCAATACGATGTTAGCATACTTTGAAATATATTTTAGTACTGAACCGACGTAGCCAGTAACTTGTGTTAGTTGGTTTGTGCGCACCGAGTCGTCACCCCGTACGATGTTAGTAGAAAAATATTTATCACCGAACTAAAAGCACATATGGCACATAACATGACATATCAGTAACACATATCACATCTTAACATAACAATCTTGACATAAAAATGTAGCACTCTATAAAGAGTGAAAGTTACCCCCAACTTGAACTTTATTGGAAATTGTAGAATGGACAAGGCTTGCTCTTCGATCTCAGAAATTCTTGAAAATGATTTACTAATTTTATTACAAATATAAAATAGATTTTTCGCTTAAAATAATAATTATAATAACACTTAATATAAAAATATTAAACTATAAATTAATATAAAATAAATAAAATAAAAAATAAGAACATGGGCACAGCTACTGCAGTCGACCATGTGGTGTTTAAATAGAAAGTTCTATTTATTTAATATTATTAATAATTTATAAATTGCAATCAAGTCCCTGCATTATATTAAATTTTCATTTAAACTTACCCTAAACTTTAAACTTATTTCAAAATGACCCAACTTGATTACAAAATGGCCCAACTTGAGTTATACAACTCCGTTTGAAATTCTAAAAACACCGTTGGAATCCTTGTGAGGTGAGGATCACATCAGTACCAATTTTGTATCAAAATATTGAAGTTTAGAAAATATGAAATTATACCGTGAAGTGGGTTTCTTTGTAAATCTTTCGTTTTACGTTAAAACTCAAAACTAATCATACCTTTGTGATCCTCGTGAGGAGAGCTTCAAAATGGACTATAATATCAAAGCTAACTCACACCGAAATAAAAATCTGCCATTAAAGGGATTGAAATTTTGACGGAGCTTTTCTAGCTCAAAATAACATCTATTTTATAAAAAGAATTATATATTTGGAATCTACGCTTCGAGTCGAACATTTTGATATATAATAGGATAAGAATAAAATACAAATAAATAAATTACTAAAAGAGCAGTGTCTGTGAAAGTTTATATATATATACGTGTGTTTACATATATGTATATATATTGTTTGTGTGAAGATGGTAGTAGTATATATACACACACATGTGGAAAACTTGGTGGCAAAGTTTGAACACACCTTCTCAAACGTCATTATCCTTATCCAAAATCATTAATTCTTATCCAATATTTTTTAATCCACTTGTACACACACCCACTTGCACACTCACATGCATATCAACATCTCATTACATATATTATTAATATTATTACTATTATTATAATTATATAATATGTAATAATTAAAATATAATATATATATATATATATAATAAAATTTTATTAAAAAAATAAAATTTACGAAAATATAGATTATGAAATATTGGGGTGTTACAGTTGTATTAATGTTAATTGTGGGGCCTATGTATAGTGGGTTGAGTATAATAAATAATATTATTTTTTTGGTCACATCAATCCAAAAAAGAAATGAATATTTTGTATTGAGAGGGACCAAAATGAAAAAATTGACACGTATCAAGGGGACGGAGGGAGTAATTCGATTTAAGTCCCGAAATAATTACTACCTCCTCCCGGAGATATTGATGCCTTTTTTTTAGTACGAATATTAAGGAATATAATAATTTAATGTGTAGTGAGTTGAAGATATAATAATTTAATGTATAATGGGTAATTGTATTAGTGGTGTGTGTGTGGTGTGCATGTGGGCCCATGTGAATAAATTAATTATTTTTGTGTGGGTCTCATATTCTTTAAAAAGAAATATGTCAATTATGTGGGACAACCCAAAAAAAAAAGTGTACCAATATCTTCAGAATGGAGGGAGTACTATTTTTTCAATTTAATCTCATAACTCTCGATAATTTTCGATTTTAGCCCATTTATTGTGGGAAAGTCGAATCTTTACCAAAAATCATCACGTGAATGATACGTGGCACGCTAATTCCTGTAAAAAAGTTAAAATTATTCAATATATTTTGGACCCAAAATAGTTTTTTTTCTTTTCAGTACTATAACTGATTAACTTCTATAATTGATCGATTAACGTCCAATTATCCCATAACTTCTAGGTTAGTATCGATCACACACATTATATATATATATATATATATATATATATATATATATATATATATATATATATATATATATATATATATTAAATATACTGTAGTAGAAACTTTTCTGCTTGCAAGTCGTCACCAGAGCGTTCTGTTATAACGTGTAATTTTCTCATTTTTTTGAATTTTTAAATAAATTTTTTTATATTTTTCTTATTTACTTATAATTAATTTCCTTATTTGGTATTTATTTTTTAAAATAATGTATTTTCTTTTCTGCTTATAAATCTAAATTAAGTAATAAATTAAGAAAATATATCTTATAAATATATTTATTTGATTTTTATAAATAATTAATTAAAAATAATTCTATTATTATTATTATTATTATTGTAATATTTTGATTTTAAATGATGTATTTCCTCATTTATTCATAAATCTAAATTAGGTTTTACAAATTCATAAATCTAAATAAGGTAAAATTTATTTTGGAGTTAGATTATTAAAAAATAAAATTGTATAATAATCCAAAAGACTTTACTATTCATAAATATAAAAATTAGGTATAATTTATTATTAGTAATATTATTATAATAACATTTTAATTTTAAATAATGTATTTCCTTTTCTATACAGTTTTTTTATTCATAAATCTAAATTAGGTTTAACTAATTCATATTTATAAATTAGATAAAATTTATATTGGAGTTAGATTAAAAAATAAAATCTATAATCAATAAGACTTTACTATTCATAATTCTATATTAGGTAAAATTTCTTTTGAAGTTAGATTAAAAAATTGTATAATCAGACTAAGTCAACCCTATACACGTTATGCTCCATTATTATTATTATTATTATTATTATTATTATTATTATTATTATTATTATTATTATTATTATTATTATTATTATTTAAAATAAAATTTTTGTGGATACTAATTCCAACTCATGTGTATAACTACTTCTTGAGTAGTTTTTTTTCTAGAACATTCACTTCATGTTCACTAATAATTTAAATATATATTAAGTAGTTCTTTTATTTTAGTTGTGGTGCCACATACATGGAGTGAATTCGAAGATCTTATAGTATGATTTCTTATATGTTTCATTAAATGATAATATCTTAATTTGAATTAGTATACTAAAGTATTATTTATTTTTTCTTCCATAGACAATACTCAAGGAGTTTGTTGATCTCTATCGTCACTACAATATAAATGGTTTTACGTAACATGTAAAAAATGTTATCTAATAGCCTTGTAGTGTTATTATAGACGATATATAATACTTTTCGAGGTGCCGTTGTTGCCCCTGTTACCAATTGTCTTATATAACACATTTTTTTAATAAAGTAACATATAATAAAAATGTTACATTTATGTTGATAATACTTTATAAAAGTTACAACACACTGTATATGTAACACTTTTTATAAAATTAAAAAATAAAATTGTATTCACTTAGGTTTGAATCCATGACCTATGACTTATAATGTGTTTCATCTACCAACTTAGCTAGTTCGTTAATCTTAACAAATACTACTAAATTTTATTTTATGATATATTTCAAATTCTTTTTTTTTCTTTTCAAATAAAATTTTATTTTTAAATATTTTAACCGTTAACATAAAATGTTAATAAATATAATTTAAGATATTTTTTTCGTAAATAATATATATTTTTTTAAATTTTATAATTTAATTTTAAATAATATATACTAAAATAAAATATATTTTATGTAATGAATAAAGTATATACTCCCTCCATCCCACACTTATCTTCACACTTTCCATTTTCGTACGTCCCAAACTTATCTTCACCACCCAAAAAAGGAAAATTCACATTAACCAACAACATCAAAAGTTACCATAATTTTAAAAATACCACTCTCACCTAACACACATAATATATTTATAATTTATTTATTACCTAAAAATACCACAATACCCCTCAAAAGTCAATAAAGTTGGTCAAAAAGTAACTTTTCTTAAACTCCGTGTCTACAGTAACTGTGAAGATAACTTTGGGACGGAGGGAGTATTTTGTATTATATAATTACAGTAAACTAATTTTTTCAAAATTTTTTAAATATAATAAATTTGTAATTTTTTAAAAATATGGGTAATACATATATATTATAAATATGGAATTTCAAAAATATAATTTTAAAATATTATATAAATAATTTATGTATGTAGAAGTGTTACTTAAAAATATTACTTATGTATAAGTGTTATATTATAGTGTTTCCTTTGTAAAAGTATTGCATAAAATGTGTTATATATATAAAAGTATTATATGCATGTGTTACAAATTATAAAAGTGTTACATGTATGTGTTACTTATATAAAAAGTGTTACAAAAATGTTACATATTATAATAATTTAAAAAAGTGTTACCATTTTGTGTTATATAAATTTAAAGTGTTACTATGAGGTGTTATTTAATGCTAGTTATGTTGTAGTGCGTATTGGGTTGCCTAAGGAGTTGTTCTTGCATGATTTGAAAAATCGTATAATTCGTATTTTGACATTGTCTAAAAATAATAGATTCTATTTCGGTGCTGGATGAACTCATTTTGAAAGATTGTATAAGGTTATGGTTGGTGATGTTATAACTTTTACATATGAAAATGAGAACTCATTATTCTTTAGGATACATGACTACAGAGGAATGGAGAAGACTACCACATCCGGTAATTTCGGTTGTTGAATATTTCTTATAATAAAATTTCAACATTAATTTCTTTTGGACATATAACAAAGGATTATTTTTATATTATTTTATTAATTAATTTTTAATGTTATATTATTAGTTCTCTATACACTCATATTTTGCTGATCCTTTGAACCTACAATTGATATCCTTTCACAAGTTGTGAGATAGTTTTTGGTTTTTAACTCTTGGCTCACTCTAAATTGCTCTAAAAGCTTCAAAACCATGTTGATTAAAATTGATTAACGTATAGTATATTTCAAATTCGTGAATGCTATCAAATTAATGGTATAATTAAGTGCAATTGGAATGAGGAATATTGAGTGAAGAAGTATAGATTCACACACACACTTAAAACATAAGTTTATTATTTGGTCCATTACTATTAGGTGCAATTTATGTGTTTATATTACTACTAAATACATAAACAAATTATATTATTAATTAATACAAATTGAATGCATAAAGACCATTTTTATCCCTATTTTAATTATATTCAAAAATTAATTTAAAAGGTGTAACGTAAAAAGATAAACCGTCCCACTAATTTCTCCGCAAAAATAGGTGGGAGATAACTTTATTAATTAATATGTTTGCTTACAAATATTTATGAATACATGATACACTGCCTACAACTATTTAATATATTGGATAAACTTATTTCTAAATACATTTAGCTATTTGAGATTATGATTATTAATGGTTAATTAGCCACTGTATTAAAAAAATACCCCAAGAACACGTCGCCTCGGTAGCTCGGATTCGCCTTTGATCACATTCACATTATTTTTATATTTAGTAACGTTTATGTTCAAATATATTTTTTTATATTTGTGTTCAAATAGTATGTATTCAGAAATTTTTATTTTCAAATTTTATGTATTAATTTTCTTTTTAATATATTTGTGTTAAAAAATTATATATTTTTGTGTTCAAAAGTTAACTTAATTTGTTGATATTCAAAATTTATGTATTTAATAATATTTATTTTAATATATTTGTGTTTAGAAATTAAATATTTTGTGTTCAGAAATTAACTTATACATAATCTGCGAATCTATGGGGAGAGAGATTTCAATGTGTGAAATAGTTTTGACGTGAAAACAGAGAGAGAATTATTATGATCCGATCATTTTAACGTAAATATATACCTCTTTTATCTACATGATGTATTTAGGGGTAATTGTGACCATTTATAGAATAATTTTGTAATAATTAATAATAAAATATATACTTTGTATCTACTAGTAATATTATAGTATATCTTGTACTAGATATTAATAAATCCTTATTACTATTACAACATTAGAACTGAGATCATCATCACAATAATCCACACACTTTAAACAAACTCAACAAAATCAACATACAAAACTACTTTTATATATATGAAAAAGTAGCATCATCGTTGATCCACTGAATTCACATGATGTAGTCATTGCAATAATGTGGAAGTTCTTCTGTCCTTTGGCATCCTCCCATGGAATTAATGATATTTAATTATTCCTCTAGTTGGATGCCCTTATTATTTTCTTCCATAGTCGTCATTTTCACACTTTAATTTTACGTAAGCTGCATATTAAGAAAAAAAAAAAACTAGTATGTAAGAATAAAGTGTAACATCAAAAAATAACAAGTATTTTAACCATGCAATATAATTATACTACAAAATGCCTCCAGGGGAAGCCATATATAGAGAAGTCTAGAGATATATACATATATGTTTCGGTCGAGTGTCAAAACCAGTTACTTACTTCAACGGGGGAGGCGTGAAGAAAACCAAAATTCCAAAAGTAAACATATTCGTATATATATGTAGAAAGGTGCAGCAAAGAGATTGTATTAATGAGTAAGAGAAGTGTGAGATAGAAATGGATGGGGAAGGATGCTTATATAGGAGATGAATTAAAAAGGGGAGAGCCAGTTATAGAAAATATATACTTATTTGTTTATTTATATATAATTCGCGTTGGAGTTAAAATCATTTTTTGTCCTACAATAAAAAGATAATTTGATTTCAATTCCAAAATAATTACTTATTTTTATTCAATCTAGTCCCATATCACTCGTTATTGTTCGATTTTAGTCCAATTTTTTACGAAAAGTCAAATCTATGCTGGAAATCATCGCGTGAATAATAAAAAAATTAAAAAGTGTTCAGTTTTGGTCCCAAAATAGTCATTTTTTATTTAGTACCATAACTTCTATAATTGATCAATTAATGTCCAATTTATGCCTAAAATTTAAAATTTCGTAGAAAATTGTCATTAAACTGCATGCATGAAATTAGGAAATTAGAAATATTTAATTCAAGCACGCTATTTTTCTTTTTATGTGTGATTTCATTGTTTGTTTAATTGTTTGACCAATAGTCACTCATTGTGTTTATTTTTCCAAAATATGTAATATTAGGTTAGTATTGAATTTGATCATATATATAACACAACTAATAGTTGTATGGCGAGCATAGTTAAAGAGATCAATCGATAGATCTATTAGGAATTAGTTAATTTGGTATTAATATGACTATTGATCCTGTTACTTAATCTACTTGTAATTAAAATCGAAAGGTTTGATTATATAATGTTAAATTTCTTCAGGAAACAGTTCTAAAACTGAACAGTAAAATTTCACAATTGCATGTCAACAGTTAAATCAAGTAAAAGTATAATATCTAACATTGCTTTTATGATTTTACATCCAATTACTAATTCATATTTGCATCAGATGTGTACATTACATTCGTCATAAGCATTTTTATTTAAATTCTTGTTTAGTTATTAATTGGTTACAAATCACGTACAAACTTTTTTCCCTATTCTTAGTTGACTATTTAGAATAAATAAAATTTTAATTAAATTTCTATGAATACGATACCATATCTATCTACTTTGCTACATACATAACGTACATATAAAATTTTAGAATTAGAATTAGAATTTCTTTGCGCGTGTGTGAGTTCCTTTTAGAAATTGTGTGCAATATATCTGCTATTAGTAGTAGGTATGTTTTAGCTGCTCTTTTACACATATATATTTGCCTCAATTGTAATATGAATTGATGGAAAGAATTATAATCCTTCCGTACATCCACTTGAAAGAGATACATTAATTTTGTAAATTTTAAGCGTTGACCACTTAAAAAGTAAATATTTTTTTCCTTTTTTTTCTTTTTTTTTAATTAAAAAATCCCATCAATAGCCTCACACATATACTAATATAAATTTGGGTTAAATGCTACAGTGAGCAAATACATTTAAAAAAATTCTTTAGCGGGCACATTTTAAGGGAGACGGAAAAACAAAAGGCTATTATCGAGTCAAATTTTTTATTTGACTCGATACAAAAACTTTGACTCGATTAGGAATATTTATAGTTGAAGCTATAAAAATTTATACAGTAAAAATCAGCATATAAGTTATGGAATCAATTGTTTTATTTAGTGGTATAATCCTTAATATTGACTGTTTGAGTCATCATTATTTAACTCTCCACAGCTCTAATGGATAAGGGTGTTGAGATGGGAATTTTTTTTTTTTACCAACAAATTGTTTTATTTTCTCTATTGTAAATAATTTTTGCATGGTTAGTGGAACTATAAGACATTCTCCATTAGCGGAAATTAACCTCCTACAATAAGTGGTTTATTAATTAACTAATTTAAAGAAAAGTAATTTTGGATGAGCCAATTAACATGAGTACTTAATGTATTATTGAGCAAGTTTAATCCATCAACAATGTATTGCAATGTACGTGCCCAACCAGATAGTATCATCATGCTCCCCCATTTAACATTATTAACACAAGAAATTAAGCACCCAAACACTGGCTGTTAGTGGCAGCGGGATTATGTGCAATTATCATATCTTAGTTTCATTAATTAGATGATTGATACATTAGAAGATAATAAAATCTAACACTAATTCTTAGGAATAATACTTTTTTTTAGGGTTATAGATTTTTCTTTTCTATTAAATGTTACCAAAACAACAGTGTGACACAAAAAATATTAAAAATAATATAAGAAATCCGAATACTCCCTGCCTCTCCGTCCTTCATACCCTTCACTTTTTGGGTCTGAATCTTCTGTGTCACTTTGACGTGACATCTCTTGTGTCACTCTATTGGATGAGTGATACGTAGGAAAGAAATGATAAACTATACCCTAAGTCAATTAGGTAAATCTTAGAGTAAGGGATTGGATTTCTCCACTCCGCCACGTGTCATTCCATAAGAAAATATTACATGAGATGTCATACCAAAGTGTCAGAGAACATTCCATGCCATTTTTTCTCACACTTGCTCTCGATCTCTTTTCGGCTAAATATCTCAACATATAAATACATCTACTTTCGAATTACTCTGGGCCGCTATTCACTTGGGTGTAATATATTTGGATTTTATGGATTGAAACATGCAATCTGCTGTACGTGTATCCTTTTAAAATATGGATTGAAAAGATAATTATATTTTAAAATTAATACCAAAAAATTAAATTGATCTTATGCTGAATTTTTTTCCTGCCGTTAACACAAAAAAAAAAAAAAACAAGGGGCTATATATTCTACTCCTCCATCCCGTTTCAAGTTCATATTTACATGTCAAGTTTACATTTACCCATGTATATTAATAAAAGTCATTTTTTTTAATTTATTTTTGGGGTGATTTGATATTTTTTGTTGTGTGTTAAAAAATAAGTATGGTAATTTTGAAATTAAAGTATGTTAAAAGGATATTAATTAAGTGTGTTTTCCTTTTATAAAAATGTGAAGTTGAAATTAGAACGAACCAAAATAAAAAGTGTAAAGTTGGAGTTGAGAAAGAGGGAATACAACTTAATTAAGAAAAGGAGAGTTACATTATCACATAAAATTAATGTGATACTGGCGAAATTTGGACAAAATGTAAACTAATTTTAAAAGATATAAGACTAGATTGAATTTGTCCAAAATTAAACCAAATTATAAAAGTTATAAGACTAGATTGAATTTTTTTTTAACTCTTTTGGACTAAAGTAAAAAAAGTTGTGGGATAATTTTTGGTTTGTATTTCTAATTGGCTCAGTAGATCTAAACTACTCTAAAAGCTTCAAAAAACCATGTTGATTAAAATACATTAATATATGGTACAATTCAAATTCATGAATGGCATCGAAGTTAGGAGATGAATTAAAGAGGGGGAGTGCTAGCTAGGGAGATACTTATTGATTTATCTTCGTTCGAAACAATATGAAAAGTCGACTTTAAATAATGTCTGTTATATAGCTATAAATTAAAATTTGGTACTCCTTCGGTCAAAAAAAAATTGTGACACTTTTTTTTTGTTGTCTCATAAAAGACATTTTCATTTTAGGTACATGAAATTCTTTTTAGAGAGTAATATACTGAGAATTGATAGAAAGATAAATCTCAAAATAAAATTTATAGGTAAAAGGGGCAAAAGAAACATCCTCAAAAGTATTACGAATTCTCTATAATAATACTATTAAGCAATTACATAATATTTTTTAGATGTTATGTGAACCTATTTATGTTGTAGGGCATATAATTAAAATTCAATGATATCAAAGTTAATGGAATAATAAAGTGCAATTGAAATCACGAATACTCATAAGCTTATATATATCATTACAACATTAGAACTGAGAACATTAATTATCACAATAACCCACACACTTTAAGCAAGCTACGTGAACTCAATAAAATCAACAAACAATTAACTACTTTATAAAAAAAGTAGCATCATTATTGTTGATGCAGTGAATTCACAAGAGAGAGTTATTGTAACAATGTCAAAGTCCTTCTATCTGGCCTGTGGCATCCTCCCATGGAATGATGTTTGGATGTATTTTTTATTATCTTCCATAATCATGATTTTCACACATTTCTACGTAATCTGCATATTCAAACAGAAAACGAGTATAAGATTAAAATCATTTTAAATCCCACAATTTATGAAATAAAATGTAGGTTAATTGTGCAACTATACATATTATTTGCAGGGGAAACCATATGTGTAAAGTTTGTTATTATTACATCAATAGAATTGAGAACATTGTCACAATAATCCTCACACTTTAAACAGAGTGTAAAACAATAAAACGTCTACTACCTTTTTACTTTATTCGAAAGATCCCAAAATAGTTAAGGACAATAATTTTCATCTCAAACCTTTCAGTTTTGCTCCTATTTCATTTTAAAATAATAATTTAATAATTGATAACTCGTAATTTTACCATATTATTTTAGATGAATTCATATATATTTTTATGTGAGTTTTGATTATTTTATATTAATTACGGCTTATTTCTATTTCACACATTATATTTTAATCATTTTAATTCTTGTCTAAACAGGCCAAAATTGAGATAATTGTACAGTCATAATAATTTATTTTGTGTGACTGCTACAATTATTATTACTGCTGGAAATAAAGAGTTGACCAAACAATAATAAGGAGAGATTTGATTTGAATAGAAAAAGGAAACTTACCAAAGGGAGAAAAGATACAATGAACTTGGACAACTTAAGAAAGGAAGGTGATCAAGGAATTTAATAGAGGATTTAATTTATGATTTTGGGAATATAATATCATATACACTACGTTCATCACTTGGGGATGTTTGAAGGCAGCCATTGGAGGAGGAAGTTCCACCACGAAGAACATCGGTGTTATTGGTTTTGTCTTTTTAATTTAATTTCGATTATGTAATTTCGTTTCTAGTCTGAGGGTTGTGAACCTCCCATGAATTATTTATTTTATTGTTTTGAATTTTATAGTGCAAACTTTTATATAAATTTATTCTATTACATGCTTTGATGTTCTTAATAGCACTTTGATAATTATTTTAGTCTGCCCATCTAATTTAATTATTTAATTTCTTAACGCTATTTCATGATCCACAATCCGTAATTATTGTGAGGAGTGAATTAAGTAGCAAATAGAGATAATTCCCTCTAGGTGTAATAGGATCTAGGTTATATGATTCCTAGCCAATTTTCGTAGCCTAGTAATTCTATGTTTGGAGTCTTAATGCATTTGCGAGTTCGAATCTATAGGGTCACTTGTAAATAGTTCAATTTAGTGGTCGTACCCTAATTGATGATCTTAAGAATATTCGGGTTAATTTGGTCGTACCATTAGCCTAGGGATTTGAGTTTGTATAATTGTTTGCATGTTTAATTCTTGCTATTTTATGTATTAGGATATGGGAGGGGATCAAATCCTTGGACTAGGTTTAAATTTTATTTGTCCTCTTATCTAATTTTGTTATTTTTGTTCTTTAATTTATTTAATTTTGAATTCTAGTAGTTATTAGATTCAATCCAATCCACCCCCCTTCGGTTACTTTAGAAACACGATTGATTCAATTAAAATTCAATTACTTCCTTGGGTTCGACCTGTACTCATTCTACTATATTTTAGGAGATTTGTTTGGAAATTTTATAAGTATTATTTTTGAATGCCGGCGACAGCACACCAAATTTTGGCGCCGTTGCCGGGGATCGAACCCGGGTCACCCACGTGATAGGTGGGAATACTCACCACTATACTACAACGACTTATCAAACTACCCACACCTAAACCTTTGCTTGTCCTCAAGCAAAACAAGACCAAGACAAGGCATAGAAAAAAAATTATAATCATGTGCAAATGATTGTAAAACAATGACACTTCCAAGAGAAACTAAATAGAATACACCAAATACAAATGAGTGATAGAATGCCTCACAAAATTTGCAATTTATGTAGAATACAAGAATTCAAGAATTCATGGCCTCACAATGGTTTCGCTCAATAACGCTCAAGTATATGTAATGGGTAGCAAAACACTCAAAATTAAACAAGACAAGACATTACCATAGCCTTGCTCCCAAATCAAATCTCCACCAAGTTCAATGCGCATTGTGCAAATATCAAAAGGACTTTTAAATGGTTGTAATGGGGCTTAGAATAAGGTGGGATAAAAAGGATTAGAAAGGCAAAATTTACCACTTTGCAAATCATGTAATACGAAACGTACATCAAAGCGATACTTCTTGCCATTCTTAATTTTTTTTCACATCCACTCCTTCATTTTTCTTTTGATAAAATCTGATTTTCATCAACACATCCCCTACCAACACCTGTTTTTTCTCAAAATCTCGAAAAGCAGGGCAACACTGAAGGATTCAGTGTCTTTACAGAAAAATTATGCTATAATTTTCAGCTTCGTTTCTTTTTTTTCAGCTCTAATTTCTTTTCTTTTATTTTTTCAACCATTTTTTTTAATCTTCCATTCTTCCTTTTCTTTTCCTTTTTTTTCTTTCCTTTCTCTATTCTTTTTTGCTTTCTCCATTTTTTTTTCTTTCTCCATTTTTTTCTTCTTTTTCTCAACCATCATCTCCCCTTCATCATAAATCCAATCACAATAAATATTTTTCAATGAATTCCACAATATGCAAAATAATAGAAGGTTCAAATGGAAGAGTTTAAGAAAGAAATGGAACATGGTTAAATTGATATGCTCATTCATCAAAGAAAATGCTAGGCTCAACTTGGCTCTCCTAAAAGTTTAGCATGATTGGATAGATAAAAAAAAAGCCAAAATATGGTTACCTAAATACCTTTATTATTTAATTACACATGCTCAAATGTAAGATCTCAAAATGCATTCAAGGAGCAAGTTCTAGAATGTACATATCAAGTTCAATTTGCACTCAATCAAGAAAAATAATAGAGCTTGTATAGATGATAGCTCTTCAAGGCTCAAAGCTCACAATAATAGGGTAATTTTGCCATGAATTCTCAAACAAAAAATTTTTCACATTTATCACAAAAACAACAAGACAAATTTAACAACTCACGAGTATAGGTACATCAAATTCAACTCTCTTGTCATGCCAAAAATTTCACATATTAAAGGCACAATCTCATCATAAATCCAACACCAACTTGTGCACAAGTGTAAGAATATATTCAAATGAATTATTATATGCACATGCCATTAACAAACAAAACATTGTAACTTCAAATACCACGCAATACACCAAACTTACCCACACCTAATCGTTTGATTGCCCTCAAGAAAACAAAACACAATAAAATTTAAGGAAAAGTTAAGTGTAAGAGTGGAAAGAAGTCACCGGGTTAAGCTCAATTTGATTGACCATATGTTGGGTTATTTTCTCTTCTCCAAAAACATCACCAACACCATCATCGTTTCACTCTATAGCCTATAATTAGGCACACACCAAAAGAACAAGATTATTTATTAAGAAAATAAAATTAAAAATAAAAATAAGAACCTATGTTGGGTTGCCTCCCAACCAGCGCCTTTTCTTAACGTCGCTGGCTCGACGTTCACTTCCCTTTCACGTAATAGGAGTAAATATTCAAACCAATATAATGATCTTATTGGTTTACGAGAAGTGTTCTCTCCCTTCAAAATTGTATAGTTCTTGGTCAGCCTTAACATGTCAAGCTCCGCAGAAAATTATTTGATCGCCTCAAGAAACGGATCTTTAATCACTTCAATGCAAAACACTTCAAATGTCTCATTTACTTGAGGATCAGCAACCTCTTCCAACCTGTATGGAGATGAAAAAATATCAGAATGAATAGAAACAGATTCGGATGATTTTACCTGATTTTCATTTTCAGCAGAATTGACACTGAAGGCTTCAGTGTCAGTTTCTGTAGTCTGAATTTTCTGCAAAAATTCTGCAGAATTTTCAGTCACTCAACCTCCTCAATTTCGGCCTCCATCTCAAAATTCTCGTCTTGGGTGGTCTCCTCATGATATTCCCCTTGGTTTACACTTTGTTGTGCCACCAAACGTTCAACCTCTAACTTTAATTGGCTACATTGGCGCTCCAAACTCCAAAGACTCAATTGGGTTCCTTGTTGAAATATTAAATTACTAATTTCCATCCGTTTCAACAAGGACTCTAATGAAGCCTTCGAACTTTGTTCATCATCATAATACCTATCATCCTCATAATTGTTTTCACTATTACTGAAGGATTGTGGTCTTTGCTCATAATAGCCATGACTTTGATTTTCATAATGTTGATTGTATAGGTATTCTAAATGTTGGGAAGCACGAGGGCTATGCCACCCTTGATTGTAAGTGTGGTTGGCATATGGATCACTCCAATGCCGCTGCAAATTTTCTCTATAATATCCATTTCTCCATTCCACTTCTAATCTTTCAACCAAAATTGGACAATTATGAGTGGAATGGAGAGTGGTTGCACACATTCGACATGGCTGAACATTAGGACCATAATAACCATGATATCGATCTATTAGAACTACCCTGCAAGGGGGAGAAAGTGATTAAACTCAAAATTTCAAAACAGAGCAGAACTGACACTGAAGGGTTTAGTGTCAGTGCACTGCTGGACAGAATTCGAAAAAAATAAAAAAAAAACACAAAAAATTCAATAAAATTTCGGGATTACTCCCCGGCAACGGCGCCATTAATTTCCACCAATTTCATCACATAACTTTTTTAAAAGCATTGATTCAGTCTTATGGTTCAATCCTATGAAATTAGATAAATTGGATATTTTTAAGTAAAAATATTATTTTGATGGGAATATAAAAATTATGGGATAATTTTGGAGAAATTAAGTTTCTTTGAACTAATTTAAATAAAGTAAATTAGTATGAGACAATTTTAATTTTAAACTCCTCTGATCAAGCTACATGAACTCAACAAAGTCAACAAATAATTAACTACTTTATAAAAATAGTAGCATCAATATGGCATCCTCTCATGGAATGATGTCCATCCCTTTGGTTGGATGCCCTTATTATTATCTTCCATAATCCTGATTTTCACACATTTCTACGTAATCTGCATATTCAAATAGAAAATGCGTATAAGAATAAAGTGATATATCCAAAAATAACAAGTATTTTAACGATTCAGTTACTACAAAATGTCTCTTGGGGGAAACATACTATACATATATACATGTTTCGAGTGTCAATAAAACTAGTTACTTACTTCATTGGTGGTAAAATGAAAATGATAACTAATCCGAATGTAAACATATTTATATATATGTTGGAAAGCTGTGTAGCAAAAAAATGGTATTGATGAGTGAGGCAAGAAATGGATGGTGGAAGGATGCTTATATAGGAGATAAATTAAAGAGGTTGTGAGTATGTGTTTAATTTGATGAAAAGACACATGATTTAATTTAATACTCAACTCTAAAAGTCGCATAATTAATTATAGACACTTACCTTGACATCTATAAGTAATCACATTTATATAATTCACATTTGATAACACACTTGAAATGCTTATCACAAACACAAGTATTTGATGTTTAGTTAAGTGAAGTAAAGTTGTCCTAATTACAGTAATATTCATAAGTCATATACTCTTAAAGTGGGTTCAAATTATATTTTGATGTCATTTTTTTATGGGTTGTTTTCATAAGTAATATTCATTTTTATCACAAGATATGGGTTGTTTTTATTTTGGGGATGATTGTCATTGAATCGCAAGCACCAGTATAGGGTAATTTTATCTTAAAAAAATATAAAGAATTTAACTCTGACTCAAATTAGTTTTTATAATTTTAATCAAATTTTTATGACAAAATCCAAATATATACCAAATAATTTTAAGATTAAATTTGACTCATTTTCGTGTAATATTGATTGACCAAAAAAATATTGATGGAAGATTTTTTTGGATATGTAAAGAAAAAAAGCTACGCAAAGTATGATTGTTTGTTATAACAATATTAGTCTACATATATAGTGCATGATTTTAATAGAATTTTTTAAAATTAGTTTGAAATAAATTAATGAAAATTAATATATAGCGTTAATAAATATACTACGTTAGAGTAGAGATTTAAATTTAAAAGTTTTAAAATATTGCTACAACAGAAATAAATTTTCAACACTGAAATATAAATTTATTGCAATGTACAGTTGTCCACCATTCAGTCTTATCAAACGTATCGTATTAGTATAAACGGAGTATTAATTATTTTGTGTGGATTTTATGTAAAAGAAAATATAAATATTATGATGCGTAAACATTATAGTGGGACGGAGGTGCAATGAATTATTTTATAAATAATTTATAATATATAAATGAAAAGTTATATAACATTTTAAATGAAAAGTGATAATATTAAAAAAGTGGAATTACGAAAGCGTAAAATAATCTTGTAAAGAAAATGTAAACCTTATGATGAAACGCCTAAAATGCAAATGTGTAAACATTATAGTGGGACGGATGTACAATGAATTATTTTATAAAAAATTTATATTATAAATGAAAAGTTATAGTAACATTTTAAATAAAAGTGATAACATTAAAAAAAATTGGTAAATAATTAGTATAAAATAATTAATTAGTGTAAAATAGTCTCAACTTCTTGTCCTTACCCTTTATTAATAAGAAAAAGACTATTTATTGAGCTTAAGAATGAAAAGAAAGTTAATATGATATCCTATGAATCCGTGAGACCACCCCTCACCTTTTATGAATATGAAAAGACTCTATCACATTCGAAAAGTAAAAGAGAGTTGATAACGCATATGAATATTATTATTTATTAAATAATAAATGTGTTTCTTTATAACTTTTTAATATTCAATTTTCATTAAAAATTTATCAATTTTTTTTTTACAAACTATATAAATATTTATTCATTAGTATTTATATTTTTATTTATTAATGTATAAGTTCTCAATGTACGAATTTGGGTGCACAAAAAAATTTCCCAAAAATAAATTAATAAAGTAGTACATATTTTTTTTAAACGCAAATATTCCCGAGAGAAAAGTATTAATAATATATCCCCATAATATGGGCTTCCTTAATATTTACCGAGCTTTATACTCAATTATTCTGTAAAGCCCTACAATTCAATTATAATAAGCCCAATATTTAGCCCAAAATAAATCTGAAGCCATTTCCTATTTTGTTCTAACAAAAAAGAAATCCATCAACGTAAATTTGAGTAATAGAATGAAGTAGGCACTACTAAGGATTTTGTTATCAGAAAATTTAGTATCAAGAAAACAATTGATGCTGAAACTAGTAAATTGTATCAAATTTACTCGGTCCGATAGTTGTTTCATGAAACTAATGCAATTATCATCGGAAAATATTTTAATGATACTGTTTTATTTGTAGTATCAATTCTTTGTGGATACAAATTTATTTTAGCATCAATACCATATTATTATTAATGTAGGTGTAGTATATTTTCTTCTTTGGTAGCAATCATTTTTTATGCTATTATTAGTATGAATAATTTTTTAATGCCAATGATTTTGTGTCAAAAGTTAACCGATACTTTTGTTAAAATCATTTTCTTCATACGCTAACAATACACTTCATACAAGTATACATACTATTATAACTTTTTTCTTTAAATCAAATTAATATTGATGAATTATTTGTATCACTAACAAATTGATGCAATTGAATTATTGCTCTACTACTATCAAAGGTTATGGATACTAAAAGCTTAATAAATTTTTACAACTCTAGTAGCAGAAGTTTTCGTTGCTGTTGAATTATTATTATTATTATTCTATTAATTAATATCAAAAGTTAATAGATACTATCATTAATCATTTAATATATATAGATAATTAAACAACTCAAATTAATGCGTTCCAAAATCAGGGCTAGCCGGAATAACCTAAATCACGACAAACCTTCTTCTTCCGGCGAATTAATCAGGGCAAAGCGTATCTTAACTGAGATAATCCGGTGAATTGCGATTCTCTCTTTCTCTCTCTATTAGCAATCGCCGTAGATAAATAAATAAATTAATTAGTCAATTTGGATTCGCCTGACCGAATAATTAACTAATTGCAGGTGGTCACATAACTCCGTCGGTGTTTTTCGGCTTTTCCTTGCGAGGAAGTTGTCGCCGACGCTGGCCGTGTTCTACATGGTGATGCAGTGCTTGGGCGCCATTTGTGGAGCTGGCGTGTTGAAGGGGTTAGGGAAGAGTCTGTATGAGGGTAACGGCGGTGGCGCCAATGTGGTGGCACCTGGATACACCAAGGGCGACGACCTCGGCGCCGAGATCGTCGGCACCTTTATTCTGGCTTACACCGTCTTCTCCGCCACCGACGCCAAGCGCAGTGCTAGATACTCTCATGTCCCTGCAAGTATCTGTGTCTAAATCGGAATTGGTTATGCTGCCTAGAAATTGTTACCTTGTGAATTAATCTATGGTATTCGTTGAATTTAAATTGATGAACTTATGAGGCAATGTTATAACAGTTTAGTATGCTATCATAACATGTACTCTACTTCATGCATTAATAATTAGTATGCTATATGCTACCAGTTTACAGTTTGTGCATTTCATGAGTGTTAAATAAGTCATGGTTAGCATACTAATGCGTAGATTCTTAGCATTTTATTATGGTATTCAAATTATTTTGAATGATGAAACTATTCCAGATTTGATTTCCATCATCATCTTATTCTTATTCTCAACAATTGAACAGATTAGCAGGACTTTTGGAACTTAACCTTAAGAATTAGCTGGCATATATACATTTGCTTGTTTATATGATTATTTTTATTTGTGTCTCATACAGCCTCATGTCGATTTTGAAGTTAAGCTGCTCGGCGCTGATGCTATGTCCATTCCTGTGGTGTTCAGAATTGTTCTTGCCTTTAAATTTTCAGCAATTTTTTTCTATATAGTTTACTGTTCAGAATATGTATTTGTGGCCAAAAAGACTCAAAGTTCAGACAATGGATCTTGCAAAGTAAGTTACTAAAAGGATTTTTAATATCGATGATTTTTACATAAATGGTCGTCAAACTTCAGTCATTTGCCTTAGAACCATGCTAAAATTTATATGATTTGTAATGTGCAGGCACACATCAGCAATTGCAGTAGGAAACTATGGGATTCCAGTTGTTGTAGCTGGGCCTCACTTTGGAAATCCCAGTGGAATGGCTCCTAGTTCAAAGTAAGAAATTTGAATTAATTTTTTGCATGCCGTCTCTCTTTGGAGCTATATTATTTTCTGAGAACTCATCTGGACTACAGAATTTATTTTGTATAGTCCTGCTTTTGCATATAGTTGGAAAATTGACAAATATCCTCTAAAAAACATTGGTTTTGATTTCTATTACTGGTCACAAAGGTTTACAATTTCAACCAGGATGTGGGATGGATGAAGTGATTGAAGCAAATACTTGGTGGAAAGCACCGAGCGACATAATCTTCATGTATGAGTTTTCTTCCTCTGTTTTTCTACCCTGTTGCTAATTACATATATTAACTGATTTTTGCTTCACTATGTAGGCAATATACGTCCTTCATCCAACCTTTGTATTAAAATTTGCAATTGGAATTGAAAACTCATCACACTTGATCACTTATTCTTTCTCCTTTTTTTTTTCATCTCTATCTTATGGTTAGCTTGATCACTTTATCAAATCAAAGCAGCACTTCAAGCTATTCGTCATATAGATAACCTTCCTGCATTCCTAATGCCTGAAGAAATAGAGAGACCATTTAATGATATCCTTGAGTGGCTTGTTTTACGTTTTGGATTTCAGGTATGCTCTCTATTTAGTATTAATGTAATGTTTTAGAACAATAGTCACAGTGCCTTATAAAGGATTTTGATTTTATTTTGTTTTCATATAATCTTTTGTCACTATGGCTACTTAGACTGCTGCCATTCCAACTATGACAAGGCTGGACATTTAAAGTGGGGCATTTAATTTGCAGTTGAGGATCCGACCTCTTTTTATTTATAATATTTCTGATGTATTTCATTCGTATGAGTTTATGCAGTATATTTGTCATTTGTTTGACGTTTATGTCGTGTTTACAGTCTCTTTTTTTACATTATAGAAAGATTAATATCCTTATTGAATTCAAAGATTAATTTTCTTGGGTTGAAACATGTGACGTAGCAGGTATTAATATCCCTTTGAGCATTCTGGTCTAAGGTAATTGTGAAGTAGACGGTATAAAATTTCAATGCTGTTTTAGGGGACAAAATCTAGCAATTTAAAAGTTAAAGAGTAAATGATATGTGCTGGTTTCAAATGTTGATATGCTTTATTGATTCCTTCCAAATAGAGTTTGACAAGAGATGGACACTAACTTCAAATGATAGTATGTGGTTCCTGGTCTTGAATTAATTCTAATCTTGCACATTCTTCGTCTACTGATTAGTCAACATTATGTTTTCTTATTTTCAGGTAACTGGAGCGTTACTTGAGTTTAAAACAGGTTAAAACAGAACACATTCGTCAACAAGCCTGCTGAGATTTACATTACCCATCATACTTGAACATGATGATTGCTTATTTGCTTAGTCTCGTAACTAAAGTATATCTTTTCTTTCCATACATTGGAACTTCTATTTATCTGTCTATTCTATTTACACATATTGCTTGGTAGGCTTGTCATAATGCTCAAAATAATGTGTCCTCACTTCTAATATGATACCATCATGATCCTCCTGCTGGTGTTTCAGTAAGTATGTTTCACTATTATTTCATTTGATTTACTCGTTATATTACTCACTGATTGTGTATTTATTACTCCATTAAGATGTATGAGGGTTGTACATACACAAATTTACTCTTGCTGGTTTCATAAATTCATTTACAAGGGGAACAGGGGTTTCTGTAATTGCCTCATTGTGCTGATAACTTATAATGTTGATGGTTTGCTTAAGTTACTTTTTCCTGTTACATGTTTATTATGTGTTGTGATGTAGGAAATATATGTGAAATTTTTGGGAAGAAATAATTTGAATCTATAATAAATTTGGATTTGGTGTAACTATGATCAGAAAATGAAATTCATATGGTTTGGGGGCTATTGGGTGCAAGCTGGATTGTGCAGGACCTTCTGAAAGGTGCTTATGCACTTGGAAACCAGCCTCATATATTGCACACGTGAAATGCATTATATGTCTTTCTCTTATGATGATTTCACTTAGACTTAATATTGCATGTTCCCGGGACTTTAAAAAGAGATGGTTTATCCCTTTATCTTGCACACCCTTTCTCTCTTTGCAGAAATAGTGAACTCCAGAAGCTTGGGTTGAAATGGAGAAAGCTTTGCCCTCCCACCTCCATTGCCATGTTATCAAAGAGGGTATTTAATGAGTGGTATGAGTAGAATTGTAGCATTTCATGTGTTGGTATTTAATAAGGGGTTAAATGAATGCTTAAAATTATGCAAAAAAAAATTAGTAGATTCTTGATGTTTTGTGTATGTGGAGTAAAATTGTTTCTAAATATATGGATAGTGAGACTAGGTTTTTTAATATGTGATTATCTACTATTGAATACTATCAAGGTAATTTAGCAAAATTATAATAAGTAATGGTGGCTGATAGATATGGAGGAGGAGAATGTAAACCGGCTCACATACGAATTGTGATCTCTTTGATTGAAATTAGTGCTTACATGTTCGGATAATTACATGTTCTTACGAATCCTCATCTCTTTGATTGAAATTAGTGCTTACATGTTTGGAATAATTAAAGGCTCTTTGCTATTATTGCTTTATTACTTTTTTTTCCCTTTCTATTGATAGGTAAATATTGTAGAAAAAGGGCAAAAGTAGTCGAGGAGTTGCAGCAGGAGCCTTATTTTGTCGGACTAAATGATACTCTAAATACTTTATGTATTACACTCTTGTAATTTTACTTTGTATTTGTTGGTGAATAACTCTACAATCCATTTATAGAAAGGTTCTTTATTAATCAAATTAGCGGTTTTAAAATTTTTATAATTTTTATTGATTGCTTGTGGTTTATATATATAAACGAATCATCATATTTATTAGAATAGAATATATCTATTGGTATCAATAGTGTTGATACTAAACTTTATGGTATAAAATTTTGATACTAAAAACAAAGAATTAGTATCCTGTGCTTTTGATACGCATATTTGATACTATTGGGGCTTCGGATACTAAAACCTTTTCTGTTTGGTATCAAATCATTTTGGATAACATAGCATATGTCTTTACTATCAAATAAAAATTAATTGATACTATGTCTTTAGCAAGTATTAGAACAGTAGCAAAGCTAATTATGGATACTAAAAGCTGTTTGTATCAATTATTTAGCTTTTAGTATCAATAATCTGCGGATACTAAAGAACATTTTTTTAGTAGTGAGGATATGTACATATGGGTGGAACGATCTGCTATCCCTCCTTTTTTTTAAAACCCGTCTTTTGTATACCCAAAATGTAACAGAAAAACCGAACTCCTTGATAGGTAGTAAACAACTATGTTATAAAACAACATGAAGGATACTAAAGATAAGAATGAGGCAATCGATTGACAACCTACAAAGAAGATCTATTCCTTCATGTCAAATTTCACAAGCTCTTGTCAAGGTCTACTATCCTACGATCGATTGCAATCGGCCGATCAAGGTCTATCACTCAAGAGTTAGAGATGAGGCCCATCCTAACTGACCTACGGGCTAGGTCTACCATTCGATAGCTAAAAATAAAGCTCATTCTGACTGATCAACCGACTTATCGATTAAAGATCATCATTCAAGAGCTAGAGAAGAGGTCATCTGACCGATCGACCAGCCAATCCGAGTATAAAGATCAAGGTTCAAATTAATTATAGTAAAAGGAACGTCACAATTAAGTCACATCAATTTATAATAATATATTTGTATTTTATTCAATACATTTTAATATTAGTCTTATAAATATGTTTGATGGGATCACTATTATTAATATTAGTAATTTAATATATTAATAATTTATTGATTTAATATAATTAAGAAAATTAATCGATCTCTCGAGCAGACATGTTATCTGGCGAGCTATCTCTAGTTTTGGGTAAATATCAAAATTAGTCATGTAAGTATGATGGATTCCAACTTTAGGCATTTTTTCCTGTAATTCTTAATTTTGGTCATTTTTTGTCCAATTTTAATCCTTTTGGTCATTTTTTCAAAATTTGGTCTTTTTTTCCACTTTTGGTCCAAAATTTATACATTTTCGGACAAATTTTGAATATTTTTTAACATAAAAGACTAAATTTGGACAAGAAAAATAACTAAATTTTAGAAAAGATAACTAAATTTGAACAAAAAGAACTAAAAGTGGATAAAAAATACCAAAATTGAGAATTGCAAATGAAAAATGATTAAAGTTGAAATGGATCATACTAACAGGATCAATTCTGATTTTTTTCTCCTTAAGTTTTATAGGGATTAATCGGTTAAGGTGGAATGATTTGGTTTTAATCGGTTAAGGTGGAATGATTTGGTTTTAATTTTAAACTATTACCATTTAAACAAACCTTATAGGTAGCTTGTTAGGGAGGAATGCCAAAGCCATAAATTAATTAGTGATGTATAATGGATTGAATATGATAATTATCATTTAGATAGGAAAAGTGATTACACCAACTTGAATTCCCTATTCCACTTTCTATATTTCATTGGAATATCGCATTGTGTCTTTTTTCCAGACAAGGGAAACGAGATTTCTTGTGTCATATCATACAATCTCTTCATTTTATTTATATCTTCTTATTTAATATTGACATGGAAATTAATAAAAGTGACTTTTTAATTTACTTTTAAAGGATAATTTGATATTATTAGGTTGTCCTTGATATTTCTTTGGTAAAACTGCGATATATAGCTCTTTCACTAATTTTTTTGAGCTTCTGAATTCCCTATCTAGTAGAGAGTTAATTGTTGTTGAAGAGTGTTATTGAGCTATAAAGTAAATAAAGGAAGAAAAATTGGTAAAGAGAAAAAATTGTAGTGCTCAAAATTGGTACCTTAATGTAAATGAGGGGTAGTGTCTGAAATTGATACCCTATAATAAAAGGATAAAGTTGATAAATTAAATAGTGGAATGAAAAAGGAAGCAACAAAAAGAGATGTAACAAATGAAGAAGAGGAAAGAAAGTATGAAGATCTATGGAATTGACAAGCTTTGAAGTTGGAGATACATAGAAAGTGTATTTTAATGAAGAAAATCGCCAACATTAATTCCATATTGGTGATTGAGTCACTCTTCTCATATTGTTACTACTTAGTCCAAATAATCTATCATTACATCCAAATAGAAAGTCCTTTTTAATTCCGTTATTGAGATATATATATTTGCTGAGTTTATGGTTAAGCATATACATGAATTGAATTTGAGTGCATACAAATAACACTTAAGGTGTATATTATTACACCTTGAGTGCGAGAGATCAGAAAATATATACCACCTTTTGAGGATAGGTGAAGTGAGCATTTGGATGAGTAAGTGGTCTTCTTAACTTGTATGTTGTGAATTGAGTGCTTCATTGTTAGTGAAGTGTATGAATCGAGTTTAGAACGACTGCAATTGTCTGCGAGGTTGGTTTTTTCATCGTCCTTCGTTGTTTAGTGTGAAAATCTGCATATTTTAGGGTCCGATTTAGCAATATTTTCTGGAATTTATGTTCGTATTTTAGCATAAATGGTTAATTTTCATATATTTAAGATATTGGTGCATTTGAGGTATTATTTCGTGTTTTAGGTGAAAAATGGATTAAAAGTGCAAAGTTGGAATGAAGAGTAAAATCGTGAAAGAATGCTGAAAAAATCATGTCCAATTTGCATAAATTTTCTATATTTGTTTAGAAATCCAAACTGATCATGTGATATATGATTGGAAAGTTATAGAAGAGAAGGTCATTTTGGCTTAAAACACCTCAATTGGAGGTCAGATGAGGGATTTAAGATCAAAACGGTAAAGACGCACAAGTTGTGTCAACCAGCATGACTTGTGCCACTTTTGCACGACTCGTGTCCTTCAAATATTGGAGATTTTGTATTTTTTTATATTGATAGAAATCTGAGGAAGAGAGGATCGCGTGAGCGTAAAAATCAGCTCAATCGGAGACTGGATGAAGACGTTATGAGAAAAATCGTGAGGTCGCACAATCTGCCAACGAGTGGCACAACCCGACGGTCCAATTTTTGGCCCGTTTGTGTTTTTGACGTGAAAAAGACCTATTTTGAGGTTGAATTTGAAATTTTCCAGCCCTCAACTATAGAAGGAGCCATTGGGGTGTTCCAAACATAACTTTCCACAACTCTCCACCGTACCCTTTGGGCTACACAATCTTACAAATATTCACCTTCCACTATCCATCTCTACCCTTCACCCGCCTTTCACCTATTACACTCAATCACGGTGTTTGCTACTCGAGAAGGAGAACGAAGGAGGATCATCAAGACAGAAAGAGAAGACGGAGAATTATTCCAGACAAGGGTTTTTCTTCTTTCTTTAATTTCTTATTGTTGATTTATAAACTCATGGGTAAGTTTCATTTCATAGACATGGTTGTTGCTTGTAACACCATGAGCTAGTACTTTTCTGGATAGTTTTAGGTTTTGAAGGTTGAAATGGATTGAATTGATGACCTAGACTAGGTTATGGATTTCTGCATTATATTTATTCATTTATAAATGCTTTGATTTGAGACTTATATTTTGTCTTATATGGTCTGTCCTCATTCATGATATGTCATTATCTTATGCATATTTATGCTTGTTACTTGTGTCATAAAGGGATTAATTTTGTCAACCTGTTTATGGGTAAAGGGGACTTAACCATACAACCTTTATTCATTGAAATAATTATTATTGGACACTTAATATATCTATTAATTATCATTTTAGAGGATTTGGTTTCTTAGATTGTTAGGAGGGAATCAAGGTTTAATTCTTCTGCATCTGAGGGTTTGAACCAGATTTATATGTTAAGTTTACTTCACGATTTAACATAATTAAGTGATTGCTTTCATAAAATCTGCAGGAATTCTAACTGATTGTCTAGTGATTTGATTTGACAAATTTAATTAGATTTCCTAGTGCTATCTACCTTCTCTCTTGAACACTTCATCCTTATTCTTATTTGTTATTTTATTATTTCAAGTACTTATTTTCTGCTTTCTTAGGTTTAATTAAATTCACTTATAAACCCATATTTGTCTTAGGTTAGAGTTGTCATAAATAGATTAAATAGTAAGTCTAGAATTATCCTTTGGGATCGATAATAGGCTTGGTCACACGCTTATCTGCAATTGATTTCCTACACTTGGGGACGCGCAAAAAGGTGAACAAGCAAATGGCGTTGTTGCCAGGGATAATTCCCTAGGCTTTACTATTTAATTCTTTTGTGATTTATTTTAATTTAGGACGTTAAATTTTTAATTGCTTTTGTTTTTATTTTTATTTTATTTAAATCCAAACTATTCTGATTAGCTACGTGAGAACAGGTGTATGATCACTAGGTCCAATGGACTCCCTATTGAACCACTCAACCTAGAACTTGAAGCACTTGTCAGACTGAATAGAAATAAGAGAAAGAAGCCAGCCACACCCATTCCTAGTCCTGAGTCGGATATTTACTATTCGTCTAAAGAAGAGGCCGTTGATTTAACTGAAGAGGCTGAAAAAGTAGGGATGGCTGAAGATGATCAAAGGGCCCCGACCCCTATGCGGGACCTGTATAAGCTGAAGCATACCATGAACGCTGGATTGAATAGACCCGCAATCACTGTGGAGAATTTTGAGTTGTCGTTTGGACTGATCCAAATGGTACAGGCACAACAGTTTAGTGGTAATCCTTTGGAGAATCCTAGTGAGCATCTGCAGTTATTTGCTGAGTATGCGATGATGCATAAGCATAGGAATGTTCCAGAGGATACTATCAGAATGTGGCTTTTCCCATTCTCACTAATGGGAAAAGCCAAAGAGTGGTACAAAAACCTTCCTGCAGGATGTTGCACTACATGGGAGCAGTTAGCAGATAAATTTCTGAATAAGTACTTTCATCCCTCCAAGAGCTTCTTGGTGAAGAAAAAGATTACACATTTTAAACAAGGAGGCTTGGAGAGTTTCTATGAGGCGTGGAAAAGATTCAAGGAGCTACTACGTTGTGGTCCATCACATGGATTTACAAAAGACACCTACTTAGGCTTCTTCTGTCAAGGTCTAAAAGGTGATTCAAGAGTATTGGTGAACGCGACAGCAGGAGGATCAGTCTTCAAAAAGTCAGCAGATGAAGCAGAAGAGATCTTTGAGGAGATTGTTAGATATGATTGGCCAACGGAGAGAACAAAAGGAGGAGCCACTTTTGATAAAGTGGCTAAAGTAGAAGTTCAGGTCAACAGTAGTGAGATGTCAGAATTAAAGAGTCAACTCAGTGAGCTGCATAAGAAGTCTCGAACTAGAAAATAGAGGAGAGGAAGGTATGATGGTTGAAGATGAAGATCAGATGGAGGAAGCGAATTATGCCATGTGGTCAGAATTTTTAAGGGAACTATAGAAATAGACAGAATTTCAAACCTAGTAATCAGCAATGGGGAAGGAATGACCAAGAAAATTCCAACTTCAACAATCAGAGAATGAATGAGAATCTGCCCTATGAAAACCCGAGTAATGCAGTAGCACCTCTTCCCGGTGTAGATCCATACCATAAACCTGTTGAAGAAAGAGCATCCATGGATGATGAGATAAAACTGTGGATGAAGCATTAAGGGAATCAGATAAACTTGATGGTCAAGCTGATGGACAACTAATAAAGAGCAAGCTGAAATCAGACAGAATGAGAATGAGAAAAAACATAAAGAAACTGATATTGCTATTGGAAAGTTGCAATCTGCAGTTGGAAGATTAGAGCAACAAGGAAAGTTCCCATCTCAAATGGTGACGAATCCAAAAAAACAAGTTATGGCTGTCACCCTGAGGAGTGGAACGTCCTATTTGATAGTCGAAAATACAAGCGACACGACTCATGCGTCTGACCTGCACGACTCATACCAAGGCAAACAGACTGCTGATGGTGGCTTGAACATGGGCAGCACGACCGAGAATGATGGCCGGCACAACTCGTGCCCTTCTTCAACGGAAAATTTTGAATTTTGTCTCGATCCTCGCGCTGCTGAATTCGTCCGAAATAATTTCCAGGTTCCTGAAACTTATGAAAATTCAAAAGAACCTAAAGTTAAATTGAAAAAATGGCAGATAGCTAAGGCAGCAAGAAAAAGAAGTAGAATTTGAGAGGGATATTTGGGGGATTCCAAAGACAAAACATCCTATTCCATTTCCAGGGCAATTTTTTAAGAAAGGATTAGATGAAAAATTCAAGAAGTTTTTGGAGATGTTCAAGAAAATCCAGATTAATATTCCTTTCGCATAAGCCTTAGAGGAGATGCCCAACTATACAAGGTTCTTGAACGATATCATGTCTAAGAAGAGGAGTTTGACTGGAGATGAATCAGTGAATAAGATAGAGAGCTGCAGTTCTGTGATACAAAAAAACACTGCCTACGAATTTGAAAGATCCGGGAAGCTTCTCCATACCCTGTGAAATTAGAAAAGGACAAGCTAAGAGAGCCTTATGTGATTTTGGGGCTAGTATTAATCTGATGCCTTATTCCTTATTCATTAAACTTGGTTTAGGGAAGCTGAAGCCGACATCAAAAGCATTGCAACTTGCTGATAGATCCTGACCTACCCAAGGGGGTAGTTGAAGATGTCTTAGTAAAAGTGGGAAAGTTTATATTTCCAGTGGACTTCATAGTACTAGACATGGAAGAAGAAAAAGATGACAAAGTTTCCCTGATTTTGGGAAGGCCATTCCTTGCGACTGCAGGAGCAAACATTGATGTGAAGAAGGGGGAACTGAAGTTCCAAGTTAATGATGAAGAATTCATCTTTTCACTTGAAAGAGTTATGAAGTGGCCTACTGATATGCAAGAGTGCAGAAGCATCAAAGAAGTAGAGGGAGTCGTGGAGGAGAGCTTGCCATTGATCCTGTGTAAGGATCCAGTGGAAAAGCGCCAAAGCAAACTACTAGCTCTTATTTCTACTGATTTTGATGATAGGTATGAGGAGCTTTCTAATGGATACATTGAATACTTACATAAATCTAATTGCAGGAATTTAGCAAGAAAGCTTAAGTCGACTACTGCAAGCCTCACAGTTACAAGTGCAAGAGAAACCACACCTTTAAAGGTGGCAAATGATGTAGTAGTTAAGGTTGAGAATTAGGATGCAGACAAAGGAAGAGGAGATGATGTCTACTTGAAGCCTTCTATCTTACCACCAGAAACCCACAAATCTGAAAGTCCTTTCTCTCTTTCTTTATTTTGTGATCATTTTTATCCTGACCTCTTTGATCTTGGTTGTGATATGAATGATTCTAAAATTGAGTTGAAGATTGACAGGAATTAGATGAAAAAGCTTGAGAAAGGAGATTATAATGATCATATGGTATCTAAGAAAAGTAAGGTGGTAAGTGTGGATGATAAGAGGGGGAGAAAGTATTGGAAGGTAAAGATGAAAGAAGACCGCCCTCTATTTTAGTAGTCTACATATTGTGCATTCCGTCGTGACTCTCCGACGTTAAACATGAGCATCTGTTAGGGGCTTACCCTCCTGTTTGATTGCTTTTATGTTTTGTTTGGTGTAGAAAATTTTATTAAGTGCCTCTACATCTATGGTATTCACTTTTTACAAACTTAGTTTGAACTAAGTTTGGGCGGGTAGACGTGCATCCCAATGTCTTGAGGCACCGAGGTAAGATTTCTTCACATGTGTGAGATGCTTGGAGTTCGATTTTTTAAAAAATTTTGAAATTTATTTCGATCTTTCGAATTTTTTGCGATTTTCCAAGTGTCTTGTTTATTTTCCTAGATTTGGAGTGATTTAATTTTTGGTTGATTTTTTTAGTTTCTCCTATGATTTTATTGATGAAAAGTATTTGAGTGGTGATGAAAGAGAAGTGAGTTCTATCTAGGCCTACGCCTGACCTAGTTGAACAACTCAAGGAGCTTGCAAGAGTGGAGGAGATTGAAATCAGGTGCCTTCGTTTCCTTATTTTAATTTTTTATGTGATAAATAATGTGGATTCTTGAATAGTTAAGGTGTTATAGTTTGAATTTCTGGTTGCGAGCAAAGTTTGATTTATTTGTTAGATTTCTGCCAGAATTGAAATTCATATTCTCTTGAAATTGATGAAGGGATTGTACTTAAATTATATTGTGATATGAAGTTCTATGTGTACTTGTGAGACATTGTTTACCATGAAGAGTGCTATGTTACTTATAAAACCCATGTGAGATTTTGAGCCTTTAGATCATGTGTATAATCACATGATATTTCTTTCTGGTGAGTATCATTCTTGTGCGTGTATTCTATAACTTGCCTTTAGTCTTGCTTGAGACTACATGTTATGTTAGATAATAAGAGATAATTTAAGGTCATCCTTGATTATTATGAGTCACTTAGCCAAATAATTTCCTACCATTTGATTGTTTATCCATAGTTAGCCCCATCGAGCCTTAAAACCTCATTCTTTGGCAACCTACGCGAAGTAACCACTTTGAGTATCTTAATGATTTTTTTAGCCTTGATTGTCCGTCATGAAGTGAACTAATGGCTTTTCAAAGTGAGTTGATGGAGCTTGATAACAGATTGGAAAGAAATGAAATTGGTGTTGAAAGAGTGATTGAGCTTGAAAATGCATCTAAAGAAAATCATGGAGTAGTGCTTAAATCTAGTACTCTATTGAAACAAACACCCTAGGGTAGTGCCCGAAACTGGTACCCTATAGAGGATGCGTGAGGTAGTACCCAAAACTGGTACCTCAAGAGAAGAAAGAAAAAAATGAAAAAATGTGTATATGTTGCGCATGGAAGAGAAAAGTTGAGGAGTTGAGGAGGATGATGTGCTTGAATTGAAGTGATGAAGAAGAATGAAAGATCATGATTGGTCGCTACTTGATTGATTCGAGTTTTGAGTCACTTGTCCATATATGTCCTACCTTAATCAAAGAGCCAATATTACATCCTATTAAAAGTCCTTTTTAATCCCATTATCAAATCATACTTTAAGTGGTGGAAAGTTTGAGACGTTTGGAAAGCTTATGGTTATACATGCACTTGTGAATACGAGCGTAAACACCATACCCATAAGTACACATCTTTTACACTTGAGTGCGAGTGATATACTTTCCATGAGAACAAGTTAATAGAGCATTTTAATTGGTAGTAATTCTCTTAACTTGTATGCTATGAATGAATTATTGCATGTAATGAGAGTTACATGACTGGAGTTAATGGGAATTGCATGTTGAATGGCCTAGTAGTCATATCCTTTGTTTTCCATTTGATTTACACACTATCTTTCTTCTTTGTTCAATTTTTTTGTTCGGGGACGAACAACACTTATGTTCGGGGTAAAGACTACCCATCCTGGAGAGTTTATCAGTGTTGCTTACTTGAGAAGGAGGACAAGAAGGTTCAGAACCACGGAATAAAGAACAGAGAATCACGCCACATCTAGGGTTTTTCTTATTCTCTCCACTCAGATGCAGAAGAATAATTAATCTATTTATTCTTATTCAACTCGGTCAGGCATAGGCCCCAGATAGAACTCACTTCTCTTTCATCACCACTCATACACTTTTTATCAGTAAAATCATAGGAGAAACTCAAAAATTCAAACAAAAATTAAATCACTCCAAATCTAGTTGGTGCATAGCGATCTATGGGGACCAGCACCCATGAAGTCCCTTGGTGGTTCGGAGTATTACATGACCTTCACAGATGACTCCATTCGAAAGATATGGGTTTATTTTCTGAAAAATAAAACTAATGGATTTGATACTTTATGAAGTGGAAAGCCCTTGTAGAGAATGAAACGAGGCTGAAAGTAAAGTGTCTTCTTTCTGACAATGGAGGAGAATATGAACTCCGTGAGTTCAAGAAATATTGTGCTGAGAATGGGATTCACATGGAGAAGACTGTGAGAGGAACTCCCCAGCAGAATGAGGTGACAAAATGAATGAACAGAACTTTGAATGAGCGATCTAGATGTATGAGGTTAAAGAATGGACTACCTTAAATGTTTTGGGCAGATGCAGTAAACACAGCAGCATACCTAATTCACAGAGGTCCATCAATTCCATTGAAAAAAAGATTACCCGAGGAAGAATGGACGAAAAAAGAGGAAAATCTATCTTACTTGCGTGTCTTTGGTTGTGTTGCATATGCTCATATTAGTTCTAATGATAGAAGCAAGTTATATGTCAAATCTGTTAAGTGTACTTTCATTGGTTATGGTGGTGATGAGTTCAGTTATAGACTCTGGGATAAGAACAACCAAAAGATTATTCGTAGTAGAGGTGTGGTTTTTAATGAACAGGTTATGTACAAGAACAGATTGGAGGCATCAAATTCTGACAAGACTAATACCCAAGAAGTCGAGTTAGATATCTCAAACTCAAGTGGGAGTAAGGAGAGTCAGAATGAGGAAGAAGTTCTTATTGAAGAACCAAGGACACCACCACCATTGGAGGATCCGTTGAAGAGATGTTAAGGTGTTATAGTTTGAGTTTCTGGTTGTGTGCATAGTTTGATTTATTTGTTAGATTTCTGCCAGAATTGAAATTCATATGCTCTTGAAATTGATGAAGGGATTATACTTAAGTTATATTGTGATATGAAGTTCTATGTGTACTTGTGAGACATTGTTTACCATGAAGAGTGCTATGTTACTTGTAAAACCCATGTGAGATTTTGAGCCTTTAGATCATGTGTATAATCACATGATATTTCTTTCTGGTGAGTATCATTCTTGTGCGTGTATTCTAGGACTTGCCTTTTATCTTGTTTGAGACCACATGTTATGTTAGATGATTCAAGGCAATCCTTGATTATAATGAGTCACATAGCCAAATAATTCCCTACCATATGATTGTTTATTCATAGTTAGCCCCGTTGAGCCTTAAAACCTCATTCTTTGGCAACCTACGCGAAATAACCACTTTGAGTATCTTAATGATTTTTTTAACCTTGATTGTCCGTCATGAAGGAGAACTAATGGCTTTTCAAAGTGAGTTGATGGAGCTTGATAACAGATTGGAAAGGAATGAAATTGGTGTTGAAAGAGTGATTGAGTTTGAAAATGCATCTAAAGAAAATCATGGAGTAGTGTTTAAATCTAGTACTCTATTTAAACAAACACCTTAGGGAAGTGCCCAAAATTGGTACCCTATGGAGGATGCGTGAGGTAGTGCCCAAAACTGGTACCTCAAGAGAAGAAAGAAAAAAAGGAAAAAATGTGTATATGTTGCGCATGGAAGAGAAAAATTGAGGAGTTGAGGAGGATGATGTACTTGAATTGAAGTGATGAAGAAGAATGAAAGATCATGATTGGTCGCTACTTGATTGATTCGAGTTTTGAGTTACTTGTTCATATATGTCCTACCTTAACCAAAGAGTCAACATTACATCCTATTAAAAGTCCTTTTTGATCCCATTATCGAATCATACTTTTAAGTGGTGGAGAGTTTGAACATTTAGCAAGCTTATGGTTACGCATGCACTTGAATTGAATAAGAGCGTAAACACCTGATGAGCATTTTCTCAACACACAAATTAATCCTCAAGTATAAGGATATCAATTGTAGTTTTGATGGGCAACCAAGTGATTATCGAACCCAAGGGACGGATTATTATTAATTTAATTAAGATCTAATTTATTATGACTATTAAGGCAATATGGTTGTAAATATTGAGTAACTAAGCAACCAATAATTAAAATTAAAATTAAAATAATAAGCAGTAGAGATAATACGACTGTGATCAAGTGAGAAATTAGGTAGTTCTTCGGATCATCCAGTTTTACTTATTAATTTCCTTTCCATGTGTTGATGTCCGACTCTGCCTTGTGGTTTATGGACGCATCACTAAACCATGCAAGTTCACTCTATAGACACAAGCAAACAAGCGTATGACACGTGTGAATATCCTCAGAGCAAGAGATATAATTCACCCCCCTTTCTAGGTACTATCATTATCAATTATTTCCCGTGCACTAAGTACTCTAACCCTATATGATATCCCTTTATAGGTACTATGAAGTTATACTCTTTATCCTACTTATTAACCCGAATAGTATTCAATTAATAAGTATTTATATAATATAGTTCTAATAAGACTTCGGAATTCCTTCACTTAGAATTATAACATGTAATCCTGCTCAGTAGTGAACGCACTCAATCAGTGACCAAGATATGTATTCAGACTCTACATAACAGTTAATGATGCACAAAACGACTGTGAGTATGAATTTAAAAAGCATAGTCTTATATAAAATAAACCACAAGTAGTGTTGTACGGAGTTTACACATGAAAAATAAATCAACTCATAAAACCTTCATAACCCTAGAACTACCAAAGCGGTTCTAGCCCATGATTGATCTAGGAACAATCATGGTGGTTGGTAGGATCTTACCCATAGTCTTGAAAATTACAAGATAAATTAAGTAGCGAAGTAAACCCTAGATGCGGGCGCCGTCGTAACTCTATACATCTTGAATCTTTACTTGGTTCTCACTTGGTTCGACAGACGAACCTCTCTACACAGCTCCGTAGGTTTGAGTTAGGGTTTTGATGTGGTGTAGGATGAATGTAGAATCTAACTCTCTTTTTTATGTGCTCTACATCCCTTTTTATACTTGTAAAGGGATCCTCACGGACCTTTGATGGGCTTTTACTTGAGGCACACATCAAATTTGGTAAAAGAAACCCAGAATTACCAAAAATAGCACCAGCGAAATTCCATTCTACCAGACCTCCATTGGTCGAGCAAAGTGTCCTGGTCGATTGCTGGTCGAGCAAACTCTCCGTAAGTTTTTGCACATTTTGTTCGACCAAACTTCATCCGTTCGACCAAGACGATTATGGTCGAACGGCTTCTCTTGTTCGAGCAATGCTTCTGTAAGTTTTTGTGCATTCTGCTCGACTTGGCTCCCTTGTTCGACCAAACTGATGATGGTCGAACAAGCCTCCGAAGTCGAACAACCTTCAAAAAATGCCTCGAAAATTATGTCTTCCAATTCCGAGCCCTTAAGACCTATTTTCCTGTATAAATATGCTCGAAACACCTCAGTAGCCTCTGATTAGTGGATTTTCTATAAACAACCCGATTTATCTTGATAATAGACTAAATCATACTCAACTTCCACACAAATCTGAGCCTAAAACACGTGAATTTACACTCTCATCAAATCCCCAAACTTACATGTTGCTCATCCCGAGGCAACGAATTCAAAACAAAGGAAAGAGAGTGTCATTCACAAGATCCTTATAACAAGCACAACATATTCTAACACATGCTATTATATCAAATCAAACATGAAATCCATCGTACCCTTCATTCATGCAAAAACATCAATTAACCACAATATTTCTATGAGTGCTAAGTCATCTAGCTCACGGGTAAGTGTTTGCTATCTCTCTCAAGTATAAAAGATGTACAATGCACAGGTTAGTATATACACTCAAATTCTGTTCATATACTCGCGTAACCATAAGCTTGATAAGGGTCTCAAAAATCCATCTATAATCGTTTCAATACTAGGATCACAAAGGACTTGTCTTATGGGTTGTAATGTTGGCTCTTTGGTAAAGGTAGGAGAATTTCAGTAAAAATGACTAATTCACTAGTAGAGAATTACCTTGGAGTTTTGTTTTTCATCAAACAGCTTTATTTCCTTGCTCCATCATCATTCTCATGATCCTTGCATTTCATCGGCTCCTTCCTTTCTTTGGAATCAACATCTTCTCTCTTCAAAGCACAAGGGTACTAATTTTGGGCACTACCCTTCTAAGCAGTTGGGGTACCAGTTTCAGGCACTACCCCTAAACAAGATTTAATCACCATCTTTTGAAATCTTCAATTGGCAAAGTTTTCTTTCCCTCTTTGATTTCATCACTTAGCACATCATTCACCTTAACTCTCTACTAGTAAATAAGGTATTTTAAGCTAAATTAAGGGAATAAAGGCTTCGATCACAGGCTTGCCAAAGAAAAAGCTTTTAACGGCTCAACAGGACTTCCAATGATAATCATATAACAAGGTAAGAAAATTTTAGCTAAGTGACTCAATTATCAATAATGGCCTAAGATCATTTCCTAGTATTTATCAATCATAAATTTCAAACAACACTCCAAATCAAGTTCTAGAATACGAGTATACAAACGACTCTCAAAAATAAACTATCATGCTTATAACATGACCAATAGGCTCAAATCCTCACATGGGTAATAGAATCCTAAGCACTCTTCAAAGCATGCCATTAACATCAATCTTTTCATGAACTTCAAGTAAAAATAGAACATGCTCATCATTAACAAACCAACATGCATCAAAACAAGTGTACATGCATAACACGAATAATCATCAACACAAAACAATTCACATCAATGTATCCATCCTCCAACAATCAAACACCAAGTATCATCATCAAATATCAAATACAAACCACCCACGCATGAATCTCAAAAACAACACCCTAACCATATCACCATCAAATCTCAACCTGTAAAGTGAAAAAGAGAAGAGGGATGAGATGAAACAGACATGAGAAAAACCTGGCGCCACTACTCCTCCGGAGCATTATCATCATCACTCTCATCCATGAGCCATAAGTCAAAATCCCTATGTAGCTCATACACCTTCTTATCAATCTCTCGACTGCTAGCCTACACTTCTCCAATTCTCCTATCCATAGCATCATACCTCAGGTTGAGCGCAGCATAGTTCGCGTTCACTAAGGCAAGCTGGCAATTCGTCTCTTGCTGATTCGCATTGAGAGTAGCCAAGTGCTCATTCATTAATTAGAATTGCTCCCGATAGAACTGATCCTGAGCTCGCCAATAATCCTGCTGCTGCTGTGGCGGTAGCTCGAAAAACTCATGCTCATGTGGTTGTGGTGGCTGCATCGGAGGCAAGTCCATCTCCAGATATACGAACGCTGGTGGTGGCAGCTGATCTCCCTCTTCGAAGTCGGCTGGATCTCCTACCATAATCATGTCCTCATCTATGAGGACTCCCTGTAAGTGCATATCGGTAAAAAGTCTCCAATCACCTTCTTCCAAACAAGTCTTCGAGATCGCCCTATGCTCCTAATCCATCAACAAGTTACTGTTGATCTGAATTATAGTAAGATCAATTATAGACAGTAGAAATCGGAATGAAACAGGGTTCTTGCCACGGATGAACATCCAAGCATCATCCATCCGCTGAATCAACCCCATCCTCATACATGCCTATAGGATCAAGTCTGGGTCCCCTCGAATTGGTCGATGCCTACTCAAATCAACCCTATAATACTCGGCTATCAGAGTAATAAGCCCTCCGATGTTCATACGCTGAAATCCGTGGGTAGTAAACTTTTGAAGCTGCTGGAAAAAGTAAGCTGCTACATTGAAGTAGCCTCCATTAAGCATACATCATAGCACGTATAGCTCACCCCTCGGAATACAACTCCCTTCAGATCGAGCAAACAGAGTGTTACTCAGAATCCAGTCGATATAAGCAATCACAAGATTGCGGATGAAAGCAACCTTGGAAGCATTCGAATTATATCTTTCTTGCCTTCCCGAGATAGACCTCCAAAACTCATCAGGTTTGAAATTATCGTGCTCCACATCAGTCATATTCTCACAACCGATCAACTCATTAAACTCTAGGGCATGCATCAACTGCTCTTGCCCACCAATCTCCATCCAAATAGCATATGGAAGATAGTGATCTTCACGCTTAATACTCAACGAACATAGAACCTCAGCAGTTATATGGAAATACATCTCTCTCTTCATCTCCATAAATCTAGTTATCCCTACTAGATTGAACATCCAACGAATATCGTTGATAATGTTCATTGCAACCATAGCTTTATCATCTTGATAGCTAGTCCTCGTGATCTTGCTCGCAACAGCTGCCCAAAACTCCTTTTTCTCCTCCCAATTAGCGATCCTAATGCCATAATCTGAATGTTTCTTCTTATCTAATTTAAGCTTTTTGGCACCACCACCCTTCCTAGGAGACTTGGTCTCCTTCCTCATTGAAGATGAAACAATCTCTTTTCCTACAAAAGTTATACTTCAATACATAACAAAAAGAGATAAAGCAAGTATACCAATCCTAAGACTAACATGAATCCTACTCAAGACTTCAAACTCATGTTCTAAACCACTCTCAACGTCAAGTGTTTATCTAATTATCATAGCAACTATAATTCAACACTCTCAATCAAGAATAATTAGAATCCTAGTCTTAAAAATACTTCACATGAACATGCTCTTCCATACTTCAACAAAAACTAAAAGCATGCTCATCTTCCTCATTCAATCACACACCATCAATACTTCAATCAATGAGCCCATATATACAATACGAAAATAATCTCAAGCCTATATGATATGCAACATCAATTTCACCAAATTTCAACAATCCAACGTAAATTGAATCATACCAATTCAAGAGAAATTCCAACAAGAACACCAAAAATTCAACAATTCAATCCACAAAATACATGCTTCAATCAACTTACCCAACATTCCTAAGCATAATCTCATCAATTCACAGGTATAGAAGTTCAAAAACATTATTGGCCATGGTGTGCGTGCAATGGACGGTGGTGAATTTCCAAAAATTTGAGTAGAATAGCCCCAATTTGGACTTGAATTCTCCAAATTTTGGATGTGGAAGTGGGTGGAAGAGTGGATTAAAGTGTGGGGAAGAGTTTTGGGAGAGGAACTTACAATTGCAATTGGTGCTCGAGAAAGGGTGACGGGATTTGCTCAAACAAAAGGGGAAACTAACCTTTAAATCCGATTTTTGAATCCAGTTTGACTCGAACAACTTGGTCGAACAAGGGTTAATAGGCTTATTTTGCGTATTTCTATTTAATCCTCAAGTATAAGGATGTCAATTGTAGCAGCAGGCACCCAAGTTAAATTGCCGATCCCACTGAGACAGTTATTTATCTATTTTACTATGAATTACTAACTAATCAGAATTAAGTAACCAATATCCAGAGTTTTGGTGTAATTAACTAAATTACGAAATATTGAATAACTGAATAATTAAAGTCAATAAAAATAAATCAAGTTCTAACCAAGAGATTAACGACAGTTCTAAGGTATCAAGTATAGACCAATTAATTCGGGTTTCTAGACTTCCAATTGCTCAGTCATGCAGTTTCAATAAAAATACACCACAGACCCTGTTAACCCACCGAATATGATTCAATTCTAAGCTAACAGTATACTCTGGTTTAAATCCTAAGGTGCACAAATATTACCAAGCCTTATTCCTAGATACTAATCAAATCAAGTAACAATACCTTCGGATGGTAAGCTCGACTAACAAGATATTTTCTGGAATTACTACAAGGTTCTATTCACTTCCTACTTGAATGTCTAATTGCATTGTTCCACTAAATAATTCAAGTATTTGATTTACCAGTTCATGGAATTAAAGTGTTTATAGCGGAACTACTTCAATCCCTAACAGATAGACAATACCAATCATGAACGCACACAAGCTAACATAATAATCCAAACATTATAGCGGATGTCATGAATATATTATGAAGACGTTATGAATCAGAAAAGCAAGTCTTGATAAAATAAGTAAAATCAAAATATCCACTGCATAAAATCCCAATCTTTGGTCTAGGTTCCCAAATCAATCCAATCTAACCATCAAACCCTAGAACTGTTTATAAAATTAGCCCACAAGGTTACAATCAACACTCATGGCTATGCAATTCATATAAAAAATCAAGATAAAAGGAAGGGAAAGATTAGAAACACGAAACCCTAGCGTAAGCGTAAGTCTACGTCCCTTCTCCGTCTCTTCGATCGTTCGATTCCCCTCAATTAGCACTTGAAACACACTTGGAGATGGATGGAGGATGAAATCAGATGTAAATCTTATATGGAAGTGTTGGGTGAGTGAATTGATGATGGATTATGGATGGATTCTCTCCAATTTGTGTATCAATCTCACCTAATCTCTCTTGGACTATTGCAGGGCTGTTTTTGCATCGATTTTTGCTAAAAAAACACGATCTGGAAGTATAAATACGCTGCAAAATCGAACAGGCCTCGATTGGGCTCGGAATTGGGCCACTTGGCGCCAAGCTCGAGCCGAGCTGGGTCTGGACAATGCCGAGCGGTAGCCGAGCTGTATATGGGTGAAAAGTTGATGTTGGGAGGGTGCCGTAAGACCCCACCTAGGCCAAAATTAGCTTCATCTCGCCCCGAGCTGCTTCCCAAGCGGTCCGCCGAGCTGCAGACTGCACTGCCCGACTTCACCGTTTCGAGTATAACTTCCTCATACGGGCTCCGATTTGAGTAATTCATATGCTCACGCGATCCTCTCTTCTTTGGCTTTCTATTAATATAAATAACTCTTAGAAACTCCAACATTTGAATATTTAACAAGTCATGAAAAGTGGCACAGCCGTTCTATTCGGCACAGATCATAACTTTCTCGTTTGGAATCTGATTGAGGTGTTCTTTATACCAAACCGACCCTATCTTCTGTGGCTTTCCAACCATATATCACACTTTCAATTCAAATCTCCACAAGAATACAGAAAAATTACACAAGTTGGACGTGCGTTTCAGCATCATTGTACAAATTGCACCTTTTCTCCAACTTTGCAGTTTTGATCATTTTTCCACGTAAAACTCAACAAAACACCTTAGTAGTATCTTAATTTTGCTAGATATGAAAAATACACAATCTTACACAAAAGTATGGCCATATTCTAACAAAAATGGTGTAATGTGAGATCTATAATGCGTGAAATTCCACTCTCAACAAACCCCCAAACTTACCTGTTGCTCGTCCCGAGGCAACGACATAGAAAATCAATAGAGTAATTGAGAGAAAATTTCACAACTTAACACATCCAAGACAATATAGCAATTTGAAAATCATATTTTAAATACTAAGACAACCATCAATCTAAAAACATGCAATTTAAATCAACTACTTCACTTTTTCAGAATGCTCATCCACTCATTCTCACAGGTAGTATTTACGCTCATCACTCAAGTGTGAGATATACACTTTAGGGTAAGGTGTTTACACTCAAAATCAATTCAAATACACGCGTATCCATAAGCTTGGCAATCATCTCAACTCTTGAGTAGAGGAATAATATCGACAATATGATCAGTAAGGTCTTGCACTAGGCTGTAATGTTGGCTCTTCGGTAAAGATAGGAAATATATGGATAAAGTGACTCAATCACTAGTAGAGAATCAAAGAAGACTTACAGCTTTTCAATAAACAGCTTCACTTACTTCTTTCTTCTTCAATGCTCTTCAATTCCTCTTGCAACTCGATTCCTCCTTCACTTTTGAACACAACTTCCTTACTTGAATTTTTTCCTTTTTCTTCCTTTCTTTTTTTTTTTCTTCTCTTTTTTTTCAACTAAAGGTACCAGTTTCAGGCACTACCCTTTCATGGGGTACCAGTTTCGGGCACTACCCCTTTATGTAATAATTTAACCACTCTCTCTTCAACAATTTTTATCACTTCCAACTTCTCCTTATATTCTTCTTCTCAATACACCAACTCGACTCCTTCAACTCTCTACTAAGTAGGAATTTTTAAAAGCTAACAAAAGAATCAATTGGCTAATCACGTAGGCTTCCAACAAATAAGATTTTTAGGCTCAAAAGGGTTGACTATGGATAATTTCAATAGGTAGGATAATAACTTGGCTAGTGACTAATAAATAACAAAGATGGCCTAAGATCATTTTCTATTGTCTAATCAAACACGTAGCATCAAGCAAGATGTAAAGCCAAGTTCTAGAATACATGTGTATGAACGACACTCACAAGAATAAACTAAATCATGCAACTTGTCATGATTTCAAAAGGCTCAAAATCTCACATGGTTGTACGAATGAACGAGCACTCCTAATAAAGCTACAAAGCTAACCTTCCTTGCACATAATCAAATTTCAAGCATCTCAATATCTAAGTACAACATTAAATTATTTCTCAGATACAATCACATATATAATCAAGTGCTAAGAAAAATTAGAAAATCATCATAGAGAACCATAAATCGACTACACTAACACTAAGACCAACAAACGACGAACAAAACTAAACATGAAACCTGGAAAATCGCAAAAAAATCGAACCCTCAACATCATTGAATAAATCCAAAATACTAAGAATCCGCAAAAAATCGACCCTCCAAACAACAAACCAACGCAAAAATTCTATTTCGACACTGCAAGACAAGGTATGTACGTAACCTCCCTCCAAATTTAGAACAAACGAAGTGAGAAACTAAGTTTGAAAAGAAGTATATACCGCAGTCAAGCAATACCTAATAAAACTCCCACATTACACAAACATATAAAAGCAATTAAAACAGAAGGGACAGCCCCCAACAGGCGCTCATGTTTAACATCGGAGAGTCACAACGGAATAACTCTTTTTGATTAATCGATTGAAGGACGGTCTTCTCGCATTCTTCCCTTCAAATACTTCCATCCTCTCTTATTTTCTACACCAACCATCTCACCCTTCTTTGTCACCGAAACAGGACTCTTTGAATTCTTTTCCATGACGGTCTTGATTCCTTCTTGTCAATCCTCCACTCAATTGTAGGCTCAACCTGTGTAGCAAAACAAGGATCAAACAAGTTAGAATTTTCAACACAAATATAAGAATAAAAATCAGGAGGTAAGTTCGGAGGCTTCAAATATGGATCATCAATCTTTCCTGCAACCAAAAGATTATCAAACATTACATTAGAGTTAGTAGTAGGAAAAGTAAGAGATACGTTTGTTCATGCAGTCTCCTCTACCACTTCAATGCTTTGACTCTCATGTTTCTCTTCCTTTGCAACATGCTTCATCTCCTCTTCAACATTGGACTTCTTATTCTGATTCACCATGTCAGCAGTGGTCTTCCTTCTCTGTTCATCCCTGGCATCACTCAATGCAAGTAAATTCTCAAGATAATCAACACATGCATCATTAGATAAAGCCTCAAACTATGCATCAGACAAGGCGAAGTTCTCCTCAAACTCTGTGTCGACTACTTCCACAGAATTGCATTGCTGCTGATCTGTAGGCCACTGTATCTCTTTATTCAATGAAAAGACAATTTCCTTATCATCGGCCCTCAAACTCAACTCTCCTTTGAACACATCAATCTAAGCTCTTCCAGTAGCAAGGAATGGACGCCCTAAGATCAGAGGCGTGCCATCCTTGTCATCCTCCATATGTAGAACAAGAAAGTCCACAGGAAACGTCAAGTTCGACACCTTCACTAGCACATCTTCAATAACTCCTTCGGGGTATGTCAACGATCGATCTGCTAATTGTAGGGCAACAGATGTATGTTTCAACTCTCCCAAACCAAGCTTCTTGAATACTGAAAAGGACATTAAATTGATGTTGGCTCCTAGATCAGACAGTGCTCTTCTAGATGGTTCTTTTCCAATTTCACAAGGAATGATGAAGCTCCCTGGATCCTTCAATTTTTCTAGAAGCTTCTTCTGCATAATGTAGCTGCAGTTCTCCATCAAATTTATTGTCTCCACACTGTTAAGCTTCCTCTTTCTGGAGATAAGTTCCTTTATGAACCTTGTGTAATGTGGCATCTCTTCCAATGCTTCCGAAAAAGGAATAATGACTTGGACATCCCTCATAACATCAGCGAACTTCTAAAACTTCTCATCAAGGCTCTTCGACAAGAATCTCTGAGGAAAATGAATTGGTACCTTTGTTATCGGAAGTCCCAAACTATCTCTCTCGAATACCACTTCCGCTTCTCTCAGTTTCTTAGCTCTCTGTCACTTTTTATCAGTAATTGCCTGATCAGATTAACTCTGTACAGAATTTAGACGCGTAGGGAAACCTGGAGGGCAACTCGCCGGCTTAGTCGGCTCGAGCAGTGGACAAACCTAGCCGAGTGGGGCATGGTTCGAACTGGAGGACCCTTCCGAACTAGCCGGGACCCCACTCGACAGTGACTCGGCACCGATAGGACCTGGCTCGGCCCGAGCTGGTGGCCGAGCGGCATTCGATTGCTTCTGTTTTGCCCCTGTTTCGTCCTACTTCTATTCTGTATCATTCTGCATCAGTTATGTGACGTCCTGTATTAGTTTCGTACATTTACGCTGCTTCCCAGATCTGAAAGTGATCGCGTGGCACTCCTTCGGGTTGATTTCTGTATCTGAAGGAAACTTTTCCTTCTGAATCTGCTGCTGCTGTTGATTTACCATAGTGGAGATCTGGCCCACAGAATATGTGAGACTCTGCAACTGCTTATTGACTTCTTCATGCTGCTTTGTCATATTCGAATCCATGAGAACAATATAGTTATTGATCTTATTGATGTCAGCATCATTTTTCCTCATGTATCTATCTAACACCTCATCAATACCGGCCTTCCCTTCTTTGGTCTTGGCACCATGATCAAAATTAGGAGAATATGGAACTACATTATTCCGATTTGAATATGCAAAGTTCTCATGCCTCTGATTCTGCCAATTGCCTCCTTGATTACTAGGACCTCCCCCTTGGTTATTCCTTTGGATTGAATTACCTTGAGGGTACCTATTTCCTTGCCAATTATGAGGAGCTCTCGAACCTTGAAGACTTTGTCCCATAGCCCAATTAGCATCCTCGACCTCTTGAAGGTTCATCACCACATCATCACCTACAGGCCCTTGATTGCCACCCCTAGTATTACTTGATATCAGAGTAACCAGGAGTTTGTTCATCTGTTCCAATTGAGCGACAACCTTATCATTCTTATCAGTTTCAGAAAATTTTTCCTCAACCTTCGCCACTTTACCAAGTATGTAAGTACCTCGGATCCTTTCAGATGGCAATCTCTAGAGTTCATAGATATATCATCAAACAATTTTTCCACAACATTGGATGTTTTTCCAAAGATTGTTCCTCCAGCAGAAGCATCAACCAACACTCTCGATTCGTTGTCAAGGCCATTATAGAAGACACTGATGAGTTGAGATTTTTTAAATCCATGCTGTGGGCATCTCCTCAACGCATCAGTAAACTTTCCCAAGCCTCTCCAAACGACTCATCTCTCATCTGCTTAAATTGATTGATCTCTTGTTTCAATGCAAGAACCTTACCCGATGGCATAAATCGATCCACAAATAACTGCTGCAACTCAGTCCAATTTGAGCAACTGTCTCCCTTCAACTTATCATACCACTCCCTTGCCTTATCAACTAATAAAAACTGAAAAAGCCTCATCTTCCATCTATCATTAGTAGCAACAGCAGCCTTCACTTTATCTATGTAGCTGTTAAAACGCTTAAGGTGGCCGTATGGCTCATCAAAAATGCCTCCGGCGAAGGGGTTTTTCTCCACCATATTAATCAGGGTTGGCCATATATCGTTCACTTCATCAGCTTGAACGGCTCCAACTACGCCTAATCCTCCTAGATTGGTGGACTTGAATGTCTCTCGGATGATGATGTCATCCTCATCAGTTCTATCTCTCATACTTGTTGTTTCTAATTTTGATTCGGATTCTGATTCCAATTCAGCCTTTTCTGGGTTAACCTGATTTTCTATCTGCTATTTTTCCTCCTCTACGACTGCTTTAGGATCCGGTGTCTCCGTTTTCTTCTTCAGAGGTGGTACCTTAGCAGCTTTAGGAGGTGCTTTGAGATTCTTTCATGTTCCTATTCTTTTCCTTGCAGAAGCTTCTATCTCCGGATCAAATTCAAGATCTTTTAATTCTATGTTCGATCTAGTAAGCGTGCAACTTTCAAGAAAAATTCAAGGTAAAGACAATTAAATCTCAAAAGAAATATTCTAATTAAATTAGTAATAAAAAAATAAACAATTAAAACTGTCCCCCGGCACAACGGCGCCATAAACTTGATAGGCTTATTTTGCGTATTTCAATTTAATCCTCAAGTATAAGGATGTCAATTGTAGCAGCAGGTACCCAAGTTAAATTGTCGATACCACTGAGACAGTTAATTATCTATATTACTATGAATTACTAACTAATCATAATTAAGTAACCAATATCCAGAGTTTTGGTGTAATTAACTAAATTACGAAATATTGAATAACTGAATAATTAAAGGCAATAAAAATAAATCAAGTTCTAACCAAGAGATTAACGACAGTTCTAAGGTATCAAGTATAGACCAATTAATTAGGGTTTCTAGGCTTCTAATTGCTCATTCATGCAGTTTCAATGAAAATACACCACATGACCCCGTTAACCCAACGAATATGATTTGATTCTAAGCTAACAATATACTCTGGTTTAAATCCTAAGGTGCGCAAATATTACCAAGTCTTATTCCTAGATACTAATCAAAGCAAGAAACAATACCTCCGGAAGGTAAGCTCGACTAACAAGATATTTTCTGGAATTACTATAAGGTTCTATTCACTTCCTACTTGAATGTCTAATTGCATTGTTCCACTAAACAATTCAAGTATTTGATTTATCAGTTCATGGTATTAAAGTATTTATAGCGAAACTACTTCAATCCCTAATAGATAGACAATGCCAATCATGAACGCACACAAGCTAACACAATAATCCAAGCATTATAGCAGATGTCATGAATATATTATGAAGACGTTACGAATCAGAAAAGCAAGTCTTGATAAAATAAGTAAAATCAAAATATCCACTGCATAAAATCCCAATCTTTGGTCTAGGTTCCCAAATCAATCCAATCTAACCATCAAACCCTATAACTGTTTATAAAATTAGCCCACAAGTTTAGAATCAACACTCATGGCTATGCAATTCATATAAAAAATCAAGATGAAAGGAAGGAAAAGATTAGAAACAGAAACCCTAGCATAAGCGTAAGTCTGCGTCCCTTCTCCGTCTCTCCGATCGTCCGATTTCCCTCAATTAGCACTTGAAACACACTTGGAGATGGATGGAGAATGAAATCAGATGTAAATCTGATATGGAAGTGTTGGGTGAGTGAATTGATGATGGATTATGGATAGGTTCTCTCCAATTTGTGTATCGATCTCCCCTAAAAAAACACGATCTGGAAGTATAAATATGCTGCAAAATCAAACAGGCCTCGACTGGGCCCGGAATTGGGCCGCTCTGCGCCAAGCTCGAGCTGAGTTGGGTCTAGACAATGTCGAGCGATAGCTGAGCTGTAAATTGTCTGTAGCTCGCCCCGAGCGGTCCGCCGAGCTGTAGATTGCACTGCGTGACTTCACCGTTTCGAGCATAACTTCCTCATACGGGCTCCGATTTGAGTAATTCTTGTGCTCACGCGATCTTCTCTTCTTTTCTTTTTATTAATATAAAGAACTCTTAGAAAATCCAACATTTGTATATTTAACAAGTCATGAGAAGTGGCACAGCCGTTCTGTTCGGCACAGCTTGCGCGACGTCACCACTTTGATCATAACTTTCTTGTTTGGAATCCGATTGAGGTGTTCTTTACGCCAAAACGACCCTATCTTCTATGACTTTCCAACCATATATCACACTTTCAATTCAGATCTCGACAAAAATGCAGAAAAATTATACAAATTGGACGTGCGTTTCAGCATCATTGCACAAATTGTACCTTTTCTCGAACTTTGCACTTTTGATCATTTTTCCACCTAAAACTCAACAAAACGCCTTAGTAGCATCTTAATTACGCAAGATATGAAAAATACACAATCTTACACAAAATTATGGCCATATTTTAACAAAAATAGTGTAATGTAAGACCTATAATGCGTGAAATTCCACTCTGAACAAGGGTTTTTGGTCGAACAACTCAAATCTGCACTAAAACGTGACCTTGTTCGACCTCCGTTCGACCAAGATATCTTGGTCGAACAACAGCTTGAGGTCGAACAACATATGAAATCGACCCCCTGTTCTCCCCTGCTTCGTTCGACCACCGTTCGACTTGAAGAATATGGTCGAACAAAGTGTGCTGGTCGAACAACCTCACTGTAAGTTTTTGGACATTTCGTTCGACCAGCGTTCGACTTGACAAGCCTGGTCGAACAAAGTGCGCTGGTTGAACGGAGCTACTGTAAGTTTTTGAATATTTTGTTCAACCATCGTTCGACCACTCAGCTTAGTCGAACGATGGAGTCTTGGTCGAACAACTTACCGAACTTTTGAAACTTCATACTTTTCTCGTATTTCCCTGCAACACTCAAACTATAGGACAACATCAAGTATCAAGATAGCCACACTTAAGCTAGAGAACCACTTTTAGACTAGATTGACCATGTATACTCCGCAAACGACACACGAAACACACAACAGCACTAAACATTAGGCAAATTGCGAAAAAATTGACACATTAAAATCGATTAAAGTTTCAATGTGCTGCAAAAAATCAAGTCCCCTAACAAATGTTACAAAGAAAAGACTATATCCTTAGTGCTTCGACGAGGTAACTACATCACACCCCCCCCAAAACTTAGTAGAAACTATAGTCGAAACTAAGTTTGCAAAGAGATGTAATTGCTGAATAGTAAGCACGTCAAATATAAAAATTTCTTACTCACACTAATGAAATAAAGTAATAAAATATGAGGGAAAGCCCCCAACCAGCGCTCTTGTTTAACGTCGGAGAGTCACAATGGTACATATTTAGTGTAAGGTATCTTCAAAGACGACGCAAGTATCATCTGGCGACTTGTAATGCTTCAATCGATGCCCATTCGCCGCTATGATGTCTCCATCCTTGTCAATGAGTTCAAAAATCCCCCCTCCACAGGCTCTATGGATAATGAACGGTCCCGTCCACTTCGATTTTAATTTTTCTGCGAAAAGCTTCAAACGAGAGTTAAAAAGTAATACCTCATTACCTTGCTGGAACTCTTTGTAGGAGATCTTTGAATCATGCCATTTATTCATTCTTTCCTTGTAGATCTCCGAGTTCTGGAAAGCTCGATTTCTGAACTCATCCAATTGATTGATGTGAGTCATTCTCAACTCCTTTTGATCCTTAAGAGACAAGTTCAAGCTTTTCAATGCCCAAAAAACTCTATGCTGAATTTCTACAGGTAAGTGGCACGGCTTCCTATAGACTATTTGATACGGTGACATGTCAAGCACCGTCTTGTAAGAAGTTCGAAACCCCCACAACACATCATCGAGCTTCATAGCTCAATCCTTTCGATTAGTTCCAACTACCTTCTCAAGAATTTGCTTCACTTGTCGGTTGGAGACCTCCGCTTGCCCATTCACATGAGGGTGATAGGGTGTAGTAACCCTATGCTTAACAACATAGTCCTTGAGAACTTTTTCAAGCAGCTTATTGACGAAGTATGATCCTCCATCACTCACTAGTGCTCTAGGAACTCCATAGCGGGCAAAGATAAGTTTCTTCAAGAAGGACAAAACAGTCCGTGAATCATTCACACGAGTGGGAATGGCTACCACCCACTTAGAAACATAATCCACTACTAAAAGAATATAGAGAAATCCATTAGATGGGGGAAAAGGTCCCATAAAATTGATCCCCCATACATTGAAGATATCAACAACAATGCTCGGCTGAAGTGGCATCTCATCTTTTCTACTTATGTTCCTCATCCTTTGACATCTATCGCATGTCGCCACATAGGACTCACAGTCTTTAAACAAAGTAGGCCAATAAAGAGCAGATTGAAGTACCTTAGCTGCCATCTTTTAAGCTCCGAAGTGCCCCCCGTTAGGATGTGCATGGCAAATTTCAAGAACACTCTCCATCTCCATCTCAGGCACACACCTACGGACTATGGAATCCGTACCAATCTTGTAGACAAACTGATCATACCATATAAATGTCTCAACATCTCTCTTAAACTTTGCAAGTTGATACCTATTGAGATCTTTTGGAATTTCACCCACGGCAATGTAATTCACATAGTCCGCATACTATGGATCCATTCCTTAAGAAACTACCATACAAGCTCTTTCCGCCCCTTCAACAAGCACGACCATAATCTTCTCATCAGGGAGCATCTCTTCTATATATTCAAAAGAATCATCACAATGCTCCCTTGTCTCCAACCTTGATAGGTGATCCGCCAAAACATTCTCTGTTCCTTTCTTATCCCGGATCTCTATGTCAAACTCTTGCATAAGCAGAATCCATCTAATGATCCTTGGCTTTGCTTCCTTCATCTCCATCAAGTACAGGATCACGGAGTGATCCGTGTACACTATAGTCTTCATGCCAACCAAATACTATCGAAACTTGTTGAATGCATACACCAAAGCTAGAAAATCATTTTCAGTAACAGTGTAGTTCTTTTGTGCTGTATCAAAAGTTTTACTCGCATAGTAAATGACGCAAAACTTCTTCTCCCTCATCTGCCCAAGCACCACTCCAAGTGCTAAGTCTCTTTCATCACACATAAGTATAAACGGCTGAGTCCAATCCGATGTGATCAAGATAGGTGCAGTAATAAGTGTCTCTTTCAAAACCTGAAAAGTTGTTAGACATTCTTCATCAAAAACAAAAGGAAAATCCTTTTCAAGTAAATGAGATAAGGGCTTGGAGTATTTTGAGAAGTCTTTTATGAATCTTCTATAAGAACCGGCGTATTCAAGGAAGGACCGCACTCCTCGTTCATTGGTAGGTGGTGGAAGCTTCTCAATTTCCACTACCTTTGCTCTATCCACCTGCAATCCCTTAGCCAAAATATGATGGCCAAGAACAATCCCATCTCTCACCATGAAGTGGCACTTCTCCCAATTCAAGACAAGATTAGTTTCTTGGCATCTCTTCAAAACAGTAGCTAGGTTAGACAAACAAATATCAAAAGACCAAACATAGAAAAATCATCCATAAACACCTCCATGATCTTTTCTATCAACCCATCAAATATGGTCATCATGCAGCGCTAAAATGTAGCAGGTGCATTACACAATCCAAAAGGCATCTTTCCAAAGGCGAAAGTTCCATAAGGGCAAGTGAAAGTAGTATTTTCCTGGTCTTCGGGCGCAATCATGATTTGATTATAACCCGAGTACCCATCCATGAAACAATAAAACTCATACCCTGCAAGACGATCAAGCATTTGATCCATGAAAGGAAGGGGAAAATGGTCTTTCCATGTATTTTCATTCAGTTTCCTGTAATTCGTACATGCACGCCATCCCGTAGGAATCCTAGTGGCTAAAGTCTCACCATCATCGGCTTTCACTATAGTCATGCCCCATTTTTAGCTACAACATGCAATGTACTCACATGGAGACTATCACTAATAGGATAAATAATTCATGCATCAAACCACGTTAGGATTTGCTTCCTAATCACTTCTTGAATAGCGGGATCCACCATTCGCTGATTTTGTATGCTACTCTTGACCTCATCTAACAATCTTATTCTATGCATGCAATATGATGGACTAATACCTTTCAAATCATCAAGAGACCAACCAATCGCAGACTTATACTTCCTAAGCACGTTTAATAACTTCTCAAGTTGATCATCATCAAGGAAAGAAGATACAATTACCGGATATTGTTCATTGTCACCTAGATAGACGTACTTCAAATGCTCCGGTAGTGGTTTCAACTCCAGCTTTTTTTTCTCTTTTAGAGTGCTCTCTCTATCCAAAGGCAAGTATTTTATAGTCCACTTCACCTCTTCAAACTTGGTCCTCTTTGATTCATACCTGTCATCACCCAGACCAAGTAGGTTTTCAAGAAACTCAATACATACCTCATTGGAGAGCTCATCTACTCTTGCATCATTCCTTGCCATGTACATGTTCACCGTATCCTCGAAACTAGGTTTCCCTTCTTCCACCTTAGCACCCGGATCAACACCAATAGGAGGTTGTACTGCATTATTTGGATTACTCCATGAAAACTCCGGCCTCCTTGGTTGTTGATAATTACCCAGTGGACCATGATTATTGTAGTTCCCTTGATAATTCCAGTTTCCTTGATTTTGGAATCTCGTTCCTTGAATACTTTGACCCGTGGCATAGTTCGCCTCTTTCATCTCCTCTTGGCTAGCTCCTTCATTGCACATATTCTGCATAATTGGTACTCGCTGAGATAAGTTCATAATCTGCTTTTGATGAGACTCCAATAGCTTGCTGATATTAGTCAAAATAGAGACAATCTCGTCTTCTCTTCCTGGCTTAACCATAGTATGCTCAACCTGCGCTACCTTTCCAAGAACATACGTGCCTCTCACTTTATCAGTTGGTCAATCTCTTGAACTCATCAAAATATCCTCAAAGAGCTTTTCAGCCTCAACGGATGACTTTGTAAGCAATGCTCCATTCAACGAAGCATTGAGTAAAACTCGAGATTCACAGTCCAATCCGCTATAGAAAATACTGATGTATTGAGCTTTAGATAGCCTGTGTTGCAGACACTTCCTTAGCATGTCCTTGAATCTATCCCATGCCTCATGAAACTTCTCATTACCATGGATAGCAAATTGATTGATTTCTTATTTCATCTTGAACACCTTTGAGGGTGGCATGTATCGCTCTAAGAATTTCACTTTCAATTTCTCCTAGGTATCGCATTCAGCAGCATTAAGATTATCGTATCAATCTCTCGCTTTTTCATTCAGCGAGAACTTAAACAAGATGATCTTTCTCGCATCTTCATGAGCTCCTGCATCTTTTTGTGTACTTGCATACCCAAGGAATTTATTCAGATGTTGCTGAGGATCTTCGAAGGTTCCCCCAGAGAAGGGACTCATTTCAATCATGCTGATAAGAGCAGGGTGAAGATCAAAATCAGCCCCGGCCCCCTTGCTCCTAACAACCCTGTATTGCCTCCTCTGTTGTTCTTAAAAACTTCACGGATGGCAAGTGTATCCGGATTCGCCGCCATTTTGACTGCTTCTGCTTCCAAGTTGAATTCGATTACAGCTTCAGTTGCTTGCGAATTCAGCTCGTCAACTTCAACTCCTAAATTAAGAGCTTCAATTGATTCTACTTTATTGTTCCTGTTCTTCTTCTTCTTTCTCAATAACGCACCGATCTCAGGATTGTAAGGTTCTAATTCTCCTACCTTTGATCTAGTGAGCATCCACCTAAGAAAATATAAGCGTTAGAAAACCAAGACAAGAATAAGATAAACTCAATTAAACTAGAAATAATAAACTAATATTAATGTCGTCCCCGGCCAACGGCACCAAGAACTTGATGAGCATTTTCTCAACACACAAATTAATCCTCAAGTATAAGGATATCAATTGTAGTTTTGATGGGCAACCAAGTGATTATCGAACCCAAGGGATGGATTATTATTAATTTAATTAAGATCTAATTTATTAAGACTATTAAGGCAATATGGTTGCAAATATTGAGTAACTAAGCAACCAATAATTAAAATAACAATTAAAATAATAAACAGTAGAGATAATACGACTGTGATCAAGTGAGAAATTAGGTAGTTCTTCGGGTCATCCAGTTTTACTTATTAATTTCCTTTCCAAGTGTTTATGTCCGACTCTGCCTTGTGGTTTATGGGTGCATCACTAAACCATGCAAGTTCTCTCTATAGACACAAGCAAACAACCGTATGACACGTGTGAATATCCTCGAAGCAAGAGATATAATTCACCCCCCTTTCTAGGTACTATCATTATCAATTATTTCTCGTGTACTAAGTACTCTAACCCGATATGATCTCCCTTTATAGGTACTATGAAATTATACTATTTATCCTACTTATTAACCCGAATAGTATTCAATTAACAAGTATTTATATAAGATAGTTCTAATAAGACTTCGGAATCCCTTCACTTAGATTATAACATGTAATCTTGCTCAGCAGTGAACGCACTCAATCAATAACCAAGATATGTATTCAGACTCTACATAACAGTTAATGATGCACAAATCGACTGTGAGTATGAATTTAAAAAGCATAGTCTTATATAAAATAAACCACAATTAGTGTTGTACAGAGTTTACACATGAAAAATAAATCAACTCATAAAACCTTCATAACCCTAGAACTACCGAAGCGGTTCTAGCCCATGATTGATCTAGGAACAATCATGGTTGGTAGGATCTTACCCATAGTCTTGAAAATTATAAGATGAATTAAGTAGCGAAGTAAACCCTAGATGCGGGCGCCGTCGCGACTCCCTCCGTCTTGAATCTTCACTTGGTTCTAACTTGGTTAGACAGAAGAACCTCACACCACAGCTCTGTATGTTGGAGTTAGGGTTTTGATGTGGTTTAGGATGGATGTGGTATCTAACTCTCTTCTTCATGTGCTCTACATCTTTTTTTTATACTTGTAAATGGCTCCTCACGGACTTTTGATGGGCTTTTACTTGAGGCACACGTCAAATTTGGTAAAAGAACCCCGAAAACACTAGCAAAATTCCATTCGACCAGACCTCCATTGGTCGAGCAAAATGTCCTGGTCGAATGCTGGTCGAGCAAACTCTCTTTAAGTTTTTGCACATTTTATTTGACCAAACTTCATCCGTTCGACCAAGACGATTATGGTCGAATGGCTTCTCTTGGTCGAGCAACGCTTCTGTAAGTTTTTGTGCATTCTGCTCGACTTGGCTCCCTTGTTCGACCAAATTGACGATGGTCGAACAACCTTCAAAAAATGCCTTGAAAATCATGTCTTCCAATTCCGAGCCCTTAAGACTTGTTTTCTTGTATAAATATGCTCGAAACACCTCAATAGCCTCTGATTCGTGGATTTTCTATAAACAACCCGATTCGTCTTGATAATAGACCAAATCGTACTCAACTTCCACACAAATCCGAGCTCAAAACACTTGAATTTACACTCTCATCAATATCATACCCCATAAGTGTACATCTTTTACACTTGAGTGCAAGTGATATATTTCCCGTGAGAACAAGTTAATAGAGCATTTTAATTGGTAGTAATTCTCTTAACTTGTATGCTATGAATGAATTGTTGCATGTAATGAGAGTTACATGACTGGAGTTAATGAGAATTGCATGTTGAATGGCCTAGTAGTCATATCCTTTATTTTCCATTTGATTTATACACTATCTTTCTTCTTTGTTCGATTTCACTGTTCGGGAACGAACAACATCTTAAGTTCAGGGTAAAGACTACCCATCCTGGAGAGTTCATCAGTGTTGCTTAGGAGAACGAGAAGGTTCAGAACCACGGAAGAAAGAACGGAGAATCACGCCACATCTAGGGTGTTTCTTATCCTTTCTACTCAGATGCAGAAGAATAATTAATCTATTTATTCTTATTCAACTCGGTCAGGCGTAGGCCCCAAATAGAACTCACTTCTCTTTCATCACCACTCAAACACTTTTCATCAGTAAAATCATAGGAGAAACTGAAAAATTCAACACCCAAATCTAGAAAAATAAATAAGACACACAAGACACTTGGAAAGTTGCAAAAAAAATTCAAAAGATCGAAATAAATTCTGAAAATTCTAAAAATATCGACCTCCAAGCATCACACACAAGTAAAGAAAACTTACCTCGGTGTCTCAAGACATTGGGATGCACGTCCACCCCCCAAACTTAGTTCGTTTATCATGAATTTTTCATCTCATTGGTTTTCCTTTTATTTTGTCTTTCTCATTGTTCAGGAACGAACAACACCAAAATTTGAGAGGTTTGATGAGAGTGGAAAATTCATGTATTTTTAGATTTGATTTGATACTTCTTTGAGTGTTTGTGATATATTTGGCATTAATCATCATACTTTATGTTCAAATGATAAATCTGTGTGTTGGAGGTATTTTGAGTGTTTTTAGTAAGAAAAGAGGGATAAAAATATCAAAATCTAAAGTTGAAATTTGTTTCGTTCGAAATGCATAGTGCATGATCATATACATGCAAGAACGCTCGATACTGAATGAGAGAATTGAATCAATAATGTTTCGGCGAGTTTCTCAATGGATATTGAGTAGATCCTCTCGTTAACGAGAGTCATTTCTGGAGGATTTGTGAAATTAGAAATGTTTGCTCAATGGTAACTGAGCAGAAGCCATTTAACAACAAGCAACTGGAGGAAGGTCATTCCGTGGTCACCGAGCGGCAGTCTACAATGTCGAGAGGTTGAAGACGACAAGCAACAAGTACTTGGTTACTACGGCGCAGTTATGCTCGATATCGTGCAAACATTTAAAGATCCAATTCGTGATTTTGAATCGTGATTCAAGTTCTTCTATGAGAATTAATTTAGGAATGACCTTCGATCAGAGATCAAGCTCAACCCTTCTGACCCAGCGTTCTTCAAATCAAATTCTTTGGCCTTCTTCAAGTTTGACGGCCTTCATCCCAAAAACTCCAGAAATGACATTTGATCTGAGATTAAGGGGCTAAACCACTCAAATTCAATGTTTCTTCAAATCAAGTTTATTCAGTATTCTTTGTGAAATCAACAATATTCTACTAAATTCAACAACGTTCATCACGGAAAATTTTCAAATCGACCTTTAATTTGAACAAAGGCTCAACGCCTCCGAATTAACATTATAAAGCCTCAAACCCGAGCTCAAACAAGTTTCATCCAAATATTTGACTCTGAAAATTGAAAGTCAATCAAAGTCAACTCAATGGAGTGATGGAGACTGTTTTTCACGATTTCTCAAGTTCATTCACTCTGGATAATTATTGTAATATCATTTACGTTAATTATTCAATGTATACAAATTTTGTTGTTATATTACTTTTTTATCATAATGTTATAATTTTTTATGGAAGATTTTCTGTAAAACGTCTCACACAAGTGTTTGCATTTTTTATTTTTCATAAAAAAATGGTTAATATTTAAAAAAAATAAAACTAAAAAATGAAAAATCTAAAATAAAAACTATGATTTTAAAAAGGAACAAATTCTTATGAGATAGATTGTGAAACAGATAGATTATTATTAAAAATATGTTTATTTTAAAAGTAAAATATGCGTATTGATATTTAAATTATGTTTATAATTAATCATATTATAATACTCTAAAATTATAAATTATTTTTTAATACATAATCATCTTACTTTAAAATATATATATATTTCAACTACTAATAAATTAATTAAGGGTAGGTCTTGCGTGAGACCGTTTCACGTGAGACCATTTCTCACTTTTTAAAATAGTTATTATTTTCACTATAAAATATTATCACTTTTTATTTATACTATAAATTGTTCATGAAATAGCACTTTTCATTAATTTATTATTACTTTCCTCCATAAAAGTTATCACTTTCTGATCGTCTCACGTAAGCACGATCTCACCCAAGTCTTTGCCATTAATGAATAATTACTCTATATTTTACTTAACAATTATATTTTAATATGACGTAAGCACCATCTAAGAGACTTTACTATTTAAAAATGATAAAAATAAATAAATAAATAAATGAAATAGACATATATCCCAATTTAAATGTTGCATCAGCAAGCTGACTCGAGTCTTTGTGCTGCAAAACCAACGAGAAACAGAGAGATGGAAGAAAGTGCAAAAGAGCAGCAGAGAAAAAGAGGATCACAGCTAAGGCAAAGGAGAGAATTATTAATTGGAAGAGAGAGAGAGAGGAGAGAGAAGGGGGGATGAGCCCCACAAAAGCCAAATGCCAAACTGCTGACGAGACATGGAAAGCGAAGTCTCGCTGTGCTGTATTGTGACAACATTTTACATTAATTCATTTCTTTTTCTTTCATATGTTTGGTCTCGTGTGTCTGCATATGTACATGTTCTCCCACATTCAACATTTTTTTTTTTCTTTTGAGATTGCAAAATGAATAAAAACACCCTCCTAGATTGTCACTGAGGATGCATTGTGGGAGAATAAAGCCTAAAGGGTTTGTCTATCTCTGCAAGAATCTTTCTTTGTGGTTTCTGCTCTTTTTCTTTTTCTCTCTCTCTTTAATTCTTTTCTGTAATTCAGTCCAGCCAATGGAGCTTCAAACCAAAAGGGCCTAATATAATTAGCAATATTTGAGGATAAAGTTTACAGAGTGAGAGAAACTGTGGACAGAATTTGTCGGTTTATCAAGAAATAATGGCTGTCTTGTGTGCATTGCATGGTAATCTTTTTCTCTTTCTAACTGACTTTTCACCTTTTATCCTTTATTTGAAGCCTCTGGATTTATTTGAAATATTATATTGTTTTAATCTTTTCCTTTCTGCAGGAGTAAGCAAAATGGTAGCATATAGATAATTTCTGTTAAAAATATTTGTGGTCAGAGTGGTTAATGAAGGCCCTTTTTGAAGTTTCATGGTTGCTTAGTTTGAAGGTTAGTAGGTTGAGGTTCAGTAGTACCTTATCTTGAGAATTCTTTTGTTTTCAATTTAATCATTATTGGAATTTGGTGATTATGATTGGTTGCTTCATTTGAGGGAAACACTGTGGATTCTGAATTTGTGCATTTGATTTTTTCCAATGTTGCTGTTCAGTTTTTCTGACAAGATTCCTGGAAACCAGAAACTTCTTTCTTCTGCTAAGGTATACTTCTCTTACATTCTTCCATAGTATGTAGTTGTGGTGTTAATAAATCAGGGGAATGTATATACATACCCTTTTATTCAATAGTCCGAGTAAAGGTTGCATGTCTTAAGATACATCAATCTCAAGTAATTTGCTAATGATTCTCTATTCCTCAAAGTGTATACTTATCAAATTGGACTAATTTTAGGAATGATATTCTTGATTCAAGGAAATTGTCATTGTCTGAACTCAATGAAGAAAAAGAAGCATCTATCTTGTCATGTTTTTTCCCCTATTGTTCATCCATCCTTGGAATGGTTTCCTTTCTATTGTTAGATTAATCATTTTATATGATATTTTGTTGCCAGTGTTAAAAGGTTTTTTCAGCAATCATATTGATACATTTCTGTAGTTTTCAAATAGCTGTTTTCTAATCATCCAAGTGCTTATTGAACAGGTTCTTTACCTATTTTTGTATAGCTGATGGCAATCAATTTATGCAAAGCAGTGTTTGCATTTTTGTTTGTGTTGTCTATACCCGTTTCCTGTACAGAGCAGATACAGTCTTCGCAAGTGCACGCACTTCTGAGAATTAAGCTTCTTCTAAACTTTCCACCTCTCCTGAGAAGCTGGAATAGTCACACTGATTTCTGCAATAGTGAACCAACTAGAACCCTCACCGTTGTTTGCTACGAAGATAGCATAACTCAGCTCCACATTGTGGGAGATACGGGGGCTCAAAGATTACCTTCAAATTTCTCATTTGATTCCTTTGTTACTACACTAGTAAAGCTACCTGGTTTGAAAGTCCTCACATTGGTTTCTCTTGGTTTATGGGGGCCATTGCCTAGCAAATCCATGCGTTTATCATCACTAGAAATACTAAACTTGACTTCAAATTTCTTGGAAGGCCACATACCTCCGTTTATATCCGCATTTCAACACCTTCAAACTTTAATACTCGAAAACAATAACTTCACTGGTAGGCTACCAGATGGCATAGGCTCACTTTCAGCTTTGGCTGTTCTGAATGTAAAAAACAATTCTTTATCTGGGCCGTTGCCTCATTCACTGGGAAATTTAGAAAACCTCAGAGTTCTTGTTCTTTCTAACAACAAATTCTCCAATGATGTGCCTGATCTTAGTGGCTTGACAAATCTTCAAGTTCTCTACTTAGAAAACAACGTTCTTGGGCCCCGGTTTCCCATACTTGGTAGTAAAATAGAAACCATTGTGCTGAGGAACAATAGATTCACCTTTGGAATTCCAGACAGAGTTCAATCCTATCATCAGCTGAAACTCCTTGACATTTCTTCCAACAGATTCGTGGGGCCGTTTCCATTCACTGTGCTATCTCTGCCATCGATTTCTTATCTAGATATCGCTGATAACAAATTCACAGGACTGCTTTCTGAGGAACTGCCTTGCGCCGATGATCTTTACTTTGTGAACTTCACTGCCAATCTGTTGGCTGGAAAATTGCCCATCTGTTTACTGTCCAGTTCCCAGAAAAGGGTTGTTCTGTATAGTGGAAATTGCTTGGAAACTAAAGATGAAAATCAACTGCCAGTTTACTTCTGTAAGAATGAGGCTCTTGCTGTGGGGATTGTTCCTCGTGCTCATAAGCGAAAACGAGCTTCTAGAGCTGTTCTTGCTTTAAGTATATGCGGAGGAGTTGTTGGGGGGATTATTTTAGCCAGTACACTGTTCTTAATAGTCAGAAATTTTCTTGCCAAGAGAGCAACACCAAAACCTCAGCCTAGACTTTCGGAAGAAAATGCAACAGGCTACACGTCTAAGTTTATGAAAGATGCAAGTAAGCTTCTCCTTTTTCTAGTATTATTATTTGAAATTGTGTTTTAGCACAAATGACCATATCTTTACTTGATTATAGAAATTCTGTTTGTTTAGTGAAAGAATATTTGATTAATCTGGTTGCTGCAAATAGGATATATAACTCAAGCAATGAAGATAGGAGCACTTGGACTTCCTCCGTATAGGATGTTTCCCCTGGAAGAGCTTGAGTCGGCAACACATAACTTTGATACGTCGTCTTTCATGGGAGAGGGTTCTCATGGTCAGGTAAATGCATATGGTCTCTCATACTACCTCGTTAATTAGGTCACTAAGATTATATATATTTCTCCACTAAGGCATGAAATCACTCATTTTTTTAATCTTTTGTCAAACCTATTATGCGTATATTTTCCCTCTGTGTTTTGTACTCTACTTCATTCCATTAGGGTAACTTCCTTAAACCGAATGAATCATATTATTATTACGAAATGACATAATTATTCAATGTTATACATGATACTACAATAATTTAGCTCCTCTTAGGAACTTCTGTATTCGTTTTTGTGTCCTACAATTGGCATTGTTGGTGATGGATGTGTGCGTCTTAATTCAACACAGATGTACAGAGGTCAACTGAGGGATGGCTCTTTACTTGCAATTAGATGCCTTAAATTGAAAATAAGTCACAGCACTCAATACTTTATGCCTCACATTGAAATGATATCGAAACTCAGACATCACCATTTGGTCAGTGCTCTTGGACACTGCTTCGAGTATTATTTGGACGATTCGAGTGTAAGCAGAGTGCTTCTGGTTTTCGAATATGTGCCAAATGGGACTCTCAGAAGCTGGATATCTGGTAAACAAGTTTATCGAGAGAATTTACCTATTTATATGTTCAGTGCAGGTATAAATTATGTTGATATGGTTTGTTTTTGACTGCTGATAATTGGCAGAGAGCCGTAGACGAAAGCTCACGTGGGCTCAGCGTGTAGCAGCAGTCACAGGGGTAGCTAAGGGTGTCCAGTTCCTACATACAGGAATTGTGCCTGGTCTTTTTTCCAATAGCATCAAGATAACGGACGTTCTACTGGATCAGAACCTTGTCGCGAAAATTAGCAGCTACAACCTGCCTTTGCTTTCAGACAACATGGGAAAAGTATTGGAAATAATGTCTTGTTAAGGTTATGTCTCATTAAGCTCTTGCACAAACTAACTGTTGATCCGGTAAACTCTACAGGATCGTCTAAAATACTTTTTTGGTGGATCAAAGGAGTTGAAGAGTGCAAGGTTTTGTTCTTTCTTAGTGTTTTAGATACACAAGTCTGTAACGAAAATGATGCATCAAATCATGTGTGCTGATGATATGCAGGGCAAGGCATCAAGATAAAACGGATATTTACGATCTAGGAGTCATTTTATTAGAAGTCATCTCAGGGAAGCCTATAAATTCTGAGAATGAAGTGGAGGCAGTAAAAGATGAGGTAGTCTCTGTTTTCACATATTGAGTGCTTTAGGGAGACCTCGTGCAATAACTGTCCTAACTCGATTAGCATAAATAAATGGAGATCATCACACAAACATATTTCTTTGGTGACTTCTATCTTCTTTTCTGTTGATGGTATGCAGTTCCAAGCAACGAGAATGGGTGACGATGAGTCAAGAAAGAGTTTAGTCGATCAGGGGGTGAGAAATGCATGCTCAGGTGAGTCAGTGAAAACAATGATGGAGATATGCTGTAGATGCTTGGTGAAGGATCCAGGTGAAAGGCCTTCCATAGAAGATGTGCTCTGGAATCTGCAGTTTGCTGCTCAGGTTCAGGACGCTTGGAGAGGCGACTCTCAGAGCAGCGACACGTCTCCAATTTCGCCTCTCCAGTGTTCGCGCATAAACCTCTCTACAAGTGATAGACGATAACAAAATATTGGCATTTTATGAGGCCGTTTAGTAGACACTTGATCTTACTTATATCCTTTGTACTCGATATCTGAGTTGTTAATTTTATAAACAATTTTTCTTAAACTTCTATCGTATTTGGAGGGGGTATTTTGTGGTGAAGTCTCAACTCATCCAATGGAGAATCATATTGTTGAGCATAAAGATGGCATATGTTACATAATCTAAATTGCACAAAATTGTTTTGAACAGTCTTACACTTTTGTAATTATTTATTACTTTTTTTTTTAAAACATTATCTCTCATTATTTAAATTATAAATGTTCATGAAATAGTTCACACTTCAACAATTGAATATCACTTTTTATCCGTCCTACTGCAGTCTTACACAAATCTTAACCAATTCTTTTTTAGGATTTGATTAATCAACAATACACGTTCATCTTGAAAATCTCTTTAACAATCCAACACTTCTAGGGCCTTGGCAAGTATCAAAATGTTTAAGTTTAAGCCCAATATAATATATTGAATCATAGAACAATAATCAAGAATGCACATTTACAAATACAACACAAAATTATCCACCTTTATCATGTAGAAAACTATGAAGAAATATATTTGTTCAATCTTTAAGATAGTTGAAACCGACACACATATTTCATTATGCTTAATGGTAGAATGAATTTAGAAGTTAAGGATTTTAAAGGTGTATGTGCATATTAGAACACTCTCAAACAATTAATTTTTCTTTAACAACATGAAAGTTGGGGAAAAATTGAATGTTTACAAGGATTATGTTACATAGATAAATCAAATTTAAATGATTCTAATTAAGAAAAATCTGCATACTTCCATCCTAAACTTTGATTGCATGATCACGTGGATTCAGAAGGCAAAATACCTGCACAAGAAGCAGCACCACAGAAGCACGGGCGACCATCGGGGTTAAGCGTGACGTCGCCATAACTGAAGGTTAGCTCTTCGTTTTCTTGAATGTCCGTGGAAGCGAAGAAGCAAACCCGGGGGATGAGGGCTCCAGAGCTTCTAACAATGACAGTGTCAAGATTTCCACCATCGCAGGAATGGTTGATGAATCGAGCAACGTTACCAAGCCTGGTGGCGTCGATGTTGATCCTCATGCAGGTGTTTCCGGAGGGAAGGTGCTCCTTCACTACCAGAAGATGCCCCATGGATGCCACCTTGTCGTACCTTCGTTGCCTTTCTCTGGCTTCTTCCGTACACACAACCTCACCTACTAATCCAAAATCATAGGCATTCTCATTAATTATTGTAAAATTACAAAACATAACAATGATGTTAGAACAAAAATAAAAGAAATCGAAACTTCACCATGAGAATACAATAACTCCTATTAAGAAGATCAAACACTCCAAGAAAGAGTAAAAAACCTACTAAATCAAATCACTTTATTTATTTTGTGCAACAAATAGCACTTCTACTACACTAAGCTTTAATTGGAAATGAAATCTTTGAATCAAACAATAGTCCAATATTTCAATAGTGAGTCTGAAGTGAACCGGGTCACATATAAACGTCTCTTATTTGAAAATTGTAAAGATAATTATACCCTTAAATATTCTAAACCTGCAAATAAACATTAAACCCAAGAATAATAGTATATGACATAAATCAATAAGGTTCACATAAATGAAGTGGTTCGCACAAGTGTTCGCCAAATTTCAAAGTTTTTTCACATTATACCTTACGTTTTTTTTTTTTTTTTTCAGATGAATGCAAAATCCAGTTGTGGAAAGCAAAAAAATTGGAATTTAGACTATTTTCTGGCTTGAAATAAGACCCTCATAAACAAGAATTATGATCTTATTTTAGACCATTTCATGAATCACATATCAGTTAACATTTACATTAAAAATTAGTCCAAAATTACTTTTTATTCGTAAAAATCCTTACAATATTATTTCATGAGTTCCCACAAGATCCAACTTTACAAAAATTTTGAGGAATGCTAATTATGTCTTTATTGTATATGCACACTTGATTTACATAATTCATGTGTTTTATTATTACAAACAATTTTTTCAATAACTAATAAAATGATAATCCTAAAAACAGCTCATGTAAAACACATTTGAAAGCACTTGTAATAAAAGAAAACTGATAAATTACCCGATGAACTCCTATAATTGCCATTTTGAAAGATTATTAAGCAAAACTTTAATAATTTGGGAACATTTTAATTTAAAAAATTATTTAGAATCCAACCAAAAAAAATGTGACATTGGATTGCAAATTTAGATTTGAAATTGTAAATCATGATTAAAAAATAATAATTAAAAACAAAAAAAAATAATGAAACGCACCTGCATACTCGCAGACAAATCGTCCAGCGGGAATAAACTGATCGGCGAACAACCCCCAACCTTTGCTCTCATGTTTCACAATCTTCAAACGGAGGCTCACCCCACCCTGTGTTACCCTGTTCCCGCACTCCGACCCGTGCCCGCAACCCGGACCGCACTCCGAACACGGACACAAATTATCGGTGCATTCGCTTGGGCATCCGCAACCAGTGGCGCCCTCGACCCGGTACAGAAACGGGTCCGGGTGGCGGCGCAACCGAGCATCGTCGTCGGAGCCCCATGGTTGGCGGAAATTGGGTCTTACCCCCAGGGTCTGCGTGGGAGTGTAGTGGAAGTAAGAGTAGGGCGGCGATTTCAAATCGGCGGTGAAAAATGGGATCGGAAGGTTCTCGAAGCCTCTGGAAACGTCGGAGGTTCTGCGGCGAGTTATGGCGGCGGAGATTTTGGATAGGGTTTTGCAGGTGGTGGAAATGGTGGCGAGTTCAGTGGGGTTGAGGTAGGGGAGGAGTATGGCCCACCATCCGCAGTCGTTGGAGCACCCATGATCGCCATAGCTGGGGTTTTTCTTGCAATTTTGTACCTCCATAGCATATTTGTAGTTAGTGCTCCACTTGATTATCTTTCGATCACGACTTTAAAACGAACGCACATAAATGGGCCGGGCCAGAAATATTATCATTCATACTCCCCGTCCCATAATCTCATCCTAATGGTTACATATTTTCTTTTTGGGTGTCTCATTCTAATGGTTACATTTTCTTTTTTAGAATATAGGACCCACACAAATAAATTACTTCTATATTCATGGGCTCACACATCACACTAATACACCTACCCACTTTATATTAAAATATTATTTTTCTCACATCAATACACATTAAAATATTATATTAATTAATCCACGTGCAAAAAGCAAACGTAACCATAAGGATGGGACGGAGTGAGTACTTTTTTTCATTTATTAGTTCCACGTAAGAGTACATATTACTCCGTCCCATGAAAAAAATTGCGTTTACTGTTTGCACGGAGATTAAGAAATATATTATTTTAATGTGTAGTAGGTTGAAAGATATAATAGTTTAATGTATTTTAATGTATAGTGAATAGTTGTATTAGTGTTATGTGTGAGTCTCATGAAGATAAAGTGATTGATTTATGTGGATCTCATCTACTAAAAAGGAAATATAATTCTTGTAGAGGAACGCCATAATTAGTAAAATGTAACTCGTTGTGGGACGGATGGAGTATTTTTTATTTCAAATTTGTCACACCTTTAGCACATTACTTTATATACTCCTTTCGTCTCGAGTTAACATTTACGCTTGCTATTTGCACGTAGATTAAAAGATATAATATTTTAATGTGTAGTAATATGGGAGAAATAATATTTTATGTGAAGTGTGTAGTTGTATTATTATTGTATGTGAGGTCTACATGGAATAATTAATTATTTTGTGTGGACCCAATTTGAAAAAAAAATGTAAACCTTCATTTATGACAAAACAAAATGAAAAATGTAAATCTTATCACGGACGAAGGATTATACTTTATTTATTACCTAGAAATATTAATACTCCCAAAAATCAATAAAATCGGTAAAAAAAATATTTTTTCTTTAAAACGTGAAGAATAGTGTGGGACGGAGGGCGTAAATATAAGTACTCCCTCCAGCCAATAAGAACGTATCCATTTGTATTTTTACGTGGATTAAAGAGTACTATTATTACATGTAGAGTGTATAATTGTACTAGAGAAATGCAATGGACTATATGTAGTACCCTTTATAAAAAATAGAAAATTAATATATTTGGAGTGACCAACCAAAATGGTAAAATATACTCCCTCTGTCCGCTTCTAAGATATCTATTTTACTATTTTCGGCGTCCGCTTCAAAGGTATTCATTTCCCCTATTTAGTAAAAAAGTACACAATATGATCCACCACTTCTCTCTAATACAACTACCCACTTTACATATAATAATAATACTCCTTAATCCACGTACAAAAAGTAAATTGATACATTAGAATAGGACGGAGTACATATTTTGTAGCTAGCCAAGAAAAGTATTCCCTCCATCACGTTTCAATGTTTACGTTTGCTTTTTGCGCATTGATTAAGAAGTATAATATTTTAATAGATAGTGGGTGGAAAAATATAATATTTAATGTAAAGTGTGTAGGTGTATTAGTGTTGGATGATATATTAATTTTTTAGTTGGGTCCCATATTCCAGAAAGAAAAACATAAATATTGAAATAAGATGCGCAAAATAGAAATGTAAACATTGAAACGGGACGGAGGGAGTACAATTTATTTTGAAGAGTAATGTCATAAAAATGACTTCCAACCCACCTTAACATTAAATTTAAATAATAACTTTCATAATTTAAATTTGAAGATATAAAGATCACTCTTTATAATTTAATGACATTAAATATTATTCAACTTTATTTTTGTGTTTTTAATTAAAAATATGCAATAATATGAAAAACGAAAAAAAAAAAAAAAAAAAAAAAAAGAAAGAAAGATATGATATAAATTTGATTACAACACATAAAAGTAGGCCTGTTAAACGAGCCGAGAGAGCTCGAGTATCACATACTCGAGCTCGGCTCGAGTAATTATCGAGCCGAGCTCGAGCTCGGCTCGATTAGGAAACGAGCTATATTACGAGCTCGAGCTCGAACGAATAATTCTCGAGTCGAGCTCAGCTCGACTCGTCAAGCAAAATGAGTCGAGTTTTTAAAGTTTTTTCGATCTTTTTCGAGCCTATCGAGCTTTTTAATTAATTTTTATTATATTTATTAATAATTAATGTAATATAATTAAATAATACTTATTATTATTAATTAATTAATTTTTATTATTTTTATCGAGCCTAAACGAGCCAAGTCGAGCTCGACTCATTAAAAAAATGAGTATAAGAGCGAGCTCGAACTCAACCTCGAGTATTCATCGAGCCAAGTCGAGCTCGAGTTTAACGAACCGAGCCGAGCCGAGCTCTCGAGCGGCTCAGTTTGTTTAACAGCTCTACGTAAAAGTAAGGGCAATCTCAATTAGTATTTTTTATCAAATTATTATTATCAAATTTTGGGGTGCATTGGCCTGAAGCATGATTTATAGGTATAAAGTTGGAGTTGCAAGTGGTTTTATTGTTAAAAAAATTAATTATATTATTCTATTTAACGGTGAAGTTTAGATTAAACTAAAACTTAATTTAACTATTAAGATCGTTCAGGTGCACCTAGATTAGACTCCAAATTTTGATAATTTAATGAATATATAGTCTAATATTTAACATTAAAATATAATGAAAATAATATTTTAATAACTTTTTCAAAACTATTATTTTATTCAATATAAATAATTATAATACTAAATTAATTATTTATGCTTTTAATTTTAAATTAATTTAATTAATATTTAAATTTAATTTCATCATTTTTAGTTTTATATAAATTACATGTAAACAAACAAAATGTATAAAAATAAATATCAACATGTTAAACAAATATAATATACTCCCTTCGTCCCACAAAAGATTGCACCCCCAAATTCGGCACGGAGATTAAGGAAATAATAACTTTTAGGGGTATAATGATATTTTTTGTAATAAATAAATGATAAAGTATGTTAGGTAGATATAGTTTTTTTTGTAAATAAAGTGTATGGGGGAAGGGTGATTGTTTTTTACTTTTTGTTTTTTATGAAAATGTGCAAACTTTTGTGGGATAGCCCAAAATGAAAAGTGTGTCATTTAAGACGAAGGGAGTATTTAGTAGACAAAACATGTAAACAACATAATAAATTTAAAAATACACATAAACGAAATGCATGAAAAACTGAAACTTGTACAAATAAACTCCTTGTTAGATACTAAGTATTAGATTAGATATATATCATCCAAAACTCGCGGGACGGGATTTACTCCAATCGAAGATATTCACCTTTGTGAGTGTTTTCTTGAAGCCTCACAAGATCCCATCGTTTGTATAAATTAATTCGGAAAAATATTTTGAAACCGTGTTAATTAAGAGTATAAAAATTTATGTCATGAAAAATGAGGTTGAAGAACACTTACCAACAACTTTTTATACGATTTGATCATGACATGCTTGATCATGGACATATGATTTGTAATTGTTCTTCTACCTCATTTTGCATGATAGAACTTTTTATATTCTTAATTGACACAATCCCAAAATATTTTTTTGAAATGATATATACTAACATTAAGATCTTGGGAGGCCTCAAGAAAACACTCACAAGAATCTCAAGAAAACACTCACAAGATGAATATCTCCTATTAGAGTAAGCTTGTGCCATGAGTTTTTTATGACTTTTTTTAAAAAAAAACTAGATATGTGAGTAAATGATATGTTAGGGTAGTGTGAGTTATGAAGTGATTATAATCTCTATTTATAGAATGATATTAGTGACAAGGTTCATGTTTGAAACCCACCAACCAAAATTAATGGTTAGGATTAAAACTCACCAACCAAGTTTGAATGGTTGACATCACAACCCACTAATCAAAATTGAATGACTGAGATCGAAAGTTACCAACCAAAATTAATGGTTGGGATTGAAACCCACCAACTAAATTTAAATGGTTGAGATCTCAACCCATCAACCAAAATTAAATGGATGAGATTAAAAGCCACCAACCAAAATTAATGATTGAGATTGAAACCCACCAACCAAGTTTGAATCATTGATTAGAAAATCAGACCGGAGAACGAACCGAAAGAGACAACGGTTCAAGGTTCAATCGGTCGAACCGTTTCAACCGGAAAATTGAATTTTACATATTTTAAATTATAAAAATATATAATCACTTAAATTATTTTTTAAATTTTAAAATACAATTTAAAATCAAAATATAATTGAATAAAAATATCTATAGTTCATAATTTATACTTCATACATAGTTTATAATATACTCACTCAATATTATAATTCATAATTTAATCCAAAATGTAAATATTATGTTTTAAAATAAATAAAAATCAAAGTGAAATATCATAAATGTTTTAAAAAAAGTACATAAAAATTAAAAAATTTAAAAAATAATATTGAAACCGATTGAACCGATTTTTTGATTTGACCGGTTCAACCAGGTCCAAGCCGGTTCAACTCCATAAACGATTTTCTAGCCCTTTCGGACCGGTTCCGGGACAGATTCCCGATCCAACCGGTTGAACTGGCCGGTCCGATCCGATTTTCAGATCATTGGTTTGAATAATTCAATTGGGAGCCAGAGCCAGAACACTTAAAAAAATCGAATTTTATAGTTGGACCAAGTTGAGTCATCAAGATTGATTGAATCAGTACAATCGATTTCTGTAGTTTTTTTTTCTTTTTATTTTATGATGTTTTTCTTTTATTTTTTATATTTTATAACATAATATTTAAATTTTAGATTAGATTATGAATTATAGTATTGAATGGATATGCTGTAAATTATGTATTAAGTACAAATTATATACTATAAATCTTTATATTTAATTTTATATATATATATATATATATATATATATATATATATATATATATATATATATATATATATATATATATATATATATATATATATATATTTTAATCTTGAAAATTAATTTGGTTTTTATAATTTTTTTTATAAATAGTGATTTTGTAAAATATAATTGAAAATATGTGAAATCTAATTATTTGATTGAACCACTAATTGAATCGGTACGACCGATTGAACCTTGAACTATTGCCTTCACTTATTCAATCTTCAATCCAATTATATAAACACTAATCTTTAGTAACAGTCTATAGAAAAAAATGCTCTCTAAATTTTAAATAGAGAGTTGGAGATGCGATGGCACAATTTATAAGGACAAAGTCTCTTGTGAGATGATAAGTATGTGAGACATGTCGATCAGTTATTAAAGTATATACTTACTATGAAGATAAAGTATGTTAATTTGTAGTTAAAAAATATTTTTTAAAAATATGATGAATAATGAATTAAAGTATCAATTTAAAGTGTTATAGTATGATTCACTACAAACTTACTCTAACTACTAATAAACATACTTTACTAATATAACAACTCCTCCCTCTATCCCAAAAATGTTTGCACCCCACTTTATGCACGGATATTAAGAAAAGTGATAACTTTTAGGGGTATTATGATATTTTTGGTAATAAATAAATGATAAAATATGTAAGGTATAGGGTGGTTGTATTTTACTTTTTTGCTTTTTTAGGAAGGTGTATGTGACAACTTAAAATGAAAAGCGTGTCATCTGAAATGAAACGGGGGAGTATACTTTAACAGCGGGAACTCATCTCATTATTCATTTCACATAAATCTGTCTCACAAAGAGAGTCCCTCTTTTATAAGATAATAGAGTTAAAAATAGAATAAAAATTAAATTAAAAAAAAGGAAGGAAGAGAGGTTGTTTGCTTTTAAAGCAGGGATATAGCATTAGAAAATGAGTTTTATCGATTTAGGGCTTGAAAAATATACTATCTATTAGTATAAGATCTGAAATATTTCCTTTATCAATTTGAGGCCTGATTTATTTAAAATTATCGGGCTTGGGATGTTAACACCGTCATTTAACAGAAGCATTGTCGTTGAATAATTGCCACATCAGCATTGGTATCAAATGAATCCTCTAGCTCTCCCATTATCGGTTTCATGATTGGGATTCTTTCATCTCAGATCATGATTTTGATTCCATTTCGCCATTTCTTTTTTGAGAAAGATGAACACCAATCTTCCCTTCGCAGATGTAAGTGAATCTACGAAGAAAATATCAAGATTAGGTTACTGGGTGCCAGAAAGATCTACTTTTGGTGAAGCCTTTGTTTGGATTTGGTGTTTGGATATCAAATTCTAAAATATCTTTGCCAAGATATTATTTTATTTTTATTATTTAATCGATAAAAGGCAGAACAGATTGCCTTTGGTGCTTAATATTTTCAAGATATAATTTACTTGATTAAAATTAATTATCTTAATTGACAAGATTTATGAGTGTCGATCCATTTATTTCCCATTCTTGGGGTTTAGATTCTATTTGTAGATTTCTTTGTTGATTTTATTTGAAATATCTATTAAACATATATTTCATTTTATTTTTTGATAAGTTACAGAGTATGGATGAAGCAATGGAGAAAACATTTGTAGTATATCGCCGGTTCTTCACATTACCAGTAAGAAAAGATGAAGCTCTACTCCGATAATGGGAGAGCAAAAGAAGAATGCTAATGTGGCAGTTGAAAACAATTGTAGTATATCGCCGGTTCTTCACATTACCAGTAAGAAAAGATGAAGCTCTACTCCGATAATGGGAGAGCAAAAGAAGAATGCTAATGTGGCAGTTATTCAATTCTGTTAAATAATGGAATGACGGTGTTAACCTCCCAAGCCCTATACCGATAGTTTTAAATAAACCAAGCCATGAATTAATAAAAGAAATATTTCAGGCCTCATACCAATAGTTAATATATTTTTCAGGCCCTAACCGATAAAAATCCCATTAGAAAATTAATCACCATTTATTTTACTTGTATATAATCGTTTTACATGAAAACTCATGCAAGACAGAAAAGATAATATTACACGTTTCGTCTAATTGTTTATGTTTGTTTCGCATGGAGATTAACCTTCGTCTAATTGTTTATGTTTGTTTCGCATGAAGATTAAGAAATATTGTATGACGGGTAGAATTTGATACGTACTCCGTTCCAAAAGAGTTATATTTAATATTTACACGAAAATTAATAAATATAATATTTTAATGTTTAGTGGGTTGAGAGATATAATAATTTAATGAATATTGGGTAGTTACATTAGTGTTGTATGTGGACCACATGAAGATAAAGTAATTGATTTATGTGGGTCTTATCTACTAAAAAATAAAATATAACTCTTGAAGCGGGATGCCCTAATTAGTCAAATGTAATTTTTGTTGCGAGACGTAAACAGTAATACTTTTACTTTTTTGCCCCTAACTTTAATTTGAATGGATGACAAATTATGTAATATTATAAAATATTTAGGGGCATTAATATTTAGGTGTAGAGACCACATTTACTAGAAAGAGAAGTATAAATCTTTAGGTAGGACGCCCAAAATAGAAAATATGTAAACCTTATGGTAGGACCGAAGGTATAATATTTTTAGTAATAAAAAAGTTATAATCGAATTAATGAAAAATGATATTAATGCAGTTAATTATTTAATTTACAATTCATAATATAAATAAAAAGTAATAATATTTTTAATAAAAAGTAATAATACGATAAAAAAAATGATAGTATTTTTGAAAAAAAATTATAAATATCCAAGTAAACATAAAAATATTCTTGCGTGAAATAAGAACACTTGCAAACAAGTGATACCTCACTTGAGACGGTGTCAAACGAGGGTTCCTCTCATCTCACGTGAGAGGATTTAAGTATTCCCCTTACTTTTAAAGCAGGGAATATTTGTATAATTTTAAGGTTAAATATTTCTCTTTTATGCCAAATTATCGTTATTGCATGTCTCCTTCATAAAGGACTAGGGTTGTAAATGAATCAAATAATTCGAATTCGATTCGATATTCGAATTCGGAAAATTCGAATGTGAATTCGAATAAATATTTTAGTTCGACTAATATTCGAATCGAATATGATTCATAAGATATTCGATTTGAATATTAGCAAATATATTCGAATATTAATATATAATATATATTAATTATATATTATTAATATTAAATATAATATTTTATTTTATAAATATAAATAAATATGTACATTATCTAATTTATTACTATCTTAAAATAAAGAGGAAAAGATATATTTTAATTTTCTTTATATATAATGTGAATTATTTAATTATAATTTTTAATAATTTAATGGTTGATGTATTTAGTGAGTAATTCTTCTTAAATAAATTTATTAATAGTATAAGAAATTAAAAAATATTATTTAAAAAAATAAATTTACAATTTCGAATCAAATTCGAATTCAAATATTCAATTTCGAATGTTTAAATTCGAATACTCGAATATATTCGAATAGTTCGTTTATTACTTTCGAATCGAATACGAATCCGATTTCGAATTCGATTAATAATCGAATTCGAATACGAATATTCGAATATTTAATCAAATATCATTCAAATACCTTAGTATTTGATTCGATTCGTTTACAACCTATAAAGGACAATTCAACAGCTATTTGAGAAGAAAGACATCAGCATTCCAAAGAAGACAACTGACTGTTTATGGAAATAGAGATGGTGAGTTAATGGATGCAACTCGCAAGTCATGCAGCATCGTGTCCTTGTTGGGCAATGCAAAAGGGGCAGACAATGCGGAGAATAAACATGTACGGCGGTTCGGAACCGCCGGTTTCGGTTTCGGAAAATATGGAACCGGAACCGAACCGAGGGTAGGCCGGTTTCGATTCCGGTTTTGAAACGTAAAAAAATAAAAATAAAAATAAAAAATGAAAAAACCGCTGGTTTGGAACCAAAACCGCTAGTTTGGAACCGGATCCGCCGGTTTCGGTTTCACAAAATGAGGAACCGGAACCGAACCGAAATATATCCGGTTTCGGTTCCATTTTGGCCGGTTTCGGTTCCGATTGGAACCGCCAGTTCCAGTTAAAATGTGCATGTCTAGCGGAGAAGACATCGGCATTCCAAAGAAGAAGGCGGAAGAGAAGAAGATGACATTCCAAAGAAGATGGAGGGGTTTCAAAGAAGACATCCTAGATTAGGATACAAAACAAGCTCCAACCCTTTTCCCCTAATTTTCGTTTCTTATTCTACGTTCAAATGCCCCAAATAATATACGAATCTCTGTAATGACTTGATATGTTATGCTTTGAACTAATTTTGTAAGATGATAACTACAAACTCATGTATAGTTCTTGTAGCAGAAATGGCACAATTGAAAATGGTGGAATTTGGGAAAGGTTAATTCTTGAATGCAGAAATATTGGTCGCTTGTGGCGAATGTTTCTTAGGCTTTGTTGTTTTAGCCACTGACAATGGCTGTTCCACTGCATATATAATGGATTGAGACTTGCACTTAATCATATACCTAACCCTATAATATTTATCTAAGTAGCAAACGAAAGTAAGGAAATAATTAACTAATTGGAAATCATTTTATATTAACCAAAATCATCAATAGTAATGAATACTCTTGATTTCCATTACCCTCCTCATACTACCCCAACCAACCGGCCCCTCAATCTCATTCTGAAAATAGGCAGTTGCATTAACGTTAAGACACAACTTGAACGTGGAAGGGTGAAGGGTTCAGCATCCATTACCGTGATCTAATGATTCGGAATAGTCAAAAACATGTGTACCCAAAAGCTGTACTACTCTTTTGCCCTAATGGTTTTAGTTTTTCACTGTCCCTTCCTTCAAATTAGTAAAAGGGTTAAGCAGTTGCATGGATCTAAGATCGACACTAAGCAGTGCACTATTAACTCACTATATTGGAAAAGCAGAATAGGTATCTTGCATTTGTTCATTCAAGAATCTATCACAAAAGCCCCAACGCTACCATCCCTACCAAGTACCAACATATAAGAACATTTCTGCCTTATTATATATTGCAACCTAAAATCCTTGCTGCATACTAGTTTATATCACTTGAAAACAAACAAACATTAGGCATATTATTTATCATAATTTCAAAATATGTTTTCAAAATCTACTCTAAACCAAAACAAACATCCGAGGATTTGGAGGTTTGAAATACATTTTAAGATCCTTGTATACTTAAAATCACTCACTCAATGCGACCTCAAGGTAGTGTTTGGGGGTATATAATTGGCTGAGAGACAGACCAAACCATCGGTAACACTACACATCCGTCCATTGCAAGTCCACAATTAAAAGGATATAAAGATGATGTTGCACGTGTATGATAAAGCAGCATGTTCACACAAATGCTTTCCTCAAACAGACCCTTTTTGAACTCCCAAAAAGTGGGCTTATCCTAGTAATCCTCAGTCTAAACCTTTGTGAACCTTCACTCAACACCATCATTTTCATATTTGTTAAGGAAAGAAAGTGACACAAAATACCCTGAAGATTAACTAAAATCTATTCACCCATTCATTGAAGTGAAGAACACAATATCATCGAGTCATCAAACACTTAGAAATCTCACAAAATGTCCTCTGAGCACATCATATCCAAGAAAGATCCATAACATTTGAAAATGGGGGCCAAGATTTTGAAGTAGCAAGGATCACATCTAAATAATCTCTCTTTTAAGCTTGCTATTGCAAGAACTATGCAATGCAATATCCAAACTATTTCACAATTTAGTAGCAGTGTGTTCATTCAGTTGCTTAATTTAAACTTAGATGTCTACAACCCAGTAAATTTTTCATCCAAGTTCCTCAGAAGCCCCATTAGTTCAAATCAATCAAGTGTTCTACACCGATCAAAACATGGGCAACAACTGATCAAGAAAAAAACCAATTACAAATCAAGATAGGCAATGAACTTGTAGGTCAAATTTTCCTCCTATTCGATAGAATTATATAGCTCAGAATAAGAGTGGCATCAGATGAAAAGGGTAGCTAATCAGAAATCCTGGTGCAATTTTACAACAAAAATGAAATTTCTGAAACCTAGGAAGATGAAAAATCAACGAAGATACGCAGGGATCTTAATGCGAATAAACAGCATACTCATAACATAAGATATAACGACGAACGCAACCCCTGCTGAAGCATACGATACCTTCACACTCTTGGCCCGATTTTTATCAAGAGCCAGATCCAAGAGCACGATCCCAGTGCCGCCAAGCATGAACATGAACCCAGAGGAGAGCCCCTCGATGATGTACTGTCCGTTGACCCGCCCGGGGAGGAATACGACGGGTCGGACCGACCCGGTGAGGCGGTCCTGCGTGGATCCGATGCCGGGGGGCTCGACGATGACGTCGTACACGATTCCGGAGACGACCATGAAGTAGGTGAGCAGGATGAGGGAGTAGACGGTCATGGCGGATGGGAGGGTGAAGGACGGCAGCTTCAGACGGAGGCGCGGTGGGCGGAGGAAGGAGAAGGGTAGGACCCGGATCAGATGGTAGATCGGGTCGATGGAACCCGATGTCGATTCGGGTTCGGAGGTAGGGCTGGACATTTTCGCGCTTTGTTGAGGGATCTGGGGAGGATCGTAGTTTCAGAGGGACTTCAACTTCACTCGCTTCACAGCCCCTTTCTTGCTTCTTTTTTTATTTTTCTACTATTCTTTTTGAGCGAGTCTCATGTGCCCAATAGCACACGGATTTAGATCCGTACCCTTTTGTAATTTTCGTATCTCTTTATAATTTAAATCCCTAGCAATATATAGACTTAAATAAAATTGAAGGAAAGAGAGTTGTACTCACATGGAAACACGAAGTATTTCTCCGTGTTCCGAGAAAGCTTTTGCCATTCGTTGAGTGAGAGTATTCATGATCTATCTTACTATACTCTCCAAACATATTATTCCCTCCTACTAAGGGTGTGCACGGATATTGGATTTAACCGAAATCGAACCGAAACCGCACCGAATTAATCCCGAACCGAAAAAAATCGTTGACTTTTTGACTTTTTTCGAACCGAACCGATTTTTCGTTTGGTATGAACTTGAATTTTTTCCGTTTTCCCGTACCGAACATTGGATATAACCGAATCGAACCGTACCGAAAAACCGAATTGAAATTATGCATTAAAATTATATATAATATATTTATCTTATTATTTATAGTTTATACTTTATAAGTCATGAATTAATTAATTTTAATTTATTAATTACGATTACATTATATTATAATAATTAATTATAATATAATTATAAACAATAATTTAAAATTATATCTAATTCTCTACATATTTATTTGTTGCTATATATTAAAAAATATATATTTCATAAAGTAAAATGAATTTATAAAAAAATAGAAAATAAATAAAATAATATGTTCAAAGTTCAAATTATTATTTAAAAGAACATAATAAATAAAAGTAAATGGTATCTCTAAAGTGTAAATTCAATTGTACACTTAATAAATAGTTATCATAGTTTATATTTATTTAATGAAGATAAAATGCAAAATTTAAATGATAATCCATATTTGTGTTTAAAATATTATTAGATGGACTTTAATTGAAATAAACATTAAATTTAAAGTTAAAGGTTTAAAGAAAAAATTTAAAATTACTAAGTTTTTTAATCTTAGACTATTATTTTTTAGGGAACACATGAGGTCATCTTATGTAAGACTATTTATATTTTTTAAATAATTATCAATTTTTATTAAATATATTTTTACTTTTCATTAAAAGTTTATCATTCTTTATTTATAATATGAATTGTTTATGAAATAATGCAATGCATCACTCTCGTTTTTCATCAATTCGAGTATAAATTTTTATTCAAATATTATCTCTTCTTATATGTCTCATGAAAGTGAAATTCTTAATGTGAATTTATTCTTAAAGTCAATTTTTATTCAAATATTAAAACTTCGAATTTGTTTGATGAATATTTTGGTTGTGTATTTATTCTTATTTGGATTTGGGAAATTTAGTTTTTTTTGGTTTAATTGATATGTTTCTAAGTAATTATGTGTGCAAAAATCAATTTATCATGAGAAATTTGATCTGATCCGCTCCGATCCGTTAAAATTTGTTTTCCCGAAAATCCATTCCGAACCGAACCGAAATTTGGTACGGATTCAATATTGGATTTTTTTATTTATGGATTCAATATCGGATTTTTTTTAAAAAAAATCCGTACCGAAAATTTGGAACGAATTTTTTTAAAATCCGTACCGAATCCCGATCCGCACACCCCTACCTCCTACTATGCCCTTTTTTTTTATACTATTACAAAAATTGATTTTTCTTTTCACTTGTTTTGTTTTAATAAAATAATAAAATGAGTTAGAAAATGAACGACAAGTCTTTGAAATTATAACATATTAATAAACAATTAATTTATTAACAAGATGATATAAATATAAAATGGAAAAGACTTCTATAAGACCGTCTCACATAAGAGTTTATGTGAGACGGTCGAAAGTGATAACTTTGACATAAGAAAGTGATAATAAATTAATGAAAAGTGATAATGCTATTTCATGAACAATTTATAACATAAATAAAAAGTGATAACATTTTATAGCGAGAGTGATAATATTATATAGCGAAAGTGATAACTATTTTAAAAAGTGAAAAATTGTCTCATGTGATACGGTCTCATGCAAGACCTACCCATATAAAATTTGGTAGTTGTATAATAAAAATACTTATTAAAAATTTAAAATATAATTTGTTAAAAAAATTTATTACGTTTAATTAGTATTCTTATTATTTTTTTTAAATATTTTATTTTATTTTTATCTTGTCATGTTAATATGATTTTTTCGTGTGTATCATGTCAAAACAAATCATTAGCTTATCATGTTCGAATTTGCATTCAATCTCTTACCAACACGAAAATGATTAATAACACGAATTGTTACCTCTACCCTTAATATTAAATCTTAAAATATTATATACTCCCTACGTCTGCTTGAATGATGGTCTTTTTTTCATTTTGATCGTCCGCCCCAAAATGAATCTCATTTTCTTTTTTATATATTGAACTCACGCACACTCACTAATACAATTAAAATATAGAATTCACACTCCCACTAATACAATTATCCACTATACATTAAATAATACTCCATCCGCCCAATGCAAAGATAATCGTTTACTTTTTACGCGTAGATTAAATAGTATTATTATTATATGTGTAGTGGGTAATTGTATTAGAGGGAAGTGGTGGGCCATGTGATGTACATTTTTGCTAAAAATAGAATATGGATGCCTTTGAATTGGACGCCCAAAATGGTAAAATGGATACCTTTGCATTGGCCAGATGGAGTAATATTTCTTAATTCGCGTGCATAAAAGCAAATGACTTTCATTCAAACAGACGGAGAGTGTAATATATACTCCCTCCGTCCCATAATTATTGTTACATTTTACTAGAAAGGGCGTCCCACAATTAATGTTACATTTTCATTTTTGGATGATAGGACCCACACAAAACTATTAAATATTTTCAGGGCCCACAACAATCCATTAATACAACTACCAACTTTATATTAAATTATTATTTCTCTCACCTCACAACCCATTAAAATACAATACTATTTAATTTTCATACAAACAGTAAACGTAACAACAAAGATGGGACAAAGGAAGTATATATACTCCCTCCGTCTCGCCCAAAATATTTTTTACTTTTTGCACGTGAATTAAGAAATATTTATTTAGGGTCCAAATTTTAAATAGTCACTATTCACTAAGTACAATTTTAAATAGCCACCTCCATTAAAAATAATTTTTACTAGCCACTATTAAGTGCACTCCCTAATTTACCCCCATAATTATCAGGAGGACGAAAATAATTGGGGCATCATTGTGTCAGTATTGACCGCATTAAATGGGATGGGTGGGTGCACATTTAAAATTTAAAATTTATCCCAAAGTTAACGTCATTTTCGTCCCAAACTCCTCTATTTCTCTCTCCTTTTCGTCCCAAACCACAATGTATTTTGTCACACCCATTTGTGGTCCCACCTTTCTCACTCTCTCTTCTCCATTTGTGGTCCCCCTTTCTCCATCGGCCGGAACATGCATTTTCCGACGAGGACGGATTCTAGTGAGATTTGGCAATGGCGTAATTTTGGGTACGTATAAAAGCAGTTTTATTTCATTTAATTTTTGAGTTTATAGTAGTCGTTTTCTATGTTTTGCCTACATTTTGTGGTTTTGTTCATGGTTAAATGGTGGAAATTTACTTTTGTAGAATGTGACTTAATTATGTATAATGTTTTGCCTACATTTTGTGGTTTTGTTCATGTTTAAATGGTGAAAATATACTTGTGTAGAATGTGACTTAATTGTGTATACATCATTGTGTATAATGTTTAGTTTTTTTTTAATATGTAAAAAAGCTGTGTAGGCCGAATAGAGTATCTGACATAGGCCGAATAGAATAAAAGTATAGGCCGAATAGAACAACTATAGGCTGAATAGTGCAAAGTGTAGTAGGAATAATGTGATAGCACAAACCTTGGCCGAATAAAACATTTGAGATAGGCCGAATAGAACAAAAATATAGGCAGAATAGAACAACTGTTGGACGAATAGAGCAAATTGTGGTTGGTCCAGACGTACGTAGGCCAAAAAGAACAAGTGTGGTCGGTCGAATAGAACAACTGTAGGCCGAATAGAACAAATCATAAGACGAATAATGTGGCACAGACGTAGGCTGAATAAAACAGCTGTGGTGGGCCGAATAGAATAAATTATAGGCTGAATAGAATAAAATATAGGCCGAATAGAACAAATAATTTTTTAGGAGTGAAATCAATAAATAATTTTTTTATGTTTAGTGTAATTATGACTATTTTTTAGGAGTGAAATCAGCAAATTATTTGTTCAGTTGATGCAATGACCTTATTATTATTTTATTTTTGTAATTATGACTATTTACTGAATTAAGTAGATTGGTTGAATTGTCTTAGAATAGATAGATATGTTGTGTCTTACAAATTATTAAAAAAAATGTTACTTGTGCAGAGTGAGTGGAAGCGTCCAAGTATGCAGGGGCAGAACTGTAGCATACATAATTACTACAAACTGGGAACTATTATGGAAATGATTCATACAAAGTTATCAAAGCTTGGGGAAAATGCCGAACAAATATTCATGAGGTCATATTTTTGTCATTTTTGGGATCTTGATGAAAATTGGAATGCGCACGCTAATATCCATGGTCTGATGACACGGGAGATTGTAATTAGCGGGTAGGATTTAACTTCTAGATTCTTTCAGGTTGGGAACATGTACATTAGATTTGGTAAGGTAGAGTTCATGCAGAGTATAGAACTCTGCTTCCGGGATCGAGTGGGGTTTGATCCGAACATGACGTATAATATTCCGGCTGGTGGGGTTTACGATACGTATTATAGGCAACGTCAAAAACCATTAGTAAGCGAGATTGCCAAAGATTTTCAAGGTCATACGTTTAATGATAGCCCCGAGGACGCGGTAAAGGTTGCTAAAGTGCTGTTGGTCTAATATTTTCTTCTAAGATCGGACGTTACCAAGGTCAGTGTAGACAATTGGGTTTGGGTGCTAGTAGAGGACAGTTGCAGATGAGATTTATTCCCCTGGGGCCAGGTCAGTTACATGACTCTACTGCAATTCATGGACAATATTTTGACCATACTTCTTAAGGGAGCAAACCCCAATACGTACATATACCACTTTTATGGGTGCACATTTGCGCTCCTGGTACGCGTTGTAGTAAAATACTGAAACTTTTTAGTTATCTTATCCCAATTTAATTTCAGTTTACGCAACAATAATAATCTAACAATAGCAGTTACTTGTGACAGGTTTGGGCGTATGAGCGTATACCTTCCCTTGTTGCATCAGTGATATTGTATCTAAGTGTTTTACTTTTATAAATAAGAATCCTAAAGTCGTGGCATTTCCTGGGGAGCTCACCGATGAGAGCACAGCCGATTATTGGATTGGCATAGAGGATGATCATTTGGAGGGTTTATGCATGAAGTTGTACACCAAGGAGTTTTCTAACCCCAAAAGATAGGTCGTCCGACAGCCTGCATTCTCATTTTGAACCAGCAGATTAGGGGGAGGCTTACGATCTCACACATGACCCTTGGCATCAGCAGCATTATGCCCAAGTGGTTGATGAGGATCCTTGGTAGGACAGATGCACAACGGATCCTTCTGCATGACAGTCTAATTGGGATCCCGGTGCATACCAACCGATGTCTACTCTCAGCCCTAACCAATGGGGACATGATTTAGGAGAGACGTGTTTCGATGACCCCAGTTCTTATCATTCCATGCATCATATTCCTCTGTCCTCCTCGCATAAATGGCATGATAGTGCTGTAGATGAGCATGATAGATATCGTCACTTTGAGACTGGAGTGAATGTTCCCCCAGTGTTTAGTGGGAGTAGGAGGGGTGACGACGGATATGATCAGGCATTCAAAGAAAGGGTCCTCTGTAGGCTGGATGATTAGGATGAGTACCTTTCCCAGCTGGCATCTCACATTGTGTCTGCGAATCAAACATAGGCGTACTTCTGAGTTGCGGTTACGGAGGAGTTTAGGCACCTACGCGCTAAACTTACGTGCAACAGGTCTGAGTGTGAGCTATCTAGTTCGAGGACAGGGGTTAGATCTTCCACTCCCAGTGTGGTGGAACCTGGAAGTGTCGTGGCTCTGACACCGAGTATCGCTCATGCTGGTTTGGTGCATCCTGCTCAGTCCAGAAACTCAAGTGCAACGTTACTGTCACCATTTACAACTACTGAATGGGAGCGCATGTCGCAACTGTATAATAGATTTAAGAACAGCAGTCATCTGTAAGTGTTAATTTACTCTTTTAGCGTCTTCATATATTAATTTAAATACATGTTCTTGTTGTTTAACAATTCTTGAATTCAGGGTTGACGTTGGACTTGGGTACGGAGTAAGCAAGGATTTTTTCCTCGAGCTCAAGGACCCAGTGTTTGGTTTGACAAACAGGTGAGTGAATGATTGTTCATGTGTATACTTAATATGTTAATTACTTCATATTATTCTATAATATAATTGACTATGTTTCAGCACCTGGATGCTTTCCTCCATTTATCATTCGAGCAACCGGCGGCCCTAGGCGTACCCGTTCATCAGGAGATTGGACGTTACTGCATTCTATACATGCAATTCTCTGTAAGTAACAAATATATTCACAATTTATGAAATAATTTTCCCTGTATTTGTGAATCCAATCTTATACACTCAATTTTTCAAAGTCCCGAGTTAAATTCGTATGGAATTCGCATACAAGGGTGTACAAAGATGATAGATCGACATTCGCTAACATTGCTGATGAACTATTGATAGATCTTCGTGAATACATAGTGGGGAGACTTCCCGTGTGGTCAGGGTCGAGGCGATGGATAGACTGTGACGTGGTATTATAGCTTAACCCTTGTTTTACATCTAATACGTGTATCTACTAATTTATACAAGTGTTTTACATCTAATACATGAATTGTTCTGAATTCCATGGCAGATTATGTCCATACTCCATACGGGTGCGTACTACTACCTCTGTGTCGTGCTTACAAAGGACATGACATTCCACTGTTTTGACTCGTTCTGGCATAGATGTGATACCGAGCCCGACATGAAGGAGCATCAGCTAGTAGAGACTCTACCATTTAGATGGATCATTCCAGCTCTGATGCGCGAGGTTCATCGTAATGGACAGGTTCCTCATCATATGAATGTGATTCCAGCTCAGTTAGAGTATTGTTACAGATAAGAGGACTCCTCCAGCTGATGCCTTACATGTCTCAGGACCATAAAGGGGTTATTATCGAGGGACTATAACTGGGATGGCCCTGAGTACATGACGCATTACCGGAGGCACATTGCTTTCCAAATCTTTAGGCTAGGCACCATTATTTCCACAACATGATGGACTTGTATCTCATGTGATAGAAATTGTTCTTTATTTTGAAGTTCACTAATAAAAGGAATGACTTATAGCGTATTTGATTAAAAAAATTCATATTGATAACCGTTGATATGTTATGCTTTTTGTTATATTTGTACGGATAACCAATTTAATAGTTTTTGGAAAAGTAAGAACTGGAATCGTCTTTAATTAAATCTGGCCAATTTTTAAAAATAACAATTATAGTCTACTGGTTGAACTGAGAATTACAGCGTAGACGAGTATGTCCAGTTTGTCCACAAACGCCATATTTTTCTATCTACGAACAAATAGATTAGGTGCAGCCATCGAACGAGGAGATGGACCGTTGTTTGATGATAAAGCATCAGTACAGTTTACTCGATTGTGACCTGACTGTTGACAGCACGAATAAATATATTTTTTGTGACGTTTCCTAGATGACTCCACACCTAACCTTATCCAGGATTGTCGTAGGCTGTCTGCCTACCTGTGTGGTAGCGTGGGGTTGACACACTGTGACTGGACTCCGTCAGGTGGGTCCCACTGAGTATAGTGCGGATCAGGCATAACTGGACCAGCCCACATCCCTAATACACTGCTGCGATGGAATACGGTAGAGACGAAGCCACTAGCTGTCAATCTGCAATTACTGAAGAAAGTATAATATAAGATTTGTGATTCAGGTGATCTATACAAGTAAGACGTATAACTACGTACTCAATTGCCTTCATTGCATGAATACATGGAACTAGTTCTTTTTGGAACTTCTCACATGTGCAGCTACGAGCGTTCAAATCCACAGTGAAAATCTCATCGCCGTCCTTGATTACATACTTATTGCCAATGAGTTTCGATATGGGTAGCTTTTGGGCAGTACGAGAAAGTTTTACTAACTCGTCATGGACACGCTTGCAGAGAATGATACTCTTTTGTTCAACTTGAGTTCGACGATCATAAAACCATCTCTCTGTAATGTGCGGGTAATCTCTAGCAGTGTGTATATAGGTAGCTTGCGTGCCCAGAGGATGGCATTGTTATACGACTCAGCTGTATTAGAGTTCATAAACTCGTACCATTTGACAGGACAATGGGCCCTTGCCCGTTTCTCATATCTTCACGACCCTACTAAGTCCATTAACTCCTGCAAACGGCCACCTCTCAAGGAGGTCATGCAGCTGCAAATAACAAGTGAGAAGGGGGAACATGAGTAAAAAATCCATTGAAATGATGACATGTAAATGTAAAATTACGAAGAAGTTGATGGAAGACTAACCGATCAAAATCTCTCAATAGGTATGCATCCATCACACTCTAGAATCTAAACATAATGTTCTTTTCATAACAAGCCAATTTGTTCTTTAAATGATAGCCGCATAGACCTTGATGTGCATCAGGATAGACAGTAGATATAGCATGTGCGATACTGCGATGCCCATCTGAAACTATCAAAAGATCTCGTAGACATCCGTATGTCTCTTGTAGCCTTGCTAAAAACCACGTCCACGATATGTTGTTCTTAATGTCGCCAATGCCTAAGGCGAGTAGAAAAATCTGATGGTTTGGATCTTTTGAAACTGCGACGAACACAATTCCTTTGTGTTTTCCCTTCATATGAGTCCTATCTATGACAATGATTGGAAGACCAAACTCAAGAAATTCATGTCTGGATGCTCCTAGTGCATAAAATGAAAAACCTGAAATAATCGTCTTCACCGACGGATATGCTAGTGTGCGTATCGGGATTTGCCAACTCCCACTGGTACGTATATGCAGAGAGCATATGAAATGAGCTATCGTGATCCCCATATGTATGTCCAACAGCTAGGTGTTTGGCCTTTAATGCTATATTGTAGCTAATGTCGAACCCGAAATCCTTCATGATCTCTGCTCTCATCCCCTGGGGTCGGAGTCCAGTAATCTTATCAAACTGCCTAGTAGCAAAATATTGCCCAATTAGCTTGGATAACACATGTGTTGGAGCGAACCTGTCTGGATCATTTAAACAACCGTGATATTGAACCAATTTAATCACTCTCCACACCCCATAGGTCATTCTTGCGTGCATCACAAATTGACAACCTGTTTTACTCTTTAGCTTACATTCCACGTTGTACCTGTTCGAGTTAAATCTTTCAATATGGGTCTCCACTCCGTTTAGTAAGTTATACATTCCTACGGCTATGTACAACTTCTCTTTCGAATCAAATACACTTTTCTCATGAAGGATGCTAGATGTATCAAAATCAGGGTCAGTCAAATGATCTTCTTTGTCAGCGTCATCCGGAATGCCTATGAACATGACAGGTGCATCAGTTTCAGTTAGAAATTACTTTAGTTCTATTCTCAAAAGACAAAGTTATGATATGATACCTGGAATCAACCAAGGATGGGTGGTTGGTCGTTGACTATGAAAATCTTCTGGTTGCATTTCAAAACGAGGCAAGTCGCGACTAATTGGCTCTAAAAAGCTACAGCCGCCTCTCTGACGTATGTAATGATAGATTTCTTCATATAATTGGATTTTTCTCTCTTCAGCACCATCATCACTTTCGCTAGAAAACTGATTAGACTCATGCGATATATCATCTTCGTTACTTTCATCTTCTTCTTCGACAGTCTTATTCCCTGATTCAACATCATCATTATCATCATCAACATCATCCCCACCCTCACCAACTTTGTCATTAGCTTCAGCATCTAGAGATTCTCTAAAACCAGACCACTGCAGCTCTGACACTGGACTGTACTCTTCATTCAAATCAAATTTAGGCCTAGCACTAGACTATGTCCTCGTATGTGGATCATTGCTCGGACCAGCACTTCCATCATTATAACCCGTTCCTGAACCCAAACTAATCCCTGAACCTCGTGCAGAATATTGAACGAATGCATTGCCCGCGATAGACCGGAGTGTCACGTACACCATTCCTACATCAACACAGTTGAAAACGTCTTCCATATATTCATCATTCTTTATCTTAACTTAGACAAACGGCCATTGATAAGTCATATATTAGCATGATTATTTGGTAGAAATACAAGTCTATTTTATTGAATTATATATTATTTATGTGCTAATATTGACTTATTTAATCTTTAAGAGATAATTACCTTGATTATATAAATTAATGTGGAAACAGGTTGTCAAGTGGAATAAATTATGAAATAAATCAGCCAACATATCTCCCACATACTTGAAGGAACTGATCTCTCCTAAATCTGTAAAAGAGCTCGATCAAGGAGGGGGAAAATATGAAGAAAAAAATATCCTGGATATATTTTTGGAAGAACAAATAAGGAAAGATATCGAGCAGAAAAAGGAATGGATATCATTTATTCTTGGAGGCTGCTACAAACAGAGAATACACGATGTTATTCATTAGAATTGGCGTGAAGTAGCAGCAGCGGTCTCTCCTTCCCCAAGGTAGAATTGGCGTGAAGTTCAAGATCATCGGACATCATCGGTTTTTATATTATTTTAATTCTGTTTCTGCTATGAACATGCGGGGCTAATCCCCTTTTCTAGTTTAGAATTTCGTGAACCTCTTGTTGAACCTTAGATTAATTATTAAGGATTTTTCATTGAATCTTTTGTGCAAGTTTATTCTATTACATGCTTTGATGTTCTTAATAGCTCTTTGATAATTAATTTAGCCTGATCAACTAGTTTAATTATTTAGTTGCTTAATGTTATTTCATGAACTATGATCCGTAATTGTTGTAAGAATTGGATTAAGTAGCAAATAGAGATTATTCCCTCTAGGTGTAATAGGATCTAGGTTGTATGATTTCTAGCCGGATTTCGTAGCCTAGTAATTCTATTTTTAGAGTTTTAATGCATTTACGAGTTCAAATCCATAGGGTCACTCGTAAATAGTTCAATTTAGTGGTTGTACCCTAATTGATAAACTTAAGAACATTCGGGTTGTTGGTCATACCGTCAATCTAGGGATTTGAGTCTGCATACTATGCTAGATGTTTTATTCCTATAAGTAATTAATTTAGTAAACGAGAGAGGATCGACATCCTAAACTAGGTTTGTCTCACTTGGTTAACTTTATAATTAATTTTCGATCTACTTTGTTATTTAAAAAATTAAGTTGATTTATTGTTATTGTTAATTTCAATTGTCACCAATTCAAAACAGCTTATTTATTTTATATTTATGCAACACTTAAATTTAATTAAAATTTCATTATACTCTCTTGGGTTTGACCCGTACTCGTTACTGTACTAAGTATTGGAGTGAGTCGAAAATAAATTTTATTTTGGTAGGCCGGCGACAGCTTATCAAATTTGGCGTCGTTAGCTCGGTGAGTAAAATTGAAATTTGTTAAATCTCTATGTTTCTGATATTTTTCTATATTTTTACAGGTTCTGGAATTTTCTGAAATTTTCTGGAATTTTTGAAATTTCCAGTAACACTGACACTGAACCCTTCAGTGTCAATTGTCCCCTGTTTTCGAAATTTTTTTTCTGTGAATGATTACTCGATCATCTGGTCTAAAACAGCTTGAATACATACCAGAAATCAAGAAAGGAGTCCCGGAAGAAGAAGGAAACAAGATCATCCACTGACAAAACCGCCGAAAACCTTACCAAACTAGAACTTGCAGCTGATCCACTTTATCTTGGAGAGAAGAATTCTGAATTTTTTGATATAGAGGAGGAAGATACTGTAGGATCTGAGTCGGAAGAGGAAAACATGGCTGAAAATACTGAAAAACTTTAAATGAATTGACAAATCCGGATGTAGTCCATCACTCACTTGTTGGGTTGTATACTAAAAGTCTAGTTTTAGTATGAACAATGTTATAACAATTTATTTGAAATGAGAATCATATGATCAAATGATTGCATCTTATAATTTATTTATATGTATGATGCAATAGTCCACTTACTTTATATTGTTGATAATATATTGTGCGACAATACGCGGAAGATCATATTATCAGTTTCCTTATAAAGTATAAATAGATGCTCACAACCGAGATAGACGGGGACTCTCTATCGGGATGGTTGTAGCGTGGTTTGGTATTAGCTTATCTTGGCTATAGAATCATATTAGTGCACTTTGTATGTATTGAGCAGGACCGCTTGAGATCTTTCAACTTATACTTACTTATAGCAGAAATTGATCTCAGTTATTATGGATGTTCGTGCTCTTAATCCCTATACAATAATCTCGACACGTAGAGCAGTATGTATTTCTTTGATTCATCAATAGGTGAGATTTACACACAATTAAATCAACAAACTCGGTGAGTTGGGAAGTAGTGATGTCTCTATGGTGTGTGCTGTTGATTGTAGAAGAAATTCATATCCGTCATACGTTGATGATGTCCCCTTGAGGAGTTCATAAGGATTATCATGTAAACCCTACAGGTGAATTTATTCCGGTATGATAATGAGGTTGAGTGGTACTACTCTCGGATGAGATATTAATTAATAGAGTTGTCAGTAACTTAATTAATTAATAGACATTGTATATCTTAAACACAGGGAGACTAACGGGATCATAATAAGAAGGAGCGTAAAACGTAATTTTGAGATTGGAAAGCAGTGCAATAATAATATTTTAGTAAACTATATTATTATTATTGGACTTAAGTATAAGCTTTGGGCTAAGCTTGGATACTTAAGCCCAATGGAGGTCCAACCCAATTTCTCCTCCTGGTCCCTGCTGTAGCCCATGTATATAATTCACCTCAGCTTATCCTGAATCCTAATGTTACGTCAAAAAACACGTGAATGAGAGGGAGGAAAGCAGATTGAGAGGATCCTAAAGATTGTTGCCCACACAACATCAGGATCAGACTTGGGAATACAGTAGAAGATCGGAAGGCCGTTTATTGCTGCTGCTGATCATCCTCTACATCAGCCCTGGTGAAAGGTAAACTTTAATTGTTGCTTTCGCTATTATTGTTTACTTGGTTTCCTAACAGATCACGCTGAGCCAAAAGATCCAATTGCCAGCAGCACTATGCATTAACTTTCCTGCGATTACTGATAATACTATATTTGAATTGAAATCGGGATTGATTCACTTACTTCCTGCTTTCCATGGTCTTTCAGGAGAAAATCCTCATAAGTTCTTGAAGAAGTTCTCGGTTGTATGCATTAGCATGAAACCAAACGGAGTGACGGAGGAACAAGTCAAGCTTAGGGCATTCCCCTTTGCAGTGAAGGACATGGCAAAGGATTGATTGTATTATCTTCATTCTGGATCATTAAATACCTGGGCCGAGATGGAGAAACTTTTTCTCCAAACTTACTTTCCGGCCACTAGAGTTGTTGTCTTACGCAAGGAGATATCTGGAGCTCGTCAGATGCAAGGGGAGAGTTTACATGAGTATTGGGAGAGGTTTAAACACCTCACATCAGCATGCCCCCAATATCAAATAAGCGACCAGTTGCTATTGCAATACTTTTATGAAGGGTTGTCAATCATGGATCGAAACATGCTTGATACGGCTAGTGGATGAGCTTTTATGATGAAAACACCTACTGCTGCTAGAGACTTGATTGCCAGCATGACTGCCAACACCCAACAGTTTGGCACATGTGATCCATCACTTAAAGAAGTAAAGAAGGTCCATAATTCCAAGATGGAGGAAACTTTGAACAAGTTGACAGTTGCAGTGGAGAACCTTGCTAAAGGAAGAGGGATAAACCCTCCATCTTGTCAATATTGTTTATCTTATGATCATTCTACTCTTGATTGCAGGTCTACACCTAGTGAGGAGCAAGTAAACGCCATGGGGCGACCTTATGACCCCTTCTCTCAAACCTATAATCAGGGTTGGAGAGATCATCCTAATCTCATGTATGGTAGTGGACAAGGAGGAAATAGGGGACAACAGTAGTTTTAAGAGTAGAGAGTGGTGAATAGGCAACAAGATCACCCTCAAGATGGTGGAAATCCCCAACAAGGTGGTTCAAGCTCAAGAGTTTCATTTGAGGAGATGATAAAAGAAATGGCTGCCAACAATCTCAAATTCCAAGAGATGACACATTCATCCATCCAAGACTTGAAAATGATAACCCAATCGTCAATTCGGGACCTGGAAAATCAAGTAACCTAATTGGCTACAAATGTGGGCCAAGTGCAGGCTCAAAACAATGGAAAGTTGCCTTCACAAACGGAGGTTAATCCTAAGATGTGAGCGCCATTACACTGCGAAGTGGAAAATAATTAGAGGAGGTTGTACCGCCCAAAAAGTCTGACCAAGACATGGAAAAAGATGATGTAGTACTTGCTGGAATAGTGGAGGATCAGATCGATCAGTTTGGGACGAAAAAATTTGATGTGCAGAAACGTAAGACTGACACTGAACCCTTCAGTATCATAAGGTCCAAAAAAAATCAGGTTAAAATTTTTGACCTTACTCCTTTTAATATTAATCATTTACCTTTTCCAAGCTGGATAAGGAAGCCGAACACTACTGAAAAGGATAAATAAATACTTGAAGTATTTCAGAAAGTGGAGATCAATTTACCTCTCATTGAGGCGATTAAGCAGATTCCGAGATACGCCAAGTTCTTGAAGGAGTTGTGCACCAACAAAAAGAAGTTGAAAGGAGATAAAAAAGTGGTGATGGGAGAAAACGTTTCAGCTATCTTCCAGAAAATGTTACCTCAAAAGCGCAAGGATCCTAGCATGTTTGTGGTTCCTTGTTCCTTGCAAGATTGATAATTTTAAGGTGGAGAGGGCCATGTTGGACCTTGGAGCCTCCATTAATGTGATGTGTCAATCGGTGTTTGAAAATCTGTGTGTGGGAGAGTTGAAAAAGACTGGAGTTGTCATCCAACTTGCTGATCGAAGCTAGGCATACCCAGATGGAGTCATTGAGGATGTTCTTGTTCAGGTAGACAAACTCGTTTTCCTTGCTGATTTTTATGTTTTAGAAATGAATGAACACCCATCGAATTCCACTCTAATTTTGTTGGGAAGACAGTTCCTCAACACTTCACGCACTAAGATAGATGTGAGTGAAGGTAATCTCATGATGGAATTTGATGGGCAGATCATTAAATTCAACATATATGATGCTATGGATTACCCTGATGATGCTAACCTGCTTTATGTTGTGAGTACTATTGAGCCTATTGTCTAGGAAAACTTCGAACTCACTAGTAGAGATGCATTAGATACAGTCATTGCAAATGGAAGCATGAAAGAGCTTGAAAAAATTTGAGAAAAGAAAAGCTTGGTGAAGTGCCAGAGTTAGAGTTGAAAGTGTTCCCCGAACACTTGAAGTCCTCGTTCTTGGGGCCAAACCATGAACTCAAGGAATATCATTAAGGGGTTTTGCACTATTGAGGCCGATCGGATGAAGTTGAAAGAAGTTCTTCATACTTGAAAATGCAACCACCTTACCTAAGTTGAGCCAATGGCAATAAAAAAGGCGCTGATTGGGAGGCAACCCAATTTTCTCGCTTTATTTTATTTTCATTTATTTTATTATTATTTTTTTCAATAAATTGTCTGATTGTTCACTCTTAATTTTTTGTTGTGATTAGCAGAAGTGATACAAACTGCAAGGGTTGATTGTGGTCAAAGCTCTACCCAAAGCTGAATAAGGTACATTCTGCCCAATTACATATTTGATTTTTCATATATTGTGCTTTGCTTGGGGACAAGCAGACGTTTAGGTGTGGGGAGGAATTTTATATGATAATTGGGGTAGAAAAGTAACGTAAATATGGTTTGTTTCTTACTGTAATTTTTGAATTGTCTCATGTCTTGTTCTTGTTGTCCCGTGTCATGTTTATGTTGATGTGGAGTTTGGGAAGGTGAAGAATTAAATCTTTTGAGTTGATGAGGGTGATGCATGATTGAGGGGGTGGCAGTGATATTGAGGAGCTGTTGAAATTTGATAATCTTTGCAAGATTTTTGTGATTGTAGTGGCTTATTTTTTTCAAATTTCATGGCAAATTATCCAATTTTTGGTGAGTTTTTGAGCCTTAACGAGCTGTCATCTATAAGCTCCATTGAAATTTCTTTCTTGAGTGCATTGAATTTGAATTGCTCATTCTAGAACTTGCTCTTCTGAATGCATTTCAAGATCATATGATTGGTTGTGTGTGATAAAATGATAAGGGCACTTAGGTTTAACCCTCTTAGCTTATATTGTTCCACCCGATTATGAAAACTTTAGGGAAGTCACGTTGAGCCTAAGCCTTTTCTTTGAATTATGAGCACATAAATGAACCCTGAATTTTAATTTCTTTCTTTAACTCTTCCGTTTGAACCCTTCATTACTTTACAATGTGTGAATCTTGTGGAAATACTTAATGGTTGAATTGACGATGAAAGAGGAGTTGAAAAATTGGAGAAGTGAGAAAAAGAAAAAAAAAACAAGAAAAGGAAGAATGGTTGAAAAAAAAAGGGAGAAAAAAATTCTTGATGAAAAAGAAAAGAAAAGGAAAGAGGAGTTGCTGAAATTGTTTGTCTTTGAGTTTCTGAAATTATCTAGCAAACAATGATATTTTCAAGTGTTACACCTGCTGTTCCAAATCTTGAAAAGGAGCAGGTGTGGGGAGATTATAAGTGCAAGAAAAATATTGTTGTGAAAAGGAAAATTTGGGGATGATGGAAGTTTTGATTTGATCACACGTAGTAAAGTGGTGCGTTTAGCCATTCTTAACTCTCTTTTTATCTCATCTTGTCCTAAGACCCCATTACAACCCATTCAAAGACCCTTTGATTGTTGCACATGATTCACCCAAAATTTGTGGAGATTTGATTTGGGAGCAAGCCTATGGTAATGACTGTTCTTTTCAAATTTTTAGTGATCTTGCTACCTAAATCATATACTTGAGTGTTATTGAGTGAATCTTTGTGAGGCCTTGGAATTTTGAAAGATTTGATGCCATGAAAGTTGCAAACTTTGAGTGAAGAGTCATTTTTCATATTAGTTCCGAATGTTCATTGGTTATTTTTCTCTTGAGGTGTTGTGACTTTCATTTGTCTTTTTCGATGAAGTTTCTTAGTTTTCTATTCTCTATTATCTTTGAACTTAGTTTGCTTGAGGACAAGCAAAGTTTAGGTGTAGGGAGATTAAAAATTATTGTCCCGTGTCATGTTTTTGTTGTCCTTTGAATTGTATATTGATGTAAAATCTGAAAAATTGAGGAATAAGATCTTTTGAGGTGATGAGGGTGATGCATGATTGAGGGGGTAGCAGTGATGTTGAGGAGTTGTTGACTTAGTGATATTCTTTGCAAAATATTTGTGATTGTAGTGGCAGATTTTTTTTTCAAATTTCATGGCAAATTTACCCAAGTTTTGGTGAGCTTTTGAGCCTTAACGAGCTAACATTTATGAGCTCCATTGGAATTTCTTTCTTGAGTGCATTGAATTTGAATTACTCATTCTAGAACTTGCTCTTTTGAATGCATTTCAAGATCATGTGATTGGTTGTATGTGATAAAATGATAAGGGCATTTAGGTTTAACCCTTTTGGCTTATATTGTTTCACCCGAATATGAAAACTCTATGGAAGCCACGTTGAGCCTAAGCCTTTTCTTTGAATTATGAGCACATAAATGAACCTTAAATCCCCATATCTTTCTTTAACTCTTCCGCTTGAACCCTTCATTACTTTGCAATGAGTGACTCTTGTGGAAACACGTTATGGTTGATGAAGTTGAAGGGAGTTGTGAAAAAAAAGGGAAATGAAGAAAGAAACATGAAAGGATGAAAAAAAGAAAAAAAATGGAAGAAAGGAAGTTTGAAAAAAAAAAGAGAAAATACTTGATAAAAAAAAAGAAAGAGGAAAAAGAAACTGTTTGTATTGAGTTGCTGAAATTATCTAGAAAACAATAATTCTTCCAAGTGCTACACCTGCTGTTCCAAATCTTGAAAAGGAGCAGGTTGTGGGGAGGTTAAAGGTGTAAGAAAAATATTGTTGTGAAAAGGAAAATTTAGGGATGATGGAAGTTTTGATTTGATCACAGGTTATAAAATGGTGCGTTTATTCAGTTTTATCTCTATTTTTACCTTACCTTGTCCTAAATCTCTATTACAACCCTATCAAAGACCCTTTGATTGTTGCACATGATCTATTTTAAATTGGTAGAGATTTGATTTGGGAGCAAGCCTATGGTAATAACTTTTCTTTTCAATTGTTGAGTGATCTTGCTACCTAAATCATATACTTGAGTGTTATTGAGTGAATCTTTGTGAGGCCATGAAATTTTGAGAGATTTGATGCTATGAAAGTTGCAAACTTTGAGTGAGGAGTCATTTTTCATATTAGTTTCGAATGCTCATTGGTTACTTTTCTCTTGAGGTGTTGTAACTTTCATTTGCGTTGGTAGATGTTCCTTGGTTTTCTATTCTTTGTCATCTTTGATTTCCATTTGCTTGAGGACAAGCAAAGTTTAGGTGTGGGGAGATTTGATAAGTCGTATATTAGCATGGTTATTTGGTGGAATTTCAAGTCTATTTTTTGAATTATATATTATTTATGTGCTAATATTGACTTATTTTATCTTTAAGAAATAATTACCTTAATTATATAAATTGATGTGGAAACAGGTTGTTAAGTGGAACAAATTAGGAAATAAATCAGCCAGCATATCTTCCACATATTTGAAGGATCGGATCTCTCTCAAATCTGTATAAGGCTCGATCAAAGAGAAGATAGAAAAGGGAAGGAGATATTTTGGAAATCAAGAAAATAATAAAAGAGATCAAGCAGATTACTTGGTAGATAAGAAGTTAAATAAGGGAGAGATATATTTAATCTGGATGAGACACACAGGCGGAAGAGAACGTGAATTCTAGGAAGAGCAGAAGCAGCGGTTTTTTACGGGAAGTAGAAGTGAAGATTCGAAGAACAGTCCGACACTCTGGTTTTATTATTTTTAATTTATTTTTCATTATGAACATACGGGGCTAATCCCCTTTTCTAGTTTAGGATTTCGTGAACTTCCCGTTGAATGTTAGATTAATTATTAAGGATTTTTATATTGAATCTTTTGTGCAAGTTTATTCTATTACATGCTTTGATGTTCTTTATAGCAGTTTAATAATTATTTTAGCCTAATCAACTGGTGCAATTATTTAATTGCTTACTGCTATTTCATGATCTACAATCCGTAATTATTTTAGGAATTGGATTAAGTAGCAAGTAGAGATTATTCCCTCTAGGTGTAATTGGATCTAGGTTGTATGATTTCTAGCCGGATTTCGTAGCCTAGTAATTCTATATTTAGAGTTTTAATGCGTTTATGAGTTCGAATCCATAGGATCACTCGTAAATAGTTCAATTTAGTGGTTGTACCTTAATTGATGAACATGAAAATATTCGGGTTGATTGGTCGTACCGTCAATCTAGGGATTTAAGTTTGCACACTAGGCTAGATGTTTAATTCGTATAATTAATTAATTTAGTAAACAGGAGGGGATCGTCATTCTAAACTATGTTCTTCTCACTTGGTAAATTTTCTAATTAAAATTTATTTACGTACTGTGTTACTTGAATTGAGTTAATTTATTATCGTCATTGTTATTTTCAATTTTTCACCAAACAAAAAATTTGATAAACTGTCGCCGGCCTATCAAAATAAAATATATATCTGACTCACACTAATACTTAGTATAGCGACGAGTACGGGTCGAACCCAAGAGAGTATAATGAATTTTAAATTAAATCTATGTGTTGCAAACAAATAAAATAAATAAAAGGGGGGTTTCGATTTGATGGCAATATGAAAATAAAACAAGTATTAAATCAACTCAATGTTTTTAATAACCAAGTATGCAAAAATTAATATTTAAATTAACCAAGTGATGAAGACCTAGTTTAGGATGACGATCCCCTCCCGTTTACTAAATTAACTAATTACAGGAATTAAACATCTAGTCTACTACGCAAACTCAAATCCCTAGATTGACGGTACGACCAATCAACCGAATGTTCTTAGGTATATCAACTAGGGTACGACCACTAAATTGAACTATCTACGAGTGACCCTATGGATTCGAACTCGTAAACACATTAAAACTCTAAACATAGAATTACTAGGCTATGAAAATTGGCTAGGAATCATACAACCTAGATCATATTACACCTAGTGGGAATAATCTCTACTTGCTATTTAATCCAATTCCTACAACAATTACGGATTGTAGATCATGAAATAGCAGTAAGTAATAAAATAATTACACTAGTTGATCAGGCTAAAATAATTATTAAACTTCTATAAAGAACATCAAAGCATGTAATAGAATAAATTTGCACAAAAGATTCAATGAAAAACCCTCAATAATTAATCTACGGTTCAACAGGAGGTTCAAAAAATCCTAAACTAGAAAAGGGGATTAGACCCACATGTTCATGACAGAAATATAATTAAAATATAAAAACAGATGATGTCCGATGAACTTCAATCTTCACTATTTCCAAATTGCCTTCTAATGCCCTGCTTCTTCACGCCAATTCTGCAGAAGTATCATGTCTTCTGCTTGTGATCGCCCCCAAGAATAAATAAAATTATCTTCCTTATTTGCTTTCTTGTCCCCCCAAGTAATCTAACTTGATCTCTTTCCTTATTTGCTTGATCTCCATGATCTCTTCCTTTTCTCCTTTTTCTTCTTTTACCGTGCTTCTCACCTCAGATATAAGCCTTCAATTATATGGAAATTATGTTGGTCGATTTGTTTCCTAATTTAGTCTATTTCCGTATCAATTCATACAATTAAAGTAATTATCTCTTAAAGATAAAATAAGTCAATATTAACACCTGATGAGAGTGAAAATTAGCGTGTTTTAATATCCAATTGAACACCTTTTTGATTGATAGTATTGTTATATATTAGCACAAGTGTCTTATATTCAATATATGTGAGAAAAGGTGCACTTGAGGTGTTTTATCGTGTTTTTAGGTGGAAAAAGGATTAAAAGTGCAAAGTTGGAGAAAATGTGCAAATTGTGCAAGGATGCTGAAAAGCGCACGTCCAAATTATGTAATATTTCTGTATTTTTGTGGAGCTCTGAACTAGAAGTGTGATATATGGTTGGAAAATTACTGAAGAGATGGTTGATTTGGCGTAAAGAACACCTCAATCGAATTCCAAATGAGGAAGTTATGAGCAAAATGGTGACGTCGCACGAGCTGTGCCGAATAGAACGGATGTTCTATTTTCTATGGCTTGTTACCGATTCAAATCTTGGACTTTTTGTGAGATCTTTATATGAATTGAAAGCTAAAGAAGAGAAGATCACGTGAGTGCAAGAATCACTCAAATTAGACTCGGATGTGGAAGTTATACGCGAAACTGTGAGACGGTGTAAGTGGGATTCGACCACGACAGTCCAATTTGATCAGACCCCTTGGTCGAACTGCAGTCATTTTGGTCAAATCGAATGCCTGAAGTGCAAATCATCACCAATTTCGATTCGACCAAGTCCCTAGGTCGAATCCTAGGTCGAACTCCATGCTTGGGATGCGTTCGGATCTGATTTTTACACCCAAAGTGCGTGTTTCTGCATGTTTTCCAAGAAAAAGCCTATCCTAAGTCCATAAGGAGAGCTTACAAGTATAAAAGGGGATATAGATCACACAAAAAAAATACAATACAATAGAATACGGATTGGATACAACACAACACAATCCTTCACCCCACAAGGGGGGGATCACCCCCCAACCATCATCCACATCCTTTCCTACATCCATCCATCACTTTGAAGATTCGTTCGTGGAATCAAGAAGAGAACCAAGAGGAGAATTCAATACGGAGAAGGACGCGACGACGCCCATGTCTAGGGTTTTATTTGTTTCCTAATTTATCTTGTATTTTCTGGACATCCGGGTAAGATCTATCCAACACCCATGATTGTTCTTCGTAACATCATGGGCTTAGAGCCTTTTTGGTAGAACTAGGGTTGTGAAGGTTTTTACCAATTAATTGAACTTTCGTGTGTAAACACCGTACAACACTACTTGTGGATTTATTTTATATATGATTGTGCTTTATTAATCCATATTCATGGTCGTTTTGTGCATCTTCAATTGGTATATAGAGTATGAATATATATCTTGGTTATAGATTGAGTGTGTTCACCGCTTAACAGGATTCCATGTTATGATTCTAAGTGAGGGGACTCCGAAGCTTCATTAGAACTATCATATATGAATACTTATTAATTGACTTGAATTCAGGTTATTAAGTAGGATAAGGAGGATAATTTTATAGTACCTATAAAGGGAGATCATATCAGGTTAGAGTACCAATTGGCCAGGGAAATAATTGATACTGATAATACCTAGAAAGGGTGGTGGAATTATATCTCTTGCTCCGAGGTTATTCACACGTGTTACACGCATTTTTACTTGTGTCTATAGAGTAGATATGTATGGTTTAATGATGCGTCCATATTCCACAAGGCAAAGTCAGACATCAACACACGAAAGGGAAATTAATGAGTGAAACTGGATTACCCTAGAGCTACATATTCTCCTACTTGATCCACTTTCGTATTCTTCTAAGTGACTTTATTTTATTTGTTATTTTAGTTAATTGTTTAGTAGTTAATAATTGAAACCTCAATCTTAATTGTTATTCGTCTAAATCAATTTAGTAAATAATTAAATTGATAATACTCTGTCCTTTGGGTTCGATAATTCACTTGGTCGCTTGCTTAAGCTGTAACTGATATCTTTAATACTTGGGGATTAATTTTGGGTGCAAAGAAAACGCGCATGAAGTTCATGGCGCCGTTGCAAGGGACGACTGTTATTATTAGTTTATTATTTCTAATTTGATTAAGACTTGTATTTGTGATTATTTAATTCTATCTAACCTTGAATTTTTCTGAGGTACTTGTGCATTAGGAAAAGTAGAGGAAGAAAAGGAACGAATAAAACACTGAGCTAAACATGGCCGGAGCAAGGCAGAATCCGAATAATGTTGCCATACGTGAAATTTTCACGAACTATGGAATTGGTAACATGGGGTTGATAGGAGCAAGGGGGAAGACGATGATTTTGAGATACATCCCGCTCTTATTAACATAGTAGAGAAGAATCCCTTTTTTGGAGATTACTTTGAAGATCCATATCAGAACCTCAAAAGATTTCTTGGTTATGCAAACACTCAAAAAGGAGCTGGAGCTAATGATAATGTTAGGCGGATTGCCCTATTCAAGTTTTCATTAATTGATAAAGTTGATGCTTGGTATGAGACTCTTGATGCCACGAATTGCACTACATGGGACCAACTGCAGCAGAAGTTCTACGAGAGATACATGCTACCCTCAAGGATCTTAAGAATAAAGCAAGACATTACCTAAGTTGTTATGAATCAGGGTGAGAAATTTCATGAGGTGTGGGATAGGTTCAAAGATATGCTCAGGAGGTTCCCACAACATGGGATGTCTAAGGCTCAATACTTCTATGGATTAGATTGTGAGTCGCGTGTTCTTATTGATACATCTTCAGGTGAAGCGCTGTTATCTAAGACAACAATTGAAGTAAAAAAGTTATTTGAAGACATCTCTATGAATTCACGTAATTGGTCTATGGAGAGAGATAGAGGACCATATGTACTTGGTAAGGTAGCGCAAGTTGAACATCAAGTGGGAAAGCCGAATAGGGATGATGAGATCATCTCTAGTTTAGCTAACATCAACAAGCTGCTAGAGTCCCAGCAGAAGCAGATTACAGAGTTAACACTAAGGGGACCTAGCCTGAAGCAGCACGAAGTGAGGCGTGTTGAAGATACCTTTAAACAATACATGGCTATGAATAATGCAAGAGTTAATCGTCTTGAGGCTACTATGAATGTTGATCATGCAGATTTATCTAAGCAGTTGAAGGGCCTAACTTTGATTATGGGGCATTTGACCACAAACGTGAATCAATTGACATAAAAATTAGAGAATAAAGCCATCATGTTAAGGTCTGGAATGCAGTGCGAGGGACCGATGAAGTCGAAAATGAATTTTGAAATTCCAGGAGCAAGATTCGACCTTGATTCGACCAAGTCAACATGTCAAATCCCATCATGGAAGTTGAACCAGGCACCAGGGCGACATCTAGAAGAAGTAGAGGGTCAGTTCGACCAAAAATGGGTCACTTCGACCAGAAGCTCTGGTCTAACTCAAGTCGAACACCACTATTCAGGACGCTATGTTTTGTCTGATGCCCAATTCGACCACGATCACTCCAGTTCGACCAACCCTACTGGTCGAACTCAGGTCGAACAGCACCGTCCCACACACTCTGTTTTGTCTGATGCTCGATTCGACCACGATCACAACAGTTTGACTAAACCAGTTGGTCGAACTGTGGTCGAACTGGCCTATAAGGGAGAGAATGCACATTCAGGTATGCAGTTCGACCACTATTCAACCAATTCGACTAGTAACCCTGGTTGAACTCAGGTCGAATCATTCTGTTCTGCAGTGTTTTCCATGCTGAATGCTTTACATGATATTAATGCTACTCCCATGCCATCCCAAGAGAAGAATACTGAGCTTATAGTTGAAAATAAGTGGGAAAGAGTAAAGAGATTGAGAGCCGAGAAGCTTAGACTGTAGATGTATAATGAAGATATGGTTTCTCTCTTGATCAAGCAATAAAGATGCCCAAGGAGACTCAATCGTGCAAGAGCATAGATGTGGTTTCTAACTTATTTAATCTTGATTTTAATAGGACAGATGATTCTGAATTTGAGTGGAAGATTGACAAAGATGTATCTAGACAGCCATGGGAGGAAGAAAAGTCTAAGGATCATATACTTGTGACCAAGAAAGGTGAGGTGTTGAGTGTAGACAAGAAGAGGGAAAGAAAATACTTGAAGATGAGAATGCGAGAAGACCGCCATCTGATCCAGTAGTTAAAAAATGATAATCCATCGTGACTCTTCGACGTTAAACATGAGCGTCTGTTGGGGGCTTATCCTTCCGTTTTATTACTTTATTTCTTTCGTGTGAGTAAGAAATTTTTATATTTAAGGTGCTCACTAATCGGCAATTACATCTCTGTACAAACTTAGTTTCAACTTACGTTTTTACTAAGTTTGGGGGGTGTGATGTACTTACCTCATTGAAGCATTAAGAGTATACTTTTCTCTTTATAATGTTTGATAGGGGAGATGATTTTTGTGGTGTGTTGAAACTTTAATCAGTTTTGATGTGTTAATTTTTTTGTAATTTGTCTAGTGTTCTGTGGTGTTTCTAGTGTGTGGAGTCGATTAGATAGTCAATTGATTCTTTCTTATAGTTCTCCTATATTATTATTTATGAATCTTGTGATGATGAGGTATGTTGAGTTTTGATGATAGAATAGGTAAACTGAGGCTGTGACCTGACCGAGTTGAACAACTCGAGGAGCTCGTGCACGTTTTGAAGAAGAAAAATTAGGTGCCCTCGTTTTCTTATTCTAATTTTTATATGTGCTTTTAATCATGGAGTGGAAGGATTGAGTTTATATTTTTGGTGATCTAAATGAGCTTATATTTTTAAATTATGTTGAAATTCATATGCTCTTGAAATTGATGAAGGAAGTATACTTGAGTTATATTGTGGTATGAAGTTCTATGTGTACTTGTGGGATATTGCTTATCATTAAAAGTGTTCTGTTACTTGTTAAATACCCATGTGAGATTTTGAGCCTTGTTAATAATGTTACATAATCACATGATATATCTTTTCTGGTGAATATCGTTCTTCTGTATGTATTCTAGAAGTTGCTTCTTATCTTACTTGAAACTACATGTATGTTAGATGATGGGAGATGATTTAAGGCCATCCTTGAATTTATGAGTCACTTAGCCAAATAATTTCCTACCGAATGATGTTTATCCGTAGTTAGACCCGTTGAGCCTAAAAGTCTTATTTCTTTGGTAACCTACGAAGATAGCCACTTTAATATCCTATTTGAGCCTTAAATTCCTATATTTAGTGGAGAATTAAATGTTGTCAAAGTGTGTGAATTGATTTTCATGGAGTTTGAAAGGAATAAAATATTTGGAGTTGTACAAGTGATTATGAGCTAAAAAATATGAGCTAAAAATAAGTTGTTTAAGGGTAGTGCCCAAAACTGGTACCCCAAGATATTAGAGGTAGTATCCGAAACTGGTACCTCGAGAAAAAAGAAAGGAAAAAAAAGTATATTGAGCTTGAAGAAGAAAGAGAGAAAATAAAATTAGAAGAGCAAGAAGTTGGATAGTCTTGAAGTGTAAAAAATCTGCAGTACAAAAGATCTCTGGTTTTAATTCTCTACTAATTGAGTCACTTTATCCATATGTTTTCTACCCTTACCTAAGAGCCAACATTACATTCTATTAAAAGTCCTTTTTAATCCCATTGTCGAATCATACTTTTTAGTGGTGAAGAGTTTGAGACTTTTGGCAAGCTTATGGTTACGCATGCACTTGAATTGAATTTGAGCGTAAACACCTTAACCCATAAGTGTACATCTTTTACACTTGAGTGCGAGTGATATATACTTCCCGTGAGAATATGTCAATAGAGCATTTGAATTGGTGGTGATTGTCTTAACTTGTATGCTATGAATTGATTATTACATGTAACAAGAGTTGCATGAGGACAATTGTATTTTGAATGGGGTATTGATCATAGTCCTTGTTTCCCCGCTAATTTTCATACTCTTTTTCTCTTTATTTTTATTTTGTTGCCTCGGATGAGCAACGGGTAAGTTTGGGGAATGCACCCAATTAGTACATAAGTCAATCAAATAAACATGAATTTCAACCAAATAATTGTGCTAAAATATGACTTATCAAATCTCCCCACACCTAAACTTTGCTTGCCCTCAAGCAAATGGAAATCAAAGATGATAGAGAATAGAAAACCAAGGAATATCTACCAAGGCAAATAAAAGTCACATACCTAAAGAGAAAAGTAACCAATGAGAATTCAGAACTAATATGAAAAATGACTCCTTACTCAATGTTTGCAACTTTCATGGCATCATATCTTTCAAAATTTCATGGTCTCACAAAGATTCACTCAAAACACTTAAGGATATGATTTAGGTAGCAAGATCACTCAAAAATTGAAAAGAACCGTCATTACCATAGGCTTGCTCCAAATTAAATCTCCACCAATTTTGGATGAATCATGTGCAACAATCAAAGGGTCTTTGAATGGGTTGTAATGGGGCCTTAGGACAGGGTGAGGTAACAAAATAGATAAGAATGGTTAAATACACCACTTCACAACATGTGATCTTTACAAATCAAATCATTCTTCATCCCCACATTCTTCTTTTCACAACAGAATTTTTCTTGCACTAATATTCTCCCCACACCTGCTCCTTTTCAAGATTTGGAACAGTAGGTGTAACTCTTAAACATATCACTGTTTGCTAGATAATTTCAGCAACTCAACACAAACAGCTTCAACAGTTCCTTTTTTCCTTTTCTTTTTTTCATCAAGAATTTTCTCTTCTTTTTCAAACTTCCTTTCTTCCATTTTTTTTTCTTTTTTTTCTCTTTTTCTCACTTTTCCAATTTTTTTCAACTCCCCCTTCATCGTCAATTCAACCTTAAGGTATTTCCACAAGATCACACATTGCAAAATATGAAGGGTACAAACAGAAGAGTTAAAGAAAGAAATGGGAATTCAGTGTTAATTTATGTGCTCATAATTCAAAGAAAAGGCTTAGGCTCAATATGGCTTCCCTAAAGTTTTCATATTCGGTTGCAACAATATAAGCCAAAAGGGTTAAACCTACGTGCCCTTATCATTTTATCACACACAACCAATCACATGATTTTGAAATGCGTTCAAAAGAGCAAGTTCTAGAATGAGGAATTCAAATTCAATGCACTCAAGAAAAAAATTTCAATAGAGCTCATAGATGACAGCTCATTAAGGCTCAAAAGCTCACCAAAAATTGGGTAATTTACCATGAAATTCGAAAAAAAAATGAGCCATTACAATCACAAAAATTTTGCAAAGAATATCCCCCCACCACACATCTAAACGATTGCTTGTCCCCAAGCAAAAGCAAGTATAAAAGAGAAACTGAACAAGAAATTGGATCGAGTACACCTGATTTATTGCTGATTCGAACTCTGACCATGATCCCGCAAATGCTTGACAAGATCGTTCATCTGGCGCATCAAAAAGTTTTGGTTGGCCTCGAACCTCTCCATCTGAGCAATGAATGCCCCTTCAAGATAGCCAAAGCCCGTAGGAAGAGCTCTTGGCAAAAAAGGGACTAGGATCGTCGGCCACTCCTGATGCTACATTCGGATATTCTTTGGAAATTAAATGGTGGTGAAAGTGGGGTTTGGTAGAGTCAATTCCTCTTTCTCGGTCACCATCTACATGTATGTTCCATGATCGTTCCTTAACATCCCCATTTGCTGCAACAACGTGGCATCAACAAATTGCACCGAACCAAAAAAAACTCTATTCGCAAAGTCAACTCCCGCAATCTTCGCAATCGTTGTGATCAGCACACCTACAGTGATGCTCCCTGTACCTTTCTTCACATGCGACAGATGCTCAATCACCATGTCCCCTAGCCCAAGTGGCTTCCTATGTAGCATCGCATCGATCACCCTCAGTTCTTTCCATTCTACCATATTTTTATTCGTCTCCCTAGCAAATATGGTACTGGCAAGCAATCTCTGAATATAGCGAATGCATGGATTTCGAATGAAACTACCCTTTGCTCTACTCGCTCTGCAAAACTTCCTGCCCTAATGTGATCTCTTTCCACAGAGGCTCTGTCCTGAACTCTTCTTCCACATACTCAATCAACGGAACCCCCAAAGACAACATAAATTGATCCACTGTCTAATTAAAAGTAACACCCCCAACCGAAAAGTTACCCCTTCGTCAGTCTTGTCAAATGCACTCAAGAATTCATACGTAAGGTCCACATAAATGGGATAATTCCCACTGACTAAGTGCCTCAATCCAACCATGTCAATCATTCTAAAAATATCATCATGCAATCCTAAAGTCTTAAGCAAATCAGTGTCAATGTAACGTATGGATTTGATATCTCTATTTACTAACCCTTGGTATGCAGCAACCTGAACCAGACCTGACATAGCGATGGAGCGGCGATTTAGAAAATAATACACTGGATGGCCATTGTACTCAGCCAGAGAATGAACTTCATAACCCCAGTAACTCAAATCAGCTTGTACTATGTTATGAATTTCTATTAGCAAACTATTATAATACAAATCGTCATCCCGCTAGAATAACCAGTTCACTTGATCACCATTGTATAGTACCCTTCCCAAAATCCACCCCAACACATCCCAGTTTTTTTATAGCTCATCTAAATATTTTTTTAAGATGTCAACAAATCTTCTATTCGGTCTACAGCTATTCTATTCGACCCAGAATTTTATTCTATTCGGCCTACACTCATTTGCCTATTCGGACTGTATTTTACTTGTGCACAGAAAAAGTACAAAATTTAATACGGATTACAAATTTCTTCTATTCGGTCTATAACTATTCTATTCAGTCCAGAATTTTATTCTATTCGGCCTACACTCATTTGCCTATTCGGCCTGTATTTTACTTGTGCACAGAAAAAGTACAAAATGTAATACAGATTAAAATTTTCTTCTATTCGGTCTATAGCTATTCTATTCGGCCCAAAAATTTATAATATTCGGCCCACACTCATTTCCATATTCGGCCAGTATTTTACTTGTGCACAAAAAAGTACAAAATTTAATACGGATTCAAAGTTTCTTCTAGTCGGCCTACAACTATTCTATTCGGTTCACATGTTTGTTCTATTCGGCCTATGTAGAAGCCCCTATTCGGCCTATATTTTTTCACTGAAAAAACGTTGAATAAATAAATACACTCATGAGGCATGTAAATACAATAAATTAATGCATTCAGTAGACTGTATAAAAATTTTTTCACATACCACGTATACTTGCTCCCCAAATTCTCACACCTCTAAAAAACTAGAGAAATAAATGTATGCATATGAGAGGGCACATTGCTCGGACCAGCATTATATATTACCTCATTTTTTTAAGCATATGAGGGAGCACATGCATACATAGTACTAGGTATTATACTTTGGCAATTTTTAAAGAAAAAGAGAGGAATCGGATTCCTCAATTGTACTTTTAGTTCAAAATGAGAGGAATCTGATTCCTCAAACATGTGATCAGTAGGTCACTTTCAATGACATTTTGGTCATTTCCAATAAAAGTGGCTAGAATAAATTATTTTTAAGACATATGGCCACTTAAAATTACTTTTAAGTAATAGTGGCTACTTTTTGGCATTATCACATTTATTTAATATGTAGTTGATAGTTGTATTAATGGGAGTGTGAGCCCCATATTTTGATTGTATTAGTTAGTGCATGTGGGTCCCATGTGTGTAAAAAGAGAAAGGAGACTCTTTGAGTAGGATGCCCAAAATAGAAAAAAAGAGACTTCGTGGGCCTTACACTAGGGCCTAACCATTTTTTAGTAGTAATTATTACTTATGAAAGATTGCATTATCTTAGATAGTTTATTACATCCGATCTTTTGCGTTATTTTCGAACATTATTTTATGTGTCACACATTATATGACATAAGAGGGAAAATAAATGCAACCATTGCTAGGGATTAAGTTTTTCATTTTAGGGTATAGTTTCTCTCTCCTACATGTCGTCCATGTAACGGTGCAGTACAGGAGATGATGTACTAAATGACACAGAGAATGCGAGCTGGAAGTTTACAGCATGTATTGGAGCCATTCTTCACGTCCGTTGTGAATCGATCAAAGAAAGAAAAGAAAAACAATAAACACAATCGTTTATAGTGGTTCGGCAAATTACCTACGTCTACTCTTAAGGGAGAAGAAGATCTTATTGATAAAGATTACAACAATAAGAATAAACTTATATATCATATAAACCCTAATTGAGAATATATGGATGATTCTGTGAATCATACTATAGAATAAAACTTAACCCATATATATATATACTCCAATATATGATATATGGATAATATCATATATGATATATATGGACAATATATGATCTCCACAATATCGTCTATAATTATATAGAATCACAACTTGCTTCAGAAACAAGCTGCTTCCAAATCCAAACCCGCTTATTCCGGCGGCCCAGTCTTAATATCAAACACGTGATCTCAGCCAACTCAACAAATGCAAGCATCTACCTCTCCATAATACTCCACCTTAGACCTTGCATTACCACACCAATGCTCTTACTTCTCCCACCTGCTATTTTATGGTGCAGCCATCACCTGCTACTTTACGGTGCAGCCATCTCTTCCACTATTTTAACGAGTGCAGTAAACTTTCCCACTATTTTTTAACGAGCCCAACAAACTCCTCCACTGGTTTTAATGAGTTCAGTAAACTCCTCAACTTTTTTAATGAGTCTAGTAAACTCCTCAACTATTTTTAAAAGGGAACATAAACTCTCTTCTGCCTCACTACTCCACCTTGAGTAGCAACATCTCTTCGAAGCTCCGTGCAAAGAACAACACCCTATCCCTCTTTCTGATTTGTAAGAGTCACCTTATTTCTTGTCCATCGTTTTCTTCATCTTCACTCAAAAATCCTCCGTGAACTCCTCAATGTCGAAACCAACAACACCAACTGCTACAGTTTGGAACATTAGAACCCGATATCCACCTTACAAAATAAACATCTTTATGTCTTGGACGTGGTTTTAAAATTAAAGCTTGATTCAACGGTTTATTGTGAGAAACAACCTTTTAACCACGGCTGCGCAGAACTGAATCGCCCAAAAACCTGACTTTTGTTTTCAGCCTATTCCCATTGACACAGAGCTCCAAATACGATCTCCACCATTTAGAATGTATTTAAATAAGTTCTGAACGTGCTGAAAAATTTCACCTCGATCTAACGGTTGAAACTCTGGATATAACCTCTGCAGTACTTCGCGCTCTTGGACTCTCTCAGAAACGTTAAGAGTTGTTTTGCCCACTCTTTTCCTTCACGTTTCGCTTTCTTTCCCATATCTCGCTTCTTTTTTCTTTGATCGTCTTTTTTCCATTTCTCATAGACGGCGCCAATTGTTGTGAATCGATCAAAGAAAGAAAAGAAACACAATAAACATAATCGTTAATAATAGTTCGGCAAATTACCTACGTCAACTCTTAAGGGAGAAGAAGATCTTATTGATGAAGATTACAAGATGAAGAATAAACTTAGATCTCATATAAACCCTAATTGGGAATATATGGATGATTTGGTGAACCATACTAAAGAATAAAATTTAGCCTATATATATATATATATATATATATATATATATATATATATATATATATATATATATATATATATATATATATATATATACTCCAAATATGATATATATTGATAATATCATATATGATATATATATAGACAATATATGATCTCCATAATATCGTCTATAATTATATAGAATCACTACTTGCTTCAGAAATAAGCTGCTTCTATATCCAAACCCGCTTATTCCAGCGGCTCAATCTTATTATCAAACATGTGATCTCAGCCAACTCAACGGATGCAAGCGTCTACCTCTCAACAATGTCCTCACACTCTGTTCTTTTCTGTTCATTTTCATTAATTATGTTGAGATATTGTGGGTATCAATATCAATGGTGAGCGGCATGAAGAAGTAGAAGAGGTTAAAAGCAATATTTATAATCACTTTAAAAGACATTTTAGCAAAGAGAAGTTCATTAAACCGGTGATTAGAGATGATCCAACAGATAAAATGGTATCAGAGGAGGACAATCTTATGCTTACTGCTCCATTTTCAGAAGATGAGGTTAAAGAAACTATTTGGGCATGTGATAGTAATAAAAGCCCTGGACCTGATGGTTTCAACTTCAAGTTTCTTAAAGAATTTTGGGATCTTTTCAAAGCAGATTTTATGAGAATGATGCAAGAATTTCATCAACATGGAAAACTAGTGAAGGGAATAAATCCATCATTCATTGTTTAGATTCCGAAAAAGGATGCTGCTGATGGATTAAATGATTTCAGACCTTTATCACTTATTGGAGGATTGTACAAGATCATATCAATGGTGTTGACAAGAAGATCATGCAAGGTGCTTGGTTTAATCATCTCAGAAAATCAGAGTGCATTTATTAGCAAGAGACAGATACTTGATGGCATTGTGGTTCTTAATGAAGCAATTGATGAAGCAAAGAAGAAAAAACTTGAAAGGATTTTCCTCAAGATTGATTTTGCAAAAGCATACGACTCAGTGGATTGGGAATTTCTAAGCGTGATGATGGAGAAATTCAACTTTGATAGTAAGTGGCGTAAATGGATTATGGAGTGTGTATCAACAACATCCGCTTCATTACTTGTAAACGGGAGCCCATCGGGAGAGTTTAAATTGGAACGTGGGCTAAGGCAAGGTGATCCATTGTCCCCTTTTCTCATTTTGATTGTGGCTGAAGGACTCAACTTGTTACTTAATATAGCTACACATGTGGGGCTATTAGAAGCGGAAAAAATTGGAAAAGATAAAGTCATTGTATCTCATTTATAGTTTGCGGATGACACTATTCTTATGGGTGAAGCAGAAACATGGACCTGATTTCAGGGCTTAAGATCAATTTTGATAAATGTTGCATCTTTGGGGTTAATGTGGATAGGGGTGAGCATAAATTTTTCAAAACCGCTCCGAACCGCACCAAACTGGACCGCCACTAATGATCTAATTACATAAATCGCAGTTTAATTATATTTGAGAAAACCCACCGCCATAACGGTGCAATTTTGATTTTTTCCTAAAATTGCACTGCACCGCCTATACATATATTATTATGTACATTTATATCATATGTATGTGGTTTAAACTTATTTAAATGTTAGAATCTCAACTTGTTATACTCTTATAAACCTTTGCTCATTGTCAAAACTTATGATTGTTAAATTTCTAACAAATTGTGATAGCTTAAAAAAATGTTCATGATAATTACTTATTTAAACTCTATAGAGACATTTAAATTCATGATTAGAATGAGATACTATAAATTTAAAATAAAAAATTAGTTCTTACTACTTAAAATTTGACACTTTAGACTAGGTTAGAATTATACATTTTGTAATTACATTAGAGGTTACTAAAGAACATTTATTGGAACAAGCATATTTATCTATATTTAAGTTTATATTATTTATATAGTTATATTCTATCTTATTATTAAAATTAGTAAACCGCCAAAATCGACGGCTAAACCGTTAAAAATCGATCGATGAATTACAATTGAAAATAGCGATTTTAAACTAAACATAGAACCGAACTGCCTATAGCAAGGCAATTCAAATTTCATCGAAAAATCGCCCAAATCACACCACGATCACCCCTAAATGTGGATAAAGTTCGAATTTGGGAAATGGCAAATATTTTGGGCTGTGGAGTGGGATCCTTACCATTGTCTTATCTTGAAATTAAAGTTGGCATGAATCACCGAAAAGAGACAACATGGAGGGAGTTGGTTCAAAAAATCAAAACTCGAGTAAAGAAATGGAAAGATAACAAGATTTCAATAGGCGAAAAAGTAACCATATTGAACACGGTCTTGTCATCTCTACCTACATATCACCTTTCCTTTTACCTTTTTCCCAAAATTACCTTGAGTGATATTTTAAAAATTCAGCGTAACTTTATTTGGGGTGGAGGGAAGTTGATAATAATAAAGTTGCTTGGATTGACTGAAGTACAATATGCTACCCAAAAAATCGAGGGGGCTTATGAGTTAGGGATTTATATCTTTTTAATAAATCACTTATGGGGAAGTGGATTTGGAGATTTTTTTACCCAAAAAAAAGAGTCTTTGGGTTAAAGTCATAGAGTGAAAATATGGTAGGGGTGGGGAAGGGAAGTTAGTGCATAGCTTTGAGAGGGGAAGAGCAATGTGGTCAGGGTGGTGGAAGGATGTGGTTAGTGTCACTCTTGGAGAACGAGGGGAATGATATAGGTGTAATTTAGAGAGGGTCATTGGGGACGGAAAACATACTTTGTTTTGGGAAGATCCTTGGGTTGAGGAGAAACCATTGAAAACTCTTTTTCCTAGATTGATTGGTCTTAACAGGGATCAAGATGGGAGAGTGGGAGATATGAGGACTTGGGAGGAAGGGCGGTGGATTTGGGAGTGGAAATGGCGGAGGGAACTTTTGGGACGGGATAAAGATCAACTTGATTTGTTTAAGTCTTTGGTGAATATGTACACAATAAAGAAAGGTACTGAATATAGATGGAGATGGAAGGGGTCTAAGAAGGGTTGTTACGTCACAAATGAAGTTTACTTAATGCTCACAAGAATGCGCGGATTCAAGCCTATAGATAAAGAACATGAAAAAAGCTTCAAAAGCATTTGGAATAAATTCATATCGATGAATGTTATCGTTCACTCCTGGAGAGTACTCTGGGATCGTTTGCCAACAAAAACTAATTTGAATAGGAGGAACATTCTTCAATCTACAGTTGACTTGAAGTGTATGTTGTGCAAAGAACATGAGGAAACTGTGAGATATCTATTTTTCGAATGCGAAGTGGCTTATAAGGTATGGATGACTTGTTTGAATTGGCTTGGGATTTCATCAGTACTTCACCCAAATCCTTGTTGGAATTTGAATAAGTGTAAATGTTGTGCTACGGAGAGAGGGAGTAAAGTGAAGTTAGTAGTTATTTGGCAATGTGTAGTATGATTAATTTGGAAGGTTAGGAATGCCATTCTTTTTTAGGAATTTAATTTTGTTTTTGATAAATTGATAGAGGAGATGAAAAGTAGAGTATGGAGTTGGTTTTATATCAATGATGTGAGTCAGTTTAAATTGTCATTTAATGAGTGGCTTATCAAGCCAAACTTGATTTAGAGCTTTTGTACTTTGTAAATTTTGGGTATGTCTGATGCCTATCAATAAAATTTTTATTTACCGAAAAAAAAGATATTTTGGGTCTAAAAGAATTTCAGACAATATAATAGAGTAATATTGTATGCATATGACGTATTATTGCTGAAATTCTAGGATCTCTTGTTGCCTGCCCTACACAACTGACTCGTTTGCATGCAAAATCAAGTCTAACTAAACACATTTTGCTTTGAAACATTTAGGACAAACAGTACTTAAGAGATTTAATTAAGCTTTGTGAGGATCTCTTACGTATTCAATATAGTGGCAAAAAATAAATAGGATCGAACTGCATTTTGACAATGTTGGTTTGCTTTCAAATATTGTTAGACGTATAAGCTAGGAAGCCATAACTAAGCTATAAACTAAAACCATAGTTGAAGGTGACGGGCGTTGTATGCGGGGCGTTGTATGCGGAACCGATGCGGAGTATCTTAACATATATATTCATGAGTAGAATGACCTCATGAAATGTTTGGACTTGATCAAAACTCATTATTGTCAAACCAACTTCCAACATCCATGTATTAAAGAAAGAAGCCGATCGACACCGTATATACGAAGCACACTAAAGCAACATATACATACACATGCATATATACTTATACTATTTACATCAACTATAAGTCTATATCTTACAAGAAGCTGACAAAATGGTAGTGCATGCATGCTAGCTATTAGTCATCTTGAAAAGTAGGACTTTGGAGAGAAGAGACGTTTGGGTGAAAACATCCCCATGTATCTTGGAGAAGCCATCCCATCAATGGGACTATAACTAGGAATAATGTAAGCTTCTGATCTCTCATCCATGGGCACTTTTGCCCCACTAAAGGTCCCACATTTGGCCAGCTTCCCAAACCAAGACTTCTTCTTGGGGGAGGGTCTTTGGACCCCATTGATCTTATCACATAGATACTGCTTCACCATGTGGATCCCTTGCTCCATCACTTCCGGGGGAGGCGAGACGAGGGGGTTCCCTTCGACGCATAGCTTTTGGAGCTTCTTCAGGCAGCCGATGGACTCGGGTAGGGCGGTGATCTTGTTGTAGCTGACGTCTAGCTCGACTAAGGAGATGAGTAGGCCTATGGAGTATGGGAGTGTGGCTAGGTACTGGAAGTTCTGGCTGACGTTGAGGACTTGGAGGTTGATGAGGTTCTCGAGGTCGTGGGGGAGGGATCGGAGACAGTTGAGACGAGCGTCGAGGACGCGGAGGCTCGTGAGGTGGGAGGTGGAGTGAGGGAGGAAGTCTAGCTTGTTTGAGTTCACTGAAAGCTTCTTTAGGTTTACCAGCTCGAACCCTATTGTGTCGGGTAATTGGCTCAACTTGTTGAAGTTTGCATTCAACTCTTGAAGAGATCTGCACATCGTTTCATTTTTCATTGATCAGATATATTATATATATATCACTCTTAATAAAAGATATGTTATCATGTTTTATCTATTTTAGAACTTTTCATGAAATAGTTATTCAATTTCTCAATTATCATTTTTTATCGATTATGTATCATTTCTTAATAAAAATACTACGTTTTCTTTATTATTTTGTTACTTGAGAGATCAGAGTCAAATGACCAGGGTTGAACTTCAGGTTGAAAACTAATAAGTAAAATGTGTTAGGTTATGTAAAAAGTCAAACATAATTTGGGTTGCTAAATTATTATAGTTAGGCTTTAATTAAATGATTTAGTACTATATATTATGATCGACTACTTAGAATATTGAAAAGTTGACTTTTAGAAATCAACAGTGATAACCACTTGACTTCTAATTAGATAAGAACAAATGACAATATCTGATAAGCTTGTGTGCATTATTAAACATCAAGCTACAGATGTGCATAGGTATCTACATTTTAAGACAAACTACAATTAGTTTATTATAGGTCCAAATAAGACTAAGCAATATAGAAAATTTAACTACAATTTTTTCAAAAAAAAAATAATATAAAAATAAAAGAATAAATTGTTTCACTTTTTTATTATCAGTTATCACTTTTCATTTATCCTTCAAATTATTCATGAATAATTCAATTGAACTAATTTTACTTTTATTAATCAAGAACCATTTTTAAGTAAAAATATAATTATCACTTCTTATTCACCTTACAATTAAATAAAAAGATTTTAGATAAAATAGTTACCTGCAATTTTCAATGGTCCTGGGAAGTGAGTGAATGAGATTGCCAGAAACATTCAAAACCTTGAGTTTTGACAAACATCCAATAGAATTAGGGAGGCACTTCAGCTGGTTGGAGTGGACATCCAAAACGACCACGTTTAGCAGCCTTGCTGTCAATGATTCTGGAATGCTCTGTCATTTTATAAACCAGAAATTAATTATTTATTAGGACGTGACAACAACTTTGTCACAACTCAATTTCCAACTCACAAAAGACAAAGAACAAGTAGAATTAAAATTTAACATATCTAATGTCTTCTTCATGTGATTATTATTTTTTATTTTTTATTTTTTTCATGTGGGGGCATGCACTGTGAGCAGAAATCCAAGAGTTTAATAAGTTAGTGCTGATACAAGTGTTTATTATGTACTATGAATTATAAACTATTAATTCAAGTGGTGATAAAATATTAACTAATATATAAATTTTCTGACAATTAAATTATTCTAATATATATGGTTTTCATCAAAATAAGCTATGGTTGATGAACCAATGCAAAGATTAGCGTGAATGTGTAATTGTATCTAGTAAGCATTGTAAACCATTAATAGTAATAAAAGAAATAAATAAAGTTCAACTCATACTGTGAAACATTCAAGAAATAGATTAAAAGTGATATATTTTATTTATTTTTTTTAAAAAGGGATTATGTCACATCCTAATTCCTATTTAAAAATACTATAGTTTACAAAATGATATTCCCTCTGTACCAGCTCAGTATTCACAGTTACTTTTAAAAAAAAAAATTCTACTTTTCAAACTGATATCACGAGGGCAAACTTGTACATTCAATTATTAATTCAAAGGGATTAAAAGTTGATCCATCAAGAGGAAGAGGAAGACAATCTGGGCTCAATCCCAGTACCACAAAATCCAAACTACTCTAAAAAATTATCACACCAAATCAACGTAGAGATGTGATAAATATTCTTCAAAAAAAAAAGCCCCAAAATCACAGCAGTTACCTTTTCTCTCTACAATGAAAACTCAAATTTTTTTTTATTTGAAGAAGACTAGGCCCAATATTGGAAAAAACAAGGCGGAAGAGGAGGAGGGGGAACACTCAGGCGGCGGGGACAACAAGGCGGAAGAGGAGGAGACGCGACGGCGGAGGAGCTCGACAACACCAAGGCGGATGAGGAAACCGCGATGGCGAAGCCGGTGAAGCTGCGGTGCTCTCTGTGCGACGCCGTCTTCTCCGTGCCTTCGAGCATCTCAAACGGAACCTGCCAAGTTTCTCCTCCGTGCCCAACCCCATTTCTTCGGTGCCCTTATCCCCTCCTATTACGGTTTCGAACACTTGAACTTCTCCCCTTCCTTCCCAGCCGCCGCATCCCCATCGGAAGCGCAGCCGAGGAAGTGGCAGTGGCGAAGGCGCAAGTGCGAAGTCGTCGGTGGATGGAGATTTGAATGAGAGAGAAAGAGAAGTGTCTTAGATATAGGGTTTAACTTGAGAGATTTGATTTTTCTAGCAGGGATGTGTTTGGTGTTTTAATTTGGGTTGGGTTGGGGTTTGGGTTGAGTTAATTAGTAAGTTAAATATGTTTAGTATAGATAATTAATGTTTTAAATATATAAAGATGGAATGGCATTTTTGAAAATAAAGGGTTATGGAAAGTTATTTATCTTGTGTTTTTATTCTTTTTTAGGGTGTAAAAACTGTATTGGGACAATCAAATAAGAAAATGTGAAAATTGTGTTGAGACGGAATATTATGTTTAAAAACGTGTACCATTCGGTAAGAGTGTTCACACAAATTATTGCTAAAAAAGTACACAAAATTAATCACACATTTGAGAGCTATTTGCTAGAAGGTCGGTAAAGAATCACCTTGCAGTTATTTTTTCCGAGTTTATAAGAAAGGAAAAAAAATTGTGTCATGTACCATTAATTAATGAAAGAATAATAAACGAAATATTTCATAAATAATTTATAATATAAATAAAAAATAATAATACAAAAGATAAAATGATCTCACTCAAAAAAAAATCATAAGAAGTCGAGAACTTATTTGAATCCGTATCAAAAAACAAGCTTTATACAACTCGTATTGAGCTTTATAGTAAGTAAAATAAATGAAAAACGATAAAAAAAAAAATTAATAACAAGATATAAGAGCGCTTAATAAAGAAGAAAATTAAAGGTTTAACATAAGATGTATTCAACAAAACTTGCTCAAACAAGAAAACCATGACAAAATCAATTGCAACAATATTGATGTATGATGAAAGAATGATTTAAAAAGGAAAAAAAAGTATGATGTACCTGTAGATTGTTGTTGGAGAGGTCTAATTTGCAGATGGATGCTAAATTAAGAGGGGGATTAGGAAGTGTATCCAAACACATCCCACTAAGATCCACAATTTCCAGCTTATTAACATCATCTTCATGATCTAATCTCCTTAGGCTCAATCCACCCCCCTTATTCTGTTTTTTATTTCTCACCTTCATACCAACTAATTCACCCCCCTCTTCATACATCATTTTTATTTGCAAATGATGATCCAATAGGATTGTATTATGTAGGTAGTTAGTGTTGGATGCAGAAATAGAAGAAAAGAAAGAATGTATATGTGAGAGAGAGAAAATAGGAGAGAGAGAGAAATGAAAAAATATGAAATGCGGAGAAAGTACGGACGATAAGAGGTGAGGAAACGAGAAAGTACAAAATCCGTATGTTGCGTACTGACGTTACCTACTCTTCAAAAGTCAACCCCACTTCCTTTTCCTTAATCTCGTTATAATTCTCATAATTGTCCCCTAATACAAAAATTAAAAGAGACCGGGTATTTTATGTAATTGAATAGAATAAAATGTATGATATAATTAATTTTAATTGAATAGACTAAAATGTATGATATAATTGATTTTGCCTAGATTGGGTATAGAAAAAATGTGGCATTTTTGTAATATTGTATTATTGTAAGGTTATTGATATTGTGTATTGTTTCCATATTTAGGGTGTGAAAGTATTTTTGGTACGGATTAGAATTGAAAGTGTGAATGTATTCCTTTCTAGCTATAGGTCTCATTTGCTTTTAAATGAGACGTCCAATATAGTAAAATGAGAACCTTTTGCGTGGGACAGAGGAAGTATTACTCTTTAATTTATGTAAAACAAATAAAATCCTTGTGGACATATGAAGTATATGAAATATTAATGTTTATTACCCCCTCGTCCAATCACAACGTTCTCATTTTACTGTATTAGGTGTTTCATTTAACGACCCTCATTTTTTCTTTTAGTAAAAGAGCCCCACTTACGGTCCACCACTCACCGTTAATACAATTACTCACCCCATATAAAATAATTATATTCTTTAATTTACGGTGCAAAATACAAATAAAAACTTGTGGATGAAACGAAGAGAGTATTAAATTATTTTGAATGATTTTACATTTAAATTGATAGTTTCACATCTTTCAAATCTTAAATTAATAAAAGAAATATTTTGGGTTCTAATTATACTTTACTTTTCTTTTTGGTCTTGAATTGAATTTTTTTTAGTTTAAACTTTAATGATTCTTGTTTCCTAGATCGAATTTCAACACTAAACTCGGCGGAAAAATCAAATAAAATTATATTCAGTGTGACGCAGCGTTTAAAAATAAAATGATTTTATAATTTATTTATTATTTAAAGATATCAAATTACTATAAAAAATAAAAGCCAAATAAGTAAATAAAAAGAGCATCGATTTATTTAATGTATGTGAAAAAGAAATAGTGCATATAAAAATGTATCACAAATGATTGGACGGCTTAATAAATAAACAATGGTCACCACCCTCCCATTATTTTAATAACAATTAAACAAAAACCACTTGGATAAGATATGGAGTATATACTAATTGTTTGTACTTTGTACCATAATTAATCATACTAATATTTTATGATTTTAATTAGTTTTAGAAATTTATCCTTTAAAAATAATTTTTAGGGTTGAGTTACAACTATATAATTATTATTTATTAGTCCTTCGATAAGATGGTATAACACTTACCTACTATGATATTTCCTTTGTCATTTTTTGAGAATGTAATCATACTATTTTATGGTTTTAATTAGTTTTAGATATTTATCCTTTAAAAATATTTTTTGGGGTTGAGTTACAACTATACAATTATTGGTCGTCCTAGTATGAGATGGTATAACACTTACATATGATATTTCCTTTGTGATTTCTTGAGAATGTAACAAATGAATTATCTATGAGGTTTATATATTGATTTAGGGAATATATTTTATCCTATTTCTTATGTATCACTCGAAGATGTGTCATATAAAAGTATCAAAGTTCATCCAAATCTACAAGATACATCATGTTTATTGTTAACATTATTAAGAACGAAAAATTAGTACTTAAAAAAACTATAATATATATATATATATAATTTTTTTTTATGATAAATTTAATATGGACGAACGAAAATAAAAAATGTGATATTATTTAGATGAAGGAATATATTAAAGAAAGAAATTGAGTATAAGATATACGTATATGCAAGCAATAGTTTGTGTTTATGGGATAGTAGCTCATTATAAAATGGGCAAAAGGACTAAATTTTTGTACTCCATTATTTTATTATATGCCAGTATGTGGTAGGCCGTAAGAGTCAGAAAGATTTAAAATTAGATTTATATTTTAAAATTAATTGCTACTTTTGAGACGATCCATCATAAATTAATTAGTAATTAAAATGGTCGTCTCTTCCTGAATTAATTCCACTAGCGGATTTGGTGCTGCACACGATTTCTTTATGGCGACAAACTTTGGTGGTCTCTTCCTGAATTAATTCCACTAGCGGATTTGGTACAATTTATGCCGTCTTTAGTCAACATAATCATAATTATAATCACATGTAACGCTACCCTTTCCAATTAATTCTATATTTATTTCCCTAATTTACTTTTGATTTCACGTTTGACTAATTCTCTCAAGCTGACTCACCCGACATTATAAGATAAATATTAAAATTCGTACAAAGGTATATGCCTTAATTAAATTTTGATCATTTTTTATTTACAAGTCTTATTTGATTTCCATCATTTTTGTACAAATTTAATTATTTTTATCAAATTTATAGTCATTTTGTGAAGCATTTTTTAATAAAAGAAAAAGTGAACACTCCATAAAGAGTTTGATATATTTCTCTACATTATGGCAATTAACTTGAGAGACATGTCTATAGCTTCACATATTCTCTCCTTCCATTCCTTCAAAATACCCAACTTGATGATGACGCAACTCTGAGGAGACTGTACTTAGGCAAACTTCTTCTCTTCCTTCTTGGTGAGGAGGTAATGCTGAGTTGATGACTTTTTACGAGGTCAAGGGTAGTCTTAAGGGCTCAGCTTGCCGCTGGTAAAGACTTGTGCCAAGGTTTGGGCTTCTTTGGGTCTCAAATCTATATGGATGGATCAGATCTAGTTGATAATGATGTGTTTTTAGTCTTTGCACTTTTCTGCTTATTTCTACTGCCAATCCCAAAGGTCTCCCTATAAAGAAAATTCTCTAGACAAGTGTGACATTACTTCATCCTATATTTATTTTTTTAAGCTTAGAAGAGATTGAGTTTTCTTCCATTTAGAGTATATATTGCACAGGAGGAACTTTTGGGTCCACTTGGGGGTTCTTGCGCTTTTCTTAATATAATACTCATTTTCTGTATTCATCTTTAAATATATGAAGCTTAATCTTTAAATAAAATACTGAGCCTTGGTATAAGATTTATAGAAATATTAACTTTTAAAAAAAAAACCTTATAGAATCAATTTTTATCTCACACAAGTTTTTACTTTGTGTATAATATATATATATTCAAAATACATCCAATGAATAACAATACCAATATCAAACAATTTTTATAACAATTCTACTCAAATGCACCCTTAAAGGTCCAAAATACCCACAATCCCAAACAATCCCCACCCCTCTTATTTCCCCCTCTGGCCGTCGGTCACCGCCGTTGCCCTGCTATCTGTCGGTCGCCGATATGGTAACTGATATTCACCGATATCGGAACTGATACTCATCGACATTCACCAACATCGAAACTGATACTCACCGACATGGGACACATCGGATATTATTAGTTAGGGTCATAAAAGTTTAAAAAATGTATATTGATTAGATTTGTTATGTAAGTTATTTATTGTTGGTATCGTTAATTGGGAGAATTTTTTATATACAAATTTTTAAGTTGAAAATTATTACCAAAATTTTTATTTAGAGATTATTAATTATACCCAATAGCCACTTTTTTGACTCTATAACACCTCCAACTCCCAAACCCTTCTCCCCCACACCCACCCAACTGTCTGATCGTCGTTATTTTCACTTAAATTTTAGTGTCTTTTTATGTTTATTTTCGTATTATTTTATCCATTTTTTGTATCTTTTGGTGGTGTTTTATGTTATTATGGAAATGTGTGAAAATGAGCTTAATTGTATAAAAAATAAGTGAAAACAGAGCAAAACAGAGTTGAGAGCCGAAATGGAAGAAAACGAGCAACAGTCAACCTGCACGACTCGAGTTGAGGACTAAAGTCGAGTTGATGTGCGGAACTCGAGTCGAGCTATGCAAGCTCGGCCATGGACATCGACTGCACACATCAGAAATACGTACTCGGCCTCCCCTGTTCGTCGAGTCCTGCACTCGAGTCGAGCTCCATAAGATGCCGGAATCTACCAAGAAAACAAGACTCAGCTCGAGTCAATCTGCAGAGCTCGAGTCCAGTTCGATATTTTGTTGGAATTTTATTTAGCGAGTTTTCTAGAAGGTTCTAGGCATATAAATAGTCCTCCAAAAGCGTGAATTTTAAAGAGGAATCAATTCTGGATCGGATTTACACCTAATTCACACCACATTTCATACACTTTTCCCTCCATTCCATCCATCCTTTATTCAATCCACCTATCCTTCAATCCATCACCCAAGTAGTTAGAGAAGTAAGGGGGAGTGAAGATTGCAAGAAGAAGGAGGAGAATTTCATTGAAGAAATTCAAGAAGGATTCTATTTCAAATTTTTGTAGACTTCTTTATAAACTTATCAATGGGTTTTGGATATACAATTGTCTATGTTGTTTTCTTTAAGACTATGATACGATAATCTCCTTTGTGAGATTATCAATATGAATGGTGTTGGATAATTTTGGGTATTTTACGATTGAATGATTATATAAATTGAGTTTGTTGAATTTCTATCATTGATGTGAATTGCTTGATGTATATGTGTGATTTGTGTGGTTAATTATCTTGAGCATGTGGTTAAAATGAGAATTCAATTATGTGTTTGAGATTGTTAGTTGAATCATTTCATCATACACTTCGTGTGCATTAGTATAGGATGAGATAGAGATATCCTCCTATGCTTAGAACCCTTTGATAGAACACTCCGTTAGTTAGATTGAGAGGTCGATTGATTGAATGAGGGGACCCAACCCTTAGTGAGTTAACAGTACCTAAAAAGGAAATGTTGCATATGATTTAATACCTAATTAGGGAACTCGTAGAGTAACTAGTATATATTGGGAGGTGTTTGCTTTGATCTCGATCCTATGAGCCATTTTGGAACCTTTGTAAGGGTCTACATCCTCTTCATTTCGAGAGAGAGTTTAGGTGGAATTAGTGATCGCTCTTATTATGATAGCTTAAATTGGGAGACAATTAGATGTGTTGCATGATTGGTCCATTTGAAGTGCATCATGAAAATTTTCTTTGCATTGAAAATTTCAAAAATATTATAATTAGTTATTTTTCATGTTTTTATTATCTCCTTCTGGTCGTCCCTAACTAATACGAGACTATAATTTGAAGTCCACGAATTCTCCCTTGATTCAATAATTTAACTTGGTCGCTCGTGCCTACAAACGATAAGAGTACACTTGCTCTTTTACATTAAAAAATATTCAATCACTGTCGCCCACCGCCGCCGTCGGCCCTTGTCGCCGACGGTCTCTGCCGCCGCTGTCGCCCTAGGTAGAAAAATTGATAGGATAGAATGAAGGGCAATAGAGTCCAAAAAGTATTTATTAGTTATTAAAAATAATTAAGTTAGATGAGTGTTGTATTAATTTTTTACTCTTCATCTTAATTAGTTATAGACATTGACACTTGTTAATTTAATTAAATAAATAGGTATTTTTTAAATTGGCCTATTTTTTAACCATTATTCTTACCTTCCAATAATTGAGGCTTATAATTTGGCCCAATATTATTATTTAGGTTTAAAAGTGAAATTAGGCTCAATATATAAAGACATTTTGTTGTGAGATGTGGGCATGTGGAATGGATCAACTCATTATTAAAATTTAATAATTATACTCATTCCGTCCCATTTTTATCTTCATATTTACTGTACACACGTAAATTAAGAAAATTCAATTTTTGAGTAACTTTTGGGGGTAGTTTAGTATTTTTGGTTAATAAGTAAATGATAAAGTATGTTATGTGTGTTGAAAATGTGATGGCAATTTTAAAATTAAAGTATGTTAGAGGGATATTAGTTATGTACCTTTTCCTTTTATGGAAGTGTGAAGTTGAAATTGGGATAAATCAAAATGGAAAGTGTGAAGTTGAAGTTGAGACGGAGGGAATATACAAGTATGATTTATTAAAATATGATGAATAATACATTATAGTATGATTTTAAGATATTATAGCATAATTTATTAAAGTATGATTATTGAATAGTGAACTATATTATGACACCCTAAAATCATACTTTAATGCATCATTACTCATACTTTGGTAAATCATACTTTTAACTACCCATAATTATACTTTAACTTTAATTATACAATAATCATACTTTAATTATAATGGATTCATAAAAATTGTCATTAATTTAAAACACAAGGCTAAAGATTTAACAGTTTTGGGTCCAATTTGTTATGCAAGGCCCAAAGGAAGGAATGACCATTTCCCAATGTATTCACGTGAAATTAAAGGAGCTATTTGGGTAATATCAACATAACGATAATTTTAGGTAGATTGGTTTTTCATTTTTCAAAATTTAATCAATAGAATGTGAAATGTCCATATAAAATATTTATGGGCTGGGCCTTTCAAAACACGGCCCAAGTTATAATTGGGCCTAAATAAAAGTCCTCAAAGGGTTTTAGGGTTTATTCTTTCTATTCTATATATAATAACTCGGAATTCGTTCACCGGATTCTTCGTTTACATTTGCTGCCTCTGGATTTCCTGCTCAACCCTATAATTCTTAGGTGCGTTCTCTCTCTGTCTCTCGGTATTGATCTTAAGCAGTTATTAGGTTGATTTTTATATGTTTTTTTTTAAAATTATTTTTTGGAGATTTTTAGATCGAAATCCAGGAAATACTGTTCTTGAGGCAAAAATGGAAGTTTTAGCATAAGCATGATTTATGATTTCGCGAACTGTTGCTTCAAAATTTGCTTTTAATATGGAGTATCTGTTTTAGTTCATGAATCCCTTGCTAATTATGCTTGTTCTTGATTGTAGAATATACTACAGGACTATGAACATTTATTTGATATCCCCAATTTGTTGATTTGTTTTTGTCAATTTTTCTTTTGCAGTTTACAGTCAGAGGTCGTGTTTGCCCAAAGACAAAATGTCTGGGTAAGAATTTCTAATCTCGCAAGCGATATTTCTTTTATTTACCATAATTAATCGATGCAGTTCAATTGATTTTTTTTTAATGATTTTCTTAAGGACAATGATGATGTGCAGTAGTGTTTGTTTCAATAATTACAGCTACATGAATATTTAGGAACAAATATTTTGTTACATCAAAGGCTATTTTGATTTAATAATAGAAAATCTCAACCCCTCCTATTTAGAATGCTTGTGCATTAATTTTGATTAATGGTGTTGCAGTGAAGAGCCTATTGTGGAGACACCTACCCCTGCTCCTGCCCCAGTCCTCGGTGAGCCGATGGATATCATGACTGCCTTGCAACTTGTGCTTAAAAAGTCTTTGGCTCATGGTGGTCTGGTTCGAGGCCTTCACGAGGCTGCAAAGGCCATTGAAAAGCACGCTGCGCAGCTATGCGTGTTGGCTGAGGAATGTGACCAACCCGACTACTTGAAGCTGGTTAAAGCATTGTGCGCCGATCACAATGTCAGCCTTATTACTGTTCCGAGTGCCAAGACTCTTGGTGAATGGGCTGGTGTAAGTACATGACTGCTTGTATGATAAATTTATGTTGACATTGTTGAGAACTTTGAATATGTGCTATGACTTACTAGAATTGGATGATCCTAATCAAACCCTTTCGAAACCAAAATTTTCAAATAGTTAACCAACTTTAGAATAACGTCGAACTGTAGAGCCTTTCAAGGGACTACACAATACTGTTATAACATAAAATATTAGTTAAAGTATAATGCAGTTCCTTTCAAGGGACTACACAATACTGTTATAACATAACAAAATATTAGTTAGAATGCGCCAAAGGTACTAGTCGTACTGGCAATTGTTGACATTCGATTCTCATTATATAATCACTGACATTGTTAATTCAAATATATGATGTCCCTCGACAACTAGGTGATGACAGATGGATCTTGAGCCAGTTGTCATTTTTGTTACATAGAACTCAATGATTTAGTACGTGATTGTAGTGTTGAATGTTGCCTGTGCAGTTGTGCAAAATTGATTCCGAAGGGAAGGCCAGGAAGGTCGTTGGAGCCTCTTGTGTTGTAGTGAAGGTAATACATCTCATAAAACCTATGGTTTTCATGTTAATTGATGGGTTTATTCATTGAACATAGACTGAATTTGAGTATCTTCTTGATTTAGGATTTTGGTGAGGAAAGTGAGGGTCTCCACATTGTTCAGGAGTATGTCAAGTCTCACTGAGGAACTAACGAAGAATTGAATCATCCAAAATGCTCGTCTCGTCTGCGAGTTTAGACAGTAGCCGCTGCAACCCTTTTGTTTTGTTATGCTTTTTAATGTTTTGATAAATTTTATGAACCGTTCTCTCTTTTAGATGCTTTAGTGATCCAAGGAAATTTTTTCTGATTTTGTTTAATCCTATTTTAAGTTATCTTATAAGTTTTTTGGACCATGATGTGAGGATACCTTTAACTTGTCTCTCGTGCTCTGATCCATCATTTATGTACTGACTTTTTATTCTATCATTCGTCTCATTATTGGATGAAGAAAATTGATGCACGAGTATGTCTTAGGTGTTGTTCATAGACATAATAGAAAAATGTGATGTAAGTGCAGATTTAAAACTATATTCTTTATAATCTGATTACAAAAACTAAAGCCATATAAAAATAGGGGGTTTAATGTGAAATGATGTAGAGTTCATTATCATATGACGATTTAGTTAACTAACGACGATTAAATTATAGTAATGGTATAGGTATTAAAATGGGCTCGGCCCGCAGGGCAAATTCGCCCCATCAAAAGCCCAATCCACATTTAGCCCGCCCCGGTTATGACCAGTCCCGTATATTGTTCGCCCCCCACTAATAATTCATAAAATTTAATTTTGAAAAATAATTGTTTTTAAATTGTCGTCAATTAGATCATTCCAATATCCTATTTTGATATGTTTATTAAAATTTTTTTTATAAATTTTATATAAAAATGAGATTTGATCTGCGGGGGCCCGCCCTGCCCCACCAATGTCCTACTCGTATAGGCCCGCACCCATTCTAACTCGCACAACGAGTGCCGAGCGAGCTCGACTAGATAAGAATACAAGTAGAAGAACGAGCTTATGCTAGCTCGAGTAATTTTCGAGTCGAGTTTATTGAGCCTTAACGAGCTCATCAAGACTTATTGAGCTGATTTTTAATGAATTATGTTTTATATTTTATCATTTAATTAAGAGTTGAACTAGGGTGCACCAGGTGCACCGGTGCAGCTAGTTAATATAATCCATTAAATTAAGAAACCAATTAATAACCATCTTTGGATCAAAATAAAATAATTAAAATTTTAAAAATAAAGTATAATCACGCCCTATTTTTTAGCCTAAAAACCCTAGGTGCAACGGTGTACCCGGTACACCACAGAATAACCCTTTAATTAAATAATGATGTTTAAAATTATAATTAAATAATATTTATTAAAATTATTATTATTAATTATTAAAATAATCAAGCCTCATAGAACTGAGTTTGGCTCAGCTTGTTAACGAAAACAAGCATAAGGCGAGTATGAACAGTCATGAATTGAACCAAGTCGAGCTCGAGCTTTAACGAGCTAAATCGAACTTTCTAGTAGAACGTATAATGATAAGTTGTGGGTCAACACAAACCACCAACTCATTTTAATATCGAGCGCCTTAACAATCTTGTACAACGTACCCAACAACGTAAAAAGTTATATTAAACATCGAATATGCCCGTAATATGCCTTATCAAAAGAGCCCTAGTAGTAAATGCTGACACTTTGTTTTTTGTTTTTTTTTAATGGCAGATACAACTTTGATTTGGGAAGAAATTGTACCCAAAATACAACGTTCAACACCATGAATAAATAAATAAATATATAAAAATTATTATTATCCTTCTTGGGTACAAAATATTGTAAATGATTGAGAGATTGGCCAAGTGACTTTGGTAAGTTCTACATGCTTAACATCCACACTTTTTTTTCTTTCTTTTTTTTTTAAGTTTATAATTATCAATTAATCTCCCAAAATCCTATTTTTAAATTCTCACTTTTATTATGTAACCAAAGTATTTCATAAAAATGTTGATCTTTCTGCAAATTATTTTTAAAAAATATAATGTATAAAAAGAGGCATCTCAGGGATGGGTCTATTCATTATTTAAATATGATTATTATATAAATAAAATATGCTTATTAGTAATTCAAATATATTTGTAGTGAATTATATCATGACACATAATTATTAATGCATCATTCATTATACTTTAGAAAATAAACTTTAATTATTAATAAGAATATTTTTTAACCTATATAACAACCATATTTTAACACGTCTCAGTCCATCTCACATAAATACCGACTCATAAGAGATTTCGTCAAAACTTAAATATAAAGTAGTAAAAATTTGATATGTATATAAATACTCCCTCCGTCCCATTAAAGTTCACCTAAAGAAGTAACCGAACAAAGAATCCATCAATACATCAATTGTTTATGAAATGATTCACAACATCGTTATCACTTTTCATTAATTAAGTATCACTTTTCATTATAAAGATTATCACTTCTTATTTATCTTACGAAAACCATTTCGTGAGACGGTCTCACACAAAGACTTTACAGATTAATAAATACTCCTAACTCAAATTTGGTTCACGAGATGCATCATAGAAAATTGCATTATCCTTCACTACAAAAATCAATCTTCATTCCCCAAGTCTAACTTTATTAGGTTAGCAACAACGGACATACTTAAGTACATCTCTGAAATTTTCATCTTCTATATACACAAGCACATCGATTGCAAATGATCGAGAAATAGTAGTCAAAACTTCGTCTTCTATACATAAACACATTGAATGCGAATGTTCGTATAATTGTACATGGTCACACACAAGTATTTACAATCATCACAAGAACTTGAAGATCTTGAGATGCTGTGTGTTCAACTATAAGTACTTCCTATTTCTCTAATTGCAGAGAAAAAAATGCATGATGCATTAAAAAATAAAAGGGGAAAACAATCTTGTTTTGAAAGAAAAATATTTTTTAAATAGGATTAAAAAAAGAAGTAAAAAAAATATCATCTTTTCTCCATTATTTCTGCTATGGGAATATAAAAAACAGATGGATCAGCTAACTTACTTGAACTGGCTTTACCAGATGCCAAGCATGGAAGTTGAAGTAGAATTTGCCGAATTTTCTCTACTCTTAGCTTGATCTCACAGAGCCGTTCCATCTCCTTTTCTGCTTCCGTCAGACAACCTCTGCTTTTGCTTTTCAATTTCTTCTTAGCTTCCTTTGCTTTCTCTCTAAGATGTTTCAGGCTCACGTCGTCACCAAGATCCACGTTCATCTGATACAAAAGTGTGCATTTCCTTGTCAAAATAATAAGTGAATGTACTCTGTATTATTTGCAAGCGTACCAATATTTCACTTAACTGATAATTTCCATGGATAAGACTGTACACATCAAGAACCATAACAACCAATTGAAGATCAAAATCAAGGATTTTCACAATGACATAACTACTAACATAATGCAGTTCAGATGAAGCAATATCATTAGAAAGTTGTTTATTTCAAGAATCAGAACACGTGGAATCAACTACAAGCCACTGCCCCCAACTCCACTCCTCTAACCTATCATCCCAGTTAAAAACTCTGACTCCATGATTAAAAGATTAGTGAAGCTGCCTAGTGTAAAGCATCAAGCATTTGAGAAGTGTTCACTGTTCCATTGGCAAAAACCCTTTCTACATAAACATTTAGAGACAAAAGCATTATATACAGAATATGATCCATACCTCAATATGCAAAATATTCGTCCGTCTCAACTTGTGTACTATATCAACCAGTATCCCAAAACTCCCAGAAACTCCCTGCTCCCTATTCCACCCGACCTCACCTCTATCATCTAAGTGTCGAAGATAGTTTCCATACCAACTTCCTTACATCTAAATGAAGCTGAATGCAAAGTATTTCACCATAGTTCTCTCTCTCACACTTATGTGAGTCTGTGTGTGTTAATGTTCTTTCTGAAATAGTTCAAACTGAAAAGATGGGTTCTATATTAGAGAAATAGACAAGAATTAATGCATTCGAGATGCATATCGTTTTAGGTCATCCCACATAAGCGTTTCAAGTATGTATTTCAATCTCGATATGCTTAAGCCTGTCCACAGAGTTCAGCATATTCTTAATAGTACAGACTTCTCTCTACTTAGAGGGAAGACTAGAGACCAATAATACCTGGTTGCTGTCAGCTGTTGGTAATAATGGTTTCCTTCTCTTCTTTTTCTTTAAAGAATGCGTCAGCAAATGGGAATTCCTTCTCCGTGAAAACATTTTCGAAATCTTAGGGCTTGCTGCTGTAATATTGTTCCTTGATTCAATTTGATCATGGGCACCCTTAGGACTTTGTGATGAGGATTCTTTCTGATCATCCAGACTAACTCCCTGAGAGACTTGCGCATTTTCGGCCTGTTTATACTTATGTATATTAGTTACTTGAATTCTTAATTCAGTGGTAAAAAAAGCGCAGCCAACACAAAGGTTATATAGTAAGAACATTTAATTCATGCATGGATGCCGTAACTTACAACTCTTATTATTTAAATAGAATAGGAAAACAGAAGACCAAACGGGAGCTCTTATGTTCTTAGATTTGGTATTACAACAAATACTCAAAACATTTTATGTAGTCAAAATCAAAGAGGAAGAGAATATCCTCGAAATCTCTTTATGGTCACACAAACTGGAGACAATATTCCGTGCTTGTAAGAATCCCATCAAATATAGACTTGAACAATTTGAAACAAATTCGACAAAAAAATAAAAAAGAACATTAAAAATTTTGACCAAGTACTGACTTGCTTTCTCGCCTTCAGTGCCAGGTAGCGTGCATTCTTGAACCATTTGTTGACCTACAAAGAAAAAATGTCAGGCATCATGTAGAGTTGACTATAAATAATGGTCTATTCCCTTCACCCTTATGTTTCTGTTCGATGAATCCATTTTTGGCCTATCTCTCGCATTCAAAAGTATAATGATCAGGCATATCATTTTTAGTTCATTTCACCCCTCTTTGTTTGGATTTCTTGCATGTGTTAAAAGTATCGTGCATTAAATAAAATGTTACAATCTAATATCTACAGCTGCATTATCATTCATAGAACCAACATTCCAATATTCAGGTTTCACTAAACATAACAAGCTATCAATAATTTTAAAATATACGCCAGAAAATCATTAATTTGGCCAACTTAAATGATTTCTGGAGGCATTTTTTGTAATTAAAAAACTTAGTTTACTTTGAATAATCTCCTCTCACACATTCTCAAAACTATTTATTTCCAAATTCAAGTATATATCACCTTCTCAAATTCAAGGCCAAGCTGCTTCGAGAGGCTGACCCGCAAAGCTCTCTCTGGAAGTTCATTTTCAGCAAAAGTAAGTCGAAGCTTCTGGGAAATAACAAGAGGATAGTTAATGAGTATACCGTATCAATATGAAAAACAACAACAAAATATGATTAGCTTTGTCACCTCAACTGCATTATATGGAAGCCTGAAAATAGGTCTTTTAATCCTCTTGATCAATTGTTTCTCTTTCAGTTCTGATGGTGTTACTTCAGAATTTTTCTCACCGGTTTCACCTAGAGTCATCAAAGTGCTAGCTGCATCAGTATCCTTCACTTTTCGCTTCTTTTTTGTTGGGCCCCAGTCTTCATCATCACTAATTTGTTCATTTTCAGTAGCATTTTTTCCAAACATTTCCTGAGGACAAGTTGAACAGAATCAGACATCTGCAAAAATATGTCTTCCAAATTTCATAGGGAATGGAGTTAAAAATGATAAAAGTATCAATTATTGATGCCCTTTTCATTCATCCAAGTACTTTGTGGTTGCACTAGGGAATAGGGATGCATATCTCAACTAAAATAAACAATCTTATAATTTTGACGAACCAAGGGGAAAGACAATGCCATCTTTAATTATTATTCAAGAGAGTAAACCATCACCCTCCCCACAGAAGAGACGAGAAAGAATGCTCCACTCTAACAGAAACTGTCAAAAGTTACTCCCTCCATCTCAGGAAATCGTTCACCTTTTCTTTCAAATTACAAAGGAAAGGTGCACGATCTCCTGGGACGGATGGAGTATTATTCCTTTTAAGATATTAGTTGACTTCGTAAGCACAAATCAATTGATTCTCCCCATGAAATGTAGTTGTGTGAAGTGACGTTTAGTTACTCACATCATATAACTTGATATAGTCTACACATGCACGCTTTCGGGGACGGCCAACAACTTCATCATTGTTGATCTCATCAGAATCTACTCCAATAAACTCCATGGTTTTATCAAAAGATCCATTGCTCAACTCAAGTGACCCTAGAAAACTGGAACTAAGATCAAAAGCCTCAGACTCAGAACTAGACATAGTGCCACTGCAACTATGCTCAATCCTATCAGGATCATAATCGTCATCTTCAGAATCATCAGAGGGCCATTCCTCTTCCTGGCATAACATGGAATTTCCTCCATCAGGTAAAGAAGCTTCTTCCTTGAAAACATCCTGTTTCAATTCAGAGATGACACCATATCAAATAATGGACTGGAATCAAATATATATCAGCATATTATAGAACAAACTTACCTGCCAACTGCTGTCTAAGGGAAAATGGGTGCCAAGGTGAGCGTTTGTTGCTTCCAAAATTTCTATCTTTTTCTTACAGAATTTGCAAAACCACCCTTCATCCCCTGGAGGAACTAAGAAAACTTTTAATTACAAGCAGCTCATAAGAATAAAAACATTACACAGGCAACATGCTGCCTCTGCAAAAATAAGAACCAAAAACCTATTGATAGGATCTACATGAAGCAAAACTGCAAGAAAGCTCACTATTTTCGGTTGACATTGGAGGATCAAGACACTTTTGGTGAAAAGCACGGTTGCATGACCCATCACAAAGTATAATATCATTTTCTGGAAGCGCTTCACTTAACTTGCACTTGGCACAGATTATCTGCAGATGAAATAAGATAACAATGATCTTTAATGTGAAGAGAAAGTAAGTATAATGATAGTAGGCTCACCCATGCACAAGCAGAAAATGAATCTAATAATGCACTTTTATTAAGTTCCATTGTGGTAAACAGTAAATAACAATATATGTGGTGATAAATAATAACGAAAAGTGGCCAAACATGTTCATGATGAACTGATCCATCAGGAGCAACTGCTGAATCATCGATACATCCTTCAAAACTAAGCAAATCCAGTTGGTGAATTGCTTCACGTATCCCTAGCTTGCACTTCAATATTTGCTTCTTGGCTCTTTGTAATTCATTTTCCGGTTTAATCTTTTCTTTACTGAAAAAAAAAAATCACATTATGAGATTGACATGCAACAAATAAGGAAAAAAAGTGTTAGAGATAACTTCTAGTTCATTATAATTTTTCAGATTAAAATTCATATGCAACTAATTCTTTTCCTTAATGTAGCCAATTTTGTTTATCTAATAAAATTAAGAAGTCTGCCTTATCTGAACAATGTGTATGGAATAAAAAACACATCACACTGAGTTCTCTACTTCAAAACTATTTACATCCTCTACAAGCTATTCAATTTTTTGAACTACTTTTTCAAATATATTAAGTACTTATTATGGTCTTGTGATTATAGAACTGTACAGGGACATATAGAATATTTGAAAACTATATATACAAGAAAAAATTTTAAATGAAGAACCGTGGGCAGTGATTGCATACCTCTGACCTTTCCAACCTTCCGTAGAGTAAGCATCAATAAGGTTCTGCTCCAGCTTCACTTTTATTAAAAGATACCTCGTCCTCCTTTGTAAACGAGAAGCTTCATCAAGATCGACATTTTTCTTTCTCTTCCTTCTCCTTCTCTTTGGCTTTCCATGCATTACATCTCTTTCATCAGTTTTCGCCCTCTTCTTAGAACCAACTTTTGAAGGTTTATCTTTGCGACCACTCAAAGATGGTTTCTTCTTAGGTTTTACATTTTTTCGCACAATGGTTTTATTGGCTACCTTCCTCTTAGTCTTAAAGCTAATATTCTTTTTGCCTCCATGTAAGCTCTTGCACACTTTACTCTTAGACAATGATGATCGATTCTTATTTTGAAGTTTCAGTTCTCGTTTCATGCTAAGTAAAGTTCGTTCATCATCTTCTATATGTAATTTCTCACGATTCGCTGCTTTGGCTGCCCCAGGCATTTTTAGCATATGATATGATTTAACAGCATCAAACTGGAAAGCCATACAAGAGCAAAGACAATTGAACAAAATCCATACTGAAGAAAAGACTTCATCATGACCAAAAACAAACAGAAATTTCAATCTAAAAGAACCATATTATAGTACGATCAATGCTCCCATTACACCCCATTATTTTAACAAATCAAACCCCAATTCAGCAGTCAAGATCGCTTCAAAATTACCAACTATAAACCAAGCAGCTAATTACAAACATTTGATCAAGCACATGGAATGCAAATTGCGCAAGATACCCCACCTCCGATCTTATAGAGAAGCAATGCACAAAACCCAAATGGGGAAATCAATAAAATCCAATACGGAAATCAAGTACGATTCCTTAGGGAAGTTCTCCAAACAACAATCATCAATGTTCAATAAATAAAGCAAATAAGACAGAAACATGCGTCACCTCGGCAATTAGAGAGAATGAAAGATCTGCAGAGCTGAGCGCAACTTCATGCAATGGCCGATTACATACCCCTTCCAAGCCTATCGAGAGGAGGAAATGTTGAATGCAATTGATAAGTATTCGGAAAGCGATTTTCAAAATTTTGAAACTTTTAACGGAATCTTGAATTTTCGTACGGCGGAGCAAATCGCCGGCGGTGGCGCTTCTGATTCACGGCCAACCAACCGTCTTTCACTGCATTTGTGTATGTTCCCGATGAACAATTATTAATTACGCTGCTTATTGGCAGACTCTCTAAATTAACTTTTTTTTTTAATTTTTTACAAAGATTTTTATTTCTTTGTGAGTTTGAATTCTTTCCACATCTTTTTGTTTTTAGGTGTTTTCTTGAACCAGCCGCCTTTCTGATTGTAATAATTATTTAAGATAGAATTTTCATAATAATCATAATAGTTAATACAAGGATTTATTGCACTAATAATTTTTAAATATAGAAAAAAATCTTTTGAATAAAAATATCTAACGATCATATTGGGATCACATTGAATATACTGACGTTTAACATGAGTATGATATATACTCCATGCACTAAGAATTACTCGGTACATAATAAAGATATTCTTTAATCCAATATAAAAAATTTGAATTTCTATTTTAACTTTAAATTTTCTCACATTTTTCAATTTTACTATATTTAGAAACCATTTAATTTTAATATTATCGTCCATTTAATATTTTAATCTCATAAATAAAACATTTTTATGTCAATAATAATAGTTTTTTAATTTTAACAATATAAATTTGATGAATAAAAAAGGTATAAACTCAATTATTTTTAAATAATTAAAAAATATATAATTAAACAAAATTTTAAAATAGTCTATTTAATACTTTTAATCTCATCAATGAACCCTCTTTAACTCAATAATAGTTTTTTTTTTTAATTTTAACAATATAAATTTGATAAATAAGAGAGATATAAACTCAATTATTTTTAAATAATTATAAAAATATAATTAAATAAAATTTTTAAATATTCATTAACCGTATAAATATTCATAATATAATTTATAAACATAGGGTCCAACATTATTATTACTTGTAAATATTTAGACATGAAGAACTATATACTCCTTCCGTCCCGGGTATTTTTACCAGTTTGAATGGGCACGGAGATTAAGACGTTTTATTTTTTTAATATATAATGTAAGAGAAAGTAGGGATAAATTAATAATTTAAAAAGAAAAAATGAATAAAGTTATTGGGAATGATGAATAAAGTGTAAAAAAGTAATTAAAATTGTTGGGATTGTAAAAAGTAGGTAATAAAATATTATGTATTTTTGCCAAAAATAAAATGGGTAAAAATACGTGGGACACCTCAAAATGGAAAGTGGGTAAAAATACGTGGGACGGAGGGATTATTACATTTAGAGTTGTTAAAAAATCTGAAAATGGTGGGTCCGGCTCAGTTAATCCTAATTAAATTATTAGGGTGGGTTGGGGCAAATAAATTTGGCCCTGTCTAAAATCCGGGCTTCTTAGCCCGAACCGATAACCCGTGGGCTGAGCTGGCCTTTTTTTTTTTAAATATGTATACTACAGCCTAGCCCATTATTTTACTTAAAAAGCCCAATAGCATTATAACCCATAAGCAGTCTAATTTTTTTTTTTCTCTAGGGCAAAAATTTTCAAACCTCTCATTCATTTTCCCAGGCTTTCTGCTCGGTTCCCCGACGTTTTTGGCCGCCTCCGCCACCACATCTGCACTGGAAACTGAGGGTTCTGGTGTTATCACTAAATTCTCTCCTGATAATAGAATTCCAGCTACCATTATCACAGGTTTATTGGGTTCTGGAAAGGTACCATCTACTACTATTATTTTGTTTCATTGTGAGGTGGGGAAGGGCTACAACTTTTTTTGTCAATTGCCTATGTTTTGTTCGTCTTTGTTAATTATGTGTTTTATGCATGCATATATATATATAATATATATATATATATATATATATATATATATATATATATATATATATATATATATATGTGTGTGTGTGTGTGTGTGTGTGTGTGTGTGTACACTACATTTAGGTGTTTTACAATTTTGTTTTTCCATGTAAAATTGATCAGAACTTGCATAAGTTGCAGTTTGACTGGTTTTGGTTGAATTATGTAGGGACTAGGGAGTGCTTGGTGTAATTATTGTTAAAAGAATTAACTTTTTATTTATTTCACTGATATCATATTTCTGCAGTTTAATTTCACCCTGGAAACATCGTATCTACAATGTGTAGGAAACATATTCATTGAAGTCACTAGAGTCACACTACACGTATCTACTATATCATTTTTTAACGATGAACATGATGCTGAAAAAAAAAAAAGAGCGATACTTGAGTTTTTAAGTTTTATATTTGAATGTAAGACATGTTATTAGACGTAAAGAACAATGTATGATTCAACTACGAATTAACTTTTAGTCCTCAGCCCGATATGATTAGGGTTAGGTTCAGATATCAGTGGCACGTTTAAATAGGACCGATTTAGCCCGCGGCCCGTTTAACAACTCTACTTGTGTCTCCAAATGATCATCAACGTGTACTTTTGCATAACGTATACATAGTTCCGGGGCTCAGGGAGTAAATTATTTCTCTTTATTTACCCATAATTAAACATATGATGCAACCAGGTTTTCGTAGGGTATAAAGAACTCGTCAGTTCGTAGGGTTCATCTGGAATTATAAAGAATTCGTCAGTTGCTCTTGGGGAGAATAAGAGAAGAGAGAATGGCCTCTCGACCAGAGCTGATAGCGCCGCCAGAGATATTCTACAACGATGAAGAAGCTCGTAAATACACCTCCTCTTCTCGCATCATCGATATTCAGGTACACACCAATTTTCAACGTAATTCAGGTATCCCCGTATCTCTATATAATGGAGTTCAACAGACATCATTTAGTTAGTTTGCCTCTTTTTCCTGTCGATAGGCTAAACTTTCTGAAAGGGCATTGGAGCTTCTCGTTTTGCCTGATGACGGCGTTCCAAGATTACTTCTTGATATTGGTATTTCACTTTTTTTTTTAGTTCAATTTTCCATGCTAGAATTTTCACTGCATTGTGAATTGCCTATTGACTTGTTATACGACTAACATTTGGTGATTGGTTCTTGGAAATATTGAGTGATTTAATTTTATCCGGCTATTACGGATTAATGTTGTTGAAGAGATCCATTTAACACATTTGAGCTACCGTACCGATCTTCATATTTTCTAAATTATTAAATTCTTTCATATTTAATTGGGGCCTGTTTCAGTTGAGGTTTGGCTTGATCAGTTATGCTGTTATTGAGTTGAGGTTTGGCTTGGTCTGTTATTAATTAGAATACAGGTATGTTATTAGAAAAAAAATATTTTGGCAATAAAAATGAATGCCTTATCCTAATCAATTGATTTCTCTGATTAGATTATTTGAAATATCCATGCATGGTTTCTACTATATATCTACTGCAGTATTGCTAAAACCCAACAACTATATATACCATATGAGCTGTAGGAAACATAGAGTTTATTCAATGAGACATGCCTTTTTATTGTATCATTTCTTATTGAATTCTAATAGAGTTAAGGGCTCAATAGCTTTTGGTTCTAGAGTGTTTTTTTTTTCTTCATAATGTATGTAAGTAACTAAGGTTATTTTGTTTCAAAATTTTATTACCAAATTTTATACAGGTAAAATGAAATATTGGCTTCTTTTTATATTAAATAATGTAAAAATTAATTAAATCAATTGGATTTTGAGCTTATGGTCATTCATTACAATTTCTAAGAGCAACGGTCTCAGAGAAAAGGTGGTTGTCAAATATTTATAAAATACTTGCTGAAAATATTTCTTTTCTGAAGGGTAGACCATTGAGATAATTATCATTTTGGAATATAATTCATAGATCCAGAAAACTTCTGTATAAGTATAAACACAAAAAGGAAGAGAAGTTATCACCTTTGGTTGATGTGGTATGTTTCGAATGTATGCACTTGAGCACTAAACATGTATGTAACGTGGAATTTTTTTGTACATTCTTCTACTATTTTTGTTAGAACCTTCATTGTCTTGTTTCTTCAGGTTGTGGATCAGGACTTAGTGGGGAGACTTTGACTGATAATGGGCACCAATGGATTGGCCTAGATATATCCGAATCAATGCTAAGTATGCTGCTTTTGACCTTATATTAGTGTCTGCTGATATTCTGCTTGATATTTCTACGCTTTTATTTGTGACTATATTGTTTTAACCGAACCAGATACTGCTCTAGACCGTGAAGCCGAGGGTGATCTTATACTCAGTGACATGGGTCAGGTTTGTTGGAACCATCTCTAAGTGTTTTTACATCTCGGGTGAAGTTCTGAGGATTGATCTTGTATTGCACAGCTGAATCCTTATCTAATATCCTGAATATTGTGAAAGAAATGGTTTAACCTCAGTCTATATCCACAATATACTTAACTTTTAAGGCTCTCTGTATAATTATAATCTTTTCAATTTACAAGGATCAATGACTAAGATTGTGTAGTTTTCATGATATTTGAAATCTAACTGTTATGGAGAACGATGGTTGAATTTCATGATTTTCATCTCATAAGTATATGTATGGATACAATGCCAAGAAGATCAAACTAAGATAACATGACTTGGATGTGAAAGCTATCAATGATTTAGAGTTAAAACGCTCTACATTTATGTGTGTATCTTTTTCGTTATGTTTTTTGATAGTGGTCAGTGAACTGTGAATATTGACATTCATTTAATGAACTACTGTAGGGCTTAGGGCTTCGCCCTGGAGTTATTGATGGTGCAATAAGCATCTCTGCTGTTCAGGTTCATTTTTATCTCTTTCCCTGGTAATTTTTATACCAAGTTAGATGAAAACTTTGTAGCTTGATTCCTCATTAACATAAATCTATATGTCTAGGATAATAATGTATGGTTGTCCCTGGGTATTGCCAATGCCTAGCTATGTTTAATCTATTTGTTCTTAGTCACTTCTCGGTGCTCCGGTGTAGGTGGTACTTAACTTGATTTCCTGTAGCTTTTGTTTTTTGGAAAGCAAATTATGGAACTAAATTAGAGTATTGCAATCCATATTCTGTGACCTGTGTACTTGATAATTTCTTTGTATTCAACAATCAGCCCAGTTGAACTCGACAAAACCTTTTTCCTGCATTGGTAGCTAATCACACTAAGTATTCCTCTGATTTCATTGTTTTGTGTTCCAAATAGTGGTTATGCAATGCTGATAGATCTTCTCATGAGCCACGCCTGAGACTGAAGTATGTAATTCTGACCTTGTTATGGTTTTATTTTTTTACAATAGTTGTGATTTAATCATTTGCTTTTGTCTCAATTATTTGTCATTCTAGGGCCTTCTTTGGGTCATTATACAGATGTTTGGCCCGAGGAGCTAGGGCAGTGTTACAGATATATCCTGAAAATTTGGCTCAACGTGAGTTGATTCTGGGATTCGCCATGCGAGCAGGGTTTTCTGGGGGAGTAGTCGTTGATTATCCTCATAGGTATGTGAAAATATATGAGAGAGTTGCCATAAAACAAGCCAAAAATTACACGGGTATTCGAGAGACAACCTTTAGTTCGTATTTGGTTGGATATATAATCCTATACGAGTGCATGAAAGTTTAAGTTTGTCACCTTAACTGGAGCTTTTCTTATTTCCGACAACAGCACAAAGAAGCGGAAGGAATACCTTGTGCTCACTTGTGGCCCTCCGTCTCTGAGCAGTGCCGCTCCAGAGGCAAAAGTTGAGGACGGGGAGAGTTGTTCTGATGAAGATAGCAGCAGTGGAGATGAAGAAAATCAAACAGTATGTTTAAGAATTATAGAATAGCTTAGTGTCAATTCTTGCTAGCTGGCTGGTTGATACCAAAATGATCTTATTACTCAGAGATTGTGTAGTCTAGCTATCTTGTTGAAACTTGAAAGTTTTCTATGTGTAGGTTTCTGTATCAGATAGACACAGACCAAGGAAAAAACAAAAACTCAACAAGAAGGTAAAGGGAAGACAGTGGGTTCTCCATAAGAAGGAACAGATGCGTAAAAAGGGAAATGCGGTACCACCCGACTCAAAATACACGGCTCGTAAAAGAAAAGCTCGGTTTTGACATGGTTGTAACTTTTAAGTCCCCTCTTGGTCTCACTTTAAGTCTCTCCATGTTCACTATCAAATTTTGGAAAATGCGTGCTTTTTTACAAACTATGGTTGGTTACCATTATGGGTCAAATACTAGCAAATCACTTCTGTTGTGTTCATCACGTCTTATGTCTTATTATATTTCATGATATATGTAAGAATATCATTATCTTTTAATAGAAGACAAGCTCAATGAATTTAATCTTGATTTTTGTTGTTATTTATCTACTTTATTTATTAGTAATTAATTATTTTTTTGGTTATGTGCGCTAGACACCCAAAATTAACCAAGGCTCATCAAACCTAAGAAGCAAGTCTTGATCCAATCGATGTTTATGCCCATTAGACCTGGACCTGGATTTGTGGGTTTAGCCCTTTAGGTTTAAAGGGCAAAGACATCAAAATGCCAACATGAGAGAATAGAACTACAACTAAATTCTTGGCCTCATCATTAGAGGATCATTCTTGAATCAGACCAAGATCTTTAGTAAACTAATGAAAGAAACTTCAAGTTGTTTGAAGCCTAGCATAAAGTACAACTTTAAATCGATTTATTTTTTACTCCACTAATAAATTAGGTTTAATTTAGACATTTCATGAGCATCGACCATGTTTACTGCCCTCATCTCTAGATTACGTGCTCATCCGTCGATACTTTTAAGAACAGTTATAGGTAATTAAAATAGTATATAAAAATGAAAGAGAAAACATATTAAATACTCTATATCCATTTGTTTATTTTGCATATGTATTAAATATTATTAATATTTTATATGGAGTGATTAGTTGTATTAATGGTGAGGGGGTAATGGGTGGAACCTTTTTCTAGAAAAAGAAAATGGATATATATAATAGAATTGGACAACCAAAATGACATGGGTGGGACCTTTTTTTTAGAAAAAGAAAATGGATATATATAATAGAATTAGACAACTAAAATGACAACATGAGTTTGGACTTAGTAAATATTTATTTATTTATTAAAAAATTTAAGTTAAATAAATTTTAAATTAAATGAATATATATGATTAATATTATTTGAGCTCAAATTTAAGTCTTAGTGAACTCAATCCAAATTAAGTGAATCTGATACAACTCAAATAAGTTCCAATTCAGGTCAAAGGGGGCATGATTCAAGGCAAATAAGCTCTAATTCAAGTTAAGTGGATCTATTACAAGTAAAAAAAGTTTAAACAAGTCAAGTGGGCCCGATTTAAAATGAAGTAGGTCCAAAATAATTCAAGTATGCCTAATTAAATTAAAGAAGTTCAAATCAAGCCCAAAGGGATTGTAAATGGGCAGTTTACTTGCCAAAATCAAATAAAATCTTATCTAAATGCATAAAAAAGGAATATACCTTCATTTCCTCACTTATAAATAAAAGAGAATCAATCCAAGAATGAATCACATATTAAGGTGTTTCAAGTTAAGTTTATCCCGAGTTTTTCATGGGGTAAACGACATTCTTTAAGTTCAACGGCGTTTCAAGTCAAGTTTATTCAGTATTTTTTGTGGGGTCAATGATGTTCTTCAAGTTCAAAGACATTCATCATGGAAAGTTTCGAGAACAACATTTGATTTGAGATCAATATGTTGAACCCCTCAGAGAGTAAAATCTTTTGCGTATCGGACCAAAGTGGAGATGATAAAAACTTTTAAATATGGAGAGAGTATTTTTTAAAGGTAATTTGAATTTTAAAAAAAAAAATAAAGCATAAAAAAAGCCCTATTATGCAACCGGGTCTATGGTGCATTCTTCCAAAAAGAGTCGCACTTTAAAATATCGATGATTACAATTTAAAATACATAGGGTTACTCTAGTTGGAATAGACTTAATGAACAACAATACTAATATTATTTCCTCCGAGACAACTTTTTTTTTCCACAGAGATTAATTAAGGAGTATAATAATTTAATGTGTAATATATTGAAGATATAATATTTTAATGTGTAATGAGTAGTTGTATTAATATTTTTAGTGAGCCCCATGTGAATATATTTATTGTTTTGTATGGTCCCATATACCTAAAAATAAAAAAGTGTCAATTTTTGTGACAACTCAAAAAGGAAAGTTTTTGAGTGAGGCTCTTGTGCCCCTGGAGACACCGTGCCCCTTTCCAATTAAACCTCTAGCAATACATAGGTTTAAATAGAATATGGAATGAGAGGGTTTTTATGGGAATGGTGTGTCTCCGGGAGCGCAGAAGCTTTTGCCTTTTTTTTTTTGGGACAGAGGCATTACTTTTTAAGGGTTAGCCCACCTGGCCACTGGGCTCTTCACTTATGTGAGAGACTCGGGTTCGATTCCCATTGGGAACGAATTAGGAGAGGTGATATAAGGAGGCTTGAAGAATGGGAAGTAAGGGTGCTTGGTGTATACTAATTGGACTAACAACTAACATTTACCGAAAAAAAAAGATGATATAAGGAGGCTTGGAGAATGAGAAGTAAGGGTGCTTGATGTATACTAATTGGACTAACAACTAACATTTACTGAAAAAAAAAAAAGTAATAGTCTCCACTGTAGAATAACTTTCCATTTTTAGGTTTTATTATAAAATCAGTTTCATGATAGTTTTTGCATAAACTGATACATTATAATAGTATGTATGTAGGGTTGAGACAACCTTTTTTTTTTTAAATCAAACAAAAACACAAACAAAGTTTAGATCTATTCGATTCAATTACATTCCTTTTTTTTTTCAGGATTTTTTATAAAGTGAATAGAATTTAAAATTAAATATTCAGTATTTTGTGTGACAGCAGCTATAGATTAAGATATCTGCTTAATTGCTAAAAATAAACAGCAAATGTGTTCTCGGTAGTTAATAAATACAGCTAAAAAACCAGGAAAAGGATTGAAGAAATAAGAATTAAAGTAGAATTATTTTTTGTTCTTCAGTTCTACTTACTGGGCTAGGCTAGTCTGCTTCTCCTGGAGCTCTATATCCCGTCAGTGTAAGATAATTTTAAAAAAAAAACTCTCACCATTAAACTACCAAAAAACATAAGCTATAAGATGTCTCTAATTTATCTTCAATCATCGGAGGAATTGGGTGTTCTGACAAATCTTCCCTGTAACATCATAAACAAATTATTTTAGACATAAGTTAGATGAAATTTATAGCTTATATTGACACACTTTTAAAAAAACAAGGCCTGAATGGAGTCTGAAACTAAAATTTGAATGTAGATGAATAATTGTAGGAATCAAATAAGAATTTTGATATATTTTTTATATGGTACACTTTCTAGATTATGTTTAAAAGATTATTAGGTCTAATTAAATATTATTTGATTAATTAACAATTAATACTACAACTTGCGCGAAAATAAGAGGTGCTTTTAAAGAGGCGATTTAATTTAGTGAACATAAAAAAAAAAAATTACAAGTATAAGTAGGATGTCTTTATAAAATTTAGTAAAAGTGGGCGTGTGGCGTTTGGTTAAATATTTGTATGTACCATAAATTAAAGGGGATTCTAGGATTCAAACATAGAGTTTATATAACACTCCCTCTCTTCGACAAATTTAAAGATATCCATATTATAAGTTCCAGATAAATTCAAATATATTCATTTTATTTTTTTAATAAAAGAATTTCACATATGATCCACTATTTTTTTCTAATATACAACTAATATACATATAATAATACTTTTTAATTTATACGTAAAAAACAAATAAATACATCTGCCTGTATATTATTATGTAGGAAATAGTTTAAAATATAATTTTTTTTCTTTTTCAAACACTTAAAATTGAGAAGTTAAGCTTATAGTCACTAATGTTCTTTTCATTGTATTGAACAAGTTAAAGGAGAGTTCCTTTCCATTTCAAATTAGAACTTTATATATAATTCAATGTTGTTGATTACAAGAAATGGATTTTAAACTCTAAATTTAAAAAATTTCATCTTCAAACATGTGAAGTTCTTACTGATTTATAAGTAGAGAAAGAAGGGTAGAAAAGTAGAAATGAGATCCCGTATTCTAGATGTGTGTTCTATTTGGTGTTATAATATATCGGATGGAAGACACATCACCCCTTTTCAAAATTTAAAAAGTAAAAATTGGTGATGTGTCTTCCATCTGGTATATTGAAATACTAGATGGAACACACATGTGGAACAATAAATCTGTTCTCAGAAAAGTAAAAGTACCTTCATTCTAGGACGTCGATCGGCGTTGACTTTGCGAACTTGGTACCTAATTTTTTTAGAGAAGAGACGAGTTCGTCGTTTTTCCTTGTAGCGCTGCACACTCGCCTCTCTTACTCCTCCATTCTCATTCTCCAACAATAACTCTATCAATGCTGCCCTACCCTGCACCCAATCGATTACACATTCATCGTCACAACAAATAAGAAGTGATAATATTTATAATGAAAAGTGATAATTGACTGATAAAAAGTAATACTAATACATTTGTGAACTATTTCATAAATAATTTATAGTACAAATAAAAAATGATTAATATTTTTAAAAAAAGTACCCGTAATAATATATTTAATAAAAAGTAATACTACGAAATGAAAATAGTCTAACTGTTAGACGGTCTCAATTAAATCTGCCCCTATAATCACTTACAAAATGTCCTTTTTTTTTTTTTTAATATTGATTAGAATTCTTTTATTTGCAACAGAAATTAATAAAAGTGATGAATGGATTGAGCAGAGAATCTCACTGGCCACATCAGAGGCAGAGGCGCAGACCCTCCAAGTGGGAAGTAGAACCCATATTGATTGCACATTATCAATTTTCAATCATGAAAACAAACAAAGGAAAAAGGATACCTTATAAATCACCAAAGAAAAGAAGCAAAAGGAAGAAGAGAAAATGACCACTTCCAATAATTGAATTCCACACACAATGACATCCAACTATATAAATGATGCAACACTCCTTTAAAAATCAATCTTGAAAAGAAAAAAAAAAGAGAGATTTCAATAAATTCATAAAAAAAATTATGTATGTTTTATGGCTTATTATATTGGATTTGAAATGAAATTTACAAAATAGAATGGTTTATAACCAAAAATAAACAGTAAGATGTTTTTTTGTAGGATTGTAGAGAATGTTAAACTACTTTTGATATCATTATCATATCTACTTCAATAAAGTTGTTCATGAAATTTAAGTAGAAGAACAAGTATAGTGTGAGATACTATTTTTCTTTTTTCCTTTTCAATACATACAATTTTTTTTAATTGTTTTCACTTTTAGTAATATTTTTTACAAGTTAGTACTTTTTATCTATTTTAGTTTAATGTGATGATTAACACTTCTTGTCTGTCTTAAAAAAAAACTAAGTTACTGTATTTTATTACTTATTTTTTAAAATATATATATATTTTTTGTAATAAATTCATTGTGACAAATTCTATGCTCACCCTAGTGAATTTTAAATTTAAATTATAATATAGATACATTAGTTAAGTTTAACTCTTTTTTTTTTAATGAAAAAATAATTTGAATTTGAAATGGATAAAAACAAAAGTGTAATGTGAGACTAAGTACTTTTAGCATGTGAATAATTTTTTATTATTATTACCAAAATGCCTTCAAATTATGTAATTACGTATACCTCATAAACACGAACGTAGATTTTACTGATGAGATAAATACCTGGAAATCCTTTCCGGCGGATTGAGCCGCCGGAGAGTCGCCGGGAAATGGACACCCCTTATCGGACCAGTCATTCAAAACGCTGTCGTAATTCAATTTCAAGAGCAGCCCTGCAATTGGTGGAGGATTAACACCTTCCTCCTCACCGCCGCCGGAATTCTGTTTTTCCCCTTTGATTTCCACCTTGTTCTTCTTCTTCTTCTCCGCCGGAATTCTCCCAATTTTAGGGCTTATGTCGACAATATTCACGCAGGGAAACCTCCACCAATCACATTCGTCGCCATTCCTCATTGCCCTCATCTCTCTCCTCATTCCATACCCAAATTCAAACCCTAACCCCACCGGATACCCATAGCAGAAATTGTTCGTATTCGGGTTCGAATACGGGTTGCAATCAGGATTCGGGTCATTCCCCATACCCATACCCATACCCGTATCCGTACTCCCCATGATGCTCTCAATCCCTCCAATTTCCTCATCCAGCATTGACTCTGCATCGAAATCCCCCTCATCTCGAAATTCATTGCAGATTTCAGAGGAGTTTATCTCCCCCGGACTCTGGCACGGGTTCAAATTGAACCCCTTCGGCTCAAATACGGCAGGCCGTCTTTGAGCCGAAGGCGAATCGAGTAAGAATCCGGAGTTGTCAAGCATTCGGAAGGGCATGAGCAGGTCCGAAGACTCGAACAGCGCCGGATTCTTGGTGTGATCATGTAATTTAGAGAAGGGGTGGGATGGGAATATCTTGGGATAAGCTGTGGAGAGAATTGCAGCAGCTTCATTGTAGGTTTGATTAGGCCTTTTTCTTGGGGTTCTTGGCTTCCTAGTGTAGATAGCAAGAGGGCAGTTGCTGGATTCAGAGAGAGTGGATGAGGGAGAAGAAGATGAGTGGTTTGAAATCCATGAAGTTGTAGTAGAAGGGGATTTGATAATCTCAAGGTCTAATGTTTCTATTCTGTATGCTCTTCCACCTCCACTCAGACAAGAAGACATTGGTAATGGATAATCAAGAATCAGGCTCCTGATTGGTTGAGCTTCTGAGCCTAGTGGTGTTTAAACATGAGAGAGAGAGAGAGAGAGAGAGAGGAAAAACCCTAAACCCTGAAGCTATTATATATATATCTCTATTGATGGTAAAAGCCAAAAGGTGGAAATTACCAGAACCCTGAAAGGGGAAAGGAAAAAGGAAGTTGATTGCATGAAACAGAGTGTCTGAAATATCTGTGTAATAAAGGGAAGTGAAGGAATGGTGAGTATTTATATTTAGTTGTCAAAAAATGAAGGGAGCATGTTGGGACAGTGAGTCACGGGAGGGAACCGGTGGTGAGTTATGTAAAACTAAAAGTATAGAAGAAGATACACACAACCACGCTCTTCTCTCTCTTCCTCACTCTGTTTCTCTCTCTGGAATTGGATGACGAATGGAGGGAGGGTATGGGGTTGATTGATAACAGAGTAAAAGACAAGGTTTGGGTTCTGCATTTCTTGAGGGACCACCCCCCTCCCCCTGTCATATATTGCAATTTTACCATTATCTTGCATTCACTCATTCTTAATTCTTACTATGTCATTTGATCTAGGGTTTGTAGACTTAATTCTTGCACTTTAATTGTTTTTAAGAAAGTAGTTTATGTATCTAGTCTAGTTGTTTAGCTATGGATTATTTTCCATACTAGGTATCAAACCCATGCAATGATAATTCTATGAAATGCTTTAATGCCCTTTTTCAACACTTAGCTATGCCTCAATTTATTTAATTCTAAAAGCAAATGATGTAGTTCAAGTTTTATTAAGAGGAATGAGAAGAACACTGAGCGAGTTGACAACTGTAAGATGAAGATTTCAATTTCGTTATTAAGATGTTAGTAATTCCTTTTAATAATTGCAGTTAATTGGTGAGCTTCTGGCACAAGATCCAAATAATTTATGATACTTTGGTATAATATTTTCTATATCACTTTGTTGGATGCGTGATGCGTAGGAGAAATAAGAAAACATATAATCTAAGTCAACATAGTAAATTCTAAGGGAAAAATAAAATCAATATTAAATGCAAATAAAGAATATGATGTTTCTAAATGGTGTACCCCATCATTAGGGGCCCCCACCGCCCCTGCCCTGGGGATTGGTGGAGGAGGTAAATCGCAGGATGTGCCTCAAGTGGTTTATGGAGAAGGCTTACTATTAAACTTGTGCTTGCAAGGGGCCAAATCCATGTCAAAGGCAGGATTCGAACCCCCACCCTACAGCAACAAAGCTCAGTTGGAAGGTCTTTCCACCATCCCCTTTACCACTTGAGTTATGCCCTGGGGCAGAATATGATGTTTCTAGTTATTAGTATGAGTCAATCAATAACATTTTTCCCAAAACTTTTTAATAATATTGAAAACTCTCCTGTAAGATTGGATCATTTGTGAGACGGGTGTAAGACAGATCGACCCATCATTAAAGTATACTTATTATATAGTTAAAGTGTGCTTATGTGTAGTTAAAATATGTTAATAATAAATCATATTATAACACACTAAAATCATACTTTAATACATAATTCAACATACTTTAAAAACCATTTAACATACTTTATCTATACAATAAGCATACTTTAGTAATGGATCAACCCGTCTCACAAATAACCTGTCTCACAAGAGACTTTGTCTATAAATAAATAAAGATTTTGTCATGTGAACAACTTATTTTAAGACATCATCTTTAATTATTAGTAAAAATAATAATTATATTTTAAAATTTTATACTAAATTCTATAAAGTAAAGATTAAATTATAAAGGCAACACATCACTTAAATTGTTTAGATAAAATAATACATACTTATATTAAAAAATTACTTAAATCTTACAATAAAAGAATAATTATACCTTAAAAGAATTTTAATGTTAAGAGTAAAATTAACTTTTAAACATAAAATAAAACATGAAGTATGAGAATGAGGGCGTAAAAGGTTGCATATAAAATATGACTATAAATAAATAGTCTTCTTTAAATACATCTATTTTATTATTTTAATCCTTTTATTATAAATTACAATCTTTTCATCCAATTATTAACTTTACATTTTTCCCCCTTAAATTTTAGACACACTTCTAAACAGCATTCATAAAATATTAATTCTCTTATAATTCCTATCACAATACTATGAAAATGTCATATACATTTTACAATACTAAGAGTAATCATCCGTTTTATAACATTCGTTGCATGAATACAACTGATTGCACATAAATATTTGTTGTTTTCTAGTAAATGTCTACCACATCTAATAATACTCCTCTTGTTTAAAGAGTTTTATTTAATTTTTCCACATGATTAACAAGTGATATTATTTAATGTGCAGTGAGTTTTAGTAGGTGTATGTGTTCATATTTTAATTATATTAGTGGATGTATGTAAATTTTATGTGTATAAATAAAAATTAAACTCTTTGGAGCGGACGAAAAAAAAAATCTTTTTAAAAATGGACAAAAAGAGTAAAATAAATCTAAAGAAATTATTAAAAATTATACCATTGCCATCTATTTAAATTAAACATAACATGAGAATAAAAAGGTATATGAATATCCAACACTTACTCATTTACTAGTTAAACATTATATTCTCTAATTTTTATGATAAAAAAAATAAAAAAAATATTGTGATAGGATTGAGGGACTATATGAATATTAGTATGACAAAATTACTTTTGTGATACCGTTTGTGAGACGTATTAAAATATGTCTATTTTAAGATAAAGTATGTTTAATAGTTGTTAAAGTATGTTTTCTAAAGTATACTTAATTATGCATTAAAGTATGATTTTAGCATGTTATAATACAATTTATTATTGACATACTTTAACTACAAATAAGCTTATTATATCTATACAATAAACATACTTTAGTGATGGATTGATCCGTCTCACACATATCTCACAAATAACCCGTCTCACAAGAGAACGTCTCTATTATATACTCCCTCGGTTCTAAATAATATTTCATGTAGTATTTGTTATTAATTTTATTGACTTATTTAAATAAATTGATATTTTTAGGTTAAAAAATTAATAAATTTTTTTAAAGTAAATTGCATTTATCAGACTTCGGCCTCGGGTTAATTTTTTTTTTTTTTAAATTTAAATTTAAGGGCAAGATGGGAGTACATATATGAAAAGTAGGATAGTTTAATTAATTATGATGTTCCCTTGGACCATAAAAGGGAACTCATGGTCTAATCTAATCCAATCCTCATATCATGGATTGAATTATTTCCATTCTATCATCCAAAATAGAAAAAGTGAGTTATCCGGCAACGTGGCGCGAGGTGATTGGTGGGCAAGATTGTGGCGGGTGACGTGGATTGCGCTTTATTGGTTGGTGGATTTTCACGGCTATCTAGAAAACTCTGGGTTGGGTTTTGGATGTCAATGATTTGAAGGTGTTTGTAGTGTTGTGTTGTGGGGAGTGATTTTTTGTGTGGCATTAACTACTCACACGTTCTACTATTTTTGTTCAATAGATTGTGATTATAATAACCAAGTTTTAACCTATGGATTTCACATGATACAACAAGGTTTTTGTATCTTTGGGAACATAAAATATCATCAAATCTTAATTATATTCTCTTCACATATTCTTTTGGAACCTCCAAAAATCCTAGTTTATTGGGTGTGTCATAATCTTAACCAATCAATTGTTATTATGACTTCATTATTTGTAACTTGCTTGGTGAGACAATTTGAGTTTTTTTTTTCTTTTATTTTTTCGGCTTTTAATTCAGATAGGATTATGTAATCAATTTCTTGTTTTGGTTGGAGTTAAAGTAAAATTAAATAACATAAATTGTACATATTTTTCTTTTTACATACAATTCTATTCTGTCATATACTAATATACATCACTTCCTACTCTTACAAAATGATTTGATAGTTTTGATATAAAATTAAAATTTACCATGCTTAAATTACTAAAACACGCATACACTAACATTATTAATTGAATATATTAAATCCACCAAATTCTAAATCTAACTTTTTTGTTCCTACTTAGAGAAAAAAATGTGATTACTTGTATCTTGATAGAAAACTTTCGTGAGACAAAAAAACAGTAATAATATTTTAATAAAATTTAATACTTTAATTAATAAATAATGATGGTAGTACAATGAATGAATAAAATAGGATAACATTTTTAATAAAAATTAATACTCTTTATATCTTTTATGATAAATTATAACTATTTAGTAAACAATCTCAACCATGTATTTTACGAGAAAAATTGTAACTTGTGTCAGATCTTGGATATCCTGTCACAATTTGGTGTTACATCTCCTATTGCTCGCGTTAGATGAGTGACACTTATGCATAGAGGAAAATCTCAACATTTCCCCTTAGGGTTGATTGTTAAGATATATATTAGTTTATCATACTTGTCAATTATCCAACGATTTATAACAGGAGATGTAACACTAAAATATAACAGGAGATCTGAACCTGTATCCGTCCCGTTTTAGTTACCATTGTTTAGTAATTTAAGTTTTATATGTCAAGGACGGACCTAATTTTCTAAATAATTACTATATATATAGGAACTACTAACTATATATCAACTAGTCTCAGTGGTCAGATCATGTTCTTTGGTTTTAGAGGGTGCAGGTTCGAATCACTTAGAGCGCACTTATGTTATTTTTATATTTATTTACATGTTAGAATTTTTTTTTTCTCTTGTCAATTTTATCTTTATTGATTAACTATATTGTTTTTCTAGATATTTTTCTTCTCCTAATTATATCATTTATCTTATTTATATATCTAAATTCATGCTTTGCATTTATACATATAATACAATATTTTATAGCATTATTATTTGAATCTCTTAAAACAATGAATTTTGTTAATATTCATACAAACCACAAATGTAAATTGAAAATTGAGCCGAATAGAATAATTTATAATCGGGTCCTCTTAACTGAAATTTCTGGTTCCGTCACTGAGTTGAGTGCTGTATCTATTAAAAATTAGCCATTTTAGTCTTGATTTCTAATTTCTAATTAGATTTGCTCACAGACAACAAACTTCACCGATCGAAATATTCTTCCAAATGTGTATTGACATGGAACCACGTCACATAATATTGAAATCTAATTAAAATCTAAAGGAAAAATTATGATTTTTCACTCTTATGTAACAAATTATCGAATGTAACGATATATAACACAAAATACAACACGCAACTTTGTGTGCAATTATTTAGACTTACGAATTTCCCCCAACTCATACTTTTTTCTTAATATATTTAACTAATCAACAGCAAAACTTGCGTGAGACTATATATTAACATATTTTTTTGTCTAATTAGTAATGGTACATTTTTATTAAAAATATTATTATATTTCATAGTAAAGTTATTACTTTTTATTTATTTTACAAATTATTCATGAAATAATTAACTATAATATTATCATTTTTAATCTTATTAAAATATTATTACTTCTTATTTGTCCTACGAAACTTATTATGTGAGACGGCCTTACTCAACTGTGTGCCTTTTATCAAAATACATAAGTTTTAGAAAAGAAAATGTGTTTTCATTCAAACTAAACTACATCTCCCCGTCCCGTTTCAATGTTTACGTTTGCTTTTTGCAACGTTAATTAAGAAATAATATCTTAAAGAATAGTGGATTGAAAAATATACTCCCTCCGTCCCGTTCTTATGGTTATATTTGCTTTTTGTGCGGGGATTAATGAATATAGTATTTTAATGTATATTAAGGTGAGGAAATAAAATTTTAATGTAAAGTGGGTAGGTGTATTAGTGGGATGTGTGGGCCCAAAGAAAGAGAAGTAATTAATTTGTGTGGGTCTCATATGCTAAAAAGGGAAATGTAACCATTAGGATGAGATGCCCAAAATGGAAATATGTAACCATTAGGATGAGATGGAGGGAATACTACATATTTAGTATAAATTGGGTAGGTGTATTAGTATTGGATGTGTGTTTTATGATGATATATTAATTATTTTGGATGAATCTCTATACTAGAAAAAGAAAAAAAAAGTAAAAAATTAAATGAAACACCTAAATTAAAACTATGTTATTCCAAATTTCAAAATTTTTGTAGGACGTTATGTAGTAGTAGAACATAAAATTTGGAAACTTTGGGACCATAATTTAATATTACTCATTTTTTATATTTTATGGGAGAGTTTAATTTATTCCGAATTTCCAACATATTATGGAAACACGCATGTACAGGTGTATTCACTATTCAGTATTCTTTGAGTAAGATATTTTTAGCAGAAGTAAATATCTAAATTTGTCTGCACTTCAAACTATATTTTATTTCGACATTTATCTTTCCTAATTTCAGTAAATTACAAGATACCCCTGGCTATGATTTCTTAATAATAATAACTTTAATAAATTATTATTATTATTATTATTAAAAATTTGCATAAAATAACACGCTATACACCATAATGTTACTCTACCTTAGGGATAATCTGTTCAAATATTAATAACGTAACTCGTATTCATATTTCCCTTTGATAAAAGCACTCGAATGTACAACAAACTAATTCAACATCAAAATAATCTTTGCTTTCTTTATCTTTTCTAAAAATATCCGTAAAAGCTAGCATTTTTATTCTCAAGGTGATATTATAAAGTAATCTCACTCCTAAAATTTATTTCTCAAAAACAATTTCATCATCGTTTACAATGTTAAAACTACGCCCACACGCCTCATACTCTTTATCAAAGCAATTAAATTAATCAAAAGTGGAGCCAATTTTATGGTGGAATTGGAATAATTCTTTAATCTTATTTTACAGCATGGGAAATGGTTACTCTTCTACACACAAAGTAATGTTACTATTGGAGATGAACTATTTTGAATAGGGTAACCCTATATATTTTAGAGATTTAGTAATTCTCGATTTTTTAAGAGTAATTTAAGTCATCATAATTTACTTCTCCACAATTCTATTGGTCTAGGTGTATAGGATGCACAGTTCCACTTTTGTACCAACATTTTAAAAAGTAACTCTTCTTCAAAGAGTACAACATACACCAAATTGCATACTATCACTTCTCACTGATGAATTGAGAATGTTCATGAATGTTAAGAATGTTAATTTTGATCCACAAAACGTTACAATGGGAGAAAAGAGATTGGGCTTATCGAAAAAGAGTGATAAGGGAAAAAGAAAAAATAAATTATAAAAGGAAAAGGGAGAGAATATATATTTAGGGCTTAGAAGGGCTTGAAGAGCAATGCAACATCTTGGCCACAAAAGTTACTTTCTCGTAATCTAGTATGTGTTATATTGCCTTATCTTAATAAACAACTATCTTGCTAGCTAACATGTGGTTTTTGATAATGATACCTCTATTTGAGATTAGAGTCTCATCTGAATCCGTATAACAAATTAAAATGGCTCATGAATCAAATAATAAATAAAAAAATGAAGTGAAATTTAATTTAGAAAATGTGGTTTTCATCAAATTGAATTGAATTATTTGGGTGAAAGATAATAAATGATAACATCTTAAATAAAAATTAGCGCTTCTCTCTTTTGATTCATTGCATGTTGTACGCACTCGCATTTTACACTTAAATACATAAAAAGTTATTTAATCATGAAATATTATTTTTAATGAATTTTTTTTCATCAGTTGAAATGTAAATTTTTTAATACATAGTAGAATTTGAGTAGGAGTAATATTTTTTTTATTTTAAAGAGTAATTAATGTTTCATCAGTAATTTTTTATATATTAAAAAATTGTAATCTACAGGTCGTACTGACACTTTTTAATTTATATACTAATAAAATACCTAAAGAGTTAAAGATAATGCGTCACAACTAGGGGTGGGCAACAATTTTATAAAACCGCAAAAACCGATCGAGCCGCACCGCATTGCACCGCACTTAGTGTTTTTTACCTAAACCGCGGTAAATTTTATTGGAGAAAACCGCACCGCTTGAATGGTGCAATTTCGATTTTCATCTAAAAATACACCGCACCGCACCGCACTCTATTATTTAAATTATAAAATTAAATATATATTATGTATACATATATAATTATGTATTAGTGAACAGGTAAAAAGATATACACTAATTTGGATTGAGAAATAATTTTGATAAAAGTTTGCTTTAAGTCACAAGGATTATATTATTTAAGTTGGTTATGGAGTTCAAATTATAATTTCATATCTTTAATATCTCATTATCTAATTTGATCATTGTTATAATATTTTATTTGTAAGGGTGAAGAACATTTTAAATTAAGCATGTACGCATATTTATTTTTTTATACATCCATATGTATTGTATTGTTATGTAATATATTAAATTTTAACCGTCAAACTGCAAAACCGTAAAAAAACCGCCTAAAACCGCATTATAAATTTTAATCGACAAACCGCAATTTTAATTTAATTGTCAAACCGAACCGCATATAACAATGCAATTTAGATTTTATCGAAATAACCGCAAAATCGCACCGTGCACACCCCTAGTCACAACTTTATTTTAATAGTTCTTGTCTAAATTTGAAAGCTTACGTGACTACATTTCCATAAAAAGATAACAAAAAATCCAAGAATATCCGTACAATATATAAATTTTTATATATTTAATCATTTTACAATATACTACAATATTTTATTAAAATATTAAAATAATGAATCCCTTTGTTAGAATTACTAGTAGCTAACCCATGCGTTGCACGATATGTGTTAGTTTTAGAGCAATAACTTCATTTGATTTTATGATGTTTGAACCAAACAATATTTCTTTGAAAAAAATATTAAAATAATAAAAATAAACAAATACCACTACAAAACGTACTCAGGTTTCTAATCGCAATATGCATGACGCATCAGAATGATTATAAAATAAAAAACAATAAAGTAACAAATATTAACAAACCTCAACATCGTGATAAATATCTTCCAGATTGGTTGAACCATGAACTTGATAATTAAAAGACTCAAACAATCTAACGCATCTGAGTGACAAACACAAAAATAATGAGTATATATTCTTGCCATATAAAATTATTAAAAAATTGACATATTTTTTTTTTTTTTTGTGTTTATTGTTGCTATATTAGTAAAAGGTTTAATGAGATTATTAAAGTTTTAAATTAAATATCTCAATGTAATGTAATATCACGAAAATAATATTTATTTATTTATAGGCCATAAAATTGTAATATATTTATTTTTTAATTTTTTTTGGTGTTTATTGTTGCTTTATATTAGGTAGATATTTAATGAGATTATTAAAGTTTTAAATTAAATAAGATTTCTTAATTTCACGAAATAATATGTATATATTGTTGCCATATAGTAATTAATAACATATATTTATTTTTTTTAATTTTTATGAGATTATTAACAATTATATACAATGAAAGTTTGGTTGGGTTAATAATTATTTAATTATTTTAATGGGTGACTGAGATTTGTTTAAAAAATAGATGGTCAGGATTTGGTCATCTGCAAACATTATACCATAAACCATAAAACCCTTTACCCTAAAACCCTAAACCCTAAAATTATAAACCCTATATTCATAATTATAATTATTTAATTATTTTAATGGGTGATTGAGATTTGTTTAAGAAAAAAATGGTCAGGATTGAATTTATTCTGCTTTAATAATATCTTAGTTCCTCCGTCCCACTCAAAGGGTCCATTTTTTTCATTTTTGGCGTCCCACTCAAAGAGTCATCTTTTCTTTTTTATACATATGGGACCCACACATATCCACTAATACAATTAAAATATAGGACATACACTCCCACTAATACAGTTACCCACAACACATTAAATAATAATACTTCTTTATCCACGTGCAAAAAGCAAACACCACCCTTTGGGTGGGACGGAAGGAGTATTTCCTGGTTTGAAAAAGTCATAATTATAATTATTTAATTATTTTAATCGGTGGCTGAGATTTGTTTGAGAAATAGATGGATATGATTGAATTTATTCTGCTTTTACGGGTTAATAATTATTTAATTATTGAAAAAGTCATAATTATAATTATTTAACTATTTTAATGAGTGGTTGTGATTTGTTTAAGAAATAGATGGTCAGGATTTGGCCCTTTGCAAACATTATCCCATAAACCCTAAAACCTAAAACTCTGAACCCTGCTTCCATCTTTAATGTATCACAATTTAAGGAAAAAGGAAACTGAGGACCCATCCTTCGTATACAAGCAAATTTGGCAAAAATAGATTGCAAGGAAGTACAGTTTTCGATTGTGGTTACTTTATAGAGGGAGAGTGTACACTAAGGATAGAGTGTGGAACTTACATGGTGATTCGACTTGCGGGTTTTGTGTTGGAAATGAGGTGACACAATCACACCTCTTCTTCCAATGCCCATATACTCAACACATATGGGATATTGTGAAAAGAGGGATTGGATGGGAGCGACATTGTACATCGGTAGCTGATGGATTTCAGAAGATCCTTGCGGACACCAGGAGTAACAAGAAGGTGCAAAGATTGTTCGTCATTGCCTTTTCTACGATTATATACTATATATGGATGGAAAGGAATGCACTTTTATTTGGTTCAAGAATGCTCACTCCGAACTGCATAGCGGACAAGATCATGACTCAGATTGTTAGACTGTATTTAAATTATTGAAGTTGTATCATCCGATGCTCTAAGCTAAGGATGTGGTGATAGGATCCTGATTGTACATTTCATTATGTACTTTGTATCGTTGGACTGAAATAAAATTTATCAATTTCAGTAAAACTCTAAATCCTAAAACACTAAACCCTAAAACCCTAAATCCTAAATTCATAATTATAATTATTTAATTATTTTAATGGATGACTGAGATTTGTTTAAGAAATAGATGGTCAGGATTGGATTTATTCTGCCCTAAATTCATAATTATAATTATTTAATTATTTTAATGGGTGACTGAGATTTGTTTGAGCTTTTCTCATCCGGTTTTGGTGTGGTTTGAATTTTGTTGTCGTATTATTTATTTATTTATTTATGTTTTTTAATTACCTCATATGTGTTATGCACGGAAATAATTACAGAAAATCCTAAAACCTTAAACCCTAAATTTATTATTATTTAATTATTTTAATGTGTGACTGAGATTTGTTTAAAAAATAGATGGTCAGGATTGGATTTATTCTGCTTTAATAATATCTCATTTCCCAATTTAAAAAAGTCATAATTATAATTATTTAATTATTTTAATTTTAATAGGTGGCCCTAAATTCATAATTATAAATATTTAATTATTTTAATAGGTGACTAAGATTTGTTTAAGAAATAAATGGCCAGTTATTCTACTTTTATAATATCTTATTTCCTAATTTAAAAAAGTTATATTATAATTATTTTAATTATTTTAATGGGTGACTGAGATTTGTTTGAGCTTCTCTCATCTAGTTTTGATGTGGTTTGAATTTTGTTGTCGTATTATTTTTTATTTATGTTTTTCAATTATCTCATATGTGTTTTGCACAGAAATAATTACAGAAAACCCTAAAACCTAAAACCCTAAATTCATAATTATAATTATTTAATTATTTTAATTGGGTGACTGAGATTTTTTTAAGAAATAGATGGTCAGAATATGATTTATTCTGCTTTAATATTTCCTAATTTGAAAAAGTCATAATTATAGTTACTTAATTATTTTAATGGGTGACCCTAAATTCATAATTATAATTATTTAATTATTTTAATAGGTAACTGAGATTTGTTTAAAAAATAGATGATCATTTATTCTGCTTTAATAATATCTTATTTTCTAATTTGAAAAAGTTATAATTATAATTATTTAATTATTTTAATGGGTGACTGAGATTTGTTTGAGCTTCTCTCATCCGATTTTAGTGTGGTTTGAATTTTATTGTCGTATTATTTCTTTATTTATATTTTTTAATTATCTCATATGTGTTTTGAACGGAAATAATTACAGAAAATCCTAAACTTAAAACCCTAGGCTTAAATTCGAGCGGTTTAGCACCTTGTAAGCCTCATTTAAATTAAAAATAAAATATAATAAATTAAAATTGATATTTTAACCATGAAAATTCACGTTATGCCATTTAATTGGACTGTGAATTTTATTTGGTTACAAATATATTTAATATTATTCAATTTTTAATAAATAATATCTTATTTACTGATTTGAAAATATTGAAAAAGTAATAATTATAATTATTTAATTATTTTAATGGGTGACTTGGATTTATTTGAAAATTTTGAACATATTCAAATAATATATTTAATATTATTAAAGTTTTAATAAATAATATCTTATTTTCTAATTTGAAAAGGTCATAATTATTAATTATTTAATTATTTTAATTGGTGACTTAGATAATATATTTAATATTATTAAAGTTTTAATAAATAATATCTTATTTTCTAATTTGAAAAGGTCATAATTATTAATTATTTAATTATTTTAATGGGTGACTTGGATTTATTTGAAAATTTTGAACATATTTAAATAATATATTTAATATTATTAAAATTTTAATAAATAATATCTTATTTTCTAATTTGGAAAGGTCATAATTATAATTATTTAATTATTTTAATGGGTGGCTGAGATTTTTTTTAGAAATAGATGACCATGATTGAATTTATTCTACTTTTATATATTACAAATAATATATTTAATATTATTAAAGTTTTAATAAATAATATCTTATTTCCTAATTTGAAAAGGTCATAATTATAATTATTTAATTATTTTAATGGGTGGCTGAGAATTGTTTTAGAAATAGATGGCTATGATTGAATTTATTCTGCTTTTATATATATTTTGTATATGCTAAACCTGTTAACACGATATATCCATACTTTTCTTTTAATACATAAAAAAATTACTCTTTAGAATAATTTATTTTACCTGACAATAAAAAATTACACTTTTACCCAATTTATGTTGGAAAAAAAGGTAAGATTAACCTCATAAAAATGAATGGTTGGAGATATTGGTTTAGAGATTAATATTCAATTTAATTAATTATTTAACAACCAATATGCTTAAGGGCTATTTTCGAATATATAATTTTAGTGTGTAAATAATTTCAAAACCAATTTATGGTGAGTAAGAAATAATGTACAAGTTGAAGGGTTGAATGAAGATTATGTGGGAGTTACTCATGTTCAAATGGTTTGAATCCTGCATAATGAACATTTATATTAGCCAACATAAATCAATGTCATTATAGACATTTATGTAGCCAACATAAATTAATGTCATTATAGAATATTATTGTGTGAATTAAAATTATCAGCACTACATGAAGGCCATTACTATAGGTTTTATGGAGAATTAAAGTCTATTTTTGACTTTTGGACAATGGTTCAGTCATGTAAGAACTCAAATGAAGGAGGATCGTTTGAGTAGGCTCGTTCCATATTATTTCCAACTAAAGATGAGTTCTATATGGTTCATGACACTTAAAACGTTCAACCATCCATTACAAATTCAAATTTGGATATGTAATAATTGAGTATAAATATGATAGCGTTAATCTGTAAAAGCATGTAAGAACTGGTAACGGCCAGTATTAATTAACCTTATTGAATTCAGTAATAACTGTTGCAGGAACCTGAAATACGAGTGGAGTAATTCCTTTAAATAGAATCATTCATCATTTGTTGAAAACACACCATAATACTTGACACACATGAAAGCACATGGAAAATATTTTGAAAGTGTGAAAGCATACATTGCATACTAGTTGCATATCTTAGAGTGTTATCGTGAGTCTCATATAGTGAGTAACCTAATTCTATCATTTCTTAGTTCGTGGAGCTCTCGTACGTGGGGTGCAACTCGTACAAGAGACAAAGCCGTTTCACCTTTGGGAATAACACGTCGGAACCGTGATCACTATCGGGACGTGATTATTTTCCGGGTAAAGTGCTGGATTTGACTCGGCATAATTTACATTTAACGATCTTGTTATTTGTTCTGGAAATCTGCACAAAAACTGTTCATGTAAGAACTTGAAGCTGCTGATTTTGGAAAATCAAGTCGGAACTAGATCCCAACACAATCTGAAGCTCGGATTCAAACTGGAATTCAACATACTTGTGAAGATTGGTCATATTTAACAATCTGATGACGTTCAAACCTGCCCGTGTTAGAACTAAAATTGCTCTAAAAAGCTGATTTTCTAAAGTTTTTTTATTCAAGACTGTACCGTGTTCTTTCAGTCAATTCTTATAATTTTTCAGTTTGTTTATCCACTATAATTTGCATTGTTTGGTGACCTAAATTCCCAACAATAAAAATGATCCAAAATATAGATTTGCTCTAAAGTTTCATGTATATCCGACAAAAATGATAATAAATTGATATCCTATGTATTCAAATGCACGCGTCCACTCATACATGCATAAAATTTTATTTAATAATTAAAGGCGAATCTAGATGATTACAATCGGGTACAATTATATTCTTAAAATATACTATTATGGTGCACTAAGTATACCAGTACATCTAAAGTTTATAGGGTATGCATATCTTTTTTTATAAAAAAAATTAATTAATTATTTTATTAGATCTAAAGATTATTATTAGTTAGTTTCTTAATCTAATAACTCATATTAACTAGGTGCTCTGGTACCATAGGTACACCCTAGTTTAACTCCAAAATATGGAGTATCCATTTTTTAATTATGGAGTATTCCTACCATCCTATTCTAATGGTTGCTTTTTACTTTTTGCACGAGAATCAAGAAATATAGTATTTTAATGTGTATTGAAGTGAGAGAAATAATATTTTAATATATGGTGGACAGTTGTATTAGTGTTGTAGGTGGGTCTTATGGAGATAATTTTTTATTTTATGTGGGTCTAATACACCAAAAATAAAAATTTAATCATTAGGATGGAACACTTAAATTGGAAACATGTAATCATTAGAACGAGGCGGAGAGAGTATTAAAAAATTGTATAAAAATTAATTTTGCTCCTCAAATTATCGATTATTGGCACTAATTTATATAGAATTCAATATTTTTTAAAATTAAATTTATGAAGATAATGCCTTGAATAATATTTTATAAATTAAGATTTGACAGTATCAATAATAATTAAAATATATATATATATATATTATTGTACTAAATTAAACATTAAATAATTTCTTAAAAATTTGTAACGTATTTTAAATTTTATTTCCTGAATCTGCCTCTGTTAATAATGTATGGAGTATGTGTTTTTTAATAAATAAATGTATAATTTTTTATATTTAATTTTTCTTTAAAAAAGTAATAGAAAAATCGCTAACAAAGTGTATTAGTTTTTATTTATTAATGTATAGTGAAACGCTTTCTAACAAAGTATATTAGTTTTTATACGACCCAGTGGAAATAGGAGACAATAAGGCACACATTTTCCACATACAATTTACGGACGACACTCTGTTCTTGGGGAAGGGCTCGTTGAAATACATCATCTTTATTAAAAGAATGTTATTGTTGTTGGAAATAGTAGCAGGTTTAAAAATCGACATTAATAAATGCAATGTTGTGGGATTAAATGTATAGGGAGGTATGATGAGAGACATTGTAGACACACTCAAATGCAAAATAGGCAAACTTTATTTCAAGTATCTCGGAGTTCAAGTTGGATGGTCACACAGAAAAAGTTCAGGTTGGGAATACATTATGGAGAAAATTCGAAACAGACTAAATAAATGGAGTGGATTGAAGGTGTCAATTGGAGGACTTTTAACCTTGGTAAATTCTGTCTTAGCCGCCATACCAACTTATACCTTCTCAATATTTCGTGCGTCGTCTTGTGTGTTAAAAAAACTTACAAAGAACTTTTCTTTGGGGGGGAGTGTGAATGTTAGGAAAACTACATAGGCCAAATGGTCCAATGTCACTCGTAATAAACTCAAGGGGGGACTGGGTGTTTGGGATGTCAATGATTATAACTTGTCACTGTTAGGAAAATGGGCTTGGCGAGCGCTGAATGAAGAGGGAAAACTATGGGTAAGGATTTTACAAGTTAGAAGAGGCAAATATCTTGGGCTTGGGGAAGAGAAGATGGGGTAAGTTCGGTTGTACTCAATAGGGAATGGTACAACCCAATAGGGGATGGATCAATCTTAAAAGCAATCAGGGATCAACATGGGGAATGGTTTGATGAGAAATTGGATAGGGTGGTTGGAAATGGTAAACACATAAAGTTTTGGGAAGACAAATGGTTAGGTGGAGTCCCTCTTAGATGTCAATATCCACGTCTATATGCTTTAAGTTTTGTAAAAGGTCAAATGGTGTCTAATATGGGGGGTTGGACTGAAAATGGGTGGGAATGACAGTGGTAATGGAGACGATAGTTTAGGTCTAGGGAGTCTCAATATTTTCACATGTTGTTCACTGACATTGACATGACCACTATTCAAAGTAGGGGTGTGCAACAGTCGGTTCAGTTACCGAACCGAACCGAAATACCCAAAATCGAATTAACTAAAATTTGACAGTTCGTAACCGAAACTGAACCAAAATAAAGAAAAATCAAACATTAACCGAACCGAAATTATCGGTTTGGTTTTGGTTTTTAACTGAATAACCGAATTTATATTATTTTAAAAAAATATATTTAAAATAATAATACAATAAATAGTTTTTATATATATGTGGTATACATTATTAATAAACACACAAATTTATATATATACTAATACTAATCAACATATATATTAGTAATACGTGCCAAAATTGATTAATACTAATCAACATATATATTAGTAATACGTGCCAAAATTGATTATATATACTAATTAATAAATATATTTATTATTATAATATATAAATATATATTAATAAAATAATTTATAATATATATATATATATATAAATATATTTATTTATATTACTATATATTAATATATTTTTATGTATTTTATTAAATTCGGTTTGGTTACGGTTAAATCGGTTATTTTATTAGCAAAACTGTAATCGAACCGAATTGCTTGGTTCGATTTGGTCGATTTTTTAGGTTTTAACCGAATAGTGCACACCCCTAATTCAAAGAGGAATTGAGGATAGATGGAGCTGAAAATGCGAAAGAGAAGAGGAATATACAGTCAAAGCAGCTTACAATTTGTTGCAGAAGAGGAAGTGATGCAGGCTATAAATGCCCGAGCCTAACTCTACCTCAATACCATGGTCAAGAGTGGAGGTTTGCCCCCCTACATTTATACCCACAATATTTGCCCAACACATCCTATGTGTGACGAACCCCAAAGGCTTACCACAGCCATCCAGGTGGCCTAGGGGCTGGACCGATGCCCCTGCATCATCCATCCTCCCTTGGAGCCCCAACCCCACAACCAGCTCTGATACCAACTGATGCAGCGAGAGCGTATTAAAGATAAAGATACGTAAAATAATTTCTATAATCCGTTGATTCTTAAAGAATACCGGAAGATAGACTTCTCAACTACATTGATTCATAAGAATACCGTAAAAGAGGAGAAGAGAAAACTCTCTTTTTTTAATCATTCAATTTTAACTCCCCCAATACAATAATCAAAACACCTATTTATAGGTGATAACAAAATCTATTATATTAATGATGATAAAACTATATAAAGGAAACTAATCAAAATATTAATACTTAATTATTCTAAATATAAAAGAAAGCAAATCAAAACATTATTAAATTACTTATTCTAAATATATCTCCATCATTCTCTCTTCTCGAAAAGGATTCGCCCTCGAATCCTGTTTAGTGCTATACCAAGCCTAAAGTTTCGAAGACGTGCAGGAACATCCTTAAACTCTTGTAGCCGCATAGCTGCTGCAACATATGTAGATCTATCTTCTAAAATACCGAGAGATGCAACAATAAAAGACATCTCATCATCAATCTCCACGTGTTGATCAAAAGTCAAACTATAATTTTGACTTTGATATTCTACTTCAAAAACATCAACACTATTCGCTTTCCATGAACGATACTCAATCTCCTTATTGAAAAATTGTGTATTATTATAACCACAATTGATAATGTCCACCAAATCACTATACTCATAAAAAATTAGAAGTTCATACCACAAGTCTTCGTCAGAGTATTCATAAAAAATTAGTGGTCCATCGTATACCGAATCGGACACCAACAAATTATTTTGTTGGTAAATCTGCGTAGTATCATCTTCATACGATGACTGATCATCATAAAAGATATCATAAACCACTTAAAACTCGAATTCAACATCGAGAATTTGGCTCTGATACTAAATGATACAGGCTATAAATGCCCGAGCCTAACTCCACCTTAAAACTATAGTCAAGAATGGAGGTTTGCCCCGCCACATTTACACCTACAATATTTGCCCAGCACATTCGATGTGGGAAGAACCCCAAAGGCTTACCGCAGCTATCCAGGTGGTCCAGGGGATGGACCGATGCCTCTGCACCAGGAAGTTAGGAGGAGAAATCAGCAATAAAGAAACATCTAAACTTCTTTGAAAATCTTAGGCGCTACTCAAAGCAAAGGTGCACTCGTGGAAGATACTAAACAATGCTCTTCCAACCTTGAAGAATCTAAAGAGAAAAAATTGCTTGCAGGGGAATCAAACGGCCTTATGCACTCTGTGTCAAAAGGAGGAGGAATCAACGGAACATGTTATAATAAATTACCCAAAAAGCTTGGCGATATGGTTGAAAATTTTGTCATGGTGGAACATTTCTACTGCCTTGCCAGCCAACATTCATGATCATTTCTTGTTATTTGCAACCTCATTCAAGGCAAAAAAGGAAAAAACATTATGTTAAGTGTGTGGATTTGTTGTGCGTGGCTTATATGGACTTTGAGAAATTCCATCATTTTTCGAAATGGTTCATGGGATCAAGAGAGGATTATGGAGGAAATAAAGAGTAGAGTTTGGAGTTGAATCATTCATGTCAAAGTTGGTATGTTAAAAGACACAAATTTTAAGACTTAGTCGATCAAACCAAGGTTATGCATCGAATCTTAATTATGAATTTAGATTGGGGGTTTGTTAAAAATTTGTAATACAAACTCAAGAAATTTAGAAATATTATTATATAACCGTGGGGCAATTCTCATATCTTTCTAATAAAATTTGTACTTAATTGAAAAAAAAACTTATATTTTTAAATAATTTAGTGCGTTACAACTTAATTTATTTTATAATTTGTCTAAATTTGAAAGTATCTTACGTGACTATATTTCCATAAAAAGATAACATCATAAAATTCAAGAATATCCATATGATATCTAACTTTATATACCTAATTTTACATAATAATAGTACAGTATTCTACAGAATTCTATTTAAAATATTAAAATAATGAATACCTTTGTTAGAATTATGATCTTTGTCTCTTATAACACTGCATGAAAAGCATCGGTATTTTACTCTTGAATTACTATTCAGAGCTAGGTTTATTTTCGGTTTTTTATTATTTATTTTTTAATTTGGCAAAATGAGCGGTTATTTACACCCCAAATTTAATAAACGTACCCCCATTTACTTAACATACCCCAATATAATTTAATTATATATGTACATATTACTATATATACCTCATTTGAGATGTTTTTACCCTTTAATTATTAAGGGAAAAAAAACTAAAGCAATATCCCCCTCTCGTAGACACATATTCTTTCCCTCTCTCCCATACAAGATAATGCAGTAAATCCTCAGTTACCTACCCTCATTCATCTCGAGAAAAGATTAAGAGAGATAAAGAGAGAAGAGAAAGAGAGAGAGCTTTGATGGGGAATAATGAACGGAGGATCATACACAGTAACACAACGGATAAAGTTGGGTGATTGTGTGGTGTTAGACTGTAGAGATAAGTTTGTCTCCCTTGTCTTCTTTATTTGAAATTCAATGAAAAGAGATCTCATGACATTTAGCAATAAATGAATTGAAGCAATGGTGAGACATGGTCGGTTTGTTTTGGTTCAGTTTGTAGTCGAACATTGAAGTCTTAAGATTATTTTCTTCAATGGAAAAGTATCAATTTTGCTAAATAGAAAGTTCAATCTTGAGATATGATTTAAATTATTTTAGAAGGGGATGAATTGAAAAAATTGTAGTATTCGTATTGTGGAAAAAACCCCCATTTTACAAAGATGAACCCAAAGATATTTTTGTCATATTAAATGAGGATATTTAAGTCTAAATTATTTATGGGGTGCGTTTAGAAAATTCGGGGGTGCGAATAGCCGTCACCCTTTGGCAAAAACTTATGTGCAATCGGGCACACGGGGCATATGCCATGCGCCTTTAGAATTTTGTACTCCCTCCGTTTCAAACTCGATGTCTGCATTACTATAGACACGGAGATTAAGAAAAGTTATTTTTTGATTTACTTTATTGATTTTTTAGGGGTATTGTGGTATTTTTAAGTAATAAATAAATTATAAAGTATGTTGTGTGTGTTAGGTGGGAGTGGTATTTTTGAAATTAAGATAAACTTTTGGGGTTGTTAGTTGATGTGAAGTTTTTTTTTTTGAATAAGACAATTAGTTTGGGATAGATAAAAATGGAAAATAAGACAATGAGTTTGGGACGGAGGGAGTATTAAATTGTATACCCTTTAGTATAAAGATGTGTACCCATTATTTTCTGAAAAAATTAAAAAATATTAATGAAAAGTGTATACTCTTTAGAACAAATTGGTGTACCCTTATTAATTAAAGTGTATACCCTTTAGAACAAAATAATGTACCTTTACACGGTGTGCACCCGGGTGCACACAAGCCTCACTCTTTTAATTTAGAACTAGTTTTGTCTCTCGCGAACTACACATGTTCTACTATGTGTGATGTTTTTATTTTAAAAATATATAATAATATTAAAAATATCTTTTTTTAATTTTATATTTTATTATTAAAAGTAGTATATACTTGTTTTGTTTGTTTTTTCGTCTCATTTTACTATTTAATGTATCTTTTACCTCCATATTAAAAATATGAACGTTTTATTAATATTAAAGGATGCGATATGTCATAATATAAATATTGGGTTCATTATTGTTAAGTATAATTTATGTACTATTATTACTCACAGGTACATTAACCTAAATTTATTAGTATTCAGTATATTTTGAAAGAGTGAAATGCCTTTTTTATCCTTAATGTAATTATATTCAATAATAAATAATATAATGATGTTTTATTTTAAAATTAAAAAATAGATTTTATTCCATTTAATTCTCCTAAAAATCCGTAGATTTCATTCCATTTAATTCTTCTAAAAATCCATGGGATTTCAAATTATCATAACTAATTTCTACTCATTCAAGAGAGCAAGATATACTCCATAATTTTGGTATTCAAAAAGTAATTAAAAATAGTTCATATTTTTTTAGTGTTCAAAAATTAATTAAAAAAATTATCAGGATGTATCAGATATTACCACAATAATAATTTTAATATTCAGAAATTAATTAAAAATGGATCAGATTATTTCGGTATTCAGAAATTAATTAAGAAATGCCATGATGGATCAAATATTTTGGTATTCAAATTTATAAATACCACGATAAGAAAATTCCACAATGTATTTAAAAATATTTTGGTATTCGATTTTCAGGTTTGTATTATATTCAGAAATAAATTAGATAAGAAATTTACACAATATATTCAAAAATATTTTCGTATTCACATTTCAGGTTTGTATTGTATTCAAAAATAAATTAGTTAACAAATTGTATAAGAAATTTACACAATGCATTAAAAAATATTTTGGTATTTAGAATTCAAGTTTATATTGTATTCAGAAATAAATTAGTTAACAAATTAATTAAGAGATTACGTGACGAATAAGATTATTTTGGTATTAAAAAATTATTTAAAACACTATCAGCATTGATAAAGTATTAACTAGATAAGAAATTTTCACTTAAAAATATTTAGATTTTAGATTTGTATTGTATTAAAAAAGAAATCGACGTGAACAGAATTTATATATCCACGAATATATATTGAAACGTGCATTCACTGATAAAGTGAATTTTCATTAAATTTTAAAACGTGAAATTTTCATTTTCAGTTTTAGTTGATACGTGGATAGAAAATATGGAAATATGATTTTTTTTATCAGCTATAATTGATATATATAGGGATAGGAATAAATGTGACTTTTCATTAAATAATTTTGTAGTGGATAATAATAAAATATATGCTTTTCAATTTAAGGTTTAAAAAATGAGTAAACTATCAATTCGTGCTGGGATTATTATTTATATCAATTAGGGATTTGAAATATATAAAACTATTAAAAAAAAGGACGCGATGTTAAGAAATATATTTTCTATTACAATTAATCACAAAAATATTAAATTTATTATTAATAGTAAATTAATTAATAATCGAGCATCACTTTTTTTATCTTTTATTTTTATTAATTAATTAAATTACTTTATTACTTTTTTCATATTGAATAGCCCAATATAAACATTTAAATGTTATAATATACTAAAAATAATAATTATTATTAATTATTTTAAATAATATCGTAAGTTATTAATAGGAGAGACAAAATAAAACATTAGCACATGAAAAATTTCAAGTAAGAATGTGGTGACACCACCTACAAAATTATAATTTTTTATAAAATATATATTAATGGAAAGTTTAAGATTATTACTAATATGTGAAACTAAATATTCAAAAAATTTCAAGAATAAATGTGATGACTTCACATATACCGTTAAAATTTTTTGAACATATAACAATATTTTTAGTAGGAAATTTTCATTAAAAATTTTAAAATATTCTTATTAGATTAAATTAAATCTTGATGAAAATGTACTTAAAATAAAATATTAATAGCAAGATTATAAAATATTAATTATTTAAAATAAAATATTAATTGCATTATTAATATTATTAATGTGAGAGATTAAATAAAACAATCCTTAAAATATTAAATTACTTAAAATAAAACATTAATTATAGGATTAATGTGAGATTGCCGCGTACACAATTTTTCCAAGAACGAATGTGGCGATACTACATACACAAAGTTTTTCAAGGAGCAACGTGGCGTCGCCACATACACAATTCTAAAACTTTATTTTTGGCAAACATCTAAAAATGAGTGTTATTACTTAGGCTCCAGTTTTTGGGAATAATATATATTAGAATAGAAACACAAATAAAATATCAATTGTAACACGATAGACTATAGAGCTCCAGACACATAAAATACAAAAATTTTCTAATGTCATTAAGAAGCAAAAAATGTATCTATAAGTACTAATAGTGATATTTTTATAAATAACCCTATTATTTATCACTACCGCCTAATAGATATATTTTTTTTTATAAAAAAATGAAGGGTTAAAAAGCCAGCATATTTACCAAATCCATAGAATTTCTCTTTGGGTTTCTGTAGTCTTCCTTTGGAATCCTCTAATTGATGAGTAAGAATAATCGGATCCCTGCTTTCCTGTATCATATTCACCTCTATATTTAGAGATTTACAGCATGTTATATACTACATATTTAAACCTCAAAAAAATTTCCTGAGCACCAACCTATAGATGAAGAAGCAATACTAATTGTAATATTACCATGAGAGCGCCACATATATAATTTTTTCAAGAATGAATATGGTAATGTTACATACACAAAAATTTTCAAGGAAGAGAGGGTGACACCTCCTACGATTTTTTTTTCTTTTATAAAATATTACCTGAAAGATTAAAATTATTAATAATAAGTGGACTAAATATACAAAAGTTTTCAAAAACGAATGTAATGACGTCACATATGTAATTAAAAATTTTTAAACATATTTTAAATATATATAAAAAAATTATTATGATTAAAATAATAAAAATTTTTAAAGAAAATTTAAAATATTTTTATTAAATTAAATTAAATCTTCATGAAAAATTACTTAAAATAAAATATTAATTGCAAGATTATAAAATATTAATTACTTTAAATATTAAATTACTCAAAAATAAATTATTAATTGTATTATTACGATTATTAATATTAATAGGAGGGATTAAATTAATAAAATATTTAAAATATTAAACTACTTAAAATAAAACATTAATTATGATTAACGTGGACGCGCCACGTACACAATTTTTCCAAGAACGAATATGGCGACGCTACATACACAAAATTTTTCAAGGAGGTGCGTGTTACTGCCACATACACAATCCTAAAATTTTATTTTTGGCAAACACTTGTAAATTAATAATTTTTTATATTTTATTATTAAATGTGTATATATATTTCTTTGTTTATTTATTTTTTTCATCTTACTTTACTATTAAATGTATTTTTTACCTTCGTGTTAAAAAGATGAACATTCAATTAATATAAAAGGAAGCGATCATAGTAGAATATTTTCAATCTAAAATCTGAAAAATGAATAAACTATCAATTTGGGCCTAATTATTTTTTCTATCAGTTAGAGACCTTAAAATATATAAAATAATAAAAAAAAGGTAGCAATATGCCATAATAGGAATATTTTTTTTAATCATATTTATATAAAAAAATATTAAACTTATGATTAGTTGTAAATTTAATTAATAATCAAGTATCTCTCTTTTTATCTTTTAATTATTTTTTATTGAATAATTAAACCAAATTATTAAAGTTAAAATTTAATTATTTTTTTATTGAATAACTCAATCAAAACATTATTAGTTGTAAATTAATTAATATTCGAGCCTCAATCTTTTTTTTATTTATCTTTTATTTTTTTAAATTGAATAACCCAAAAAAATATTTAAATGTAAAAATATATTAAAAATCATTATCATTTTTATTATTTTAAATATTAATTGTAAGTTATTAATTGAGGGACCTAATAAAATATTAGTTAAAATATAAAATTATTTAATATAAAATATTAATTGCAAGATTAAAAATTTTAAACATATTTATAAAAATATTTTTATTATAATTTAAATAATAATTTTTCATTAAATAAATACATAAAATATTCTTATTAGATTAAATTAAATCATTATAAAAAATTACTTAAAATATAATATTGATTGCAAGATTATAAAATCTTAATTACTTTAAATATTAAATTACTTAAATAAAATATTAATTGCATGATGAAGATTATTAATGAGAGATTAAATAAAATAATATTTAAAATATTAAATTGCTTAAAATAATATTAAACAAAATAATATTTTAAATATTAAATTATTTAAAATAAAATATTAATTTAAAGATTAATGTGCATGCCACATACACAATTTTTTCAAGAACGAACATGGCGAAGCCACATACACAATTTTTTTTAAGAGAAGCGTGACGCCGCCGCATACACAATTCCAAAATTTTATATTCTCTTACTTCATAAGGTAACATATTAAGCATGTGATTATTGACAGTCCCTACCACTCTATTAGTAGAGCAAGAATTGTCATATCCTCAAAATAACATTAATTGCATACTTAATGTCGCAGCGAGGCGTATCTCCTTTTATAATTTTTATATGAAATCGTTAAATTACATAAAATTATAAATTTTTATAAGAAAATTACTTAAAATAATATTATTATATAATAATAATATTATTAAGATTAGAATATTAGATTTTCATTAAAAGAATTACTTAAAATAAAGTATTAATGGTAAGATTGCAAAATATTAATTATTTTAAATTTAATAAAATTATTCAAATATATTACTTTAAATAAAATATTAAATGTAGGATTAACGTGGGAGTGCCACCACGTACACAATTATCTAAGAACGAAGGGGGCGATGCCACATACACAAATTTTTTCAAGAAGGAGCGTGGCGCCGCCACATACACAAATCCAAAATTTTATTTTTGGGAAGCACATGTAAATTAATAGTATTAATAATTATGTAATTTATTCAAATTACATAATTTTTATTTACTTGTTTTACACATTACATTCTATCCTCTCACACACATTACCACTAACTTTTACATATTAATTTTACATAAAATTAATATTTACCATACTTAAATTCTCAAAACAAACCTAAATTAAAACTATGCGTTGAATTTTACTAAGTTCATTCCATACTAAATCTATCCTTTTTATTTCCCACTTAAAACCAAAATTAACATTACTAATTAGCTATTACTCTTCGCGTTAAAATCTATTACTCAATTTATCCCGACATAATGGTTACTTATTGCATGGAGATTAAGAAATATGGAGTAATATTTAGGCAAAAACTTATGTTCTCCCCAGGACACATCGTGCTCTCATGGGAACACAAAACTCTTCCCCTCCATATCCTATTCAACCCTATGTGTTGTGAGAGATTTAAATTGAATTTGGGGACATGGTGTCCATAGGGACACGATGTCCCTGAGGGCACAAGAGCCTCACTCTAATATTTAATGTATAGTGTGTTGAAATATATAATATTTTAATATATAGTGGATATTTATATTAGTATTGTGTGTGAGTCCCATAAAGATATACTCTCTTCATCCACTTCAAAAGTGGTAATTTTCTTTTTTTCACTTTAATTAAGTAGTATTATTATTTTATATTAGCGGTTAATTGTATTAGTAGTGAGTGGTGAACTATATATAGAGCTCTTTAATTAAAATTAGTAAATGAGAACCTTTAGAGTAGACGGCCAAAATAATAAATGAGGACTTTTAGGATGGACGAAGAGAGTATTAGCTATTTTATGTGGATCCTATCTACTAAAAAAATATAATTCAGTTAATATGTAGATCATATTTACTAAAAGAAATGCAACTATTGAGTTGAGAAAAAAAAATGTAACTATTAAGTTGAGACACCTAAATTTAAAATATATAATCATTAACATGCATGGGGTGGAAAAATTGCATCTAATAATTTTATTTATTTTTTTTTTTTTGGGAAAAAAGATGAGATTAACCTCAAATAAAAGTAATCCAAATATTTAGTAACGCCGAAAGCATCGGAATTTGAATAGAGTAATATTTTTAATTTTGAAGAGTAGTAACTCATAGTAATTTTTCAAATACTAAAACATATTGAGAGATTCTCTTGTGAGATGGGTTATTTGTGAGACGGGTCGACCCATCACTAAAGTATGTTTATAATATAGTTTAAATATGTTTATTTGTAGTTAAAGTATGTTAATAATAAATCATATTATAACACACTAAAATCATACTTTAATGCATAATCCAACATACTTTAACAATCATTAAACATACTTTATCTATACAATAAACATCTTTAATGATGCATCAACATGTCTCACACCCATCTCATAAATAGCTCGTCTCACAAGAGACTTTGTCAAACATATTATGTACACCCACCCAGTGCAAGAAATAATTTACATAGCTAGAATTATATATTTATTTAAACAAACACTTGTGTGAAACCATCTCACGGGAAGAATTCTGTAAGACAGATAATAGGTGATTACATTTTAATAAAAAGTGATACTCAAAATTAATGAAGAATGATAGTAGACAGCAATGTAGTGAATTATTTTATGAATAATTCGTAGTATAAGATAAAAGTGATAATATTTTTAATAAAAGATTATAATATTTTGAAATAAAAGGCAGTAATTATTTAAAAAAAAAAAAGAACAGCCTCATATTTTCTTATTAGACGTTTAAAAGAAAATGAAAGGCATATTACACCATAAGTACCGTTATTACACATTCTTAAACAATTAATTAAGCTGGAATTTGTGCTTAGTTTTCTACCCAACATAAAAATTTGATTTAGAAATGAATATGGAGTGGAGATAGAAGTCAATATCATCCCCATGCAAAGGGTATAGAAAACTCCAAAAATGGAAATGGCCAAATTTAATCAAAGTTGGATAGTTTAGATCGAATACGTCCTTTGAGGGTAACCTAAGGCTCAGTTTGAAATAGATGGACCCATGCTTTTAAAGGATGGTTTCTCTCTCATCTTCTAATCTAATTCATCAACTTATATATTTGGGACCATTTGATAAAATCTAAAGTCATCTTAATATATGTATATATATGCATGCCCCATTCTGAGCTGATAATATAATGGGCTTCATCTGTTATATACACAGACTTGTCCATACACATACCTTTTAACCATTCACTTATTTGATTCCATTATATTATGGAGGCGATGAGTTCAAATTTTGGAATGACAATGGTAATGAGAATCATTAATGAGATAATGGTGATGTTAATGAAATTGATTCGGATTAAGGATATACATTGAATCAAATATGGATGATCGAGGATTTCGCATTCCCACTACTTGTATAAAAAATGAAAATCAATACCATTTCATTCCAAGGTAAATATTTATATGAAACAGTCTCACGCAAACTCTTAAATGAGACGGATAAAAAGTGATAGCATCATTTTCACATTTGCGATAAAATGTTATAATGTTTTATTTATACTATAAATTGTGCATGACATAGTTCACTGCAGCATTATCGCTTTTCATCGATTGAGTATCACTTTTCATTAGTGATACTATCACTTTTTATCTAATTTTCGTTGTTAAAAATTTACGAACCACCACCTTAGCAAATGGAATATTTCCAACAAATTTCGTTATTAATATGTTATGAGATTAACAATAAAATTAAGTTTTTTCTAACATAATATTTTCTTGATAAAATTTTTATTTTTATTTTGTAGTGGAGTAAAGAATGATTGTTGTTAAATTAAACTCAAAAATAAAAAAAAACTCCTAAGTACAAACAAAAAACAATGGGCAAATTAAATCAAATAAGAGTCGTAGTAAAAGTTGGGCCGAGCACGTAGTCCAACCCATGATACTTAGAATTGTTAAGGGTCCATCAGGATTTCCAGGAGAGAATTTTATCAATACAGGATCTAAAAAATGGGTAATCTATCAATTTAGGGCTTGAATTATGTATACTATCAATTAGGGGCCTGAATTATGTAAAACTATCAATTCAGGGCCTGAACTTAGGCCCTAAATTGATAAAATAGGTGATAATATTTGACAAATTCAGGCCTTGAATTTATAATTTTACATATTTCAGGCCTTGGATTGATAGAAAAAATAATCCAGCCCCCTAATTGATAGTTTACCCATAATTCGGGCCTTGAATTGATAAAAGCCCTAAAATCTAATACTCTCTCCGTCCCGTTACAATGTACGCGTTTGTTTTTTACACGTTGATTGAAGAGTATAATATTTTAATGTGTAGTGAGGTAAGAGAAATAATATATTAATGTAAAGTGGGTAGGTGTATTAGTATGACATGTAGGCCTATAGAGAGAGAAGTAATTGATATGTGTGAGTCCTCTTTACCAAAAAATGGAAATGCACACTGTGTATTGTGACAGACCAAAATGGAAAAACGTGTACGTTTCAATGTGACGAGGGGAGTATATAAAGATTAAATATACTCAATTACTTATAAATTAATACTCTCTCCATTCCATTTTCATCTAAATATTTACTTACATGTACGAAATTAAGAAAAAATATTTTTAAAGGTAATTTGGTATTTTTTTAATAATAAATAAATTGTAAAATAAAATGAAAGTATACTGTGAGTGTAATAGTTAAGTGTCAATGTGTCATTCTCTTTATAAGAGTGTGACGTTGAAATTGAAATGGATAAAATTAAAAAGTGCGAATTTAAAGTTGGAACGATAGGGAAGTGAGTAATAACTTCGTAAATTAAAATTGCACGTTTGAATGAAATTGGATGAATAACAAAGTTTTTAGACTATTATTCATTAAATTCCGACTTATAGCACCCAAATTCATTAAAACTTTAAAGAATAAAGCTAGAAAAAAGAAGGAAAAATAAAATAAAATTGGAAGTGGTGGACGGCGAGCGTTGATGGGTGGCTTCCACCGTGGAGGGCAGTGGTAGAAGTGGAAGAAAAATTAGATATTTGAATATTTTGTTCAAATGTGTGTTATTTCCAATAAAATACTCTCTCCTCTTACTTGATCTCGGATTCCTGGTTATATTTTGATGTTAATTTTAGTCCCATTTACTTCAAATGATGGGCTAAGTCTGGTGTGCGATCATTTTATGTGAGATATTTTATAATTTTTAAAATAATTGTCACTTTCACTATAAAATATTATTACTTTCGTTATATCAATTTTTATTTATATTATAAATTATTCATTTAATAGCATTATCACTTTTTATTATTAAGTATCACTTTTCATTATAAAAGTTATCACTTTTTGTTCATCTCACATAAACCCTTACGTGAGACGGTCATTGTATAATGGTAAAGACTTGTGTGAGGCCATCTCACGGAAGGACTTTTGTGAGACGGATAAGAAGTGATAACATTTTTAGTGAAAAGTAATACTTAATCGAAGAAAAATTGATAATCGTGTAGTGAATTATTTCATGAACATTTTATAATATAAATAAAAAGTGACAACATTTTCTAAGAAAAATAATAATAAGATATTTAATAAAAAAGTGATAACTAATTAAAAAGAATGTAAAATGGTCGCATAGTTAGACATTCTCAGTGATAACTAATTAAAAAGAATGTAAAATGGTCGCATAGTAAGACATGTAAGCATAATTTCATAAACAATTAATTTATTAATTGACATGGATCTTAGATCTTCATGATTATCACACCCCATCAACACCATTAGAAGACTTACCTTGAGACACCATTAATGGCGGTCCTACTGTGATACGTTCCTACGAATTGCGCCGGGAACTGGTTTCTCTCTCTTCACCCCTTTCTTTATGGCACAGTACGTAAGACTTAATGTGATAGAGAATTCATAAAATTGTGTCTCTTTATATGTGGAGAGAGGATCAGATCGGATATTAAATCTTTATCAAATCACATTCTATCAATGTGATTGTTATCCATAAATATATATGACCTTATTTATCTCATATATATTATTTATTTAAACCATATATTTATTTAAGATATTTGATCATAATGAATATCTTATTTATTTAATTATTAATGGCACTAGGCCATAATAATCTTACATTCTCCCACTTGACCGAGTGACAGAATTAAACATTAAACGTAAGGGTTTAAATAATTTGTATAATGTGCGCGATATAAGATAAAAGTAATTGGTCAAATCATAATGTCAATATTAAGTATAGACTAACACAAGTCATGGCGGTTCTATATCATTTACTCGACATAGTTCCTTCCATGTACTATGATATTAGCTTTTTACTCAACGTGACTCATCAACCTAAGGATCAATAATGGTCCACATAAATTTCTCAATTCGAGATAAAATCTTATTTGATTAATGTCAACATTCATGTATACTAAAATGACAAAATAAGATATATTAATTAAAAACAAAACATAATGAGCTCTTAATGTCAATTCTTCATCATAAGTTTGTTATAACTTTTCAATGATCTCATATTCACGTACATTCAATGAATATCTTTAGAGAAGATCATTTGCGTAACGGATCCGAAATCATAAGATTGGTGCCATTATGCTCAATTGACATCTTTGTTTCTAAAGTTCTTCTTAACGACAAATACTTTTATTCCATATGTTTTAGCAACTTTGGAATATCTATCGTTTTAGAGAAGAACAATGCAGCAGAATAATCATAATAAGTTTTCAGCAACTTGACATTATTGTCAACTTATTTCAAGTCCTGAAATTAAGTTCCACATTCAATTTACTTAAATTGTAGCTTCAAATCATGCCACAAGTTAACTTTAATAGTGAATGTAGTTTTAAAAAAACTTCTTCACACTTTTGCATGACACAATATCTCTGACTAAGAAACATAAAAGTCGAAGTGAATTTCTTGCATCATATAATCATCTAAATCTGAATCTGTATTTAATTACATTTAAGTAATTAGAATTTCGATAAGTAAGCACGGGTGCTTCATTTCATATAAATATACCATAATATTTTCTTATGCAATATTATTGTCATCCATTTATGAATCACTTCAATAATGACCAAGCATTTTAATAGCAAGGCTGATATTTGGTCTTCATACAATTTTGCATATTTTAAGTTACTAATAACATATGCATAAGGAATATTATAGTACGTTCCAATTCATTATTACATAAGATTGAACTTATAATCTCCCTTCCGGATTGGAACGTGCTTTACAAACACCTTTCCATCCACAATCTTAATTGAACTTTAATAACATATATTTACTGAGACATCGTAATCTTTGTGATATGTTCTGAAATATTTCTATCTCAATCACATAAGTTGTCTCATCATATATTTCATTTCAAAGTTTTTTGAGAGAAATAATTTATTGGTTTCACATAATAAACCAAGATCATCAGTTGCAAGCAAGTTTATCATCAACATATAGAATTAATGTACTCCCACTGATTTTTAGATATTTACACCGATTTACGATGTTTTCTTTAAATCCAAAACATATCATGAAAGGAAAGCATGCTTAAGTTCGTATGTTGATTCTTTAAGTTTACATTCCATGTAATATTTTCCTTCAATGGAAAAACTTTTGAGTTGATCCATTTAAATTCTTATACTAAATCACCATTTAAAAAAGCAGGCATAACATTTATTTGGTGCAACTCTAAGTCATAATGGTTATAAAGCCATGATAATTTTAATGGAGTCCTGTATAGAAATAACTCATTGTATCTCTTTATAATTATGCCATCTTTTTGAGTAAATCTTTAGCAACAACTCTAGTTTTATATCTTTTAATATTGCCATATGTTCACTCTTGATCATAAAGATACATATGTATCCAATTCTTTTATACCTTTCTGGCAATTCTTATAGGATATAAACTTCATTATGAGTCATTGATTTTAAGTCGTCTTTCATAGAATTTACTCATTTAATGGAATTAGTATTTTCCATGACTTATTCCAAAACTAGAATTTTATAATGTCAAATTTTAGCTCATTTTATTATACCACATATGCAATCGTTAGAAATAGCAGATATGTTTTCCTTAAGACATTCTTAATGCTATTTGACGTGATATATCTAATGAAAGCTCATTGACCATTGATTTAGTAAAATCAGATTCATTAAGAGAGTAGAATAATTTATATGTTGTCCTTGAAAGTTGTTTGATTATTCGACAACTATATAACAACTTTAGAAGAAGTTTTAGATAAATATATTTTTAAATTCTCCACCAAACTTCTTCAATAATCACATTTCATGGTTTCATACTCTCACTGATTTTACAGTTCTTAATGAATTTGACATTCCAGTTTTAAGATTTTCGTACTATGATTAAGACCATAAAATCCATACCCTTTAGACTTGGATAATTTATAAAGAAATAACATAAGTTTCTTATATCCAATTTCTTTTCATGTGGTTGTAAAACATAGTCCCTCCTGGGTAAATTTAAAACATGCAACTGCCTAAGATCGAGTTTTCTACCAATTCACAGTTCATAAGGTGTTTTGAAAACTTCTTTACTAGAAACTCGATCATCAAGTAAGTGGCAGTTTTAAGTGCATATATCCACAAGTTATAGGTATAGATTAATCATTCAACATGCTTCTAACCATATTCAATAAAGTATGATTATATCATTCTGCGACAATAATATATTTTTGGTGTGCAATATTAAGTATAAATGTCAGCTTTTCTTGTAATTTAGTGATTGAGCATGATAATTCAACGTACTTTCCATAAAATTCATCACTTCTTTACATCTTTGTAATTTTCACTTTTCTATCTAATTTTCTCAACATCATTAATAAATATTTATCGAGCATTTATAGAATGAGAATTTTCTTGCAAAGATAAATATAATCATAATGTGAAAAATTAAAATTAAAATTAAAAAATAATGGAATATTATTATTCCTTTAAGAAGGGTATTATCATAAGATTCACATTTAGTGGTGTAAACTATTATAAGAAATTGTGTAGTTATCGTGACTCTATTCTTTGTGTGTTTTATTTGCTTTTCTTTAATGCAATTCACACAAATATCAAGATCAGTAAAAGCCTATATCATGAAAGGCTTTATTCTTAATTAATTCTTTTGGAAAGTTACCCCAAACATTAAAGCCACGTTTAGTTCAAACTTCATTACTTTTAAACGAACATAATGTTTAAATTTTAAATTGTTTCTTAAACCTTCTTTCCTTTTGAACCATCATTAATTTAAGCATTACGTGAATTTAATTCACATTCCATTTGTCTTTCATGGTGTTATGGTTTATTAGGAATAGGTCATACTTAGAAGATAGTGAATTTGTAAACTACACGTTCATTATGGAAGGCTTTAATCTTGTTGCAATATTTGTTATCTTTAATGATAAGTTCATGTATGCCATGAGTACCATCAAACTTTATGATGGTTAAAGATAGTCATTAATATCTCGTCAAGAGATTTATTAGTAATTTAGGTATTATATTATAAACTTAATACTTGGTCACGTTCATTCGCATAAACATTAGGCTAAGTCTGTTTGATCTAACTCAAGCATTATAGTTAGATTACTAAGCTTTATTGCTAGTACAAGCAAAGAAGCAATTTATCTTAAAGTGACAAATAAAATCCAAAACACTTTGGTGAAATTAGATTTATTCACACTATTTAAATTACTTTAATCCATTTTGTAATGGAACAGACGCATCATGCGAATAGAGACTAAATAATACAGGTAATTTTAAGAATAAGAATAATATAATTTATTCCTATAAATACCTTAAGTAATTTAACAACAGATTCAGGATCGAATGCAATAAATGTATATTGAAGTTCTCCTTTGGGCGATACAACAATACATCATCATAATCATAATGATGCTTGCATATTTAACATAATTTGATAATTAAATATTTTTCATTAAAACTATTTTGTCATCTTTGGACATACAAAACAGTTTGTCATAATATATTAATTATCATTTTATCACATTCATATTCATGAATTATAAAGACTAGCTATCACCTTTGGGTGAATTTAAAGTCTTATAATTATGAAATTTTTAATAGCCCACATAATAATTCCTCATTCACGCATCACATAAATATGGGAAATTAAAATTTTATTATACGATTTATCATTTTAATCTTTCAGGTCAGACCGCTTTGGTGATTAACAGACCAACATTAAATAAATTCAAATCGTAAAATCATCCATTATAATCTTATCAAAGATTCTCATAATAGATTATATTCAAAAGTTGAGTAATAACAAATCATTATTTAATAAACATTCATAAATCACAGTCAAGCATACCTAACATAAGTGAGATATTCTAATATCATATATCCCAAAATAACTTTAATTATTATCAAAATAATATAAGTCATAAACATTAGTGATAGATTGATTTTATTAACATTATTAAATCACTTTAGTTGAAAAGTTACAATTATGTTAATAATTGGGCATTAAAATGTGACACTCAAGTCATATGAATTAGACATATTGCTTTATTGACTGTAATTAGTTGTCATTATTCTTAATCATCCACTCCCAAAATTAAAGGGAGTCACGTAATTTTATATTAAAAATCTCATTAAAATCTCATGACATAATTAAATATTAAAAATCTCATTAAAATCTCATGACATAATTAACTTTCATAATTAAAGAGAGTTACATAACTTTATATTTAAAATCTCATGCTGACATAATAAACTCCCATAATTAATTTTTAATAGTTCAGTAAAAAAAACTAAATAGGGCAGTTATTATTTTTGTCATACAACATCAATTTATCACAATTAATTATACATGGTATAATAAATTCATATTATATCAATAATATATGTAAATACATGATACTGTTAATTAATATTAGAATTCTTCAAAATAAGTAATCATCATATTTTAATTAAATATGACATTACTACTCTATCATAATATTTTTAACAAGATAGTTCTTAATTTCCAAAATAACTTTAATTATGATACGAGAATCAATTCCAACTAATTTCATAAATATAATTCCAACAAATTTTATAAACATAATTTTGGCCAAAATTTAATAATATGATTGAGATCAATACATCATCAATTTTCTCATGCAAATTGTAGCGGAAAAACATATATGCATATTTTGATTATCTCATTCAATTAGTCATATGATAAGTGGATTCATTCAATCATATATAGATTCATAAAATATTAATTGATGAAAAATCATGAGATCCAAAACCATGCTCTGATACCACATGTAAGCATAATTTCATAAATAATTAATGTATTAATTGACATGGATCTTAGATTTTCATGATTTTCACACCCCATGAACACGATTATAAGACTTACCTTGAGACGCCATTAATGGCGGACCTCCTGTGATACGTTCCTACGAATTGCGCCGGGAACTGATTTATCTCTCCTCACTCCTTTCTTTATGGCACAGTACGTAAGACTTAATATGATAGAGAATTCATAAAACTGTGTCTCTTTTTAGGTGGAGAGAGGACTAGATCGGATATTAAATCTTTATCAAATCACATTCTATCAATGTGATTGTTATCCATAAATATATATGACCTTATTTATCTCATATATATTATTTATTTAAACCGTATATTTATTTACGATATTTGATCATAATAAATATCTTATTTATTTAATTATTAATGGCACTAGGCCATAATAATCTTACAAGACAGTCTCACACGAGACTATTTTTTTGTATTAGTATTATGTGTGGGTCTCAGGAAAATATATTAATTATTTTGTGTGGATTTAATCTAGTAACATCTAGGGAATTTAACTCGAAACAAGGAAATGTAATAAATTATTGAAATGAGACACTCAATATTATAACGAATAATCGTGCATGAAGATAAAATGTTGATCGATTAGAACCACATTGCCGCAATGTTATATTAAAATTTTAAAAATTAATTTTTTATTTCTTTCAAATTCATATCTAAATTTTAAAATAATGACTTCTATATATTCCATATATCCCTTCAAATGATAGGGCTAAATGTAATCATTCTATGTGAGATTATTTTATACTTTTTAAAATAGTTATCATTTTCACTATAAAATATTATCACTTTCACTATATCAATTTTCATTTATATTATAAATAAATTATTCATTTAATAACATTATCACTTTTGTCAAATTCTAAAATTTTACTTTTTTAAAATACTTAAATTTATAAAAAAAGACATTATATTTTAGCGGAACCTTAAAGGAAATAAAATTTAGTAATTCAAATTAAAATTTTAATAAAGGAAGAGATCCAATCTTGATTAAAATAAAATCCAATTTAATTTCTAAGATAAGTGCTTACAATTCATAAGCCTTGCAAGTTTGGATAAAAGTATCAAAATCTTAAATGGAATAAATAGAGCTAAGCATCCTCCTGTTCCACCACGCCTTCGCTGAACTACTCTGAAAATGATAAGTTAAAATTGGGGTGAACAAAACCACAAGTTCAGTGGAGAAACATAGTTGCCAAAATTAAATACCACATGTAAATACCAAATAAGTAACACGAATAATATAGATGTAAATGTAAATATACCGAATAACCGATTTCTCAATTATTCAAGTAGTAAATGCCTCGTTTATAAAGGTCAGGAGACCTATCCTTATTTATAAAGGTCAGGAGACTATCCTCGTTTAGACATATATGTACATGCATGAACTCAAAGATATCACAAATAACCGTTAATAGACACAAGTAAGAATTTTCCACCTTTAAAATAAAACTGAGTTGAGTGTGATTCACAATATTAATGCAGTGGAACTTCTAACTCACAAACTCCTCATCGTCGCCTAATATAATATAAAAAATATAAATAAGACTCAAATCTAATACTAATAGAAAAAAACTTAAATAGGTAGTTAGAATAAAATATAATAATTAGACAATCAATCATATATTCCTATATAGTATATCATAACCTGGATGGAATCTGTTATATGCATATATAGGATTACATGTGGTGATTTAGTGATTTAGAAATATAATTTATGATGAAAGTGAAATCATATATATATATATATACATGGTTTCACTTTCATCATAAACTATATTTATATATATATATAACTAATGCGTGGTTAATAAAATAATAATAATTAACTACTTATGAGAAATGTTACTGTATAAGTTCTATAAATACGTAAAATATGCCAAAGGTAATATATATCTCAAATTAAAGATTAGGCATGTAAAAGTTATTTTATATTTATATATAAAATAATAAGTAAAGAAAATGTACTGTAAGTGATAAAATATTTGAGGAAATATTATCGGTCTACGTGGAGATTTATTAAATTGTAGTAAATAAATACCAATTAATAAATACCAATTAATACTAATAGGATAATCTGTCATAATTAGATAGTTAAATAAATCTGATAAAATAATATAATAGATAAGGCTACGGTAATTCTGCTTAAATAATAAGTAAGGATAAGATATTAAAATATGTGTATAAGAATTAAAGATATGATAAAATATTGAATCAAAAAAGAAATTATTTATTAATTATTACAATAAAAATCAAGCATATATACTCGTATATACAAGAATTAATTACTTTTTGATACAATATATATAAAATGATATTACATGAGATACATACCTTTAAATTTATTATTATTAAATACAAAAAATTGAAGAGATATACTTGATATTAATCTTAATACTAATTAAATATTTAAAAATTAAAATTTTATCTATAACCCACCCATCTCTCCTATTTATATGCCTAATTAATAGGCATAAACCCAGTTTAAGAATCGTCTTCAATTCTCATTCAACATACGATGAGAAGCAGGAGCGGCGCCGCCATGCAACCAGCCATGCTTGTTGGTTGGGTGTCAACCAAAGTCAACCAGCCATGCTTGTTGGTTGGGTGTCAACCAAAGTCCCACATCGGTTAGAAGTGGGGTTGGCAAGGAGTTTATAATTGAGGGATGGTCTCTCCCTAGTATGAGGCCTTTTGGGCGTGATGCCCAGAGTGGTAAAACCGTGCGGGCCAGTGGGCAAGCCCAAAGCGGACAATATCATGCTAGTGGATTGAGTGGGTCCGGCTCCGCTGGGCGGATAAACCCAACAAGTGGTATCAGAGCCAGACCCCAGACTTAACCAGCCCAGCCCGGGGTTGGTGGGATGTTCGGACCTCAAACTGGATGGTCTAGCTGCGGGACTTTGTTTGAGGGGGAAATGTTGGTTGGGTGTCAACCAAAGTCCCATATCGGTTAGACATGGGGAAGGCGGAGGGTTTATAAGTGTGAGAGAGTCTCTCCCTAGCATGAGGCCTTTTGGGTGTGATACCCAGAGTGGTAAAACCGTGCGGGTTAGTGGGCAGCCCAAAGCGGACAATATCATGCATGGATTGAGTGGACCCGACTCCGCTGGGCCAAGATAAACCCAACAATGCTATCCTGGGTGTGATACCCAGAGTGGTAAAACCGTGCGGGTTAGTGGGCAGCCCAAAGCGGACAATATCATGCATGGATTGAGTGGACCCGACTCCGCTGGGCCAAGATAAACCCAACAATGCTATCCTCGGTGGCTTCGATAACGAACGGTTAGGAAACATGTCATTGGAGGCCGAGGAAGAGAAAGGTGACGGCCAAGATGAGAAGCAATAGATAGGGTGGATATGGACTGCTTTCTACTCTGGCTTAATTGATTTTCATTAGTTGAGGGTGATGATAATTCTAATGACTGCTTTGGTGTATTTATTCCATGCTTTGGGTATATTTCTAATTTTCGTTAAAATGAATTAAATTATGTTGTATAAAATTATTAATTGGTTGTGTAAAATTATTCACTAATTATATATAATTATTCACGTCACTATTTACTAGAAAAAGTATATAAATAAATTATCATACAAAATTATTCACTAATTGTGTAACATTATTCATGTCAAGTTCGTCGAAAAAATATGTAAATAAATTATATTGTGCAAATTATTTACGTCAAGTTCGTCGGAAACATATGAAAAGAAATTATACTGTGCAAATTTATTCACAAGTTGTGCATAATTATGCACTAATTGTTTAAATAAATTTATGTTAAGTTCTTAGGAAAAATATATTAAATATGTAAAGAAATCATGTTGTGTAAAAATTATTCACTAATTGTATATATAATTATACACTAATCGTGCAATGTATTAATTAAAATATATTTAATATTAGAATAGGATGAAGTTAAAGGACAATATTGGAATTGAACAATATAATTTTGTATCCTATAGTAATAAATAAATTGAAGTCCATGTATCTAATGTATTAATTAAAATATCTTTAATATTAGAATAGAATGAAGTTAAAGGATAATATTGGAATTGAACAATATAATTTTGTACCCTATAGTAATAAATAAATTGAAGTCCATGTATCTAATAGTAATAATAGAAGATGTATTTTACCTAATAGTTATTATTCCTAAACAATAATGTAGACTTTAAGTAAAATACGAATCAATCGGTTGGTTTTACTACACGACAATTGCATATATATGAAAATGAGTGAGACTTTTGTGTACCCGGAGACATCTGTGTCCCCAATCTCAATTTAGCTATTGTGTCCTCGGGGACGCTGTATCCCCAATCTCAATTCAGCTCTTGGTGTCCCCAAACACAATTTAAACCACTAGCAATACATAAGGTTAAATAGAATATGAAGGGAGAGAGTTGGGGACATGGTGTCCTCGGGAACACAAGAGCTTTTGCCTATGAAAAAATATATATATACAAGAATAGTTTGTACATGCGACTCATACAAAATATTAAATCTGGTGTCTATACGTCATAATACATGAGGTAAGCATCTGTTTAGTCAAGTCCTAGTTTGCACATCTAAAACTCAAATAAGGCAATTCTAAACTAATTAATCACACTTAAGATTGATAAGTATCTTGAAAGGGTGAAAAACATGACTACTTGTGAGAATTCAAGGAATGAGAAACAGTTTATAATTACATGAAAGGGCAACACTCCTATAAGAATACAAAACTAACTCATTTCAGGAGATAGTAATCAAATCTCTTTTATTGTAGGAAGAAGACTTACGTAATAAAGTGGGTATAGAATATTATGACCAGGAGGAGGTTGGGAGCACTATCGGAGAGTACAGACTTGGAATCTTGTCATCAAGATTTGGAGATGAAAATATGAAAATGTATCTTGCAAGTGAGGTGGATAGATTCTGATCGTTTAATCAGAGAGGGCTTTGATTTCTACCCTCCTTCAGAATCGATGGAAAAAATAAACGTTTAAAAGAGGTTGAGGTGGTTCCTATCTCTAAGGAATGAGTGTTAGAGGAGTTGAGAAAAATATGAGACAGACATTCATTTAAATTTAATACTGCATACACATGTATGTATATAATTAATATATAATAACATAAATAATAAGATATATATATATATATATATATATATATATATATTAGGAGTGGGGAAATAAATTATTGTAATGTTTAAGTGTATATAGAAGCGGAACACATGCTTATATGCATTTAAATCTCAAAACAGTAATTACAAATTTTATGAAAGTTTAATAATATTGAAAAATGAATGATATACTTGACATATTATCTCTTTATATCAAATTTAGTATTTAATAGAAGTTATATTATAAACCACTATTATACATATATAAGTGATCTTATGAATATCAACAACATAAGATATAGATAAAGAAACTTTATAATAAATGTTTAGATTTTAAAAGGTGTATATGATTTGGCATAAATATAAATATAATTTATTAAATGAAACTATTTTTATATAAAAGCATGTCTATAATATGGATATAATTTTTTGTTAATTTGTAAATATCAATATTTAATATAGTAAAATTGAATGATACATTTTGTAAAAAGTTAAACAAATATTTCATATTTTACACTAATAATGATGAGTGTATTGCTATACAAAATATGTTTTTTTAAAATATTAATAAATGAAATATGCATATATATATATATATATATATATATATATATATATATATATATATATATATATATATAAGATTGAAAATTTTGGGTCATTACAATTTTCAATTATTAAGTATCACTTTTTATTATAAAAGTTATCACCTTTTGTATGTCTCACATATGCCCTTACGTGAGACGGTCATTGTATAAGGGTAAAGACTTGTGTGAGGTCATCTCACGGAAGGACTTTTGTGAGACGGATAAGAAGTGATAACATTTTTAGTGAAAAGTAATACTCAATCGAAGAAAATTGATAATTGTGTAGTAAACTATTTCACGAATAATTATTTTATAAATAAAAAAGTGACAACATTTTCTAAAAAAAAGTAAAAAGATCTTTTAATAAAAAGTGATAACTAATTAAAAAGAATGTAAAATGGCCGCAAAGTGAGACAGTCTCACGGGAGACTGCTTCTTTGTATTAGTATTATGTGTGGGTCTCAACAAAATATATTAATTATTTTGTGTGGATCTTATCAGCTAAAAAAGAAAATGTAACAATTGAAGTGAGACACTCAATATTATAATATTTAACCATTAGATGTGATTGGGTATATCAATTACCAATTTTATCGATGATCGGACTTTCATACATGACTCTCCTCAATTATATTTTATTTTTTCTCCTCTCTTGCATCAATTAATATTGTTTTTTACACATATTACTAAACTAAAACTCAAAACAAATATAAATTATCATTATTATACATTTATTACTTTGCACACAAATCAATATTAACTATAGCTCAGGCAAGCGGTCAAGTTAAATATCAAACCCACAATGAAATATTACCAATTTAATTATTAACAAAATTAATGCTTCAGGTGCTGGATTCGACCAGCACAACAGGTCGAATTGAAGTGTCGTGATCGAATTGCTTCTTTTGCCGTCCAATTCGACCAGGATTCGACCACATGGTCAGGTCGAATTCAAATGTTGTGGTTGAATTATCTTGCGTAGTCTCACCATTTCACGTATAACTTCCACATTCGAGCTCCAATTTGAGTGATTCTTGCGCTCACGTGATCCTCTCTTCCTTGGCTTTCTATTTTTTTAAATAACACAAGAAAACTCCAAGATTTGTATGTGGAATAAGTCACGGAAAGTAGCACAGTAATTCTATTTGGCACAGCTCGCGCGATGTCACCATTTCGATCATAACTTCCTCATTTGGAATCCAATTGAGGTGTTCTTTATATCAAAACGAGTCTCTTTTCAGGGGATTCCAACCATGTATCACACTACCACTTTTGATCTCCACAACAACACAGAAAATTTACAAAAATTGGATGTGCATTTTCAAAAATTGGATGTGCATTTTCAGCATTCTTGTACAAATTGCACCTTTTCTCCAACTTTGCACTTTTAATCATTTTTCCACCTAAAACACAATTAAACACCTCAAGTACACATTTTTCTCACATGTATTGAATATAAGACACTTGTGGTAATATATGACAACAATATCAATCAAGAAGGTGTTCAATTGGATACTAAAACACGCTAATTTCCACTCTCATCATGCTCCTCGCTTCTGGCAGGGAGGCTCGTGGGCTCTCAATGGACTATTGGGTTGAAGGGCCCAATACACAAACATGTGAAAGGCCCATTCTCAGAATTCATACCACATTAGTCCCCAGGTTTCGTCGTCACTGGCGTGTGGTAAGTGGAGACAGAACTTTTTTGAAGCATGCGCATGTCCCGATTTTTGAATTTTCAAATCTGAAACGACGTCTTAATGATCATAAAGAGACATTTCGAAATTTTAGGGCATTTTTGGTGCACCTTTCCATCATTCGAGCTGCTTTTGTCAGGCTCCGTATTAATTACCTTCTGAGCGGGGGTCACGTCGATCAAAAAATGTGCTTTTAAAAGGGCCTTTCCCCTGCCACATTTTTATCTTCGTTCCTTATCTGTTTACTCTCTCGGTTTTCTATTTTATTCCCCAATTGCTCCTAAGCATGAGTTTTAGCGGTCAACCAACCAGTCATTCGGGTCCTCAAAAAGCAGTAAATGGGGGGAGGCAGTATCAGAATCTTTGGAGAGGGCCTTTCAGGATTTACAAGAAGAGACTGAGGTTTCTTCATCTTACCATAGGCTTCCGCCGGTGTCTCGCTCATTGCCCTCTTCGTTTGCTATAGCGGAAGACGTGCCAGATCCAGAAAACATCCGGGCATGTATTGCTTCTCATGATGGGCCCACAATGGGATGTGGGCCCACTTTTAAGATAGCACTATTCCTCATTCCCAATTTGAGGAGCTATCCTCGAGGTATGCGGCGCCAGGGGTGGAATTCATTATGCTGGTTGAGAATGAGAAAGCGAGTAAGCCGGCGCAGGGGCGAGTGGCAGTGAACGTTCATATGCTGAAGTTAGGGTTCCGTCTGCCTCTCCATCTTGTCTAGCAGAGCTTCTCAATTATTGGAATTTGGCGCCACATCAGCTTTTCCCAAATTCTTGGGCTACTATAATTGGGTTCATACTCTTATTTTGCAAGAAAGGGTATGAGCATCTGTCCCCCAAGAAAATCGACTACTTGTGTCGTCCTTCAGAGGAGAATGTTCATAAAGGGTTTTATCGAGTCAACCCCTCTCGTGGGCTGACTCTCTCGGGGAAGTCCACGTCCATAAAAAATTAGAAGGAGTGGTGGTGTTGGGCTTCAGGCATATGGAAGCCGTCGCACATCAGGGTTCCTTCGGCCTTCCAGTTAATTCGTTCTTGCGGAGGTATGTTCACCTTCTTTTATCTCTTCATCATTATTTTTGTGTGCGTGATGTATAATCACTATGTTTTAAATTTTCAGACAGGGATACTCGTCTTGGTCCTCCCCCTTCGAAAGAGTTTTTGGAGTTGGTGGGCGTCATTAGCAATATGAGCATCCAGGAGAGGAGTACCGACATCATTACTGATGAGCTTTTGAAAAAGTATGGGCTCATGGTGGATTCGAGAGTGCCGGTTCCTCTACAGATGGTGACCGTGGCTACTTATGCGGTCGCTCATTCAGAGCCACCGATGGCCTTACTCGCCGATCCGGATATCCCTATCGGGGTGGCGATAAATCCTATTGGGTCGTCCGCCTTCCATGATCAAGCGATTCCAAGGTCTGATGCCTTGAATGATATAATAGAGGTGGACGAGTCCTCCCCAATGGAGATGAGTCCTCAGGCCTTATAGGGAGACACGGCCGCACCGATGTCGGGAGCTGGGGACTTTTCGGGAGATGATATAGGAGCGAATCGCAAGTCGGTTGGTGCCATGGTTCAAGAGGGTCTTGACGATGTGGTAGTCGTTTCATAGGGGGAACGTGAGGAGGACTTTTTGCTTCATGATTCTGGTTGCTCTTCTCCAGTCGTCCGCATAGTACAACGCCATCCTTCGGGATCTAGTGGGGTGGCTGTGGACAATCAGTCAACGCTTGTCAACAGGCCTTCTGAGCCCCCAAGTAAGAGGGTTCAGGCCGACAGCTATAGCTTTTTCTCTAGCGGAGCTGCCTTAGGGGTGCCTTCGATCGAGACCCTTCACCTCGGTTTTAAGGTTGGCGCTTCTACTCCAGAGGTTCGCTCTTTGCATCATGTTCTTCGTAGCCTGAACGGGTCAAACCCGTATCACCCTAATCAACCTACTTTTCCCGCATATATGTTGAGGGCGATGGAGTCCGTCCCTACTAGTTTCACTCAGGAGGAGAGTGATATTATTGGGGTGTTGAATCCGGACAATCTTATTTATGCGGCGACTGGGTACAATGCACGGGCTTTAAGTTATTTAAGCCAGACATCCCTCCTTTTAGCTCGCGAGAGTCAGGAGGCAGCTCAAATCGCTGTCCTTAATTGTTAAAAGGAGGTGGAGCTAACCCAGTTGAAGGAGGTGATGGAGAAAAGGGAGCGGAGGCACTCGGAAGAGGTGGCGGTGATTAAAGGGGAGGCAGATCATCAACGCACAGCTTCAGAAGATGCCTTGAAGGCCCTTTAAGAGGAGTTGAGGCTGGTTGAGGGGAAACTCCTCTCGAGTGAGGCATCGGCAAGGGCCGCTGAGGAAGCTTTGAAAGAGTCAGAGGAAGGATGGGTCGACTCGTTCGAGAGTTAGATGAGGCGAAGAGGCAACTAGCTTATTCCCAAGAAGAGCTGAAGGTCAAGGGAGTGGAAGTAACCGCATTGTTCCATAAATATGAGGCGGACTTCTCCTCCGTGATTAATTTCAAGAGGAAAATTGCTGGAATAGTTGGTTTAGCCAAAGCCTTGGCTCACTCGGCACTGTTGGCCAACAGGATTGACGCAATTGTCCTTTTGAAAAATTTTCGTCAAGTGCTACATGCCCGCATAGCGACTTCGGGGCTGCCTGCGGGAGTAGACTGGGAGTCAGAGGGGATGAACTTGGCCCCGTTAGTACTCGTGTCAGACTTTTTCTGTGTCCTAAGTTTTCCCAACCGAGTGGCATCTCAGCCTTCTACAGCATCGACTTTCGCCGTGGCCCCTACTGGATCTGTCCCGGCTCCACCTGGCGGGACTTAGTTTTTAGGATGGAATTGTAACCTTTTTTTTGTTGATTTTCACTTGGTTTGTAATTTTGTTCTTTAATAGCAATGATTGCTTCTAATAGTGGTTCTGACATGCATTTATCACTCATTTAATGGGGTGGATCCCCCATATATTCACTTTCGGTTTTTCTCTTTAAATTATCACATCAGCATCCATGTCCCACGATCTCCTAAACTCGATTTTGTCTATGTGTCTTGATCGGATGCTCCACGATTTTCCCTGCAAGTGGATTCTTCAAATTCTAAGGGGTAGGGCAGAGAGTGGGGCAGTTACTGGGCCCCACTCCTCTTCTCCTCTGCTTCTCCCTACAAAAGGGGTTGGCCATGTTGATACCTAAGCCTACGCTTAAACTTTTCATCCAGAGCAAATTTCTCTTTCTGTCGAACTTGCACCAAAAAATGGCGATTGTTTCAACCCTTGCTTTATTTGCACTTCTCCTTCTGTTTCTTGCTGTTCTACTTCCTCCACTCATGGCGGTGGATTCACAATCTTCACAGGAATTTCTTAGTTCTGAAGAAGACGAAGAGGATAGTAATGCCAGGGCTCTTTCTATCACGCCTGTGACGCGGAGCGGCCGTCGTTCAGTTCCACCACCGCTGCGTTATGAGGTTCCCTGGGAGGTTGCTCATCAGGGAAAGGTTTCGTCGTGGCGGTGAGTAGTTCCTAAGACTAAAAGTCGAGCCTCTCCATCCTTCGTTAACCTGGAAGATTCTACCAGCCCTAATAGCACAAGTCGTTCTTCCAGTCGGTGCCGCACGATGACTGATTCTACTCTGCGGGGTTATCCCATCAGTATGCGGGATGAGGATGTGGATAAGGTCTTCGCTTTATACAGTTATCCTGGGATCGAGTTTGGTACGCCTGGGCAATGCGAGCATCCCTAGAGCGATGAGCCTAATCACGCTGCCTTTAATACAAGTATGTTTGCTGCCCGCGTCAGGTTACCTCTGGCCCACGTTATCGGACGAGTATTGATTAATTGAGGTTTGACCCCAATGCAGAAAATCCCTTCAGCTTGGGTGAACTTGATTGGTCTGCTTGTATTGATCCATGAGAATGGATGTCCTTCTTCTTCTGCCCAGGATATCATCTATCGTTACGTCCGCGACCCTGGTTGTCATGGCCACTACTACTTACAGGTGCAGAGAGGCGTTCGTCCTATATTTAGTAGAAATTCCATCGGTGGGTAGCATTGGAGGCGCAGTGGTTTTGGGTGCGGGGTTTTGAATGTCGTGACCCACACGGATATTATCTGCCCATGCCATGTGCCTTTCGGACTCCTAAATCTGGTAAGTCTTATCGTCACCTCTTTTCTTGTGCTCTTACTATAACTCACTGGCCTCCTTCCCTCCTTTTTTTAGTAGCCTTGCTTTGGCCGGCTGAGGAAGAGCTATCCCTAGGATTCTGCCGTGCCTTTGATGCGATCAACCGCATGACTTTTCCCCGCAATGTGTTATCTCTTTTGTCGGATGAAAGACTGTCGGGGGTGAACCTTTATCAGGATCCGACTCGAGCTCCGCCGGTAACCTTTGATGAGTATTTTTTGGATTAGGTTGTTTTTCCTTTGCCTCAGAGGCCCCGTCAAGAAGCCGGTCCGAGCACGACCGTGGCCGAAAATGCTTCCACAGTCGCAAGGGGTAGGACTGATCGTCGCGGCGTCGTAATTGTTCATGCTAATGGAACTAAGGAGGCGGTGGTGGGTGCAACTCAGGATGGGGTCTCTGTTGGTGAAACAATACATGCTCACTCACTGGACAAGGAAAAAACTCCCATGAAGGAAGTCGAGGTACGAAAAAGTGACCTTTTGGAGGCGACCATTCTGGAGGCCACTCGTAGAACTAGTCGGGGTGCCGGCGTTCGGATCAATTAGATTGAAGATCCGCCTAGTGTCAGTCAGCCTCAAGTTCTCCTTCCAGGTAGCGATCCGACACCCAGAGAGGAAGGACGTGAGAACATTGCCCAACCACGGGCTCCACCAATATAGAAGACTTTTGCCAGGAAAGGCGGCGTTGGTGGGAGCATCCCCTTAGTTGCATTGGATGAACTGTTACGATTGAGGAGTATGGATGATGCTCTATCGGCTATTGAGTTAGAGCTGATATTTCGGAAGCCGGCTTTATTCCCGCTCATTCATGGAATCCTATGCTGTCTAGCTGGTTGTAGTGTACGGGGCCTCATGAAGGTGGAAATGCTGCCATGGTGAGTGTTGGACATGCATTGACTTTTCTGTGCCGCTTCCTTCTTGTGATAGAGCCTGGGCAGTCTATCCCTCCTGGAGTCGGTCTTAGCGTGGGGGCCTCTACCAGTGCTGAGGGGCTTTCTTCTATGGCGGAGACTCGTCAAGCTATGGTGGCGGAGCAACTTATCACTCAGGGTACTTCCTATAGGGAGAGAGCCCGCATGACCGAAAACCAGGTTCATCAGTTAGAGGTTGCGCGTTACCTTGCTGAGCATGAATTGGAGCGGGAGATAGAGTGTGTTGCCCAACTGGAGGTGGAGGTAGCATGGATGAGGAGTCTTCGTAACTTCTCAGGGGTTGTTGGTAATGGTACGGGCCCTAGCGGCACGGGCGGCGCGGGTCCTAGTAGTGTGGGTGGTGCGGGCCCTAGTGGTGTCTGATGGAGGATCCTCCTTTATTTTGTGTTTTCCCTTTTGCTGTAAATCTTATTTTGACATTGTGGTGGTATGTGTATTTTCTTGCACTCTTCTAGGTTATTATGGCTTTATAACTCTGTAGCCTTAACTTTACAATTTGTGCATATAAGAATTTCATTAAGTACGCTTAAGCATAGAAGCATTTTAAATTCTGTATATTCTACGGATGCCTGATGCCTTCGCCACTGAGCTCACTTAGTTCATATGCTCCATTACCCAAATTTCTTTTTTTTTTTTTACGTATGGGTCTTCCCTGTTTGCTCCGAACACTCCTTCTGGTTGACATATTTTTCTCATCACCAAATTTCCAACTGCAAAATCCCTATTGTGTACCTTTTTATTGTATTGGGATTCTAGCCTTGATTTGTATATTGCATGTCTCTCCACTGCCTGTAGCCGAAGTTCCTCCAACAAGTCCAGGTTGAGTTTGGTGGCTTCTAAATTGGTTTCTCCTCCTTTTTGTGATACACGAAATGTTGGGCAAGCTACTTTTGCTAGTATGACTGCTTCCATTCCGTATGTTAACGAGAAGGGAGTCTCTCCGGTTGATGTTCTGGCGGTAGTGCGGTATGACCAGAGAACACCAGGCAGTTGTGAAGCCCAATTTTTCTTGAGGCTTTCCAGCCTGATTTTGAGGGTATGATTGATTATTTTATTGACCGCCTCAACTTGTCCATTCGCCTGGGAGTGGTAAGGTGTTGAGAACAACTTCCTTATCCCCAGCCCATCACAAAATTTTTTAAGTTGCATGCCCTCAAATTGCTTTCCATTATCCGTTACAATTGCATTGGGTATTCCGAAGCGGCAAATGATATTTTTTCATATGAAGTTTATCATGTTAACCTCATTAATTTTGGCTAACGATTCTGCCTCCGCCCATTTCGAGAAGTAGTTGACCGCGATTACGGTGTACTTGATGCCTCCTCTAGCAGGCGGGAATGGGCCTATCAAATTGATTATCCACTTGGCGAAAGGCCAAGGTGCCGCCGTCATGATCAATTCTGTAGAAGGAGCTTTGATTATGGAAGAATAAATCTGACAACTTTTACATGCTCTGGCATATTCGAAGCGTCCCTTCTAAGAGTAGGCCAGAAATATCCTTATCGAATTACCTTCAACGCAAGTGCCTGTCCTCCCGAGTGATTCCCACAGAATCCTTCATGAATTTCAATCAACACTTTGGCGGCTTCCGCTTTATTCAAGCACCTTAGTACATGTATCCTTTCTTATATAACACATCATTTATCAATGTGTACCTAGAGGCTCGGAGCCGCAGTCGCTTCGCTTCCGCCTTGTCTTTTAGTTCCTCTCCTTCTTTCAGGAAGGCTTTAATGGGGGTCATCCATGTCTCCTCCTCGCTGACTTGCCAAATCGCCTGGTCACTTGGGGCTTCTTGGTTCACTATGCTGATGCTTCCTAGTCGCTCAGTATTTTCTGAGGTTGCCAAATGAGCTAACGCGTCTGCTTGGGTGTTCCATAGTCTAGGGACTCGCGTGATGTAGACGTGATTAAATTTTTGGATCATGTCTGCTACTAGCTTGCGGTATCCGACCAACTGTTGGTCTTTTGCTTTATAGTCTCCTCTTATTTGGTTGACCATTAATTCTGAGTCGTTATAGATCATTACTCTCTTCACCCCGATTGTCAATGTCATTCTCATGCCGGATAGTAGAGCTTCATATTCAGCTTCGTTGTTAGTTGCTGGGAATCCACACTTAATGGCCGAGCAAAACATTTCTCCGATGGGGCTGGTGAGTACTAAGCCGGCTCCGAAGGCGTAAGTCGTAGATGATCCATCTACCGACATTCGCCAGGGTTTGTCGATCACCTCTCCTAGTAAAGTAGGGATGGTGAGTTCGCTATGAACTCGGCCAGGGCTTGTGCCTTGATTGCCAGTCGGGGCACGTACTTAATATCAAATTGGCTTAATTCCATTGCTCATTTCATTTATCTTCCTGCTACGTCAGGTTTTGAGAGCACTTGCCTTAGTGGAAAAGACATTACCACCTCGATCGAATGTCCCAAAAATATGGTCTCAGCTTCCGTGTGCTCATTACCAGAGCGTAAGCAAGTTTCTCGACTGCAGGATATCTAAGTTTAGTATCATGGAGCATTTGACTCACATAGTATATTGGCTCCTGTTGCTTTCTTACAGTCCGAACTAGTACCGCACTCAATGCGGACTCGGAAGCGGCTAGATACTGGCTGAGAGGTTCACTTGGCTGTGGTTTTGACAGGGTTTGAGTGTTAGCCAATACGTCCTTTAATTATTCGAAGGCCTTTTGAGCTGCAGGTGTCCAGTCGAATTTTCCTTTTCGGATAACGTCCATGATGGGTTTTCATTTATCGAACGCTCTGGGCAGAAAATGACTGAGGGATGCGATCTTTTCGGCTAGCCTTTGTACACCTTTTGAGTGTTTGGGAGGTTCCATGTCTTGTATGGCTTTTACCTTATCTGGGTTTGCCTCTATTCCTCTCTTACTTACCATGTACCCGAGGAATTTTCCGGCGAACACCCTGAACGTGCATTTTTTTGGGATGAGCTTAATTCCATATTGTCGTAAGGTGTCGAACGCTTTTCTCAGGTGGCGCACATGATCTTTTGTGTCCACACTCTTAACCAGCATGTCGTCCACATATACCTCCATGGTCTTTCCTAGCTCCTCCCAAAACATCTTGTTCACCAATTTTTGGTACGTGGCACCTGTATTTTTCAACCCGAATGACATCATTACCCAGCACAGTAGATTCCTTTTGGTGTAGAAAGCCATTTTTTCCACATCGTCTGGGTGCATAGGAATTTGGTGATAGCTAGAGTATACATCCATGAAACTCATCAACTCGTGTCCGGCCGTGGCATCAACCATTTGATCAACATGCGGCAGTGGGAAACTATCATTCGGGCATGCTTTATTGAGATCCGTGAGGTCGATGCATAATCTCCATGACTTGTTTGCCTTTTGCACCAGAACTGGGTTGGCAACCCAGGCGGGAAACAACGCCTCTTTCACCAGATTGTTTGCCAATAATTTTTTGGCTTCCGCCTCAATGATTTCATATTTTTCGGGGCTGTACTTTCTTTTTTTCTATTCTACAGGATGATAGGATGGGTTTGTGTTGAGTCGGTGGCATGCATGTTTCGGGTCTATCCCCTGGATATCGCTGGATATCCAGGCGAACACGTCTAAGTTGGACTATAGAAATTCAATCAGAGCCATTTGATTGTGATCCGATGTACAACTCCAACTCTAGGTTACTCTGCTCCATCCTTATTGCTTCGGTTTTTTTGGCCGGTTCCTTCCTTTTTCTTTTCTTATCTGACCTTGGATCTTCGTCGGTTATTGAGGACAAATTGACTCCTTGGACATCAAAGGGTTGGAACTTTTGGCCATCCCCTGCCGTCGAGTCATCCAGTGGCGGAACCTCCTCACGATTTGCTTCTTCTTCATGATCTTGTTGTTCCATCATCATCAGCTGGAAACTTGGGTCGTGGTAATTGAGCCCATCTCCTTTTTCGATGAATGAACACTCTCTGGATTTTCTCTGGCTCCCTCTAATGGTATTGACTCACCCGTCGGTGTCACAAACTTTATGCATTGGTGGAGTGTGGAGGGGACATAGTTGAATCGATGAATAAACGTCTATCCTAAGATGCAGTTGTATGGTGACAGAAGATCCACTACTTTGAATTCGAGGACGTGTTGGGCTTTTACCACATGCTTCTCATCTATTAATTTAACTGATAGGTCTGTTTGCATTAAGGGGGTAGTGACGGTATTTCTGAAGCCCCAGATCTCATCGTCACAGGGGGATGTCTTGTGGTGAGAGAGTCCTCCTATAGCTTCAAATGCCTTTTCGAATATGATGTTTGTGTATGCGCCTGAGTCGACCAGACACCGGTGTACCTTCACCCCTGATATGATGGCCGAAATCACTAAAGGGTCATTGTGAGGAGTCCGTATTTCGGCGAGGTCTTCTTCTAAAAAGAAGACATCGGCCTCATGTAAAGGTGGTCGCGGACTCGCTGCAAGCACATGTTAGTACCTGTCGAGCTCCCGCAGCTCGGCTTTCCAATTTCTTCGTGATAGGATGGTCAGGGCCTGGGAAGTCCCTACGTACCCTTTGTTCAGCATGTATAACTCCCTAGGTGGTGTGGGTAGACGGTCTCCCAATCCCCCTTGTCTCTGAGGGTGGGCTGGTATTAGGCCGTTCGGCTATAGCTTGGGGTTGATCTTTCCTTCATTTCGAGCCAGTCACCAGTCGATCTAGTTTCCTATCCTCGAATAGTCTGATGAGTTCGGTCAACAGATCTCGGCATTTGTTGGTGTCATGGTCGATGAATTTGTGGTATTTATAGAATTTTTTCTTGTTTAGCTTAGTTGGGTCTGCGCATCCTAGGCGGGGAACTCAGCAGGTTGGTGTCTTGTATTTTGCTGAATATCTCCTCGGGTGTGAGTTCAAGCAACTCTGTCATCTCCTGAATTTCATCGTCGTCAGGGAATGGCTTGAAAAAAGAGGGAGCCTTGTAATCCTTCTCACCTTTCTTCCTCTTCTTGTTGTCTTCCTTAGGGTCGACTCTAGACTTTTTATATTCTTCGAGAATTTGCTCGCTGTGGATGAATGCTTGGGCTGTGGCCATGAAATCTGCGTAGTTGTTTGGCGATTTCAGTTGGCAATAGTCCACATAGAAGATCCTGGGAGTAAGGCGACGGTTGCCAAAATGGTTGACGTTTCGTCCGACACTTCTTCCGTATTAGCACGCTGTTCGTTGAATCTCTTCATAAAGTCTTTCAAAGACTCATTCGGGCCTTGCTATAGTTAAGCTAATTTTTGCTTAGGCTCCTTTTCCTGTCCCAGATATGCGAAGTGGGAAGAAAAGGCAGTGGCGAGTTATGCCAAAAAATTGATGGAGTTAACGGGGAGTGACTCAAACCACGCATGCGCCTTATCACCAAATGTTAAGGGGAACATCTTACATCGATCCTCTTCTGAGCACCCTTGCGCCATCATCCACCCAACATACTTATTAAGGTGTGAGATTGGGCTGGATTCGCCGACGTATTGGGGGATTTGAGGTGAACGGGTACATCCTCGATTCCAGGTCAGGGATGCTGTGGAGTCCGACGTCATTTCTTCTTTCCATTTGGTCGAGTCGTCTCCTCAGCGCGTTGATTTCCTCATCATGCTGCCGCTTGAGTCGAGCGACAGGGTCGTCTCCTATGCTTTCCCCCACTTGCTCGCGTCGAGTCTTCGCGGGATCTGATCCCAGTTGATCTTTTGCGCTTATGCGTCCAGTCGTGTGTGCAGGGGAATGGTTGGCGATCGAATTAACCCGGGATGCCATCCTTCTCCATTCGCGTCCCTCGTCTACCACTTTCTGGGCCTTCCTTGGTCCCTTAGATGTATCCTTTTGGGTCATTTGTTCGTGTACCGACTTCAGAGATGGAGTTCGTTCATATCGCCGCTTGTTTATCTGTTCTGCTGAATTTTCTTCAAGGCTAAAGCTGAGCCTCCGACTGGCAGTCGTCGCTCGCTTTTTTTTATCTGTTTGAGAAGGTCGAAGTACTTTTGTCGGAAGTCGGTCTGTAGATCGTCTTCTTCTGGGTTCATGTCGTGCGGCGAAACTTTCTTTTCCACGGTCCGGGGGAGATTAGAGTCCTCCTGGCGGCACCGGCTGGTGGTCGCATCGGCCCCACTAGGGATGGCTTCGTCTTGCTCATCCACCATTTTTGCTTATAGTTGAGTCAGGGCAAACTGAAGAAGGCAGTCGTCCTGGATATCGAAGGCCACTAGGGCCCTCCCTCTAGCACCAAATATCGCTCGTCAGATTTTAATCTCTTCTTAATGGTGGATTAATGTGGCTGTTATGGGAAGAAGAGACATTAATCTACGCAAAGCTAACATAAAGGAGAGAGATTTGTCCCCAGGCGTGATTATGCCTTTTTTAGGGGGTAAAGGGGATGATTGTATTGCTATGGGGGTTTTCCATATTTATAGTGGGTAATCTGACGTCACCCGTATCTGGGTAAGCTGATAGATTATCGCGTACAGTGCAAGCATTAAATGCGTTTAGCCTCATGTGACTATTTTTAGGAATGATCTAGGATATTCCCTATGCGTATATCTCGGAGGATATTTTGCGTATCTGGGCCAATTGGATCAAGTGGCCTAGTTGGCTTAGTCAGGCGATTGCTCCTCGCTTCTGGCAGGGAGGCTCGTGGGCTCTCAATGGACTATTGGGCTGAAGGGCCCAAAACACGAACAGGTGAAAGGCCCATTCTCAGAATTCATACCACATATAGTATTTTTATAGAAATATTCTCAATAAAAAACATGAAAAATAGGTAAACTATTAATTAGGGTCTTGAATTATTTTCTCTATCCCTTAGGATGAGTGATGCGCGTTTTCTTTGCACGCAAAATTAATCTCCAAGTATGAAGAATATCAGTTGCAGCTTAAGCAAGCGACCAAGTTAAATATCGAATTCAAAGAACGACGTATTATCAATTTAATTATTTACTAAATTAATTAAGATGAAAGGAAATAACGTTTAAAGATTAAATTATTAACTAATAAATAATTAATTTAAAATAACAAATAAACTAAATAACATTGAAAGAATACGAAAGTGGCTCAAGAATGGAGAATAGGTAGCTCTAAGGTAATCCAGTTTTACTACTTAACTTTCCTCTAAAGTGCAGGCCGACTCTGCCTTGTGGACTATGGACGCATCACTAAACTATGCAAATCTACTCTATAGACACAAGTAAATACGCGTGTAACACGTGTGAATAACCTCTGAGCAAGAGACGTAATTTCACCACCCCTTTTCTAGGTACTATCAGTATCAATTATTTCCCACGTCTAGAACCTAACCCGATATGATCTCTCTTTATAGGTACTATAAAATTACCCTCTTTATCCTGCTTACTAAACCGAATTCAATTCTATTAATAAACATTCATATATGACAGTTCTAATGAAGTTTCGGAGTCTCATCACTTAAAATCATAACATGGAATCCTGTTCAGCGGTGAATGCACTCAATCTACGACCAAGATATATATTCAGATTCTATACACCAATGGAAGATGCACAAAACAATCGTGAATATGGATTAAGAAAGCACAATCATGTATAAAATAAATCAACAAGTAGTGTTGTACGGAGAACACACAAGAGAGTTTAATTAATTCATAAAACTTTCAAAACCCTAGATCTACCAAAACGGTTCTAGCCCATAATATTGCGAAGAACAATCATGGGTGTTGGATAGATCTTACCCATATGTCCGAAAAATACAAGATAAATTAGGAATCGAAGGAAACTCAAGATGTGGGCATCGTCGCGTCCTTCTCCGTCTTGAATCCTCCTCTTGGTTCTCGTCTTAATTCCACAGATGAATCTTCAAAGTGATGGATGGATAGAGGAAAGGATGTGGATGATGGTTGGGGTGATCCCCCCTTATGGGGTGTAGGATGATTATGGCTCTCTCCAATCCAATCTCCAATCTAATGATTAATGATGTGATCTACATCCCCTTTAATACTTGTAAACTCTCCTTATGGACCTTGGATGAGCTTTTTTCTTGAAAACACGAAAATTCACGAACAGGGGGTAAAAATCCTATCGAAATCAGATCTGCGTGTCCCTGTTCGACCAAAGTGGTTCTGGCCGAACGAGAGGCCTTGGTCGAACGGCAGGTCGAGCTACATGCGCAGTCTCATCGTTTCATGCATAACTTCCACATCCGAGCTCCAATTTGAGTGATTCTTATGCTCACGTGATCTTCTCTTCCTTGAATTTCTATTCATATAAATAACATACAGAAACTCCAATATTTGAATGTGTAACAAGTCATAAAATAAGGTACAACTGTTCTGTTGGGCACAACTTGCGCGATGTTACCACTTTGATTATAACTTTCTCGTTTGGAATTCGATTGTGGTGTTCTTTACACCAAAATTACCCTCTCTTTTGTAAATTTCCAATCATGTATCGCAATTCCAATTCAGAGCTCTATAAAAAATAGAAAAATTACACAAGTTGGACGTGCATTTTTCAGCATTCTTTCACAAATTGCACCTTTTCTCCAACTTTGCACTTTTGATCATTTTTCTACCTAAAATACAATAAAACACCTCAAGTGCACCTTTTTCTCAAATATATTAAATATAAGATACTTATGCTAATATATAACAATAATTCTTATCAATAAGGTGTTAAATTGGACACTAAAACATGCTTATTTTCACTCTTAGCAGTGAGCCTGAATTATATAAAACTATCAATTCAAGACCTAAATTCGTCACATATTTTCTTCAATTTTATAAATTGAATACCTGAATTTAGACCCTAAATTGATAGTTTTGTATAATTCAGGCCCTTAATAGATAAAAATAATAATTTAGACCCTGAATTGATAATTTATCTATTTTTAATAAAAAAATTATGATTTTGGGCCTATTTTATGGACGTATAAAGTATATCTTTTATACTCCCTCCATCTACTGTCAATCTATCCATTTTAATATTTTGGGCCGTTCATCCTTAATCTATCCATTTCTCTTTTTGGACTATGAGACCCACACCTTCTACTAATACAAAAAAAGGGACCGCACCCTCCACTAATGCAACTACCTACTACACATAAAATAATAATACTCCTTAATCCACGTCCAAAAAGCAAATGAATACATTAAGAATAGACGGAGGGAGTAAAAAGAAGCGATGTATCATAATACAAATATTTTCAATCTAAAACCTAAAAATTAGTTAAATGACCAATGTAGGGCCTACATTACTTTTTGTACTCCAATTAAAAGTTTGAATATATAAAACTATAAGAAAAAAGTGATGTGCATAAATATTTTTTCTATCACTCTTTTTTTATTTTATCTTTTAATTTTATAAATTAATTTAATTATTTTTTTATTGAATGATTATTAAAACATTTAAATGTAAAAATATATAAAACTCATTATTATTATTATTATTATTATTAATTTTAAATATTAATTATAAGTTATTAATAAAAGAAACTAAATAAGACATTAGCTAAAATATTGAATTACTTAAAATAAAATATTAACTGCAAGATTAACATAAAAGCATCGTATACATAATTTTTTTGAATGAATTAAAGTGGTGATGCTTCATACGTAAAAATTTTCAAGGAGGAACAGATGACGTCAGTATGTCACCTACAAAATTATTATTATTATTATTATTTTTATAAAATATTAATCGAAAGATTAAGATTATTAATAATAGGTGAGACTATATACACAAAAATTTTTAAGAACGTACATGATGATTCCATACACGTAATAAAAAAATTTTAAAACTTATTTTAAATATATAAAAAGATTTTTATTAGTATTAAAATAATAAAATTTCATAAAAATAACTTAAAATAGATTAAATTAAATCTTCATGAATTTTTTTTAAAAATAAAATATTAATGGGAGGATTACTACTAGGTAAAAAAAACCCTTAATTACTATGAGATACAAACATACAAAAATATTACTACTAACTGCAAAAATATATAGTGATATTCAAATATTACCCCTACAATGTGTTGCACGTAAATGTTGTGTGCAACGAAAGTTCGTGTGCAGCAAAAGTGTGTACAGTAAAAAAGTGTGTGCAGTAAAAAAAAGTGTGCAGCAAAAAAGTGGGGTGGTCCGGCGATGCTCCGGCGGCGGTAGAATGCTGGCGGCCAGCCTGAGGTCTGGCGGAGGTCCAGCGACCGGCCGGTGGCGGCCTGACTACGGCGGCGGAGGTCCGGCAGTATTCAGGCGGTCGGCCGGCGGTCCGGCGGTGGTCCGATGGTGGTCCGGCGGTGGGTGAGGGTTTAGGGTTTGTGGTTTAAAAGTGTATGGGTTTAGGGTTATATTTGATATTTTACTTTAATATTTTGTATGTGAGAATAATTATTTTAAATCAATGTATCTTATAGTAATTAGGGGTACAAAGTGTGTACCTATTTGTAATTATTCCAATATTAATTGTAAGATTATAAAATATTAATTACTTTGAATATTAAATTACCTAAAATAAAATATTAATTGCATTATTAAGATTATTAATTAATTGGAGGAATTAAATAAAATTATATTAAAAATATTAAATTATTTAATATAAAACATTAATTGCAGGATTAATGTGAGAGCGCCACATACATAAAATTTTTCAAGAACGAATGTGGCGACGCTCCATACACAAAATTTTTTAAGAAGCAACGTGACATCGACACATACACAATTCAAAAAATTTATTTTTGGCAAGCACTTGTAAATTAATTAATAGTATTAAAATACTATAATTTAATTTATTATTTATATATACGCTTTGCTTACTTACCCTACTAAATGACATTTTCATCCTTTCTTTTGACTCCCATTCAATTAAACCATTAATTATTTCAATATTCTACAAATTAAACCCTATTCAACCTCTCACAACCGAATATATAGAACGCCCAAAAAGAATGAAAGAGCAAGGACAAACATCTTCAATCTACCTCAAAATTGATGGACTCATGTGACCATCGTCATTGTCTACTAAGGAAATTGGGGAGAAAATTTATTAAAATGCTTCTGAACATATCACTTGCGTTCGTTATTATAGGTGAACGGTGGGGACTTGTTCAAACCAAAGAATTTGAATTTGATTAAGGACGAACATGTATACATAGTAACTTATCCAAAATTATTAAAAACCTAGTATTGTGCCCGTGCAATGCACGGGTTTGATTAAATTATACGTTTGTCATTACGAATATACTGACATATTCATCATAATGATATAAGATAAAAATACTAATATTAATAGGACAAATGGAGTATTATATTTAAACATAAAATTTATATATTAATTTTATTCTGTAAAAATATTTAAGTTTTAGTTTATTTACTTGATTTATATACTGTCGAATTTATTATATATTATAAATTGATTTTCATAATTTTATATTGAAAATTTTTACATGTAATTTTCTCCATCCATCTTATTACACATTTCACATTTCTTTATTTGTTTGTTTCAATACACATTTTACACTTCATAGATAGAATTGTAATAAATACAATATAATTTTTATGAAATTTATTTTAGAAACGTCACTACTATCTAACCAACATCACTATATACTTTATTTAAATTTTAAAAAGACTATATTATCCCTACACATTTAAATAGTAAGTCAACAAAAAAATTATTTTAAACATGATAAAATAGATTTGAAAAACACAATTGAGACAGTGAGAGTATTACATTTTCATAAGTTTTATACCGTCTTTTAAGTTCTCATTACATTAACTTATGAATAATTCATATTAGAATAGATATATGGTAGATATTTGAATAGATAAATTGGTTAATAATTGAATTTATTCATCTAATGTTAAAAATAAACTAAAATTAATTATATCATTAATAAAATAAAAAATGCATGGCATTAAGAAGAAGTGGAGTATTAATTTACGAATAAAATAGAATGATTTTTTTTTTCATTTTGAATGAGCTTATTGTAAATAATTTTTAGAATACTATTAAATACACACCCCATTTATTGAATACACATGTTTTTTAATTTTTTAAATCTTAATTTTATCATATACACACCCTGGAAACCCAAATTTACCCTTTTGATTTTAAAATTATACACACTTCAAAATCTCTCATTCTCTCCTAGTTTTTATATTTACGCTTTTAATTTTCTCTTTTGATCCATTAAATTAAATTTGGAAGTGAAGGACGATGGGTGGTTGAAGTCTTGACGATTTCCAGACGGTGAGAAGAAAAATCAAAATAAAATTTTTTTATTGAATAGCTGATTGAAATTCAAACAATTAGAAATGAACATTTACATTAGAAATTAAAAAAAAAAGACTACTGAGTGAGCGATTAACATATGATTCGCGAAGAGGAAACCATGATACTTGAAATCTGTTAGGAATGCAAATATCGTATAACAAAATCTTCAATAGAGAGCATGGATTAAATCTTGGAACCTTCAACCCATTCTTGCAATATTTTTGTTTGCTGTCATTGAAGGAAGCACTCTAAGTTTAGAATCTTTGATGGATGTGTATCATTTACAGTGATCAGTATAAAAAATTAATTAATTTAGGGCAAGAATTAGGGTTTATTATATTACAGTGTTTATAAAATATGTGGGGGTATGTATTAAATAATATAAGGATAATTTAGATTTTTTAAAACTATATATTTTAATTATATAATAATAGGAGTGTGTATTTAATAAAAGGGGGTGTGCATTTAGTGTAACCCTAATTTTTATTTCAATCTCAACGAAATGTACTCAATAAATATATAGTAAAAATTTCTTTTATTTTTGTAAATAGATTGATAATTGAGTGAGATAATCAATCAAATATAATATAAATATAATATAAAATAGTTAATAATTAGTTAGGAAAGCCATAAATTAATTTATCAAATTCCTAAAATTACAAACTTTTATGGCAAAAGCTCTTGCATCATGTGAACACAACTCTCACCCTCTATATTCTATTTAAATCTATTCATTGTTAGGGATTTATATTACATAGGGGCACGAAAATTGTAAAGGGGTACGGTGTCCCCGGGGATAGGAGCTTCACTCAACTTTTATAGAACCAATAATAAACTCTTATATAAATTTAAATAATTGTTATTGAGATAACTTCTAATATAGATCCATTAATCAAAATATTAAGTAATATAAATTTAAAATAATTTAATTAAAAAATTTTGATATAATTTTTTAATAATAAAGTATCTTATTTAAAAAAAATATTTATCTCGTATATTTCTCATATAAATTATAAATTATGGGTCAACATTAGGGGTGTCAATGGGTACCCAGACCGCGGGTAATCTCCCCGCCCCGCGTGTTTTGGGGCGGCCCGAACCCTGCCCGTAGGAGAAAAGGGGAGGCCCTGCCCGAACCCGTACATATATGGGGTGGATCTGGGTATTAGCTTAGGCCCGCCCCGGCCCGCCCCGGACCTGCCCCATATATAATAATTAAAATTTATTTTATATTTTATACATATATAATTATATTTTATGTTAATATATATATATATATATATATATATATATATATTTATATTTATATATATATATTATACAATTATATTATATTTTATACATATAAATTATTTATAACTATATGATATATATATATATATATATAATTTATTAAACTATAATTATATTTAATATTCTTATGGTTTATTTATTTAAATATATGAATATTTTTGTATGATTTAAATTTTTAAAAAAAGGGGCGGGGCGGACCCGTCCCGTATGGGTCTGGGCACCGATCCTATGATATAAGACCCGTATGGGTCCGGGGCGAGTCCGGGACAGGCCTTTCAGAAATGGGCTGGGTTCGGGTAGTTAACTACCCGGCCCAGACCCGACCCGTTGACACCCCTAGTCAACATCTAATCATAATGAAGTTAGAATTTCGATAAAATTAGATCAATATTGAAATTTGTGTTAATTAACATTTAACCCATAATCAAACTTAACACAAATGGTTTCAAATTTTAAATTCATAATTTATCATTAATTAAGAATGATAATAATCATTGAGATAATTTCATTATTATTAATCAATTTAAATTAATCCAATTAAATTATACTCTTAAAAAATATTTTTCACATTACAAATTGATACATATAATTTATAAAAATATACATGCACAAATAATATATACAAAAGCAACTTAATTTAAATTATTATAATAATAGTAATAAATAATAATAATAATAATTATTATTTATTATTACATTTAGTATCTCATCACATCTAACAACAAAATTAAATTTTGTCTTAAATTTTGAATTTTGACTTTAATTTTTTCTTCTACTCTTTCTCCTATTTATGGTGTACTCAAGCTTTTGTCTTCATCGAAGAATTATCTTTCAAAACTTCAACACAAATTTTATTAAACTAAGTATAAAAAATGAATGAGATTTATGGATATGAATAATATTAAACTAATTCTTTTAAATAATTATTATTACTAATAACATAATAATAGTGCAAATAACCATGCACAAAAGGAGAAAAATAGAACTAAAATCACCAAAATTAATAAAAAAAACAGAAAAAGTGTAAAAATAATCTATTAAAAGAGAGGAAATGAGAAATAAAATACTAAAGTGCTATTTCACATCAACTTGATTCAAATATATATAATACAAAAATTATATACTATTAAATTATAATATAATCAACATTAAATTCAAATATATTCTGACTATAAATTATCTTTGAGGTACTGAGATGGACGAAATATTGAAAAGATATGGAAATCAAAATGTTATGGATCCTTCTCCATGCATAGACGAAATATTGAAACGCTATGAAAATCAGAATAATATGGTTCCTACTCCATATTACATGGATGAGAGGAATTATGGTTATGATTCTCTAGTGAATCAAAGTCCTTCTCAGTATTACAATCAAGTCAGATATGTAGATGAATGGTCTTGTGCTTACAATGCAAATTCATATCAACCTTATCAAGAGAACACTTATTCTGGATCGATCGGAGTTTCCCAAGAATTACAAGACGCGTTTGATACTTCCATCAAGAAGCATGAAGAAAACATGGGAATATTGGAAGCTCTAGAAAGAAAGATGAAAGTTCAATCGCAGGAGAGGGAAGTTGCATCGCAGGAGTTTGATCAAAGAACGAGAGACATAAACAATCTTCTTGCGAACATCACTTCAAGTTTAAATTCTCAAGGTCAACAAGAGGAAAGAATGGATGAAGAGGAGTTTGAGGAAGATATTGTTTTTCCATTGTGCCCTGGAATGCAGTTTGAAGGTCCTATGTTGTTGTTTAAGGAAGAAGAAGTCGAAGAGGAGTCCACTCGATTAAGTCAAGCGGCTCCACTCGAACTGAGCTATGAACTGGAGATAATTTTTGAGGCAAAGGAAGTGATTGATGAAGAATTTGGCGATGTTGAGAAAGAAAAGAAAGAAGAAGAGCAAAGTCATGAAGCAACCGAAGAGGACTTGAAGAATGAAATGAGCATTTCTAAACCTTTAAACTCTTTAAGTTGCATTGAATTTGATGATATTGTTTCTATTGACTTTGTTTTACCTAATGATTCCTCACATATTTTTAGGGATAGAAAGGAACTAGAAGAGAAGTTGAGAATTTTTGTCGGAAGAAGGAATAAGTGGTGGAGTAGAATGAAGAGGTTGATGAAATTTGATCTTAACATGGTTGGCAAGGTCAAGATAAATTTTAAGAATGCCAACGAGGCCATCCCTTGCCATAAGTATTGGATTGATGAAGAAGCACAGCGATTAGAATACGATGGAAAGGATGAAAGATATCCATGGCCATTCCGATGAGCTTGAGGTATTACGTCGTGACTCTCCGACGTTAAACATGAGCGCCTGTTGGGGGCTGTCCCTCCCGGTTTAATTGCTTTTCTATGTCTGTGTTGGTGTAATAATTTTATTAGGTATTGCTCGACTACGGTATATACTTCTTTGCAAACTTAGTTTCTCACTTTGTTTGATCTAAGTTTGGGGGGAGGTTACGTACATACCTTGTCTTGTAGTACCGAAGTAAAAATTTTGCATTGTGTTGTTGCTTGGAGGGTCGATTTTTTGCGGATTTTTAATATTTTCAATTTATTTGATGATGTTGAGGGTTCGATTTTTTGCGATTTTCCAGGTTTCGTGTTGTTTTTGTTTGTGTTTATTTATTTTGTGTTAATCCTAGTGTTGGTATAGTTGATTTTTGGTTCTCTATGATGATTTTCTGATTTTTCATGGCACTTGATTATATGTGTGATTGTGTTTGAGAAGCAGTTTGAGATTGTGCTTGGATATTGAGATGCTTGAAATTTGATTATGTGCAAGGATGATTAGCTATGTAGCTTGATTAGGTTTGCTCGTTCATTCGTATAGCCATGTGAGATTTTGAGCCTTTTAAAATCATGAGAAATTTCATGATTCAGTTTATTCTTGTGAGTGTCGTTCATACACACGTATTCTAGAACTTGGCTTTTTATCTTGCTTGAAGCTACGTGTTTGACTAGACAATAGGAAATGATCTTAGGCCATCTTTGTTTTTTATGTCACTAGCCATATTATTTTCCTACCTAATAAAATATCCGTAGTCAACCTTTTTGAGCCTAAAAGCCTTATTTGTTGGAAGCCTACGTGATTAGCCAATTGATCCCTTTTGCTAGCCTTTAAAAAATTCCTACCTAGTAGAGAGTTGAAGGAATCAAGTTGGTGTCTTGTGATGAAGTATATAAGGAGAAATAAGTTGGAAGTGATGAAATTTATTGAAGAGAGTGGTTAAATTGTTGCATAAAGGGGTAGTGCCCGAAACTGGTACCCCATGAAAAGGGTAGTGCCTGAAACTGGTACCCTTATTTGAAAAAGAAAAAAAAAGAAAAGAAAAGAGGGAAGAAGAAAAAAAAAATTTCAAGTAAGGATGTGGTGTTCAAAAGTGAAGGAGGAATGAAATTGCAAGAAGCATTGAAGAGCGATGAAGAAGAAAGAAGAAAGTGAAGCTGATTGTTGAGAAGCTGTAAGTCTTCTTTGATTCTCTACTAGTGATTGAGTCACCTTATCCATATACTCCCTACCTTTACCAAAGATCCAACATTACAACCTAATGCAAGACCTTTGTGATCCTATTGTTGAAATTATCCCTTTAGTCGAGAGTTGAGATGATTGTCAAGCTTATGATTACGCGTGTGTTTGAAATGACTTTGAGTGTAAACACCTTACCCTGAAGTGTATATCTCACACTTGAGCGATGAGCGTAAATACTACCCGTGAGAATGGTGGATGAGCATTCCGAAAAAGTGAAGTAGTTGATTTGAATTGTATGTTCTTAGATGGATGGTTGTCTTAGTATTTGAAGTATGATTTTTGAATTGTTAAATTTTCTTGGATGTGAAGTTGTGAAATTTTCTCTCAATTACTCTATTGGTTTTATATGTCGTTGCCTCGGGACGAGCAACAGGTAAGTTTGGGGGTTTGTTGAGAGTGGAATTTCACGTATTTTAGGTCTCACATTACACCGTTTTTGATAGAATGTGGCCATGATTTTGTATAGAATGGCATGGTTTTCATATCTTGCATAATTAAGATGCTACTAAGGTGTTTTGTTGAGTTTTGAAGGGTAAAACATGATCAAAAGTTCAAAGTTGGAATGAGGAGTGAAAGTGAGAAGGAATGCTGAAAAATACAGTCCATGTTGCATAAATTTCTGTATTCTTATAGAAGTCCAAAATGATCATATGATATATAGTTGGAAAGACACAGAAGAGAGGGTCGTTTTGACATAAAGAACACCCCAATTGGATTCCAAACGAGAAAGTTATAATCAAAGTGCTAACGTCGCACATGCTGTACCGAGCAGCCACTTTGCATGACTTTTTACATATTCAAATGTTGGAGTTTCTCAGAGTTCTTTATATGGATAGAAAGCCAAGGAAAAGAGGAACACGTGAGCGCAAAAATCATTCAAATTGGAGTCCGTATGAAGAAGTTATGCTCAAAACGGTGAAGTCGCGCAGTGCAGTCTCCGCAGCTCGGGAGGCAGCTCGGCTCGAGCGGGAACAACATTTTGCGAATGTCCAGCCGAGTGGAGTGCCCTCAGAGCCTACACGACGTTTCCGTTTCACCCATATGCTGCTCGGCAGGTTTGGGGACCGCTCGGCCATGAGCTCGGCTCGAGCAAGGTGCCGAGCGGCCCAGTTCAGGGCCCAGACGGGGCCTGTTCGATGCAGCAGTGTATATATACCCTCAAATCGCGATTCTGAAGCAGTTTTGATCGCGAAAAAGCCCTGCATCAGTCCAAGAAACAATTAGGGAGATCAAGACACAAATTGGAGAGAACCCATCCATAACCCATCATCAATTCACACCTCCAATCCTTCCATATCAGATTGACAACCTGATTTCACCATCCATCCACTTTCAAGAGGGTTCCAAGTGCTAATTGAGGGAGAATCGAGCAATTGGAGAGACGGAGAAGGAACGAAAGACTACGTCTACACTAGGGTTTCATAATTCCTATCTTTTCCTTCCTTTTACTTTGATTTTTGGTATGAATTGCTTAGCCATGAGTGTTGCTTGTGACCTCATGGGCTAATTTTATATACAGTTCTAAGGTTTGATGGATTGATTTAATTGATTTGGGGATTTAGACCAAAGATTGGGATTTTATGCAGTTGATCTTTTGATTTTACTTATTTTATTAAGACATGCTTTTCTGCTTCGTAACGTCTTCATAATATATTCATGACATCCGCTATAATGCTTGGATTATTGTGTTAGCTTGTGTGCGTTCATGATTGGTATTGTCTATCTGTTAAGGATTAGAGTAGCTCTGCTATAAGCACTTTAATTTCATGAACTGGTTAATCAAATACTTGATTAGTTTAGTGGAACAATGCAATTAGACAGTCAAGTAGGAAGTGAATAGAACCTTGTAGTAACTCCAGAAAATATCTTGTTAGTCAGGCTTACCATCCGGAGGTATTGTTGCTTGCTTTGATTAGTATCTAGGAATAAGGCTTGGTAATATTTGCGCACCTTAGGATTTAAACCAGATTAGACTGTTAGCTTTGAATCGAATCATATTCGGTGGGATAACAGGGATATGTGGTGTATTTTCAGTGAAACTGCATGAATGAACAATCGTAAGTTTAATAACCCAAATTAATTGGTCTCTACCTGATACCTTAGAACTGTTTGTTATCTCTTGATTAGAAACTTGCTTTTATTTTTCCTTGCTTTTAATTAATTCAGTTATTTAATATTTTGTTATTTAGATTAATTCTCTACAAACATTGGAAATTGGTTACTTGATTCTGATTAATTTAGTAATTTTAGGAAATAAATAATTAGCTGTCCTTTTGGGTTCGATAATTTAACTTGGGTGCTTACTGCTACAATTGATATCCTTACACTTGAGGATTAAATTATAGTGCGCAGAAAAAGCCTATCACCTACAAAAGTTGGTGATCTGGGGAAGTTCATCATTCCTTGTGATTTTGAAGAGAAAGGCACTCTTGATGCATTGTGTGACTTGGGGACGAACGTCAATGTGATGTCTCATGCTACTTTCAAGCACCTTGAAATTGGAGAGCTCAAGCCTACTACTATCCATCTTGAAGTTGTAAATGGAGAGGTTGTGAAGCCACTATAGATTGTGGAAGACGTGGAGGTTGTTGGCATTTGGATCTTTTGGTTAACGTGAACCATTAGGGTTCTATACGTTTCTACAACGGAATCAAGAAAACAAGAAACATATTACCTTTCACCAGGGTATGTTGAATGAGAAGGATTCTCGCCAACAGCCTGTGCAGCCTCGCGGTTTTGGGCATAACTCTCTCATCCGATATCAGAATCGAGTGTTCTATCAAAACGATCCTCTTTTCAGTGGCTTTCCAACGGTATATCACACGTACAGTTTTGACTTCCACACGATTTTAGAAAAATCGGTGAAGTTGATAGACAGAAACAGTAAACGACCTTCCGGTCTTCTGTTGTATCCTAAGCCACGTCTTGACATTGGTGTAGGCAACGATCTACAAGATGAACTCAGTCTACAACCCTAATCTGCCTTTCACATGTGTTATGCAAAGTAAATGAACTTTTGCAATAATATTATTGCAAGCGTTTGATCACATGATTCTTATTTCAAATATTGTCTAAACATTGTTCATACAAAAAATAAGACTTTTAGTATACAATCCAACAATCTCCCACTTATACTAAAAGACTATGCTGCCTTTTCTGCTGCCATACATCTGATTTTCACTCCCACTACATGACCATTAAAAGCTTTCGCCTTAAGATCCTTGTAAAAGGATTACTAGGTTATCATCTGATGCAATCTAGGCGATAACAACCTTTCCCTCATCATACGATTTCTCGTATCAGGTAGTATTAGCTATCTATGTGTTTAATTTTCTTATGGGCTCGTGATTCCTTCAAGTTTGCAACTGCACCATTTATCATAATAAATTATAAAAATCTTGGACAAACTCAGAATCACATCTAAGTCCATTACGAAATTTCTAGAGCCATACAGATACTTTGGCTGCCACAAGGCTCCAATATTATCATCATTCCATGGTGGAGTCTGAAATATATTTCTATATAACACTCCTCCATACTATGGATCTACTTCCAATTTAAACACATAACCTTGAGGTGGATTTACTACCGTCCTTATGATTTTAAAATCTGAATCTAAGTAACAGACAAGAAGTAATGAATTATTTCGGTAAGCTTACATATAATTCCCAGTCCTCTTCAGGCACTTCAAATAGCGTCCCAACCCCATAGCGTAACCCGGGGCGTTACAGCGTGGTATCAGAGCGGTCTATCTAAGACTTGCTCAAGTACCTAACTTAGAATTTTATGCCGACCCTAGGATTGACTATTTTATGACTACACCATAATTACACTTTAGGATTTTTTTATGATTATTTTAATTCTTTAATATTTTAAATTCTTTTTTGACCTTAGAGTAAATTTAAATTGTGTTAATCAGATGGAAGCAGCTATTGCTCACATTAACGCTGTTAGAGCCCAACGAGCCGCCCTTCGTGGCAGGACTGAGATTGATGATTTAAGCAGTCATTTCACTTTAATGCTCATCATTCATCATAAGGATTTTCATGGAGCTCGGAGGGTGACGGAGGTGCAGTACTGCTTCATCCTCATTCATACCTTGCCCGACATGTGGGCTGAGATTGCTCGGCAGATTTAGTTTGAGATGTTCGTGGCTCCTCCAGGGCACGAGCTGAATTATGTGGCTTTTAATGTATGTTTGTACCACACATGGGCCCTTAGAGACCAGACACCTCCCCCTTCTGTCGGATTCCTGGTTGTGCCGATGATGCATTTCCCGATGGCTGTACCAGTGGATCCTGTTGAGGTGTTCGTTGATATACCTAGTGATTTCGAGGTTAATGGGGATATTTCTGATGGAGTGGTGGAGGATTAGGACACCCTAGTGATTAGCCTAACTCTGACTTATTAAGATTTTGCTATAGTTAGTAGCGACACGTTCCAATAGATGGAACCTTTTGACCCATAATTGGGTGATGTATATAGGTAACCTAGATGTCGCACTAAATAAGCTTTCTTGACAGTATTCTAGACTAAGAATAACTTTTAGATGCATATGTATACTTAACAATTAGAGTGCCAATGGCACCATTTTGCTATTACCAATATATATGTGTATATATATAATTATATGTGTGTTTATATATCTTATTCATTGTATTTTAATGATATACCAACATATAATAATGATGAGTATAAAAACTTTGAACAGATCATGAGTCAAAGAAGACCACAAAACCTACCTACAAATGAAAATCTTGAAAATATTTATGGCGATCCAGGAGATGATTTAGTGACAATCCTTCAGGGATTGGCTCAACAATTTCAAGCAAACTCTGAACGACCACCACTACCACCAGAACCTATTCCTAGAAATGAACCAGCCTTGGTAATTGAACAATTTCGACGTTTCAATCCACCAACATTCAATGGAACGGAGGACCCTGCGGAAGCTGAATAATGGTTGAGGTCGTTGGATAAAATTTTCACTTATATCAATTGTACTGATGCACAGAAGATTTCGTGCACTGTTTTTCAGTTTGTTGGTGAAGCTGATTTCTGGTGGGAGGCTTACGGACGTACCAAAACGCCCGAACAGAAGGCAAGAATGACATGGGAAGACTTCAAGGATATGATCATCCAAAACTACATGCCTCAATCGTACCGAGATGAAAAAGAAAGTGAATTTCTGTACTTGAAACAAGGAACAATGAGTGTTCTTGAGTATGAAAGAGAATTCAATCGTCTCTCCAGATTTGCCACACATCTTGTCAACACAGAGGAAAAGAAAGCTAGACGATTTGAAAAGGGATTGCGATCCGAGATCAACACTATCTTGGCTGGACAAGGGACGATGACTTTTGCAGATGCATTTTCTAGAGCTCAAGAAATTAAGTCTCGACAGAAGAATAACAGTAATCAAAACAAAAAAGTGATAGAGATACTTGCAAAGCGCAAGTGGGGAGGACCGATGATCGGAAAAGGAAACCCTAAAATTCAAAATAAGCAAATAAAAATCGGAGGAGGATTAGGACCACCGCCACTCGGAACAAATTCTTCTTGCCCAAAATGTGGTAAGAATCACCTTGGAGCATGTCTATATGGAACCGGAATATGTTATCGATGTCGTCAACCGGGACACACCATATTGGAATGCCCAAAGACTAAAGCAGGAGGAGGATCGAGTGCTAGACCAGCACGTGCATATGCTATGACATAGCAGGAAGTTGAAGAAGAACCGGAAATAATGTCAGGTATGCTATCAGTATTTGACACTCCCGCTCTTATACTTTTTGATACGGGAGCCACTCATTCATTCATATCTGCTAAGATGTATAAGAAAGTAGAGAATAATTGTGAGGAGTTAGACAAATCAACTCTTGAGGTTAGTATACCTTCGGGTAACTCCATCTGAACCATGAAGTTGTGCAAATATGTGAAGATAGGGATAAAAGACAGAGTCCTACTTGCAAATCTTCATGTAATTGAGATGAAAGATTTTGATGTAATTTTAGGGATGGATTGGCTTAGAGCTAATCATGCAGTAATCAGATGTCGTGAAAAAGAAGTACAGTTCCAACTCTAGAAGATAAAAAGTTTACTTTTCACGGAGCTAAAGCTGGAGTAATACCGCGAGTTATAACTACAATGAAAGCAATCAAAATGATGAGGAAAGATGGATGTCAAGCATTCTTAGTGAGTACGTAAAAAGTGAAGACGAGAAGACGAGCATAGAGGATATTCCTATCGTGCGGGAATATGAAGATGTGTTTCCAAAAGACTTACCAGGCTTGCCACCTGAAAGACAAGTAGAATTTATAATTGATCTAGTATCGGAAGCAGCACCAGTCTCAAAAGCACCTTATCGAATGTCACCAAATGAGTTACAAGAACTGAAGATCCAATTACAAGAACTCTTGGAATTGGGTTTCATACACCCTAGTGTTTCACCTTGGGGAGCATCTGCTCTGTTCGTAAAGAAAAAAGATGGTTCGTTTAGGATGTGTATCGATCATCGAGAACTGAATAAACTTACCATCAAGAATAAATATCTCTTGCCAAGGATTGAGGATTTATTTGATCAGCTAGGCGGTGCTAGTGTGTTTTCCAAGATAGATCTGAGATCTGGATATCATCAAGTGCGAATCAAGCAGAGCGACACTTCAAAGAGTGCTTTTAGAACACGTTATGGACATTATGAGTTCGTAGTAATGCCTTTTGGTCTCAGCAATGCACCAGCCATTTTTATGGATTTGATGAATCGTGTTTTCCACTCGTACTTGGACAAATTCGTGATCGTGTTCATTGATGATATCTTAGTGTATTCTAGAGATCGGGAACAATATGAAGAACATCTGAGAATCGTTCTAGAGATACTAAGAAAGGAAAAGTTGTATGCCAAATTCAAGAAATATGAGTTTTGGTTAGACAAAGTTGTCTTTCTTGGGCACATTGTGTCATCTCGAGGAATCGAGGTGGATCCGACCAAGGTGGAAGCAGTAGAGAAATGGAAGACACCTACAAATGTAGGAGAAGTACGGAGTTTTATTGGATTGGCTGGATATTATAGAAGATTTATTGAGGGATTTTCAAAGATTGCAGGACCCTTGACGAAATTAACTCGCAAGGAAGTTAAGTTCTGTTGGACGGAAGAATGTGAAAATAGTTTCAACCTTCTTAAACAGAAATTAGTCATTGCACCTGTATTAATAATTCCTGATGGGACAGAAGAATTTGTCATCTACAGTGATGCTTCAAAGCAAGGATTGGGATGTGTTCTGATGCAACATAATAAAGTAGTTGCCTATGCGTCTAGACAACTCAAGATCCATGAACAGAACTATCAAACTCATGATTTAGAATTGGCAGCTGTGGTGCATGCTTTGAAAATTTAGAGACACTATCTGTATGGAGCAAAATGTCAAATTTATACGGATCACAAAAGCTTGAAATACTTTTTCGAATAGAAGGAATTAAACATGAAGCAAAGAAGATGGTTGGAATTAGTCAAGGATCATGATTGTACCATACTGTACCATCCAGGAAAAGCAAATGTGGTAGCAGATGCTTTAAGTAGGAAAGATAAAGGGGAATTAGCCTACTCTATAACAAACCAAGAATTATTGGTGGCAGAGTTCTCTCGAATGAGTTTGGAAGTAGTAATACCTCCAAGTAGCATTCAAGCATTATTAACTGCGTTACTGATTAAACCTTCTCTAAGAGATAGAGTCGAGGAATTTCAAGATGAAGACGGATTTCTCAGAAAAATTAAGGAACGCGTGAAGATTGGGGAAGGAAAGGGATTTGCTCTCACAGACAATGGAACACTCGTTTTTGGAAAAAGATTATGTGTTCCTAAAAATGAGAATCTTATTAGAGAAATTTTATCAGAAGCTCATTGTAAGACATGTTGAGGGCATGCGTCCTAGATTTTGGGGAAAGTTGGGAAAGATACATACCACTTATAGAGTTTGCTTACAACAATAGTTTTCAAGTCAGAATAGGCATGGCTCCTAACGAGGCACTCTACGGAAGGAAGTGTAGATCTCCTCTTTATTGGGATGAAGTTGGTGAAAAGAAAGTTCTAGGACCAGAGATAGTAGAAAAGACAATTGAAATGATTGAAATGATCAAAAGAAGAATTTTGACTGCGCAAAATCGACAGAAGTCCTACGCTGATAAGAGACACAAAGATTTACAGTTCCAGGAAGGAGATAAAATTTTTCTCAAAGTCTCACCAATGAAAGGAATTTCTCGATTTGGAAGGAAAGGAAAACTCAAGCCAAGATACATTGGGCCTTATGAGATTTTGGAACGAATCGGTGAGTTGACATATAGATTAGCTTTACCACCTGAGCTAGCTGGAGTGCATGATGTATTTCATGTGTCCATGCTACGGAAGTATATGTTTGATCCAAGCCACGTTGTTAACCATGAAGTTATAGCAATTGATGATAACTTAGCATACGAAGAATTTCCTATCGCCATTCTTGACAGGAAAGTTCATAAGCTAAGGAATCGTGAAGTTGCTTTAATCAAAGTCCAATAGAGTCAACACAATACAGAAGAAGCGACATGGGAACGTGAAGACGACATACGAAATAAATATCCGAATCTACTCATACCTAGTAAGTGAAATTTCGAGGATGAAATTTTTAATTTAGTAGGGGTGGATGTAATGCCACATTTATATAATATATATTATATATGTATAAGAAGCAATAAATATATATATATATATATATATTATTTTATTCATTATAAGTACATGTCAATTAATTGGATAAGAATGAGTTACTGTGTAAAACTTGTCTATCAAGTTTATCTACCTATTTAATTAAACGAATGAAATGAGAGAGAGATGAGGAGCTTAAATAGTAGACCTTCCTATCACTACTAACAAGTTCATCATCTACCTTTCTTATTTTTTTCAAATGACTTTTTATTAGTAATAGAATCTCTAAGTACACAATCCTTTTCATTTTATTATCACACACTCACGTATATTGTACACATACATACATATATATAAACTGCATTTTTTTATCTTATTTTTTTCATTCTGTTGAAATTTAAATTATTCATCTTGCGATTTATTCTTATCATGTTATATACGTAAATGATCGTCTCGATGCGTAGATTATATATATATAACTCTTTTATGAAATGGATTTCGTATGAGTAAGAAAATTCAAGACGAAGCTTTTAACTCTTTAATGGCATCTTTTGTTTTGTTGGGACATAACTTTGATATTATAGGCTATTTTGAAGCCCTCCTCACGAGGATCACAAATATATAATTAGTTTTGAGTTTGGAAGTGAAATGAAGAAGCTGGGAAGAGACCCACCTCGTGTCAAAATTTTATCCCCTTTAAACTTCGTTATTTTCATGAAAAATTGGTATGCATGTGATCCTCACCTTGCGATGACTCCATACGTTCTTTCGGATTTTCAAATGGAGTTATATAACTCAAGTTGGGTCATTTTCTAATATATATATATATATATATATATATATATATATATATATATATATATATATATATATATATATAATTTGATGAGCTGCGTAAGCAGCTGATCATGTTTGATTTTTTTTTATTTACATTATTTATTTAATTAATTATTTATTTATTTATTTACTTTATTTTATTTAATTATGTTATTTAGTATTTTATTTATTATTTATTATTTATCTAATTTTATTAATTTAATTCCTTCTCAATATTAACTATAATTTATTATTATTATCGTTATTATTTATTATTTGTTTTATTTCATTTCATTCTATTTTATTATTTATTTAATATATTATATTTATTTATTTAATTTAACTTTTTATATTAAATATTAATACAATTTTGTCACTATTATTAATTTAGATGTAGAATCTTTATTTTATATCCATTTTTTATAAACATTAATGTCATTTGAATTTATATTTTAATGTACAACTTATTATTAAAGTAGAAAACTATAATTGTTAAATTATTATTTTAAATGATATATTTCTATTTTTTAAATATTTTATTATATTAATAATTATATAACAATAATTAGTTTGTTTAAATTATTTTTAAAAATTAGTTTTAAAAATAGGTATTATTATTAGAAGTAGAACTCACTTTAGTATACTTTTGCAGGCATACCTGAGACTCACGAACAAGCCTAGTCCACTTTACGCGTTTCCAATAAGTTTAAGATGGGGGTAACTTTCACTCTTTACCGAGTGTTACATTTTATGTCATGATTGCTATGTTAAGATGTGATATGTGTTACTGATATGACATGATATGTGCCATGTGTGATTTTAGTTCGATGATAAATATTTTTCTACTAACACTTGTACGGGATGACGACTCGGTGCATATATACCAACTAACACAAGTTACTGGCTACGTCGGTTCAGTACTAAAATATATTTCAAAGTATGCTATCATTGTATGGGGGTGACGGCCTGGTACACATATACCAACTAACACAAGTTATCGGATGACGATTCGGTCTAAAATATTTTCATTAAGTTATCGAACGACAATATGCAAATTATTTTATCAAATGGCATATGTTACATTTTATGGTATATTTGGCATGCATATTTATTTTTAACTGTGCAATCATTTAAGTTAACCCACTAAGTGTATTTTAGACGCTCACCCCTTATTGATTTTCAGAACAAGATTTAGAAGATGGAGAGACCTTCGCAGTTGACAAGCCTTAGAAGACTATATATTATGACTTATATTTTAGTATTCTGTTAAAACTTTATTTCAGATATATCATCTGAATGTACTTGTTTTGGATATATCAATCTACTCGGATGAGTAGATGCTAATATGTAATAATCTTTATGCAACTTTTACTTTATTATACTATCGCTTTGGAGATTTTTTTATATTATTCCGCTGTGCATTCTCGACCCCTCTATTATTATATTGGAGAATTTATATTTAGCAGCGTCCCAACCCCATAGCGTAACCCGGGGCGTTACACACGATGTCTTGTTTTTCTTAATTTTCGCAAGATTATGTTTGATTTAATTGATTGGAATAATTCATGAATGCAACTATGCAAGAGTTTGATTTTTTGTCGAAGAGAAGGTATATCTTTGGGAAAGTAACCTTGGTAGGGAGTAGGAGTAGAAATCCTTAGTAGCAGTCGTTGATTTCTGTTGCCAAGATTTTAGTTTGAACAAGATATGACGATCTGCACATTTGAAGAAACATCACCAAAATTATTACTCCATTCCAAGTACATAAACGATTAATTAAACATTTTCCCTCAACAACTGACCAAAGGGTGGAGGTGTTTGTTCAAATTGCTCTTTTCTTCGTTTTCAACGAACAGCGAGAGTTCTCACATACTCCCTCCGTCTCAGGCTAAGAGGGTCAGAGACCTTATTTTAATCATAAGGTCTCTGGCCCTCATTACCTGGTACGGAGGGAGTATTTAATTTTAAATTGTCGATGAATATGAATGGAGCTTTTGATTATAATTGGACAAAAATATTTTAATTGGGATATGTTTAGTAATATCATATTAATTATTAAAATAGATTGAGGTGTATTTAGTAGATGAGATATGTCAAGTAATTTGGGGGGTGTAAATAACATTTTTTATTGTAAGGGTAAAATGGTCTTAAACGGGGTATATTTAGTAATGGGGCTGCTATATACACCCCTAATTTATAAATGTACCCCATAAATCATTAAAATTAAATAATCCTTATATGTTTAGACATAAATACCCTTATATTAATTTTTACTTTTTTTTAAGAAACAAGCTATTTGTATCTCAAAATTAATAAATATAGCCAAATATTAAATCTTAGAAATTCCAATTTATTTTTATTAATTCCTAAGCGTGGCTCTGTGAATTCCCGTCACCAATATCATCCTTTTCGTGAACCATGAACTGCAGATTAATAAAATAAAAAGAGTTAAAATATGACTATAATTAAATTGTTCTGATTGAAAAGAAAAAAATATGTAAATAATCAAACTCACCTAATACTTGAATAAGAATGATGTGCTCCATTCACACTATTAATAATTGAACAAGAATTTTTTCAGATTTCTTTTTTCTTTCATCAAAAAGGAAAAACAAGAAATAGTGAGAAAATAAATTTATAGAAGGTGAAAATCTTTCAATAAATCCTTGATCCTCTAAAAGCATGAATTTCCAGGTGATAGTGAAAGAATAAATATGTAGAAGGTGAAATTTTTTCAATAAATCATTTATCCGCTGAAATTAAGCATGAATTTCAAGAAATGAAAACATGGAGTACGTACGTATCTTCAATGGATAGAATTGAAGAAGAACAGATTTATTCATTGGTTAATCTTATCTATTCTACTGTCGTGATTTCTCAAATTCAAATTGCTCAAGTATATATATATATATATTTATTTATTTATAATTAAAAGAATAAAATTATCGAGTATATTTAGTAATATATATACATATTTGTAAATATATTTGGGTTTTATCAATAAGGGGTATGTTTAGTAATACTTGGGGTATAAATAGTCAAACCCTTTAAGTAAAAGGGTAAAAATGTCTAAAATGGAGTATATTTAATAATTTTTATATATATTTTTTAAGTTTGGTGGGGCACATCTAGTAAACGAGGTATGTTTAGTAAAATTGGGGGTGTAAATAGCCGTGTCCTTTAGTAATTTATGTAGAGTATGTCTTAATTTTTATGGGGTACATTTAAAAATTAGGATACATTTAGTAAAATTGGGGATGCGAATAGCCGATCCCAAATACAATACTATCCTCTAAAAGTCAATAAATTTAGTTAAAAAATAATTTTTCTTAATTTTATTTGGAATGAAGGAAGTATTAAAAATAATTATATTGAAATTATTTGTTAATATACAAAAAATATTATTTTTAATTTTAATAATTTAAGCATATTATTAATTAATTTTTTATCATAAAAAATTTAATCAACCTATTTAATATATGAGCTGGACTTATTGGACGGGCTAATCAATCCGAACTAAAAAAATCTTATTTAAACGTACCACTGCTTAAACAAAATTTTGGCCTTCTCGACATATTGTACATCTCTAGGTTCTCTTCGTTGGATTATATATTTTTCAATTTGAATTAAAAACCCCAGCCTTGGGGAAAGGTGTCGTGTAGCTTATGTTCTTCTTTTCTTGCGCATCTCTGTTTCTCAAAACTGTTCTGAGGGCGAATAACTCTTGTATGTGTTATTTTTCTTATGCAGCTATTTGTCTCTAAACTATAGCACTAGGTTTATGATGTTTGGTCAAGACAAATATTCAATTGTTCCATGTTATTCTCGTGCCAGGGAAGTTAGGATAAATATGAAGAAACATTGGAATCATCTTAACTAATACTCCCTCCGTCCCTCACTAAGAGGGTCTTTTGCTTTTTGACACGTGGATTAAGGAGTATTATTATTTAGTGTGTAGTGACTAGTTGTATTGATGGGAGTGTGAGTCCATATTTTAATTGTATTAGTGGGTGTGTGGATCCCATGTGTGTAAAAAAGGAAAAGAGACTCTTTGAGTGGGAGTTAACCGGTAACCGAGCCGAACAGTTTATTTCGGTTCAATTATTCTCCAACTCAGAAAAGTTAAACTGCAAAACAGCAAGAGCTATCTTAAAATATTCTAGATTACTCATTATTCTAGTTTGTGCTGGTGTTTTAATGAGTAATTAATTCTACATGAGAATTATTGAAAGTTATTTTTAATTGGGGCATGGATATCTGAATCTTGAAATTAGTTCATTTATGGAATGATCGTGTGAAAGATTTGATACATAATTTTCTTATTAAGTTTTGCAGCTGTCATTAGAGGGATGCCTTTTTGTTACACAAATATTATTCATGTCAGAGTTGGTAATCTTTTATTGAATAATGATCTATGTGAACTTATGCTAAGCGTAGAACCTTTTGTTGTTCATTATTGTTTCAATATTTGTCTTCCAAGTATACACTGAATATTAGGCCCCTAGGCTTAATTTGAATCAATTTGATATTAAATATAGATACGAATTGACAATATGTATTTTTAATCCTTAAGAGCAAAGCTTAAACCAAAATCAATCGAGTGTAGGTACACTTGAGCGTATACAAGATCATTCCATAAATATGCTTCTAGTGGGGAACAATTTGATATATGTTTGTATGTCTGTTCAAACGCTAAATATATATTTGAATTTTTTGCATCTTCCTTCATTGATTAATCAGTGTATCTCTAAATTTAAATTTTGACTTTTTAAATTGATTTATGCTTCTAGTAGGAAACAATTTGATATAGGTTTGTATATCTGTTCTAAAAATTGTTTGAATGTGCATAACACGTGAATTGAAGAACTGGTTGATATCTTTTTACAATGGAAGAGATATCAACCAGTTTCCATCATCACAATTTGTATGTATTTTCTTAATCATATGTAATGTAATCTTTATCTATAGGCTTTATTAGTGTTGTTTCCTCCCAAGAAAGCTGCACCAGTTGTGTGTATCCTTACTCATTTAGGTAAGTTTTACATAAATTTCCATTCAAGTATATAGGGTTTTTGTACTCGAATCAATAAATTTTATTTTATTGTAAAAGGCAAGGTAAATGAAGTGATGAATGACATTAAGGTTTGTTTGAGACAATTCTCTTAATAAATTATTACTGAGCTTATCCCATTACGATGTTGATAGTTTGAATTGAAAATTTCAGCAAGGGCACAATTTCAACTTACAATTTCCACTATAATGTTGGTATTATAGAAATTGGAACTGAATTTCCATAGGAAATTGCTAGATTGAGGTTAATTGATGATTCATTTAGCAATGATCCGAATGGCAACCTACTAAATTATACCGAGTCTGGAAAATATAAATTATGCCCCGGTGATATTTTGGCTGCACTTGGGCGCCGCTCTAATGGAGAAAATAGCCTGACGGCTATTTCTGGGGAATATGGGTATGATAATATTTAGTAATTTTATAGATCCATGTGTGATTGACACAATATTTTTGTTATACATTGAGCCTTTGATCTTGCTCTCGTAGTTTGAGTAAGATGGACTTGGATTGTAAAGAGCTTCTTTGGGCAAATTTCGAAATTTTAAGTGTAAGGTTATCTTTTTTTTATGTGCGCGTATTTGTTTGAACTCATTATGAATTACCATGATAGAAGTTTCTTCACTTTAGCATGTTTTGTTATATATGTACCTTATTGATTTTTATTATTATTTTTCATTCTAATGATGCAATTCAAATAGAATTTATTTAGCTTGTATCTCAAGTTAGTAGGTCAGTTACATGGATTATGTTACTTTGTTTGTTGTCTCTTTTGAAAGATTTGGATTCACCTTCAACTTTTTTTTGTGCATTCTCACCTTTCTCAAATTATTTCATGTAAAAGATTTGTGGCATATATACTATACTATAGTATTCAATACTACCTTTTAACCTGTAATTTTTGTCATGGACTTTATTAGACGCTATAGACTTTTGAAATAATTTTCCATTGCTATTTATAATTGTGTCATATCTTGATCATGAGAACTCTTCTTTTGTTAGTATGGCATAGGAAGACCGCTGATAAATTCATATGGAGAAGTTATTGGGATTATCTTTCACTTACCCATTAATATAGCTTTAATGTGGTGGGAGCAATCAAAAAAACAAAGGTAAATATATTTTAAATGTATCACTAACGAGTACATCACATCATTTTTTGGATTTTATAGTTTTAACTCGCTTATATATTTGTTTTGCTTTGATGTCATGATTAGTTAGCTTTTAAATGTAGTCATGTATGGCTAAATTGTCTAACTTCTTTCTCTAACTATTTACTTGGTCTAGCCCTTGTCTTGTACCTCAACTGAGAAATCTTTATCTCTGGGAGTGTCTTATTTGGAACTTGTGGCACTAAAGTTTCCAAATATCTTCAAGGGAGTTATTATTCAAAAAGTATGTTTTTCTTCGAACTCATTTTTTATAGGTTGTGCATGGTTACAAGAATGGGTTACTCATTCACTGAAATTTCAATCAGATAACTTCAGAATCTCTGTCACATGGTGGATTATTACCGGAAGACATCATTATTAAATCACTTGTTATTATTATTCTGTTTATTAATTTTAGTTATTGAGTATGTATAATCTATTAATCTTCCTTGTAATCGAGTTACTTGAGTATCACTAATGCAAGGTCATCTGCATTGGAGGCGTAACACCTAGCCACGCTCGATTATATTCCTCAGGCCTAATCATACCCAAATCAGACATCAGAATTAGATATACTCCTACTAACACCTATATAGATTAGTTGAAGGTTATCAAATGCCCTATGATACAACCAACACCTCAACTAAATCTGAGGAAGCACACTTTAATACAATTACACTCAACTCATACTTTCAATGCGGATAAGTTTATAAAGTTCAATATGCAAGTATGGCAGAATATTTTTTTATCATCGAAACAATTCAAATTGGCTTTTGGCAACACAACTCCAATCTTGATTGCGCAAACATTAAATTGTCGCTCAAAAGCAATTGCATCTCCCCAACATCTATGGCCGTCACGTGTGATTACTTCAACCTAAAAAAGAGATGTTAATTCAATCTAAAGGCAAAAAGATTTAGCTCAAAACACTTCAAATTCAATAAAACTAGTAAATTGTAACATGTATAAATGAGACATTAATTTTAACTAACCATATTCTTCTTCTTTGGAACGTCTCCATAAATCGTGATAGCTAATATCATCACGGCCTAATAAAAGAATTACAACAATTAAGTCGAGTTTTCAGTCCATTCTTCCATTGATTATTTATTTTTTCTACCTCAACATATCTAAAGATGAAGAGTCAGTGAAAAGAAAAGAAAAGAAATATGTGCTTCCTCTGTAGTCAAGTAGAATCCCATTAGTAGTCCATTACAAAGCCCAAAAACATATTTCACATATTAACAAAACCAAATAACACAAATAAGAATAACAAAAAGGAGATGCGTAAGAATTTGATCAAGCTCTGCCTCAAATAAGGGAGTAGGATAATATTAAAACTTTGTTGCACCTAGAGATGGCAATGGACGGGTATTTTCGGGTAGCCGGTAATTCTTAGGGTATGGATAATTGTAGTAAATGGATTTGGAACGGGTAATTGTAAAAAATTTCATTAGGGTTTGATACGGGTAATGCCGATACCCCGTTTATATATGTAGTATATTTTTATAAAATTTAATATATACTTATTATATAATTTATATATTATTTATATATTATGTGAGATACCATCTGGGAATAAGGATCGCATGATTATGTGTTATGTTAAGTATAACCCATAGGTACTATTACGAGACTAGAAGGAATTTACTGAGGACCACATCAAATGTATTGGATTTAATAAAAGAACCCCATAACGCCAAACAGTGTCATTCATCAGCTAAATAGGCTTAAGGGCATAAAATATTAAATCCATATTATTCTTTGCAACAAACCTTACTCTCAACCTTGATCAAACTTAACATAATTAATCATAGATTCTTAACATCAAATAGATATAGAATCCATGGAAGAAGTATGTATCTATAAAGGTATGGTTTAACACAAAGAAATTAGCCAGCCATAATAGGCGGCAACAATAAATAATATTATAATAACAATAAAATAAATTACAATAAAATAAATTACTTACTTGCTTAAGGATGTTCCAAGCAACTTCAACTTTTATTTAATACAACAATATTTTTACAAGGGGAATGGAGAGAAATTAAATATGAAAAACTTTCTAAACAAACTTCAAAGACTTGCCCCTAATAAAAAAAAACTAGTCTTTTTATTGGAGCAAAACTCCTAATAGGACAAAATACAATACTTTCTACATACATCATGATATATACTTTAGAAAATATTTTAAATATTTTCAAAAGTATAATAATAGTGAAGAGTGGTCAATATTCCACTTATTTCACTTATTCCACTTATTCCACTTCTTCTGGATATGCTTTATCCGGATAATATTGAAACTTGTTTTTGTGTCCCCCATAGAGTAATCTGATGCTTCACAATCCCTATTTTTGAATTCTTTCAAATTTGGATGATCTGGATAATTTTGAATATACTTAGAATAATTCCTCACATACCATTCCAAAGCAATAATTTGCGTTTTAACTCGATGCTTTATATTTCTAAATTTTCTGACTCTTTCATCTTTAGATGTAGATACATAATAAACATATGGTTCGTCCCATACCATATCTATGGCTCCATAATCCTTTTGAATATTTTCTTTTAGAATAGCATCTCTTTCTTCCATTAAGCTGCTATTAATGAACATATTTTTTTAAGCCTCCATAGAGTGACCTTTATCCTAAATATTTCCATATTAATACGTTCCTTGAATATTTTATCATAAAATTCATATTCTTCGAAATTCTTCTGAAATGTTATTAGTGCTTCTTGTAAGGCTGGAATCTGCTTTCTGATCCAGGCTCTATGATTTCTGTATCTTTTTATTTCTCCATCGCGAGTCCAAATATGAACAGTTGTTAGCGGTCTCTCCCAGATATCTTCCATATATAACTAGGCAAACTCATGATATTCTTCATTCTGGATTTCTTCCATAGCCTGTAATATCATTTTCTTTTAGAAATATCTTTCAGAGATTCTTTAAGATATTCAAGAGCTAGGTAGAAATATCAATTTCAGCAATGTCTTCATCTGGATCTTGAGCATCTTGAAACATGCTATTTTTTACACTTCACCCAGATGCCATCGATGAATCTGATTTGTTATCTTTCATATTAAAATAGGACTTGCAAATATCATTTTTTATTTCCTCATGTACATATCGATAATCTTGTCTCTAGGTAGAGTTCCAGAGTATCTTTGAGAAATCTCTCCAAATGATTTAAGAGAAATATTATTCTCTTTCGAAGCTTTTTCTGTTTTATAAACATCAATCTGATTTCTGATCTTATCAAGATCTTCTTGGAAATATATTTCCTTAGTTTCAGAATTTATTCTTGTTAATTTTTTCCAAAATCTGGTAAAAGATATTCTTCAGAGATATGTGCACCATATTCAGTATAACCAAATTCTGGTTTCCATTTCCATATCCATGGTATACCAAATTCAATAAAAAAGTAACAGGCAGATTGGCTTTTTATTTTTCAGCTCTCAGCTTTTGGTGATACAATAGACCACTCTTCCATAAGACTTCTTGCAATATCAGGAAGGATTTTTGTTGCTGGTGGTCCAAACATTTTCTACCAAGTGAAGAACCAATTAGGAATTGGTCTGTGAAAAATATTTTCACATATTTTTATGAGCCAAGGATGACTTTTCTTTTGGTTTTGATAATAAAAGGTTTTATAAAATCCCTCTAAATAATCCCAGTAATTTTCTCTTGCTTTCATAGGGGGATTATTTGTATTAGTATGAGGAGATATAATCTCTTTTTCTGCCATTGGAGTAATACCCCATTCTTCTGCAGATATAATCATTTTATAATCAATTTGGAATAACTATAAATTCCTTTCGTTGTCATTACTTCATTGCTGGAAGTACGAGTTATTTCTATACTTCCTGTCTATTTTAATACTGCTTCGTAAAAACCTCTGGGTTTATAAACACCATTTTTAGAATGTGTAGAAAGAAAATATCTTTCCATTATCATCTAAGGATTTTCAGCCCATTGAGTATCCTTTTCTTCTAATAGAATTATTAATTCTCTGTGTTCATTCTCATGATATAAATGAGAATAGGTTTCCTCTACATCAGTGGCTATATATGCATATGTTTCTGTTTGAGGAGAAGTATTACTTCTTTGTTTCAGAAATTCCTGAAATTCTCCATATAATGGATGATTACTTTCTGGGATATTGCTTCCAGAAGAACTTCCAAAAATATTCTGGTTAATCAATTTTTGTTTTCCAAATTGTGAAATTATGATTGGACGTCTTCCTCTTCCTTCCCGTCCTCTATAAGAGGATCTTCCTCGACTCAGCTCACTCATGTCTGCAAATATTCTCTAGTTAGAAGATCTGGAAGATGGTTATCTTCTCTTTTTTTATAGATAATTTCAAAATCAAAAGGGGCTAAATGAGCTTGCCACCTAGCAAACATTTGTTTAGAAACATCATGTTTGAAATCTTTGGAAAACATATATTTAGCAGATTTGCAATTAGTTTTAATAATAAATTATTAATTAAGAAGATCATCTTGAAATTTTAAAACACATTTAACAATAGCAAGAATTTCTTTTGCTACAGTAGAATAGTTTCTTTGAGACTCATACCATTTTCCTGAATAATATCTAATTAAATATTCTTGTTTATTATCATCAATTTGTTTTAAAATTCCTCCAAAACCTATATCAGAAGCATCGGTTTCAATAATTTTCTTCCATTGAGAATGCTAACTGATTAGTAATATTTTCACCTAGTTTTTATTGTCTTTTTATATCCGTTTTTGTAACTTTTTATTCATTTTTTATGTGTTATTTGGGGGTGATGTATTTTTATGGAAATGTGTGAGAACGAACTTAATCATATGTAAAACAGGTGAAAACGGAGACGGGAGATGAAACAATGAAGAAGAAACAGGGCAGCATGAACACAGCCGGCCGTGTAGGGTACACGAGCCGTGTTGCAGCACATGGCTCATGTACTGAACACGGGCCTATAAGAGGCAGTCTTGCGCCAGCATCTGAACATCCAACATGGCCATCCATTGGCCGTGTTTCAGCACACGACTCGTGTGCCGTTTTAAGTTAGTGTTGACCGAGAAATCCTAATACGACTCGAGCCATGTTGAAGAACACAAGTCGTGTCTGTGCCAGAACTGAAAAAATCCATAAATCTTCTAGAAGGTCTCCAAGGGGTATAAATACCAATTCATTCAATATTTTGATCATCTTAGATCCGAAATTCAGCTGACCACATATCTCACACACTAATTCCTTCATTCTACACCATATCCTTCATAACTTTCATCCATCTATTAAATCCATTATCATCTCACCATAGATCCTTCATCCAAGTGAAGAAAAGAAGCAAGGAAGAGAGGAAAATTACAAGGAAAAAAAGGAGATAACCATTGGAGACAATCCAAGGGAGTTTTCATCCAATTTTTATAGTAACCTATTTGTTTGTCATGACTTGTAAGGATTCTAATGTCTATGTCTTATGATTATGGTGGGCTAATCTCCCTTGTGAGATTAGCAATATGAGAGTTGTTGGTTAATTTTGGGAATTTGTATATTCTTAATCATATGTTGATTGGATTTATGATTTTCTATTATTGATTGTTAATTGCTTGATTTGTATTGTTGATTTGTGTGGTTAATTATCATGGGCATGTGATTAGATTGAGAAATCAATTATATGTTTAGGATAGTTCATTGAATTAATTCATCATACCCTTCATGTGTATTATAAGTCTTAAAGAGATAGAGATGTCCTTTAGGGTGTAGAACCCTTTGATAGAACATCCAATTGGTTAGATCGAGAGGTCGATTAATTGCGTGAAGGGGCTCTAATTTCAAGCTTAGTACCTAGTTGGAATTGTTTGAGTGAGATCCAATCTATTGAGCTATTTTGGAATTCTTAATTGGATTCACATTCTATTCATTTCGAGAGCAAGTTTAGAAGGATTTAGTGTTGGCTCTTAATCCTATATCTATGATACATAATTCATAGAATTACCACTTCTTAATTGTTGTTAATCTCACTTTTATTTAACTTAGAAAACCAATCACCTTCATCCTATTTTTGTTGATTGATCATTGTTTACTTGTTATTTGTGACCATTTTCATTTACTTGTTAAGTAACCATCCCGTTGATGATCCGTCTCTATAAAATTACAAGAAACGTGAGATCTCTTAAGCACTAGTATCTACCTTCCTGTGGTTCGATAAATTATTGAATTGGTCATCCCAACTATAAAATGGCTAATCAAATGGCGCCGTTGCCGGGGAGGTAATGGTTGCTAGTAGCTTGAAGAAAGATCGTTTTGAGTAATCTTACTAGAGACATTTTTATTTTTATTTTTTGTATTTGATTTTGAAAACTTTGTTCTAACTTCTTTTACTTTTGAAGGTTTATGCAAACAAGGTCAAAAGGGAAACAAGTTGAACCTATTGATTTAGAGATTGAACACACTTTTCGGAGAAGGTGAAAGGAGAACAAAACCTAAAAGAGTAATCAAATGAAGAACAATCAAGTTGATGAACGTGTTGAGGTTGAGTATAATGGGGAAGGTGTGCAAGACAATGCACAAGCACCTCCATTCAATGCTAATCAACAACAACAAGGCTACCCTAATTTTGGAATTCCTAACAATCAAGCTCTACTCAAATAAATGATACAACAAGCGCTTCTTCATCAAGGTTTTCAACAACCTTATGCGCCACCACCACCACCTCCGGTGCATCAAGGGTTAGATCCGAGAGTAATCAGGGACTTATTCATGCCGAAAGCTATGCCTCAGATGATGGGTCCCTCAATCAATGCCAATAATTTTGAAATCAAGGCGGGGCTTATCAACATGGTGAGAGATAAGCAATATGGAAGAGCTCCGAATGAGGACCCTAATACATATTTAGCTCAATTCATTGAGATTGCTAATACTGTGAAGATGAACCGGGTGAGCGAGGATTGTCTTAAGATGAGGTTGTTCTCATTCTCATTGAGAGATAGTGCTAGAACATGGCTCTCCACTATTACTCCGGGTACGTGCAACACATGGGATGAGCTTGTACAAATATTCTTGAACAAGTATTTTCCACCTTCTAAGATGCTTCAAATGAAGAGCTTGATCACTCAATTCAAGCAAATGCCTCAAGAGAGTTTCTATATAGCGTGAGAAAGGTTTAAGGATATGCTTCACAGGTGTCCACACCATGATTTTCTGAAAAATCAACAAGTGGAGTTTTTCTACCAAGGTTTGGTGAATGGTCAAAGAGTGTTTGTTGATGCTTCGGTGGGTGGATCCGTACTTAGTATAAGTCTGGAAAGGACAATAAGGATATTTGATGAAATTGCTACAAATATTTATCAATGGCCATCGGAGAGAGTTAGTGGATGCTATGGGTTTGAGAGTTTTGATCAAGGGCAACAATTTAGTATGAAGAGTGCTAGTGTTGAGCCAAGTATGGCAAGTATTGAGATGATAGCGGCGGAGGTCATGAGACAAATGAGCTTGAACCAAGGTGTGAGCAATCAAGGAGTTAATATGATTGAAGGCCAAATTAATCAAGGTCCTCTTCCTTCGAATATGGTGAGTGAGGAACAGTGGGCTATGTCAATGCCACAAGTGAAAGATGTGCAATACATGCAAGGAAAAAACTACCAAGGGAATTACCAAAATAATTTCCAAGGTAGTTTCAACTAAAATCAAGAAAACTACCCACCTAGACAAGGAGGCTTCACAAATCAAGGTGAAGGAATTTCCTACCCTCAACAAAGGAGAAATGAAAACTTTTCTTACTCCAATCCGAGCAATCCGGTTGCTTATCCATCGGGATATCAACCGGGGGCTAAGGCACCAAACAATGAAGGAAGAGTATCAATCGATGAGCTACTTGAATAATTGATCACATCAAATAAAGCTCGAGAAGCATCAAACCAAGCTAGAAATGAAGCGTTGAAAAAAGCCGAAGAAGCAAATGAAAAGAGGCTTAAAGCTTTGGAGTACAATGTTGCTCAAATTGCAAGTTCATTGAGTGCTCAACAAAAAAAAAGTTTCCGACCACAACCGAGGTTAATCCGAAAGCTCAATATTTGTTTGTTGATATGGAAGAGGAGCGAAAGAATGAAGAAGGGTTGGTGAAATGTAAGGTTGGTGAAGAAAGTGAAGAGATAAGTAAGAAAGAAGAAAATGGGCCTAAATGTATACCTAAGTGGAAAAGGGTGCAAGAGGAAAAGAAAGTGGAGGAGAAGGTCAAAGAAGAGGAGTAAAAACGTGACTATTGAGGTATTCCGATCACTCCATTCCCTATTCCCTATCCACAAATATTTGTAAAAGAGGAGAAGAAAAAGGAGTTTGAGGAGCATGTGAAAAATCTCAAGAAAAAGTATGAGGAGAAAAAGAAAGAAGAGCTACCCGAAGCAAGTGAGTCGATGCATAAGGAGAGACCTACAAAAGTTGGTGATCTGGGGAAGTTCATCATTCCTTGTGATTTTGAAGAGAAAGGCACTCTTGATGCATTGTGTGACTTGGGGACGAGCGTCAATGTGATGTCTCATGCTACTTTCAAGCACCTTGAAATTGGAGAGCTCAAGCCAACTACTATCCATCTTGAAGTTGTAAATGGAGAGGTTGTGAAGCCACTAGAGATTCTGGAAGACGTGAAGGTTGTTGGCATTTGGATCTTTTGGTTAACGTGAACCATTAGGGTTCCATACGTTTCTACAACGGAATCAAGAAAACAAAAAACATATTACCTTTCACCAGGGTATGTTGAATGAGAAGGATTCTCGCCAACAGCCTGCGCAACCTCGCGGTTTTGGGCATAACTCTCTCATCCGATATCGGAATCGAGTGTTCTATCAAAACGATCCTCTTTTCAGTGGCTTTCCAACGGTATATCACACGTACAGTTTTGACTTCCACATGATTTTAGAAAAATCGGTGAAGTTGATAGACAGAAACAGTAAACGACCTTCCGGTCTTCTGTTGTATCCTAAGCCACGTCTTGACATTGGTGTAGGCAACGATCTACAAGATGAACTCAGTCTACAACCCTAATCTGCCTTTCACATGTGTTATGCAAAGTAAATGAACTTTTGCAATAATATTATTGCAAGCGTTTGATCACATGATTCTTATTTCAAATATTGTCTAAACATTGTTCATACAAAAAATAAGACTTTTAGTATACAATCCAACAATCTCCCACTTATACTAAAAGACTATGCTGCCTTTTCTGCTGCCATACATCTGATTTTCACTCCCACTACTTGACCATTAAAAGCTTTCGCCTTAAGATCCTTGTAAAAGGATTACTAGGTTATCATCTGATGCAATCTAGGCGATAACAACCTTTCCCTCATCATACGATTTCTCGTATCAGGTAGTACTAGCTATCTATGTGTTTAATTTCCTTATGGGCTTGTGATTCCTTCAAGTTTGCAACTGCACCATTTATCACAATAAATTATAAAAATCTTGGACAAACTCAGAATCACATCTAAGTCCATTACGAAATTTCTAGAGTCATACAGATACTTTGGCTGCCACAAGGCTCCAATATTATCATCTTTCCATGGTGGAGTCTGAAATATATTTCTATATAACACTCCTCCATACTATGGATCTACTTCCAATTTAAACACATAACCTTGAGGTGGATTTACTACCGTCCTTATGATTTTAAAATCCGAATCTAAGTAACAGACAAGAAGTAATGAATTATTTCGGTAAGCTTACATATAATTCCCAGTCCTCTTCAAGCACTTCAAATATGTCTTACCATAATTCAATATTCTTGTTCCGGGTTACCTTGATACTTACTGACTATGCCATTGGCAAAACAGATATCCTATCTCGTGCATAGCATTCCATAGATTAAGCTTCCTTATTGCCGAAGCATAGGGAACCGCCTTTATCTATTTTATCTTCTTTTGTGTCTTAAGATACAAATCCGTAGATAAAGTCACATGCTAAAATGAGTAAGGATTGTATCATTTATACGAAGCTTAAGATAAGCAAAGCATCATTTCTTTCTTGTGATCATTATCACCATGATCGCAAGGATATATTTTGCTTCTCTTAAGTCCTTTATTTCATACTGCTTTATCAACTATACCCATACGTCCGACAATACTCTTTCATTATCTCCAATGAGAAAGATACTATCTACATATATACAAGAATTACCACCATATTTCCGTCACTCTTTTCAATACACAGTACCTATCCGAGCATTGATTAAATCCATACGACTGGATTTCCTTATCAAAACAGATTTTCCATGATCTTGAAGCTTGCTTTAGTCCATCGATGGACACTTTTAAACTTACAATCAAAATGCTCTTAGCCCTTTACAATGAATCACCCTAGTTGCTTAACATAGATGTTTTCCTCAAGACTTCCAATCAGGAAAGATATCTTGACATCTATTTGCTATACCTCATATCAATATGAGCAGCAATAAATAAAAGAATCCAGATAGATATAGGCATAGCTACCGGCGAATAGGTTTTCCCTCGCATCAAGCTTTGCTTCAAAGGCTTCCATCTTACTATGTGATCCTCTTTTTAATTTTGTAGAGCCAAACATCCAATGGCTTTTACACCATTTAGTGGTTCTACAAGCTTTCAGATTTAATTTCAGAAAATATTGCAACTTGCTAAGATGCCGCATTTTGATCTTGTAGTGCTTCGTCGTGTCCATGGGCCAATTTCATGTTTGCTAGGGACCAAGTCGACTCTCTCAAAACATAAATCTTTTCGGTTGTGAAACAAGCCTCCCACTACGACAAGGCACTATATGCAATTGTGTATCAGATATGACACGTGATGCAGTTTAATTGTGGTATATCCTCTTGTAGTCTTGGTACTAAAATTTATGTTTTCCTTCTCACTCTTTTAGAACAATTTATACATGGATTTGTAATTTATTACATAGTCCTTTCCAAAATCTAGTGCTCTTGTTAACAATCACTCTTTGATCTTTTGGATTATTAAATAAACTACCCTTCATTTTTCTAGGATATCCCACAAATAGACAAATATCATACGACATGCTGCTTCTAGGGCTTACTCATAAAATGAATTTAGTAATTCCAAATAATTCATCATCTATCTAACCATTTCCATAAGATTCATACTCATTCTATCCATCACACCATACAGCTGGGGTTTGCCCGACGTAATTAACTTGGAATTTAATCCCAACCTCTGATTAATAGCTCCTAACTATCCTAAGAGGTACTCGTCATCACGATTAAATCTTAATGACTTGATATATTTTCCATGATACTTCACCACATCAGTCATGTACTTCTTGAATAAATCGTAGTACTCAGACTTGCAATGCATCAAATAAATATATCTTGTTCCTAGAATAATCTTTGAATATTCATAAACACCTCTCAACGGGATAATCTTAGGATAGCATAAATCAGAATGAACCATTTCCAATATATCTTTTCATGGCTCTATACCCCTAGGCTGACTAGCTTTGATAGCTTGGAGTTCATCTTCCGTCAATACTTTTTGACGGGCATCTATCGATGAGGTTTGGAACCCTCGGCATATGACTAGCTTCAAACTCAAGCTCAAGACTTTACTTAGCAGCACATGCTTACGCCCGTTAAATATGAGTAGGAGCGAAACGTTAGCGTATATAGTCAATTCTTTATCCACATAGCTGCTACAAAGCTGGTATGCTGCACTCCTTTGCGGCCTCAGAGGTGGTTTATTAGCATTCCCCAGAAATAGCGTAAGAAATGACTTCTTAAGAAGAGTTGGTGGATGAATTTCTTTCAAAGACCTGGACTCCTCGAATCCATTAGGGATTCGCGTGCCTTGTATAGGCAATTTGATCATTTTTACTTCCAAGTAAGACTCACAAGTTTGATAGTTTCCACTTTCAATAAACCTAACAGTCCACTGGCTATCAACTTTCGAATCGTACTTAAGTAAAATGAACTAGACTTAGATGCCAAAAGTATGTTTAGTTCATATCTGAAGGTTTCTTTCTCTTACTAGGATTAGAAGATGCGTTATTATTTACTATTTGTTGCATCCGTAGTACAAACATGATTTAAGAGTGTACAAATTGTCACTATCGTACCATAACAAATTATAGCTCCATCCTTCATTATAATGACCATGTCACTTAAATGAAATAGAGTATCCATCCATAAATGCATAGAAACCGAAATCAAATTCTTTCTACAAAAACGTACGTGAAGATAATTTCTAAAAATCAATCGTTTATTCCTATCATAAGATAAATAAACTCCCACTGCAACAACCACTATTCTAGTTTACCTATGTATTAAATTATCTTATCATCACTATGTTTAAAATATTTAATGATTCTGGTATTTACACACAACGTGTCAGTAAATGCTATCATTAATCATGTTTCAACAACTAGTGAATAAAATACTATCCTTGTTCACCTCTTGATGAAATTGGTTTTTCTTTGCCACATGTTTTGTCAGAAGTTTCCCACCGTATACAACTTCTTGTAATTCAGGCGAAACTTGCTCAAAACGTTAAGACAAACTATGAAAATAAATTGAGCCAGGTTTCCCCTTCAATTTCTATTCCAAGTATTTCCGATTCATTCATCAAGTTAACCATTGATAGGGGTTTTCTCAACACACAAATTAATCCTCAAGTATAAGGATATCAATTGTAGTCGCGAAGATGACCAAGTTACAATATCGAACCCACGGGACGAATAAATATCAATTTTGTGATCTTCTAGTATATTTTAGACTATGTTGGTAATTGTAAAGATTTAATGGATAGTAACTTCTAATCGAATTAACAAAAGAAATAGCAAAAGTAGAGAGAAGTGAGTTGTGATCAATAAGAATGATAGGTAGTTCATTGGGTCATCCAGTTTCACTAGCAATTCGTATTTTCGTATGATGGTGTCCGACTCTGCCCTGTGGTTTGTGGATGCATCACTAGACCATGCAAGTTTACTCTATAGACACAAGTAAATATGCACTTGACACGTGTGAATAACATCGGAGCAAGAGATATGCTTCATCCCCCTTTCTAGGTACTACCATAATCCATTATCTTCTACGTCTAGAATCTAACCCGATTTGATCTCCCTTTTTAGGTACTATAAAGTTATACTCTTTATCCTATTCATCAACCCGAATTCAATTCAATTCATGAATATTCATATAAGACAATTCTAATAATACTTCGGAATCCCTTCACTTAGAATTATAACAATAAACCCTGCTCAGTAGTGAACGCACTCAATCAATAACCATGTTATGTATTCAGACTCTACACAACGATCATTGATGCACAAAACGACTATGAGTATGGATTAAATATGCAATCTTATATAAAACAAACCACAGGTAGTGTTGTACGGAGTTTTACACACGAAACACGAATTACATCATGAAACTTTCATAACCCTAGAACTACCAAGGTGGTTCTAGCCCATGATTGATCTAGGAACAATCATGGTTAGATTAATCATTCTTACTTGAATCTTCAGTGAACCTCTGTCACAGCCCTCCGAATGGATCACCACCTCTACTCTTGTCTCTCCTACGATTGACGATCAAAAGCTCTCTTTATTCTCTGTATGAGCCTCCTTTTATACTTGTAATCACGTCTCTAGGGCTTGGAATGGGCTTTCTAAGTGATCTCACGCGTTTCGGCCTCGAAAATCCGGATAAGGTAAGTTCTCGCACACAGGTTCGACCACGTCAAGCAGGTCGAACCCCGAGCCACAGGTCGAACCCCAGGTCGAACCCCGCTACTGGAAGAATTCTGCACAGGTTCGACCTTCTGGACAGGTCGAACCACTTAGGTTTTGGTCGAACCCCAGGTCGAACCTCAGCACTGGACAACTCTTGCTCCCGATTCGACCAACGGGCAAGTCGAACCCCAACATCGTGGTCGAATCCTCCTTCTTGCAAACTGGTTCGACCATGGTTCGACCTGATGGCCAGGTCGAACCAACTGAGTCATGGTCGAACCCTTCTCTGTATTGTCCAGCAACGTTGGTTCGACCTGCTGGAGAGGTCGAACCCTCCTCCAGCCAGGTCAAACCCACCTACTTCTTGGGGGTTCGCGTGGCTTCGACTCCGTCTCTTCGATTCTTGGCTCTTTCACTCCGTTTTTACTAAGAAAACACTCAAATAGCTCCACTAACATCTGATTCATGCTATTTCACAATATATATAGGTTTTCCACCTATTTCCACATCAAAACTCTCCAAAACTAGCACAAAACATAGCGCCAAACTTGTGAATTTACACACTCATCAAACCCCCAAACTTACATGTTGCTCGTCCCGAGGCAACCAATTTAAACCACAGGAGTCGTGTATAATTCAACAAGATCAAGTACAACACATATTACACATGCCACTTCATTGAATCAAACAAGAATTACTTGCATCAAATATGTCACTCATGTAAAATCAATCTAATCACACACCATTCGGAGCACTAAGTAATCTCACTGACAAGATAAGTCTTTACTCTCATTCACTCGTGCGTGAGGCACTATAGGCTAGTATAAACACTCATATCAATTCATATTCACGCGTAACCATAAGCTTGGCAAAGGTCTCAGAAATCAACTTACATTAGATTAACACTAGGATCACAAAGGACTTGTTTCTAGGTTGTAATGTTGGCTCTTTGGAAAGGGTAGGAAAATTTGATCATAGTAACTTAATACACTAGTAGAGAGTTACCTTGGAGGTTCTTGATTTCCCATTCGGCTTCATATTCTCCTCCAATTCTTCTCTTGCACTTGCAATTATCAATTTTCCTTCTCTTCCTTGCATCAACATCATTCTTCTTTTAATTGCTCGGGTACCAGTTATAAGCGCTACCCTTCTCGAACATCGTTCGGCTGTTTCTTAGAAACTTCAAGCCCCATGTATAAGCAATTCGGGGTACCAATTTTAGGCACTATCCCTAACAAGATTTAACCATGCATATTTCTTACCGAACCTCATTCCATCTTCCCTTTGTTCCACACTCATTCACCTTATTCTCTCTACCAATGGATAGGGTATTTTCAAAGCTCAAATAAGGTAATTAAAGCTCGTATATCTGGCTTGCCAAAGAAAAAGCTTTTAAAAGGCTCAAACAGGGCTACCAAAGATTTATAAGATCATTAGGAAAGGTGAAATTTGGCTAAGTGACTCAATTAATCAAAAATGGCCTAAGATCATATCCTAATATTTCATCAATTGTAAGTTTCACACAAGACTCCAAGCCAAGTTCTAGAATACGTTCATACGAATGATTCTCTCAAGAATAAACTATCATGATTAATCATGATGAAGACTCAAATCCTTACATAGGTAATTAATTCCTAATACTCCTCATAGCACATAATCAAAATCAATTCCTCATGAATTCCATATACTTAACAAATTATTCATGCTCTTTCCAAATGAAAATAAACACGTAAACATATGAATGCACATAATCAACACCCATACAGAGCAACGATACAAGATCAACTATATCAAGTACATTCCACTCACACATGAATCACACCCCAATCTGTAAAAATAAAAAGAAGAATGGGAGATAAGATGAATCGGAGAAACCAAAAGAAAACCTGAAACTACTCCTTAGGAGCATCATCATCCTCATCATCATCGTCATCCTCATCCATTCTATTTTCCACAGCTCGGCACAAACTGGTAATGTGTTTGTCCATCATATCAACTCGACTACTCACTCTACCAACACGCTCATCCAAGGCAGAATACCTTTCGTTCAGCGTGGCGTAGTTGGCGTTAGCGAGCGCGAGTTGCCTGTTCGTCTCTTGTTGTGTAGCTACCACCGCGATCAGCTGCTCATGAATTAAGCGAAGCTGCTCCCGAGTACCTGGAACTGCTCGCCGCTGCTGCGGTTCTGGAGCATGCTGAGGCGCATCATGCTGCTCTCCTTCCGGAATCTCCATCTCCGGCTGCTCCTCTACCTGATCCTCCTCTTCAGACTGCTGTGGCTGAGGTGGACGGAACTCTCCTCGATCAACAATCTGCTGTAACTCAGCCATCCTTCCCTCAGCACACATCTGTGCTACCGCTCTCCAATCACCCCCCGACTTCGCTGCCACAGATAAAGCGGTGTGTCCTAGAGAATTCATTAGTCTATTCCTTGCTTCCCGAATAGTTGTCAAGTTGCTCACGTCGAAGGGGAATATAAATTCGAAAGGCTTGACACCTCTCGTGAAAAACCAATCTCCATTTCTAAAATGGGCAAACCCTCCCTTCGCGCACGTGCTCATAATCAAATCGGGTTCTCCTTCTACTGGTGTAATGCCGGTGAGGTCCAAGTTGTAATGCTCAGCCAAAATCGTCAATAACCCTCCAATATTCACCTTTTGAAAACCAATGGTCTTGAATCGATTCAGCTGCGCAATAAAATAGGCTCCAACGTTGAACTTCACTCCGTGCAACATACACCACAAGGCATATAACTCTCCTCTAGACACAACACTGCCCTCCGAGCGGGCGAACAACGTGTTGCTCAGGATGCGGTCCATGTACCTCAAGACAGGGTTCTTTATTGCGGAAGCACGAGCCTGTCTAGTCTTGTAATCACGAATCTCCCCCGTGATCTCCCTCCAAAATCGCTTTACACCGAATGCAGCACTTTCTAAACGAGGGATCTCCAAAGGTGTCTCAAACAGCTCGTTGAAATCCTCAGACGTCCATCTCCTACTCACTCCACCAAGCTGAAACGTACACCGATAGGGGTATCCAAGCGGGTCCTTCTCCATCTCAAACGAACAAACCACTTCCGCTGTAACATGGAAGTACGTTGGCCTCTTCAGCTCCATGAATCTTCGGATCCCTACTTGATCAAACATCCAAAATATATCATCCCCTATTCTCATTATCCTCATCGCTTCATCATCTTGGTATCGAGTGCGAGCTATCTTGTCTGAAACTTCTTCCCACTTCTCTTTAATCTCATTCCAACCTTGCATCCTAATCTTGAAGTTATCAGGCAAACGGTCTTGTAGCCTCAGTTTTCTTGTCACTTTGTCCAAGTTTGAAGGCCTGTCATGCCTCTTCTTTGATCTCTCCTCCTCTGCTTTTCCTTTCCCTTTGCTTGATACTTGTCCCTTTCCTGAAAACAAATACTTCAATCCAACCAACAAGACAAGAAAGCAAGTATTGTACTAGCACATCACATACTCTACTCAAGACTTCAAGCATCAATGCATATTCATACAAACTATCATCTCAACACCACTTGCTTATTCAACATTTTCAAAACATCTTCAATTATACCTTCTTTAATCATCAAAACAGAACCAACAAGCATGCATTAAGCAATTCAAGTAATTCAATCAAAAATTCAACATGCTTTCCTCCATAAACTACTTTAATTCTATCAATTTCAACCAAATCAACATGCTCATTCTATGATATATTCTATATCCTTGATTAATTCACATAAAAATCCAAGTTCTATCAATAATCAATCAACCACAATCCAAGAAACAAGAATTCATATGAAACCAATCAAAATATCAACATTCACCATGAAATTCAACCATACTCAACATCAATTCTCTATTACACATCAAATTGCTTACCTAAACCTTCAATCCTAGAGTAATTAAGTTGGAAAAAACGTACCTTGTGACTTGCCCATGGTGAAAAACCGATCGAAAACACAAAACACCCAGAAACGCGATTTCAGCCCTAACTCGCGACGAAATCCGCCCAAATCCGCGACCAAATCGATAATTCAAGGTGTAATGTTGTGTAATCGGTGCGAAATCAAGTGTAATTGAAGAATTTGTGCAAGGGTGTAGAGGTTCGAAGAGGGTTCGAGGTTTGATGTTTCGAAAAAGTGATCGAACCCCTCTGAAAATTCGAACTTAAAACGCGTACCTGGCTTGGTTCGACCTCGGGTTCGACCACCTGTACTGGTCGAACCATGGATGGCGAGGTCGAACCTCTCTTCTGGACAAACAATCTTCTTGGTTCGACCAGGGGTTCGACTTGCTAAACAGGTCGAACCTTTCATGAATTGGTCGAACCTCTCTTCTGGAAAACAGAGTGCTTCCGACTGACAGGTTCGACCTTAGGTTCGACCCCATGATCAGGTCGAACCACTATAGCTTTGGTCGAACCTCCTCTCTGGACAATCGACCATAGGTTCGACGTCATGGTCAGGTCGAACCACTATGGCTTTGGTCGAACCTCCTCTCTGGACAACTTTCAACGCCGGTTCGACTTCCTCTGCTTTTGTTCGACCTCTGGCTCTGGTCGAACCACTGCTAGACTTGGTCGAACCTACCTCCTGATTTCCAAAACTGAGTGTTCTTCATTCACTACATACTTCAAACTTCAACACAACCTCATTAGGTATAATCTAGAGCACAACTTCAGAAATTGTTCCACATAATATCATTCATGAGTATCTCCATATAAGAAAAACATAACCAAAAACCACTGAACATTAGGCAAATTGTAAAAAATCGTCACATCAAAATCGATTAAAATTTCAACATGGCCGCAAAAACCAATTCCCCTAACAAACAATACAAAGAAAAGATTATACTCTTAATGCTTCAATGAGGTAATAACATCACACCCCCCAAACTTAGTAAAAACGTAAGTCGAAACTAAGTTTGAAAAGAGATGTAATTGCCTATTGGTAAGCATCTTAAATACAAAAATTTCTTACCCACACGAAAAAAATAAAGCAATAAAACGGAAGGGCAAGCCCCCAACAGGCGCTCATGTTTAACGTCGTAGAGTCACGACGGTACCAAATCAGAACAAGGTATCATAAAAAATGACACACGCATCATCCGGCGACCTATAATGCTTCAATCGATGCCCATTCGCCGCGATAACGTCACCATCTTTGTCAATAAGCTCATAACTCCCCCCTCCTAAGGCTCGATGAATCATGAACGGTCCCGTCCACTTAGACTTCAACTTGCCTGCAAAGAGCTTTAAACGAGAGTTAAAAAGTAGTACCTCATCTCCTTGCTTGAACTCCTTGTACGAAAATTTAGAATCATGCCACCTCTTCATTCTTTCCTTATAAATCTCTGAATTCTTGAAAGCACGACTCATAAACTCATCCAATTGATTCATGTGAGTTAGCCTCAACTCCTTTACATCCCTAAGGGTCAAGTTCAAGCGACGCAAAGCCCAAAACGCTTTGTCTTGGATTTCTACGGGTAAGTGGCACGGCTTCCCATAGACAATTTGATACGGTGACATATCTAATACCGTCTTGTAAGCGGTCCGGAACCCCCATAACACATCATCAAGCTTCATAGCCCAATCTTTTCGATAGTTCCTACCACTTTCTCCAGAATTTGCTTTACTTGACGGTTGGAGACCTCCGCCTGCCCATTGGCTTGCGGATGATAGGGTGTAGTAACCCTATGCCTAACACCATAATCCTTAAGCACCTTCTCCAGAAATTTATTGACGAAGTGGGAACCTCCATCACTAACTAATGCTCTCGGAACTCCATAACGGGCAAAAATATGTTTCTTTAGGAAAGATAAAACAACTTTCGAATCATTAACACGAGTAGGAATTGCTTCCACCCACTTCGAAACATAATCCACCGCAAGAAGAATGTAGAGAAACCCATTCGACGGGGGAAAAGGTCCCATAAAATCGATCCCCCATACATCAAATATCTCCACGACTATGCTAGGCTGCAATGGCATCTCATCTCTCCTACCTATATTACCCATGCGCTGGCATCTATCGCAAGACGCCACATAGCTCTCACTATCTCTAAACAAAGTAGGCCAATAAAGAGCGGATTGAAGTACCTTAGCTGCAGTCTTTTGCGCTCCGAAATGCCCCCCATTCGGTTGTGCATGGCAGAACTCCAGCACACTTTCCATTTCCATCTCGGGTACACATCTTCGGACAATAGAATCTGTACAAATCTTATAAACAAACGGATCATACCATATAAATGTCTCAACATCCCTACGAAATTTCGCAAGTTGATATCGGTTGAGATCCCTTGGAATTTCACCAATGACAATGTAATTAACATAATCCGCGTACCATGGATCCATACCTTGCGCTGCAACCACACATGCTCGCTCGGCCCCTTCAACAGCCACAGCCATGATCTTCTCATCAGGGAACATCTCTTCAATATACTCGAAAGAATTATCACAATGCTCCCTAGTCTCCAACCTTGACAAGTGATCGGCCAACACATTTTCTGTTCCTTTTTTATCCCGAATCTCCAAGTCAAACTCCTGCAGTAGTAGAATCCATCTTATAATCCTAGGCTTTGTCTCCTTCTTCTCCATCAAATAACGAATCGCTGAGTGATCCGTATACACAATCGTCTTCATGCCAACCAAATACTGACGAAACTTATCGAATGCATACACAACAGCCAAAAACTCCTTTTCAGTTACCGTGTAATTCTTCTGTGCCACATCGAAAGTCTTACTCGCGTAGTAAATGGCGCAGAACTTCTTCTCCCTTAGCTGCCCAAGCACCACACCCAATGCTACATCACTTGCATCACACATAAGTACAAACGGTTGCGTCCAGTCCGGTGTGATCAAGATAGGGGCAGTAATAAGCGCCTCCAAAACTTGAAAAGCTGTTAAACACTCATCATTAAACACAAAAGGAATATCCTTTTCAAGTAAATGAGATAAGGGCTTAGAGTATTTTGAGAAGTCTTTAATGAATCTCCTGTAAAAACCGGCGTGTCCAAGGAAGGATCGCACTCCTCTTTCATTGGTCGGTGGTGGAAGCTTCTCAATTGCCACCACCTTAGCACGGTCTACCTGTAATCCCTTGGCGGAAACATAATGCCCAAGAACAATCCCATCTTTCACCATGAAATGGCACTTCTCCCAATTCAAGACAAGATTAGTTTCTTGACACCTTTTCAAAACAACAGCAAGGTTAGACAAACACATATCAAAAGAAGAACCAAAAACTGAAAAATCGTCCATGAATACTTCCATGATCTTCTCTATCAAACCATCAAAAATCGCCATCATGCATCTCTGAAAAGTAGCAGGCGCATTACACAATCCAAACGGCATTTTCCTAAAAGCAAAGGTCCCGTAGGGGCAAGTAAAAGTGGTCTTTTCTTGATCCTCGGGAGCAATCATGATTTGATTATACCCCGAGTATCCATCCAAGAAACAATAGAACTCATACCCTGCAAGACGATCCAACATTTGATCCATAAATGGAAGAGGGAAGTGGTCCTTACACGTGTTCTCATTCAATTTCCTGTAATCCACACATGTACGCCATCCCGTGGGAATTCTCGTGGCTATCGCTTCTCCATCCTCAGCTTTCACTACAGTCATACCCCCATTCTTAGCAACTACATGCAATGGACTCACATGGGGACTATCACTAATAGGAAATATAATTCCAGCATCCAACCACGTAAGAATTTGCTTCCTTATCACCTCTTGAATTGCGGGATTCACCCTACGCTGATTCTGAACACTAGCTTTGGCTTCATTCAACAACCTAATCCGATGCATACAATACGAAGGACTAATACCTTTCAAATCATCAAGTGACCACCCTATTGCAGACTGATACTTCCTCAAAACATCTAATAACTCCTCAAGTTGATCATCATTAAGAGAAGAAGATACAATTACCGGATATTGGGCATCATCACCAAGAAAAGCATACTTCAAGTGATCCGGCAATGGTTTCAACTCCTCTTTTCTTTTCTCCACTGGAGTGTTTTCATTATCCAAAGGCAAGTACTTCCTGGTCCATTTGACTTCTTCCACTTTATTTCTCTCCAATGCAAACCTGTCATCACCAAAAGCAAGTAAGTTTTCAAGAAATTCAATACATACCTCGTTAGAAAGTCCGTCAAGATCCGTAGTGGGATAAGTAAGAGATTCCATCAAACATGTCTCAAGAGGATCCTTTGACAAGATCAAAGACATATCCTCCTTCACAATCTCCTCCACCACGTCAATACTATAACATTGGGACTCCATTGGCATTTTCATCGCTTTGTCCAAGTTGAAAAGTACTTCTTCTTTGTCCATTCTCAACTTCAGTTCTCCTTTCCGAACATCTATCATAGCTCCAGCCGTAGCAAGGAATGGCCTCCCCAAGATTAAAGGAACATTATCCTTGTCATCATCCATTTCTAATACAAGGAAATCCACAGGAAAAACTAGCTTCTCCACCTTTACTAGAACATCTTCAACTATTCCTTTCGGAAACGTCATTGATCTATCTGCCAATTGGAGAGCAACAGTTGTCGGGGTCATCTCCCCCAAACCAAGCTTCTGAAAGATGGACAACGGCATCAAATTGATGCTTGCCCCAAGATCACATAAAGCTTGCCGTGCTGGCCCCTTCCCGATCTCACAAAGAATAGTAAAGCTCCCCGGATCTTTCATTTTTGGTGGCAACTTCTTTTGAATAATTGAGCTACAATTCTCAGATAAGTTTACCGTTTCAACTCCAGTTAAGCTTCGCTTCTTCATCAATATGTCTTTAAGGAACCGAGCATAATATGGCATCTCCATGATTGCCTCTGAAAAAGGGATGTTCAAGCTTATCTTGTTCATTATCTCTGAAAACTTCTTGAACTTCTCTTCCAACCCCTTCTTCACTAGCTTGTAGGGAAACGGTGGAGGTATCTTTGTTTTGGGAATCCCCCATTCATCACGATCAACCTTTTCCGCTTTCTCCTTTTCGGCTCTTAATCGCTTAGCTCTTTCCCATTTTTTCTCAGCTATTATGTCTGTACTTTGCTCATTCCGTACCACTGGAGTTGCATCAACATCAAAAGGAACAACAGGTGCATCAAACAACACATCTCGGCGAGGTTCGACTGGGGTTCGACCAGGCTGAAAGGTCGAACCAGGACTGTATTGGTCGAACCTCTCTCCTGGAAGACTGATCTCATTCTGCTCCGGAGGTTCGACTTGGGTTCGACCAACATTAGAGGTCGAACCACTGACCCTTTGGTCGAACCGCTTCACTGTATAATTTCCATCCTTCGGTTCGACCTGGGTTCGACCTGAAGAGTTGGTCGAACCTTCGTGATCGTGGTCGAACCGTTCCTGCGTCGAAACAGAGTGCTCTGGCCGATGAGGTTCGACCAGGGTTCGACCTGTAAAGTTGGTCGAACCCTCCGCGTGTTGGTCGAACCGCTCCTGCATCAAAACAGAGTGTTCTGGCCGATGAGGTTCGACCTGGGTTCGACCTGAAGAGTTGGTCGAACCCTCTGCGTGTTGGTCAAACCGCGGCTTAGAAAATTCCAACTTCGATTCCGGCCTCATCGGTCCCTCGTACTGCGTTCCTGACCTCAGTGTGATGGCATTACACGACTTTGGATTCTCTATACTCTGAGATGGAAACTTACCTTTTCCTACAGTTTGAGTCAATGTGTTCACATTCTCTGCAATTGTACCCATCAACAATGTGAGATCTTTCACTTGAGTGGACAAATCTCTGTGGTGATCATCAATCTTTTTCTCAAGCTTTGCCTCAAGGCGATTCACTCTTTCATCATTCTTTACCATGTACCGGTTCACAGTATCCTCGAACCCAGGCTTTCCTTCTTCCACCTTTTCTCCCGGATCAACACCCATCGGAAGTTGCACTGCATTGTTCGTATTGCTCCATGAAAATTCAGGCCTCCTTGGTTGCTGTTGATAACTACCAGATGGACCACGATTATTCAAGTTCCCTCGATAGTTCCCTTGGTAGTTCCCTTGGTAGTTCCGGTTTCCTTGATTTGGGTACCTCGTTCCTTGGATACTTTGACCCATGGCATAATTTGCTTCCTCCAATTCGTCTTGGATGGTTCCATTATTCATCATCTCTTGCTGCAAGATTGGCACTCGTTGGGATATCTCGCTGATCTGCTTCTGTTGAGACTCAAGTAGCTTGTTGATATTAGACAAGCTCGAAACGATCTCATCCTCTCTCTTAGTCTTCACCATTGCTTGTTCAACCTGAGCTACCTTTCCAAGAACATACGTACCTCTAACTCTATCAGTGGGCCAATCCCTCGAATTCATTGATATGTCTTCAAACAATCTCTCGGCCTCAACGGATGACTTTGTAAGCAATGCTCCATTAGAAGAAGCATCAAGTAGCACTCTTGATTCACAGTCCAATCCGTTATAAAATATACTGATATATTGGGCTTTAGATAACCCATGTTGAGGACACTTCCTGAGCATGTCCTTGAATCTATCCCACGCTTCATGAAATTTCTCTCCCCCACTGATAGCAAATTGGTTAATATCTTGCTTCATCTTAAACACCTTCGAAAGTGGCATATACCTCTCCAAGAATCTTAACTTCAATTGCTCCCACGTGGTGCACTCAGCTGCATTAATAGTATCGTACCAATCCCTCGCCTTTTCAGTAAGCGAGAATTTGAACAAAAGGATCTTCCTAGCATCTTCATGTTCTCCTACGTTTTTTTGAGTACTTGCATAGCCCAAGAACTTGTTCAGATGCTGCTGCGGATCCTCGAAAGACCCTCCTGAAAAGGAGTTCCTTTCTATCATGCTAATAAGAGCGGGATGAAGATCGAACGCTGTGTTAGTTCCCCTTGCTCCTAAAAGCTCATAATTTCCAGCCCCATTATTTCTGAAAACCTCACGGATGGCTAGATTATCCGGATTCGCTGCCATGTTGACTGTTACTACTTCCAAATTAACTTCAGTTGTAGCCTCAATCGCTTGCGAAATCTGCTCGTCAACCTCAACTCCAAAATTCAGAGCTTCAGTTGAGTCTATTGCCGTTGCCTTGCTCTTCTTCTTTTTCTTCTTTCTTGATGATGCTCCAATCTCAGGATTATACGGTTCAAGATTACCTTTCTTTGATCTTGTGAGCATACACCTAAAACGAATAAGAAAGAAAACAACAAAACAAGGTAAATAGTCCTAATAAACTAGAAATAATACAAAAAAGATAGTTTACGCCGTCCCCGGCAACGGCGCCAAGAACTTGATAGGGGTTTTCTCAACACACAAATTAATCCTCAAGTATAAGGATATCAATTGTAGTCGCGAAGATGACCAAGTTACAATATCGAACCCACGGGACGAATAAATATCAATTTTGTGATCTTCTAGTATATTTTAGACTATGTTGGTAATTGTAAAGGTTTAATGGATAGTAACTTCTAATCGAATTAACAAAAGAAATAGCAAAAGTAGAGAGAAGTGAGTTGTGATCAATAAGAATGATAGGTAGTTCATTGGGTCATCCAGTTTCACTAGCAATTCGTATTTTCGTATGATGGTGTCCGACTCTGCCCTGTGGTTTGTGGATGCATCACTAGACCATGCAAGTTTACTCTATAGACACAAGTAAATATGCGCTTGACACGTGTGAATAACATCGGAGCAAGAGATATGCTTCATCCCCCTTTCTAGGTACTACCATAATCCATTATCTTCTACGTCTAGAATCTAACCCGATTTGATCTCCCTTTTTAGGTACTATAAAGTTATACTCTTCATCCTATTCATCAACCCGAATTCAATTCAATTCATGAATATTCATATAAGACAGTTCTAATAATACTTCGGAATCCCTTCACTTAGAATTATAACAATAAACCCTGCTCAGTAGTGAACGCACTCAATCAATAACCATGTTATGTATTCAGACTCTACACAACGATCATTGATGCACAAAACGACTATGAGTATGGATTAAATATGCAATCTTATATAAAACAAACCACATGTAGTGTTGTACGGAGTTTTACACACGAAACACGAATTACATCATGAAACTTTCATAACCCTAGAACTACCAAGGTGGTTCTAGCCCATGATTGATCTAGGAACAATCATGGTTAGATTAATCATTCTTACTTGAACCTTCAGTGAACCTCTGTCACAGCCCTCCGAATGGATCACCACCTCTACTCTTGTCTCTCCTACGATTGACGATCAAAAGCTCTCTTATTCTCTGTATGAGCCTCCTTTTATACTTGTAATCACGTCTCTAGGGCTTGGAATGGGCTTTCTAAGTGATCTCACGCGTTTCGGCCTCGAAAATCCGGATAAGGTAAGTTCTCGCACACAGGTTCGACCACGTCAAGCAGGTCGAACCCCGAGCCACAGGTCGAACCCCAGGTCGAACCCCGCTACTGGAAGAATTCTGCACAGGTTCGACCTTCTGGACAGGTCGAACCACTTAGGTTTTGGTCGAACCCCAGGTCGAACCTCAGCACTGGACAACTCTTGCTCCCGATTCGACCAACGGGCAAGTCGAACCCCAACATCGTGGTCGAATCCTCCTTCTTGCAAACTGGTTCGACCATGGTTCGACCTGATGGCCAGGTCGAACCAACTGAGTCATGGTCGAACCCTTCTCTGTATTGTCCAGCAACGTTGGTTCGACCTGCTGGAGAGGTCGAACCCTCCTCCAGCCAGGTCGAACCCACCTACTTCTTGGGCGGTTCGCGTGGCTTCGACTCCGTCTCTTCGATTCTTGGCTCTTTCACTCCGTTTTTACTAAGAAAACACTCAAATAGCTCCACTAACATCTGATTCATGCTATTTCACAATATATATAGGTTTTCCACCTATTTCCACATCAAAACTCTCCAAAACTAGCACAAAACATAGCGCCAAACTTGTGAATTTACACACTCATCAACCATGACCTCTTGCCTTTCTAACTTACTCAAGTATCCGAAGAGTCTCACGAGACCATCATATTTCTATGAACTTCTCACCTCTTCACTAGAGACTTTAATAGGCACTAGAGGGTATCATTCGTGAGAACACATTTTAATTTTCCTAAGCAGTAAGAATTAAAATCAAGATTCTTTTCTAATCAATTATTTTGGACAAGTAAATTTATTTTCTTTTAGTTAACAATAAGTGAAATAAATTATTCGAAAATTCAGATAATCAAGTAAATAAATTCAACGCTCAAACTCTTCAAATTTAAATTTTATATTGATTCCCTCAATAAACAATATAAAATAAATTCACCGACATCTCAAGCACCGTGAATTTGCATGCCACGTTAGTGTGGACGTATACAAACCCGAATATTCGCAAGAGAAGGTTTTACCCATTAATTTCATACGTCATAATTAACCTTATGACTCAATAATTAATAGTCGGTTGTCATTTAGCCATGCAATTTAATAGCAGTGACTCCGTTGGGGAGAATACATATTAATTGCACCTAAGTGTATACCATTATTTGATACAAGTACGTTATCCAAGTTTGTGTGTCTTACAGTTGGAGAAGTTCACACGCCCTCAAATAATTTTCTTTTACCATCAATTATTAATTTGTACTAGTGATCCGCAAATAAAACTCATCCGTTGGGGAGGAAGACACTATAGCCGACTTATAAGCTTACTTGCATCACTTAATAAATCAATAATGGAGGCCGCGAGATCATGAACAATCCATCTCCCACTTAGTTATTTAACAAGAGGGTTTTTGCATGCATACAATTTATATATCAAATACAAAATACGCAAATTAGCACATAATTCCAAATATATAACAATAATTGACAAATAAAATAATTATATCAATTATATATAAGAAAATAAAAAAATGCCAAATAAAAGTTGACCTTGGTCAACAAACCATTTAAGCAATTAAACACGACTAGCGGAACAAGTTGGATGTCTTGGGCCTAAGAATACTTGATACACGGTTCCAAGAGGGAGAGAAACATGTCATCAACCAACAGCTTGCTTCACCCGTGCAAGCAATTTCCGTCTGAAAAAACTTGCTCTCGCAATGCAGGCTGCCATGCTGCCAAACTTGCCCTACCGGAAACAGGAACGCAGTCCTCTTCCAGCCATGCCTAGCTCAGCCGCCTCCAACCCAAAAAACGCCGGCTGGAAAACTATCCTCTGGAACGACGTTGCATAGCCATATGCCTACTGGTCATCCCGGTCGTCGCCGCCTGAAGCAGCGCCAATCCAGCCAGCCCGCCGGAAGATGGCTGTTTCCCGAAGTCTCATCGTGAAGCCAAATGGACTGCCGTTGCAATGATAACATCCGACGATCTGCCAGCGATCCAGCCTAATCCTGATGTCTGCGCATAAGTTCAGTCCTTCCAGCAGTCGCCAACTCCAACCAGAACCACCAGGTCCGCCAACCGACTCAGCCAATACCCGCAGTGCCGCTTCTCTAACAACTTTGCAGTGACGATCAGAACCACCCATCGCCGGCCAGGCTCATCGCGCCGTCCAGCAGCAATTTCCTGCTATCCGTTCCAGCACCGTCGCCCGCTGGAGGTTTTCTCTTCGGCGCCGCCCCAGCAGCAACGTGTCTACACGTTTCGCTCGGAACCTATGGAGACCCGACCTGGCGAACTCCTTCAGACCCGCTAGAAAACTCTGCAAGCACGACCGGAACTCCATGTGTGACTCGCCCGGAAGGTTTATCAGCCCCATTCAGCAGAGCCACAGACCCCGTTGGAACACCCTGGCGCATCCCTGAAACCCCGCAGAATCCGCGGAAAGCTGGTACAGAACGCCAAGCCTTCTGCTGATTGGCGCTCGCCTCCAGCAGTCCGTCGCTTCTCCAAGCCCTCGCGACGTGAACCCACGCTGGTGGTCTATCTTCATGCCGTGCTGACTTCCTCTCCACGCCATCATTGGACCAGCAGCAGGCACAATCCGCCAACATGCTTTCATGCCGCTCACCATCGCCGAGCATCAATGATTCGATAACAATCGATTGACGTGAACATGGCCGTGCAGCTGTACCCGACATTCACGCCGTTCAACAGGCCCAAAAGATGCAGCGTCTGTCCTCATGGAACAGCCCTTTTACCAGTCCCATTCTGACGTTCATCATCAATCATTCACCATCGATATCCATCATGGTTCGAACTTAGGGTTTTTCTCCTTTCACCGTAAAGAACACCGAATAGGTTTGATGATAATACCCATTCACCAGCCGATAATTACACAGAGAGATTTTTCATAGGATTTATCATGGATTCAATTCATAAAACCAAAACCCTAACCATTGCATGTGATTTATTCCAAATAAAAGCACATAATCACATAAACCCTAGCCCAACGTGTCACGTTTAGCCATTAAACCTACGCTCTGATACCAATTGTTGGCGTTTGGATCTTTTGATTAACGTGAACCCGTTACGGTTTTGGGCATAACTCTCTTATCTGATATCGGAATCGAGTGATGTATGATCAAAATGATCCTCTCATAAGTGGCTTTCCAATGGTATATCACACGTACAGTTTCGACTTCCACACGATTTTAGAAAAATCGGTGAAGTTGACAGACAGAAACAGTAAACGACCTTTCAGTCTTCTGTTGTATTCCTAAGCCACGTCTTGACGTTGGTGTGGGCAACGATCTACAAGATGAACTCAGTCTACAACCCTAATCTGTCTTTCACGTGTGTTATGCGTGTGATTCAGATTCCGAATTGATGAGATTGCCTATTATATAGACTACAACAGGGACCAGGAGGAGAAATTAGGGTTTGGGCCTCCAATTGGGCTTAAGCATCCAAGTTTAGCCCAAAACTTATACTTAAGTCCAATAATAATAAATTATTCCACTAAAGAAATATTATTGCACTGCCACCCTAATCCCAAATTACGTTTATGGGCTCCCTCTTATTATGAGTCCGTTAGTCTCCCCATGTTTAAGATACAATGCCTATTAATTAATTAAGTTACTGACAACTCCATTAATTAATATATTTACCGAAAGTAGTACCACACAACCTTATTATCAAGCCGGAATAAATTCACCTGCAGGGTTTACATGATAATCATTATGAGCTCCTCAAAGGGACATCATCAACCAATTCCGTTAGGACATGGATTCCTTCTGCAATCAACAATACAATAGAGACAGCACCATCTCCTAACTCACCGAGCATATTGATTTAACTATTAAATCTCACCCATTGATGAATTAAAGAAATAAATACTGGCATATATGTCGAGGTTATTGTATAGGGATTAAGAGTACGAACTTCCATAATAACAGAGATCAAGTTCTATTATATAGTCAGTATAAACCGAATGATCTCAACGGCGATCTTATTCAATATACAAAGTGCACTAGTGCAATTTTATAGTTAAGACAGATTAATGCCAAATCACACTACAACCATACCGATAGATAGTCCTCGTCTATCTCGATTGTGAACATCTGTTTATACTTTATAAGGAGCCAATAATATGATCTTCCGTGTGACGCCGCACACCACATTATCTACAGTATAAAGTAAATGAACTTTTGCAATAACATTATTGCAATCGTTTGATCACATGATTCTCATTTCAAATATTGTTTAAAAATTGTTCATAAAAAAATAAAACTTTTAGTATACAATCTAACAGAGGTGAAAGTGAAGGGGCTAGCTTTCCCGGTTGATTTTATGGTGTTAGAAGTGAAGGCGGATCCTCAATTTTCACTTATTTTGGGAAGGTCATTTCTAGCTACGGGAAGAGCAAAAATTGATGTTGGTAGAGAAGAGTTTTCTTTGAGCTCAAAAGGAAAGAGTATCACATTCTTGTGTAATAAAGAAAAGGGAACCAAGTCTCCTTTGAAGCCTCCTAATGTGCCTCCGGATGATCTTATGGATCATAATTCGCTTCTCTTTGATAATTTAAATTCATTTCTTCATAACTATATGAAAGTTTCAAATACTAACTCATTTTCTTGTGATGTTAATAGGAAGAAAGCTATGGATCCTGATTAGAAAATAGACAAAGGAGAAAGAGGAAGTCCACTAGAATCACTTCTTGAAGATGACTTGATGCTTGTAAGCAAGAATGGTGAAGTTGAGCTAGTGGACAAGAAGAGGGCTAAGCAAATGTTCAAAGTGAGGATGCGAGGAGAAAGTGTGGTGGACCAACATTTGGTCCAATGAGCGTAAAATTCCGTCCAACTTGAAGACGTTAAACTTAGCGCTAAATGGGAGGTAACCCATTCTTTTTATCTTTTGATGCTTATTTTGTTTGCATTTTGGTCTTGTAGGTAGATTATGCTCGTGAGAAAAGGCGTATTGAAGATACAGGAAGTGCTTCATAGATTCGAGTAGACATGTTCACCACTTGTTGCAAACTTAATTCTCAACTCTTATCTCGAGTTAAGTTTGGGGGGCTAGTACGTGGTGGATATAACTTGATTCGTGTGGATGCGTATGCTTCTCTACAAAAGATCATAGTTGGAAATTACAAGGGTAAGTCCCACCACTTTTTGCAAACTTAAGTATCAACTTGTTTCGATTTAAGTTTGGGGAGAGAGTGTGTGGTGTGACTTATCACTTGAGTGTGCTTGATATGATGATGATGAGAGGTCTTCTTGTAAAATTGGGTCAATTTTAAAATTTTTCTCATGAGTTTTGGGATTGATTTTGGTCCGATTGATTATGTTGAAGTGCATGATTAGTCCATATTCTTATTGCAATTGTTGAGCTAATGATTTTGATGAGTCTTTGAGCTTAGATAAAGTGTAGTGGAAGCACGAATTGAGTCCGGAGATCAAGTCAAGATTCGTTGTGCATGCAATCCGGAAGCTCGTGCCAACCATTTACACTACCAAATACCTATTAAGGGAGTTCACTCTATACTTTACCACTTCTATTTGCTTGACATATTTTGATGTTGATTTGGATTGATGTGATTGGCATGTTACTTCATATGTTATGTTTGTGGGAGGTTTTCCTTTTCAATTAAGGATAAGATGAGATATGACTTATATTGATCATGGATGGGTGGATTTTGTGTTTCATTTCTTTATGTGGTGATTTTTGTTATTGCATGTTGAGTGTTTTTGTATTGTTTCTTATTTGGTGTATCTTTGTTATGTGTTGTTTGTATTTTTATTTTTGTTTAGGGTTGTTTGGTGGTTGTTTTGGAATATCATGAGCCATTTTGAATGTGAGTGATGATATATTGTGGTGATAAGTGATGACAAATTATGATTAAGAATCTTTACACTTTCGAATTACGATATGTGATACTTAATTTGTTCAATTTTGAGATGAATAAGGTGTAATAAGTTCTTTTAGGTCCGAGCATAAACCCGTGAGAATTTGTACCTAGACCATGCATACATGGTATATCTTTTCATGAGTGGATCAGTTGTGTTTTGATAAGCTAAATACTTGCTCAAGGATTATAGGAATGAACCCAATTAGTAGAGAATGATTATATGATTTAAAGCCATCCTTGTCAAGAATAGTCATTGCCAAATATTTCCATACCTTAAACATCATCCTTAGTTAATCACTTTGAGTCTATAAGCCCATTTCTTGTGAATTTAGCACATTACAAGCCTTGATTACCCACATAAGCCTAATATATATATATATATATACCTTTTGTGTGAGTGATCGAGGATATGGTAGCTAGAAAGGTATGATGAGATAACAAAAGAAGAAGAAAAAATGGTATAAAAGGATGAAAAGAGCATAAACAAGAGTGCATATGCAACCTTAAAAATAAGAAAATGAGAGAAGAAACAAAGACAAGCAAGAAACTAAAAATCAAAAGAAGGGAGCATACAATCAAAAATAGTTGAAAATCAAAAGAGAAGTGATGATTAGTGCTTGAATGTTGCAAAGAATAAGAAGGGAAGAAAGAAAGTGGAGGAATGGAAGAAAGTAACTACCTCTTCGATTACTTACACTTGTTTAGAAACTTTTATCTAAATTCTTCCTACCCTACCAAAGAGCCAATCATTACATCCTTAATCAAAAACCTTTTTGATCATCGATTGAAACTTTGGTAGTTTGTGAATGTAGTCCAAGAGCAAGTCTATAGTGAATCGAGTCAATTGATTGATGAGTGGTGAGTTATCCTACTTAAAAGAGTGTTGAGTGAAATTGTTAATCTATGTGAGGCTTGGACTAAAAAGGGACTATATTGAACTTTATTTTCTTTTTATTGAACTTGTTAATTTCTCTTGTTGTGAGTCTAATGATGTAGGATAACTTAGCATAGTTTGTAGTTATTATTGCTATTGATGTTTTATTGCTTATATTCGTTAGGTTCTTTCCTAGGTGAAAATCTCCCCCTTGGTCTATCATTTTCGTTGTTCGGGGACGAGCAATACTTTAAGTTTGGGGTATGATTAGTGATATTTTCACCTAGTTTTTATTGACTTTTTATATCCATTTTCATGACTTTTTATCTGTTTTCTATGTGTTATTTGGGGGGTGATGTGTTTTTATAAAAATGTGAGAAAATGAACTTAATCGTATGTAAAATAGATGAAAATGGAGTAAAAACGGAGATGGGAGATGAAACAAGGAAGAAAAAATATGGCAACATGAATACGGCCGGCCGTGTAGGGTACACGAGCAGTGTTACAGCACACGTCCCGTGTACTGAACACGGGCCTGTAAGAGGCAGCCGTGCACCAGCATCTGAACATCCAACACGTTGGCCGTGTTCCAGCACACGACTCGTGTGCCGTTTTAAGTTAGTGTTGATCGAGAAACCCTGACACGACTCCAGCCGTGTTGCAGCACATGAGTCGTGTCTGTGCCAGAATAGAAAAATTTCATAAATCTTCTAGAAGGTCTCCAATGGGTATAAATACCAATTCATTCAACATTTTGATCATCTTGGATTCGAAATTCAGCTGCCCACACACCTCACACACTAATTCCTTCATTCTGCACCATATCCTTCATCACTTTCATCCATCTATTAAATCCATCATCATCTCACCATAGATCCTTTATCCAAGTGAAGAAAAGAAGCAAGGAAGAGAGGAATTACAAAGAAAGGAAGGAGATAACCATTGGAGACAATCCAAGGGAGTTTTCATCCAATTTTTGTAGTAACCTATTTATTTGTCATGACTTGTAAGGTTTTTAATGTCTATGTCTTATGATTATGGTGGGCTAATCTCCCTTGTGAGATTAGCAACATGAGAGTTGTTGGTTAATTTTGGAAATTTGTGTATTTTTAATCATATGTTGATTGGATTTATGATTTTCTATTATTGATTGTTAATTGCTTGATTTGTATTGTTGATTTGTGTGGTTAATTGTCATGGGGATGTGATTAGATTGAGAAATCAATTATATGTTTAGGATAGTTCATTGAATCAATTCATCATACACTTCATGTGCATTATAAGTCTTAAAGAGATAGAGATGTTCTTTAGGATTTAGAACCCTTTGATAGAACATCCGATTGGTTAGATCGAGAGGTCGATTAATTGCGTGAAAGGACTCTCATTTCAAGCTTAGTATCTAGTTGGAATTGTTTGAGTGAGATCCAATCTATTGAGCTATTTTGGAATTCTTAATTGGATTCACATTCTATTCATTTCGAGAGGAAGTTTAGAAGGATTTAGTGTTGGCCCTTAATCCTATATCCATGATACATAATTCCTAGAATTACCACTTCTTAATTGTTGTTAATCTCACTTTTTTTTAACTTAGCAAACCAATCACCTTCATCCTATTTGTGTTGATTGATCATTGTATACTAAACTCTATACTTCTTTGAATAGGAATTATTTTTTCTTTTTCTATAATATGACCAAGGAATCTTATACTGGTTTGAAATAATGACATTTTTGGTTTTGAAATAACAAGACCACTTTCTAAAATAATTTTCTTAAACATATTTAAATGTTTAAAGTGTATCTCAATATTATTAGAGAAAACAAGTATATCATCAATGTAAACAATAATGAAATTACTATAAGGACTGAATATGTCATTCATAATTTGTTGAAATTTAGAGGGAGCATTTTTTAAGCCAAATGGCATAACATTCCACTCATAATGTCCTATAGGAACATTAAAGGTAGTTTTGTATCTATCAGATTCTTTAATTTGAATTTGCCAAAATCCTGATTTTAAATCAAATTTTGGAAATATAAGAGCATGTACTAATCTATCTAATAAATCTTTTTTATAAGGAATAGGATGTCTTATCTATTTTAACACTTTATTAAGAGGTTTATAATTTATGACTAACATGAGAACTCCTCTTTCTTGTTATGAATATTTATTGACATAGAATGCAGTGCAAGACCATGGTGATTTTGAAGGTCTAATTAATCTTTTTTCAAGATGTGATTGAATTTCTTTCTTACATAACTCTAAATATTCAGAGTTCATTTGGCAATGTCTAACTTTAGTGGGAATATTATTATCATTAAATCCATCTTCATATGGAAGAGAAACAATATATTTTTTCGATCCCAAAATACATTTGGAAGATCACTGCATATATCTAGTGCAAAATTATTATAGATTAATTTTAATTTTTCTTGTAATTTAGGATTACTGATTTTTTCATCAATAGTCAAAGCATTAATTCCGGCTTTTAAAAAGTTTATTTAAGAATTTTTTTCTTCTTAAAGTATCTTGTAATTCATTTAAAATTTTAGGAACAGGCTTAGTAATAAATTAAAAAAATATTTCTTTTCCTTCAAAAGTACCTGATAAACCTCTTGTATTAATAGAGTTTATAGGATATATTTTGTTTATAAATGGCAATCCGAGAATTAATTGGCTAGAAATATTTTTTGCTAGTAAAAATTCTATTGAAATACATGAACTATTTTTGCAAATATATGCAATAGGTAATTTATATTTTATATCAAGTAAATCTCTTCTGGTAGTAGAAAGAGAGTTACTAGTTTTATGAAAATATTGTGTAGAGATTAATCCTTCTTGTATAACATTAAGATCAGCCCCACTATCAATCATAGCAATAAAATTTTTAGTAAAAGATCTATCAATTTTTTAAGTAATTTTTGTATACCATTTTTGGGAAATGAATTTATTTAATATAGTAAGATAATTTTTTTGTTCTTCATGTGACTCTGAAAGAATATCTTTACTTTTCTCTAAATCAGAAAATTGATTTACATTTTCTTTATATTTTCTATTTTAGAAATTCTATTTTCAAAAATGTAATTTTTATCTTGTAAATCCTTTATTTCTGATTTTAAAATTTCTATTTCATTAATTAAATCTTTAACGGTAATCTAATTTTCATTAATGTAATTCTTTTTTAAAAGATGTTCTACTTCTTTCATAGAATATTGAGTCGGAGCATTTAATCTATGTTCTTTTTCAATATTTCTACTAGTCGAAGGTATGTAAGTTAATTGGTCTATAATATCAGACCTTAACTATGAATCTTTTATTAATTTAAATAATTCTAAAATATTATCATTATCAAGAACATTAATATTTAGATTAAGATCTTAAAATTGTGACATAAGATTATAAATATCATCATCTTTCGCATTTAGCTGATTTATACATCTATCTTTTATGCAGGGTTGTCCAATAGCACAGGCATCACATTCACTTTTAGTATCACATTCACTATTATCCTGAGAATAAATAGATTTGTTTTCTATATTACTAATATCTTCTTAAATATAAGATGAATAATCAGAAGTAGTTATCTCATATTCACTATCACTGTAACACAATATTATAAAGTTTTTCTTTAAAATCTTCTACTATATTAAGATTTTTAATCTGTTCTTTAGCCCAACATTGATTAGCATAATGACCTATTTTTTCACATTTATGACAAATAATTTTTTTCTTTCGTCTATAAAAACTTCTCCCTTTATCCCTGTCTTATCTTCTTTGTTCTTTTCTTTAGAATTTTTTATCTCTATATTTTTCAGAAAAATGTCTTTTCTTCTTTTTATAAGGAATTTTTATTTCCTTTTCATAATTATTGTTTTTTCTCATAAGTAGATTTTCCATACCAAATTGATCACAAAATTGACCAAGCTGTTTCTTTTCAAGTAAATTTTGTTTCTTTATTTGTCTTGTGACTTTTAACTCATTGCAAATTGACAAACCTTCTTGTATACACATGTTTATAATATTACCATAAGTAAAAGCATTATAATCAATAGAAATATTATTTCCCCTCATAACCTTTTTAATTCTTTCAGCAAACAAATAAGGAAGTCCATTAATAAATTTAGCCTTCCAGAACTCATTATTACAATCTTGTAATTCATAAACTCTAGATAAAAATATATCTTTATACCATCTGAAATCTGTAAGAGTTTTGCAATTTAAGTTAGAAAGAAGTTTTTTTAATTTTTTCACTGTTATCAGTATATCTGCCAGTAAAATGTTCAATAATAGTGCTTAATAAATAGTGAACAACATTTTCACAAGGTTATCCATCTTCTATTTTTACTGATCTAAGAATTTTTGTTTTATTTAATGAAGATAAATAATGATCCCACCAGTCTTTTAATTGGCAAGTAAAACCATCTATTATCATTTTTGCAATATTAGCATCACTATTACCTGCATTTTTGCAGACTTGACTATACATAAGCATTCTATACATAGTGCTATAGATCTGATTATCAGGAAATGCATATATATTCCATTCATATACTTTTTCCATTATAACTATTATTAATCAAATAATCAGTTTCTTTATGTATAATATCCAAAGGAGTAGGTCTTCTATAATAAAATTTTCTTGTTATAGGCTTTCCATTCCATTTTATTTTATTTATCTCATCTTGATTATTATCAGTCTGGTTTAGGGTGGAAATATTTAATTTTTCTTTTGAAAGGCTTCTTAACTCATCAACTTTAGAAGAATACTTAAAATCTGTAATAATAGGTGGAAGTTGAAAGGATGCAGAAGCTATTTGTAAAGAAGAGGATCCTGTTTCATCAGATGAGGAAGATGTTGGACGTATATTCTTCTTTTTTTCTGTGTTTTTTATTTTTTCGACTTTTTCTATTATTCTTTCAATTCTATTATGTAAAGAAGATATATCTTCTCCAATAATAGTTAAATACAAGTTTGTATAGTTTTGATTTTCCAAAAGTTGATTTAGATGTTTGACAGTTAAGTTAATATTGTCTTGTTCTATTAATTTAGAAAAACCATTAAAACTTAAAAGTTTATTACCTCTTTCCATATGAAATTTATCTTTAGGTGGATATATTGCTTTCAAAAGTTCTCCATTAGAAAGTGTATATTCTCTTTCAAGAGTATTTATTTCTTCAATAATAATTATTTTAATAATCCAAGAAACAAAATGTATTTTTTATTTTATTTTTCACGATATTCATAAAAACTTTTTTCTGATATAATCAGGTGTTCTTGAAAATGTTCAAAATACCATTTTCTAAAAAGACTCCATTCTGGTTTTTGAAATTCATCATTAATCTCCTTTCTGGCTGGAGAGCCTTTTGAAAAATCAATTTTTTCATAATCCATAAAATTGAGGAAAACTCATATCTGACATAGTGTCATTTTCTTGAATTTTAATTCTTTGAAATTCATGAACAATATGTTCTTTATTAATTTTACTTTATTAACTTCATTAGACCAATCATTATTAGAATCTCTTACCTGAGACGTAGAGGCTCTAGATGACTCTGGTAATTCTATTTCATAGTCAAATGGTGATATATAAGATCTAGTTGACTTATATGATGAAGAATGTAAAAGTCTCGAAAATTCTACATCTACTTTTTTACCATTTATCTGCCTTATTTCTTTTAACTCATTATTAATGAATTTTATTGGTACAGTATTTTCTATAGTTCATTTTTCAGGAAATACTATTTCTTCCCATTTTATAGGTCTTCCAGTAGTAATATTTGATTTTTCAAAATTTGATTATATAAGAACAGTTTATTTATTATCTTTATTATCTCTCATTATACACATAGAATTTAGTAATTTATAACAAATTCGATTACATATGCAAATAATTTCAGATCCTAGAGCATAATTGTAACCATGTGTTTTAACATTTAAAATAAAAGATCTGGATAAACATTAAAATAAACAGGGCCATGAGCTAAGCTAGACTGTATTATTCCCATTATAGAACTTTTTCAATTTAAATTTCTTCCATCACGAAGAGCAGCAAGAAAACTTTCTGGCAAACCTTTTAGAGTTAAAGGTCTAAAACCAATTTGTATTAATCAAATATGTAGCCAATTATATTCTTTTCTATAAGATGCAATATCACTATTATTTAAAAGTCTAATAGCAATTTCTTCATCCTGTATAGGAATAGAAGATTCAGTAGTTTTAAATATCTGTTTGTGATTAAATATATCAAAAGTACCAATCTTATATATTTTCTTAGATTCAATTTTAGGAATTGTCCAATTATTTAATTTATCTAAATTTCTTGGAATATCATATTCTTCAATCATACTATTTTTAACAGTATGTTATTTACATCCCATAAGATTGTTCATCATAATTTATCTTGTGTTAAACCATAACCATCAATAAATACATACCATATTTATACTTATTTTATATTTAATTAATAATAATGTAATTTTTATTATTATACTTATTTAAATAATAAAAATACATAAAAATACATATAAAATAAATGAATATTAAACGGGTACATGTACCCGCGGATATTAATAAACGAGTATGAGATGGATACTGGTACGAGTAGTTTTTTAATCAAATATGAATACGTATATTCCAGAATAAGCGGATATCCTACCCACTGTCATCCCTAATTGCACCTACACAAAGTAGTCACGGTAAAAAGCCTAACCAATAAATTTTACCTCAATAGGGATGTCAACGGGTCGGGTCTGGGGCAGGTACCTAATTATCCGAACCCGACTCATTTTAAAATTACCTACTCAGGACCCGCACGGGTCCTATAATACAGCCCAGACCCAGACCCAGACTCAAACGAGGCGGGTCCACCCCGCCCTACTCTTTTTTTTTAATTTAGTTTTTTTAAGACTTATGTGGCACTCATAAATCACTAACTCTCTCACTTCATTATTCTCCATAACTTCAAGTAATAATTACTCCTATGTCATAAAAATAAAATTCAAATTCAAATAATAATAATAATCATAAAATTAGTAGTAAAGTATAAAAATTTAAAGATTATAAAAATAAAAAAATATAATATTTATATTTAGTACGAGGCGAGCCGGGGCGGATCGGATATCCACGAGTCTGAAGTAATACCCAGGCCCGCTCCATTTTAAAATGGGTCCGGGACGGGCCCGCTCTATTTTAATTCGGTCCGGGTCTGGTGCGACCCAAATCGTGCGGGCCGAGTGGGTACCCGCAGGTCCGGGCCAAATTGACACCCCTACACCTCAAGCTTCCATGATATCCCTCCATCCTATAGAAACGTTTACGCATTTTTATTTTGGGCGTCCCATAAAAAAGTTTACATTTCTCTTTATAGTAAATAGAACACACATAAAACATTTAAATATCTACATGGACCCACAACACTACACTAATACAACTACACACTACACATTAAAATATTATTTCTCTCACCTCAATATACATTAAAATATTACTCCCTCCGTCCTAACTTTAACTTCACGCTTTCTGTTTTGGTCCGTCCTAAATTCAACATCACACTTCCATAAAAGGAAAAAGCAATTAACTAATATCCCTCTAACATACTTTAATTTCAAATTTGTCATCACATTTTTAACATACATAACATACTTTATCATTTATTTATTACCTAAAAATATCATACTACCCCAAAAAGTAAGTCAAAAAGTGGCTTTTCTTAAATTTCGTATTTACAGTAAACGTGAAGTTCAATTTGAGAAAGAGGGAGATATTCCTTTGTACAAGAATCTTCTACATGTACGGGATGGGGATATTCCTTTGAGCACAACATCGCTATCAAATCAGACTTATGCCATTCATTACTGCCTAATAAATTTCTTCATTAGGAGTGTTCGTGATGGGCTTTAGAAAATGAGAGGGCCAACAACATCTTAATTGAGAAAGTAGTGTAGTGAAGAGAAGGTTCAAGAAAATCCTAATTGAGAATGCTAGGTAAATATTGTTAGGGTTCATTACTTATATGTATAATTTATCTATCTATATTACTAGTAGGTATATTATCAAAATTAAAATATTATCCACTACAAATTGAACCCATCAAATACCCTTTTTAACCCTATTAAAAAATTTATTGTATTAAGAAATTAATTAATCATTAATTTCTCCACAAAAATCGGTAAAAAATTATTCAAATCTCTCCAAAATCCCTAAGAATTCAAAATTCAAAACATTATTACTGAATATACATTGGTGAATATTTCTGAATACATGGTGAATATTTTTGAATACATACTGCTAATGTATTTTGAATACATTAATGAAAATTTCTGAATGCATAGTGCTAATCTCATAAACTTGTTTGTATTTTGAAACAATATTACTGGATACATTAGTAAATATTTCTGAATACATGGTGAATATTTTTTAATACATAGTGCTAATGTATTTTGAATACATTAATAAAAATCTCTGAATACATAGTGCTAATTGATGAGCATGTAAATTCACGTATTTTGAGCTCTAATTCTTGTGATAATGATATATGATTTGATTCTAAGTGGAGATAAATCGAGATATGTAGTAGAAAATCACGAATCAGGTGCGTTTGAGGTCATTTGAGCAGATTCTCAAAGGAAAACAGGACAGAAGTGATAGGAATCGAAAAAGGGGTGTTTTAGGCACCCGGTTCGGCTAAAGGAGGGATGGTTCGACCAGCACCCATGGTCAAACCAGGAACCTAGAGGTTGTTTCAGAGTGGTAAGACCACGACATTGTAGTTCGACCAAGCATGATGGTCGAACCGTAGTTGAACCAAAAGCCTGAAGATTCGCAAAACGTGGTTCGACCACAAAGCTTCTGGTTCGATCAGTGGTTCGGGTCGAACCAGTCACTTATAGATTCATTACAGGTCGGTTCGACCAGGCCATGAGTGGTTCGACCACTAGCCTTGGTCAAACCAATGCGCGAGAAGATTGCGGATCCGTATTTTTACACCTTCAGTATGTGTTTTCACTCAAAAAGTCAATCCAAGGTACATAAGGAGAGCTAAAGTTATAAAAGGAAGACCCTACGCAGCTGGAAAAGATGTCATTCACCACCTTCATTCTACACAACATCCGAAACCCTACCATCATCCATAGAGCTGTGGAGAGAGATTCGTCTGTCGAATCAAGTGAGAACCAAGTGAAGATTTAAGACAGAGAGAGACGCAACGGCGCTCGCATCTAGGGTTTATTTCGCATCTTAATTTATCTTGTAATTTTCAAGACTATGGGTAAGATCTATCCAACCACCATGATTGTTCTTCGATCAATCATGGGCTAGAACCTCCTTGGTAGTTCTAGGGTTTATGAAGGTTTTATGAGTTAATTGAACTTTCGTGTGTATACTCCATACAACACTACTTGTGGTTTATTTTATATAGACTATGCCTTTTTAATTTATACTCAGAGTTATTTTGTGTATCATTAATTGTTATGTAAAGTGTGAATACATATCTTGATTATTGATTGAGTGCATTCACTGCTGAGCAGGATTACATATTATGATTCTAGGTGAGGGAACTCCAAAGTCTCATTAGAACTATCTTATATAAATACTTGTTAATTGAATCTTATTCGGATTAATAAGTAGGACAGAGGGAATAACTTCATAGTACCTATAAAGGGAGATCATATCGGGTTAGAGTACTTAGCGCACGAAAAATAATTGATACTGATAGTACCTAGAAAGGGGGTGAATTATATCTCTTGCTCCAAGAATATTCACACGTGTCACACGCTTATTTACTTGTGTCTATAGAGTAGATTTGCATGGTTTAGTGATGCGTCCATACTCCACAAGGCAGAGTCGGACATTGATACACGGAAGAAAAATTAATTAGTAAAACTGGATGTCCCGAAGAACTACCTAATTTCTCACTTATTCACTTTCGTTTAAACTCTACTGCTTATTTATTTTTGTTGATATTTTAATTATTTATTTATTGGTTACTTAATCACCACAACTATATTGCCATATTAGTCTTAATAATTTAGATTATAATTAAATTGATAATAATACGTCCTTTGGATTCGATAATCACTTGGTCGCTTATCAAAGCTACAATAGCATCCTTAACACTTGGGGATTAATATTGTGTGTTGAGAAAACGCTCATCACTAATCTCATAAACTTGTTTGCATTTCGATACTTATAGGGTGACACCAGTAGGCAAAGATTTTGTTTATGGGCATTTATAGAGTGACACTTTTGAAGTATATGCAAATAGTGTTGAATCTTACTTTTCATCATATAATTCATTATAAGAAATTAAAAATCAAGAAACAGCGGATGATAACATTCAAGAATACGGAGTGAGCAAATAATGAAACCTTGCATTCATAATGTGGTTACTTCGAGGAACACAGACAAGTATTGTTGAACAATTAGATTCATGCGAGAATTAGACGTAGATATCAAAGTTAACATCCATTTAAGAATAAGAGAAGTAACAACCAGAAGAAAATACCAGGAAATCTCTCCCCCTAGAATCAAGTACCATTTTAGACGGTATAAAGTCAATTTTCCTCAAGAATCAAGAAATTAACATGACTGAAAATAAGTTATAATTTAAGCTAAAATAAGAGATAAACCCCAGATAAGAACTCAAACTACAAACGGTATAAAATTTCTGCATACATAAGTGCTAATCTCATAAACTTGTTTAATGCATAAGATATGAATCCCACGCACAAATATTGAAATAGTAATGAAACTATTTTTGCATACATATCACAAAATACATATATTTATATATCTGAATACATATCACATTTCTGAATACATATTCAATATTTTCTTTTAACTCCATCAATCATCGTCATCCCCATTTCTCATTTTTTTCTCCAAATTAAAAAAAAAATCTTCCCTCCATCTATTCTTCAATGGAACCGCCAAGATCTGTTACTGCTTCCGCCGCCAAGATGGTAATCCAACGTTGGGACTCCATTGCCTCTGAGGATGCGTTCCACAAGATGATTTTCAGCAACGGCTGTCAAGAAATCGACAATTATCTCGACTCTATCGATGAGCTCCAGAAATCCATATCGCTTTGCTATCATAATCATCCTCATCCACAGTTCAGATTGCTATGGCTTGGCTCGAAGGCCATGAATTTTGGAGGATTTGGCAAGGGATTTGTGGGGTGATTTGCTCGTCAACTGAATTCGATGATTGAAAAAGTAAGATTTTATATAACTGAGATTTAATTTCATAGTATCGGGGTATACTGGGTATCTTATCCTACTAATTTGTATCCATTAGTAATATTGATACCATAATGTATTTTCTAGTAATATTAGTGTAGATTTTGTATTAAGTAGTAATAAATTCATATTGTTATTTGGGGCATTGGGATACAATGACATTCTTAGTTAAGTATTTTATCATAATATTGCATTAAAAATGACATGTTGTTCTATCTTATTGTATTAAAATGACTTTATTATGGATATAATGTGATGGTTAGTTTTGCATTTTGTTTTCTTTGTGGTTTTAGAGTGTTGTGACTCTATTTAGTTGTAGCATTTAGCTTGCTTTTGAAAGGCACAAGACTTGTATTAGTGTAGTTAACTAATAAAATAGTCTCGTACATATAAATTGATCCTAAAAATTTCACTTTAGTAGTAAGCATAGTTTTATGAAAACCGTACATTAGTAAAAAAGAGTGGAAAAAATGACATTTTGGAGCAAAAATACTATCCTCTCAACTATTACATAAAAAATCACAACATCCTCAATCACCTTTTATTTCATAATTTTCCACCAATCCATACAAATGAAAAAAAAAAAAAACACAAGGAAAAACAAATCATCAATTGAAAATTCAAAATGATATTACAAAAGCACATTATTATGCACAAATATTATAACAATAATAAGATGTGCATGTCAAAAGAACCACTATAATTAAGTTACATAATGAACAAAGTTACATAATGACTACATCATCCTTATACCCTTTTAAGTGATCATTTTTAATTCCTTTCACTTCCCTTCCCTTTCACCTGTATTCTTTTCTTGTTCTGAGATAAATTACATAATGTGATGATAAATCACATATTTGAGGCAAACTCGGATACTGATCTAATTCATGATAATGTGTCTTGTGATTCATAAGACCTCAAACTCTTTCTCTCTTCTCATTCATCCATTGTGTGGCGTCTCCTTGTTAATCAATGGCTTCCTAAGTTCGTGAAAATGCATTTCAAACATTATCGAACCCATGCAAGCTAGTCGAGCGCTCCGTCTTATGTTATCAGGTGGAACACATAAATATTATATGCTAATTTTCACAAAAATCAACCCTAATATCAATGAACGATTAAATGCATTAGTTTCTATATTCAAATCAGTCATAACTATAGAATTGAAAACTACAGAATTTATAGTAACCACACCAAGAATTTTCATCACTATCCCCCATATATTATGATTTCTGTGAAATATTGAAAAACAATATAATTCATAAACAAAATGACTACCAGAATTCCCATGAACTACTCCATTAAGAACTGGACTGATAGAATTCTGATAAGCTAAATAATACGCTTTAACTTTTCTACTAAAATTAGTCGAAAACCTGAAAAAACAACCGATCCAAAGTTTTGGATCAGTTTATAAGTCTCGGTTATCTTTTTTTCTTTTTTCTAATCGTGTTTTTTAGGTAAACACTTGTATAAACCGAGTATCCCCTTCCAATCCTATTGTTGGCAATTGGATCGTGCGGTTCAACGTGATCGTTAGGATAACAGGTAAACGATAACAGCGGAAGCATAATTAAACCGTTTACCGTACTTCTGGGTTGGTGTAGAGGATGAACTGCAGAGAACTACCTCTGATCTTCTACTGTATGTCCCAAGTGTGATCCTGCTGTTGTGTGGGCAACAGTCTGCAGGATCTCTCAATCTGCTTCTCTTCCCTTCTCTCACCAAAAGAGGCGCAGGAATAATCTTAGGGTTCCAGGAAGCTGAGTTCACTTATATATTGGGCTACAGCAGGGACCAGGAGGAGAAATTGGGCTGGGCCTCAATTGAATTTAATTAACCAAGCTTAGCCCAAAGCTTTTAATTAAATCCAATAATAATAATATAGTCCACTAAACTATTATTACTGCACTACCCGTCCAATCCCAAAATTATGATCTGGGCTCCTTCTTATTATAAGCCCGACAGTCTCCCCATGTTTAAGATATACAATGCCCATTAATTAATTAAGTTACTGACAACTCAAATTAATTAATATCTCATCCGAGAGTAGTACCACTCAACCTTATTATCATGCCGGAAATTAATCCACTTGCAAGATTTACATGATAAACCTTATGAGCTCCTCAAGGGGACATCATCAACCTATGACGGACATGGATTCCTTCTACAATCAACAGCACACCATAGATACAGCACTACTTCCCAACTCACCGAGTTTGTTGATTTAATACTTATAAATCTCACCCATTGATGAATCAAAGAAATACATACTGCCCTACGTGTCGAGGTTATTGTATAGGGATTAAGAGCACGAACTTCCATAATAACAGAGATCAAGTTCTTCTATAAGTCAGTATAAGTCGAACGATCTCATGCGGTCCTGCTCAATACACACAAGTGCACTAATGTGATTCTATAGCCAAGACAAGCTAATACCAAACCACACTACAACCATACCGATAGAGAGTCCCCGTCTATCTCAGTTGTGAGCATCTGTTTATACTTTATAAGGAAACCGATAATATGATCTTCTGCGTGTTGTCGCACAACATATTATCTACAGTATAAAGTATTTGGACTATTGCATCATGCATATAAAATAAATTATAAGATGCAATCATTTGATCAATGATTCTCATTTCAAATATTGTTATGACATTGTTCATACTAAAGCTAGACTTTTAGTATACGATCCAACAATCTCCCACTTATACTAAAAGACTATGCTGTCATGTCTTCTGCCATACATCTGATTCCTACTCCTACTTACACGACCATTAAAAGCTCTCGCCTTAAGATCCTTGTAAATGGATTACTAGGTCATCATCCGATGCAATCTAGGCGACAACAACCTTCCCCTCATCATACGATTTCTCGTAACAGGTGGTACTCGCGCTCCATGTGTTTAATTGCCTTATGGACTCGTGATTCCTTCAAGTTTGCAACTGCACCAATATCATCAATTTAAATTGTGATATCCTTGGGCAAACATAGAAACACTTCGAAGTCCATCTTGAAGTCTCTAGAGTCATATAGATACTTTGGCTGCCTCATAGGCTCCAATTCATCATCTTTCCATGATAGAGTCCGGAGTCTGAAATATATTTCTATATAACACTCATCCACATTATGACTCTACTTCCTAAGATTAAACACATAACCTTTGAGGTGAATTTACTGCCGTCCAATCTGACTAAAAATCTGAATCTACGTAATCCACAAGAAGCAGTGAATCTGTCCAGTAAGTTCATATATAATTTCCAGTTCTTCTCAGGCACTTTATATATGTCTTACTACAGTTCATCATTCTTGATCCGGGTTACGTTGATACCCACTGTTCATGCGTTAACCAAAACAGATATCCAACTTCGTTCATAGCATTCCATGATTAAACTCATCCGATGGGGAGGAAGGCTCTAATGCCGACGCGCAAGTCTATTCACATGCTAAATGAGTATGGACTGTATCATTTATGAAACTTGAGATAAGCATAACATCCTTTCTTGTGATCCGTATTACCGTGATCAAAAGGATATATTTTGCCTTTCTTAAGTCCTTCATTTCTACCGCTTTATTAACCATACCCATACGCCCGATAATACTCTTTCATTGTTTCTAATGAGCAAGATACTATCTACGTATAGTACAAGAAACACCACCCACGTTTCCGTCACTCTTTACAACACACAAGACTCATCCGCTCATTGATTTAAATCCATGCCACTGGATTACCTAATCAAAACAGATGCTTCACGATCTCAAAGCTTGCTTTAGTCCATCGCTGGACAGTTTTAAGCTTACTATCAAAATGCTATTAGTACTTTGCAATGAATTACTCTGGTTGCTTCACATAGATGTTTTCCTCAAGACTTCCAATCAGGAAAGCTGTCTTGACATCTATTTGTTGTCCCTCATAGTTTAATATGAGCAGCAATAAATAAAAGAATCCGGATCAATTTAAGCATAGCTACCAGCGAATATGTTCCCTCATAATCGAACCATTTCTTTCTGAGTACATCTTTTCGCAACAAGCTTTGCTTCCAAGATTTTCACCTTTCCGTATGATCCTCTTTTATTTCCTATGATGACTTGCAATGGTTTTTACACCATTTAGTGGTCATACAAGTTCCCAGACTTAATATAGAATCCGTAGATTCTATTTCAACGTACATTGCAACTTACTAAGATTTCGCATTTTAATCTTGTAGTGCTATGTCGTATCCGTGGGATAATACCATATTTACTAGGGACCAAGTCTCACGACTCTCCCAAAACATATATTTATGGGTTGTTAAACAACCCTCCCACTACGACAAGGCACTACATGTAATTGTGTATCAGACGTGACACGCGTTGCAGTTTACCTTGTGGTATATCCTCTTGTACACTTGGTACTTATACTTAGTGTTTTCCTTTCACTTCCTTTAGAACAACTCATACATGGGTTTGTGATTTATTACATAGTCCTTTTCCAAAAATCTAGTTATTGTGTTAACAATTACCCTTCGATCTTTTGGACTAAATAAATCATCCTTCATTTTTCTAGGATGTCCCATATACAGATAAACGTTTCACGAATTACTGTATCTAGGGCATATCCATAAAATGAATTTAGTTATTCCAAATAATTCATCATCTATCTAATCATAACCATAAGAGATTATACCTTCTATTCACTACACCATTCCACTGGAGAATGTCCGGTGTTGCCATCTTGAGATTTAATCTCAACTTCTGATTAATAGCTCCTAACTATCCTAAGAGGTATTTACCACCACGGTTAAACCGTAATGACTACCTCTTGCCTGGATAATATTAGGTCCGCTTGAATCAGAATGAACTTATTCCAACATATATATCTTTGGCTCTACACTCCACAGCTTTGAAAAAGCAGTTAATCATTTTTTACTTTCAAGCAGGACTCGCAAGTTTGATAGTTTCCACTTCAGATAAACTTTACGGTCCATCGGCTATCAACTTTTGAATCCTACTCAAGTAAAATGAATTATTCTTAGACGCCAAATGTATGTTTAGTTCATCTCCGAAGGTTCCTTTCTCTTACTTATATTAGAAGATGCATTATTAATTACTATTTCTTGCATCTGTGGGATGAACATGATTCAAGAGTATAATTATTATCCACCAACGTACTATAACGGATTATACCCCCATTCCTCATCATTATGACCATGTCATATAAATGAAATGAAGTATCCATCCGTTAATGCATAGAAACCGAAATTAAATTCTTTCCATGAAAACGTACGTAAAGATAATTTCTCATAATCAATCATTTATTCATATCATAAGATAGATAAATAACTCCCACTGCAATAGCCACTACCTTCGTAGTTTTACCCATGTCATAACTATCTTATCCTCACTTAGTAATAATCATTTAGTGATTCCAGTATCTACACACTTCGTGTTAATAGATGCCATCACTAATCATGTTTAAACAACTAGTGAATAAGATATTAAACTTGTTCACTTTATGATGAAAATGGCTTTCCTTTGCCACATGTTTTGTCAGAAGTCTCCCACCATATACATCCTCTAGTATTTCAGGTAGAACTTTCTCAAAACATCAAGGCTTAACATGGAGAATAAAATTGATCTAGGTTTCCCTTTCAATTTATACTCCAAGCTTTTCCAATTCATTCATCAAATTCTATCATGATCTTGCGCATTTTAAATTACTCAAGTATCTGAAGAGTTACATGAGTTCATCATATTTCTATGATCCTCTCATCTCTTCACTAAAGACTTTAATAGGCATCATGAGCCGTCCTTTGAGAGAACACATGTATTTTCTTAAGCAGTAAATTTCAAAATTAAGATTCTTTTCTAATGATCTAATTTGGACAAGTAAATATAATGTCTTTTAGTTAACAATAAGTGAAATAAAACCATTCGAAATTAAGAGAATCACAAATAAATATTCCGATCAAATCTTCGAATTTTATCCTTTTATATTGATTCCCTCAAAACAATATAAAAATAAAATTCACCGACATCTCAAGCACCGTGAGTCTGCAAGCCACGTTAGTGTGGACGTTTACAAACCCGAACATTTACAAGAGAAGGTTTTACCCATTAATTTCATTTGTCAACCTAACTTTATGACAAAATAATTAATAGTCGGTTCCTCTTTAGCCATGCAAATAATAGCAGTGACTCCGTTGGGGAGGATACTAATTATTTACACCTAAGTGTACACCATTATTTGATCCCAAGTCCACTGCGCGAGCTTATGTGCCTTACAGTTGGAGAAGTACACACGCGTTCGGGTAGCTTCCTACAATCATCAATTATAAGTTTGTACCAGTGTACCGCACACAAACTCATCCGTTAGGGAGGAAGGCCTATGCCAACACGCAAGTTTATGTGCCACATTACAAACAATAATTATTTATGAAGTCTGTACCAGTGATCCGTGAATAAACTCATCCGTTAGGGAGGAAGGCCTATGCCAACACGCAAGTTTACTCACATCACTTACAAACTAATAATGGAGGCCGCGGGAATTTATTACCAATCCCCTCTCCCACTTAGTTATTTAACACCGAGGGTTTTAAACATGCATATAATATTTCATAAATAAAATATACATCTTAGCATGCTTCTATTAACAACAATTTAAATAGATAAATCACATAGAACATGTCATTCATATATAACAATTAATTGTCAAGTTAAAACAATTAAATCAGTTATATATCATAATTAATTGCATAAAATGTTGGATCATTTAAATAGGCCCAGCTGACCCAAACATTATTAGCATAAAATGAGCAGCCAATTATTAAAATAATTAAGCCCATTTATCTTGCCAATTTCTGCATTAAGGTCTAGCCCAATATTTAACCTTGGCCCAACATCAAACCCACAATTAATTAAATCCAGCAATTAAGGTCCAGCAGCCCATGTCCATTTTAATTAAATTTGGGCCAACAGCCCAAAACTAAATTAAAATTGAGCAGCCCATGGGCCCAGCAGCCCAATACCATTTTAATTAAAATTGGGCCCAACAGCCCAAAACCAAATTAAAATTAATTGAGCAGCCTATTAATATATTACTGAATTGGGCCCAACAACCATATTAATAAAATATGGGCCCAACAGGGAGCAAGGCATCAAGCCCAAACAACAAATAAGTCCAGCAATTAAATTGTGCAGCCCATCATCCATAAAATAGGCCCAATGGAGATAGCCCAACACCCATCCTGCTGCCCTATTGCTCCTCCCCGCCGCAACCTGACGCGAGCGCAGCAGCCACACGAAGAAAACACCGGCGCCGCTGCTTCCGGCAATGGTGCCGTCAGCCCGCCGGAGCTGCGCCAACAGCCCAACTTCCGCGTGCCGCCAGCCATCGACCGACAACGAGGAAAAACTCGTGCAGCAGACTCCCGCCAGCCCACCGCTGTAAGCCGATCCAGCGCGGCCGCCATCAACCGCCAGCGATCCGCCGTGCAGACTTCCGCCATCCCACCGGCGTCGGTTGGCGACGCTGCTCCCGGCAACGATCGACGCAGCCATCAAGCCGACAGCGACCAGCATTCGATTCGCTCCGCCGCCTTACCCCAGCTATCGTCGGGGCTGCCAACTGAGACGTCACGCTGCAACCACCGCCGGAATCGACTTACCCCGACAGCCCATCTTTCGCCGTACCACCGATCCGCCCGGAATGTTGTTCCCTCAGTCCGCCGCCGCCCGACTGCTCAGAATCGACAGTGATTCGGTGCCGCTGATCTCGGCTAAAGCACCGTCAGCCCACCGAGAGTTGAACTGCCCAGATCCATCGCCGTCACCATCCAGCCGAGCGACGGTAGTCCAGAAACGCGCTCTGCCACTGCCCACAGTAATGCTTCGCCGACCACTGCCCTAATCCCTGCCGCCGAAAGACGGTGAGTCTCCAGGTCATGCCTACGCATCGCCCAGACTCATCTCGCCGTGAAGTCGTCGCCGCCTCGATTTCGAATCGCCACTCGCCACCATCAGTCGAAGCCTCATGCCTTTCTAGCGTCGCTGTGACAGATCTGGTCTGGCCGAAACCACCAGTCGTCGATTGTCGGCGCCGGTCAGACACCGTCGCCTCGTCAGCCAGCCTTCACGCGCCGTCGGCTTGACTCTTAATTTCAGTCATCACGCGCCGTCGGCCTGATTCTTCTGGCTCCAGTCAACGGCACCTTCATCACACACCGTACTTCTTACAGCCGTGTGTGTGTGTGCGTGATAGTAAGCAGATAGGGTTTCAGTAATGTGTGTGTTGTGTCCAGCAGTTACAATTAACAACAATCACACAAACCAAATTGTATATTATGGTGAACAAGCAATAACAGTACAAAACCCATGTGATTATAACCAGATTATTCCACATAACCATATAATCCCTTTCATACATGCTATCAAACGACCATAAACACAAGGTATAAACCCAACCTAACGTCTCACGTTTCACCACGAAACCAACGCTCTGATACCAATTGTTGGCAATTGGATCATGCGGTTCAACGTGATCGTTAGGATAACAGGTAAACGATAACAGCGGAAGCATAATTAAACCGTTTACCGTACTTCTGGGTTGGTGTAGAGGATGAACTGCAGAGAACTACCTCTGATCTTCTAATGTATGTCCCAAGTGTGATCCTGCTGTTGTGTGGGCAACAGTCTGCAGGATCTCTCAATCTGCTTCTCTTTCCTTCTCTCACCAAAAGAGGCGCAGGAATAATCTTAGGGTTCCAGGAAGCTGAGTTCACTTATATATTGGGCTACAGCAGGGACCAGGAGGAGAAATTGGGCTGGGCCTCAATTGAATTTAATTAACCAAGCTTAGCCCAAAGCTTTTAATTAAATCCAATAATAATAATATAGTCCACTAAAATATTATTACTGCACTACCCGTCCAATCCCAAAATTATGTTCTGGGCTCCTTCTTATTATAAGCCCGACAGTCTCCCCATGTTTAAGATATACAATGCCCATTAATTAATTAAGTTACTGACAACTCAAATTAATTAATATCTCATCCGAGAGTAGTACCACTCAACCTTATTATCATGCCGGAAATTAATCCACTTGCAAGATTTACATGATAAACCTTATGAGCTCCTCAAGGGGACATCATCAACCTATGACGGACATGGATTCCTTCTACAATCAACAGCACACCATAGATACAGCACTACTTCCCAACTCACCGAGTTTGTTGATTTAATACTTATAAATCTCACCCATTGATGAATCAAAGAAATACATACTGCCCTACGTGTCGAGGTTATTGTATAGGGATTAAGAGCACGAACTTCCATAATAACAGAGATCAAGTTCTTCTATAAGTCAGTATAAGTCGAACGATCTCATGCGGTCCTGCTCAATACACACAAGTGCACTAATGTGATTCTATAGCCAAGACAAGCTAATACCAAACCACACTACAACCATACCGATAGAGAGTCCCCGTCTATCTCAGTTGTGAGCATCTGTTTATACTTTATAAGGAAACCGATAATATGATCTTCTGCGTGTTGTCGCACAACATATTATCTACAGTATAAAGTATTTGGACTATTTCATCATGCATATAAAATAAATTATAAGATGCAATCATTTGATCAATGATTCTCATTTCAAATATTGTTATGACATTGTTCATACTAAAGCTAGACTTTTAGTATACGATCCAACATCCTATACCCTTGTAACAACAAATTTTGTATTTATAATAAAAAAATACAAATTGGAGTACGAAGATAATTTTAAATGAATTTAATTTGAAAGATATGTAAACGGGTTACAATCTCAATCAATCCTCTAATTCTTCTCTCGAACCAATTTGGCCTTGACTTTGACTTGTTACTTGAGTGTATGTTGACTATGTTGGCAGCGTGTGTGTTGAGTCGGATCTTCAAATGAAGCTTGTCCAAGCTCGGAAGTGTAGTCTTGTAACATTGATCCGGAGGCGTTGAACCTTTGTTCGGATTGAATGTTGACTGGAGAGCTTTCCTCGAAGAACGTCGTTGATTATATAGAACGCCGAAGAACTTGATGTGAAGAACGCTTGATTTGGGGGCTTAGCACCTTGATCCCAGATTGGAGGCCACTCTTGACTTGAAGTTACTTGAAGATCTTGAGCTTTTCTTGACTTGAATCTTGAAGATCGAAGGCCGTTCTCGACTCGAAGCTTGAATATGCTTAAAGTGTTCTTCGCTTGAAGCATGAAGACTTGAAGATTGCTTAAAGATCTTCAACTTGTTCTTCGCTTGAAGCTTGAAGATTGCTTGAGCTGTTCTTCGCTTGAAACTTGAAGATTTTGAGGGAGCGTTGCCCGTGTTCTTGATCTCTTTAGGAGCGTTGCCATTTTCCGGTGCTTGAATGTGTCTGAAATGAATGGAGGAGTGATCCTTATATAGGTGAAGGGTGAGGAAGCCCCATATATAACTCGTAGTCTGATTGATATAGGGCTGATTTGACCTAATTCTGCGGGCTTCGGCCTACAACTTGATTGGACTGTAATCAGGCTTATTTTATTTGGGCCTGATTTAATTTGTGTGAGCTTACTTGACTTGGATCAGGCTACCTTTAACTTGGGCTTATTTAACTGGATCTGACCCAATTATCAATTATTTACTAATTTATTTTAGGAAATTATTTATTTAAATTTCTTAATAAATAAATAATTAATTGATAATTATTGCATTAATTTGCCACATATTTTCCTTTAATAGGCAATAAAATTCAAGTGCATACAACCCTATGTATTGCTAGGGTTTAAATTAAAAGGGGACCATAAGGTTTACACTGTAAATTCGGTTTACATGAGACTAACTTGTTTTTTTAAACCTGTTATCAAGAAAATAATACAAATAAACCAGATGGGCTAGACTTCCTGGCCATTGGAATTCTCACTAAGGTGAGTGACCCAGGTTCGATTCTCTAGGAACGAATAGGTGAGGAGTAATAAGGAGGCTTGGAGATAGAAGGGTGTACGGGTGCTTGGTGAACTAACTATACTAACAACTAACTTTATCCAATAAAAAAATAATACAAATAAAATGCTGAAAAAAGCAAATAAACAAATATTACTCCCTCCGTCCACTGTCAATCTATCTATTTTACCATTTTGGGTCATCCATCCTTAATCTATCCATTTTCCTTTTTGAATTATGGGACCCACACCCTCCACTAATACAACCACCTACTACACATAAAATAATAATATTCTTTAATTCATGTGCAAAAATAAATGGATATATTGAGGATGGACGGAGGGAGTAATAAATTCTTTAAGATTAAAGATGTCCAAACTCCAAAATAGTTCAAACTTCCATAGATCCATTTAGGTGTGGGTATCGGGTTTTGGGTCCAGATACCCAAATTTTTAAGTTTTAAAATGCATTATCTGAACTCGAACTGATTTTTTAAGTACTCGATTTATTGGGTACCCGATTTTTTGAAAAAAGATTTATCTTTATTTACTTATTTCTTTTTTTTTCTATTTCTTCTTACATTTTTATGTGATGAAATTAATTGAGTGTTTGATTATTAAAATATATAAATATTAGTTTTTTTATTATATATGATCAATTAAAACCCGGTTAATTTTTTTTCTTTTAAATTTGCAACATTTAAAAGAAATGATATAAGAATACCAATTATTTGATTATTATAGGATCATAAATATTATTAGAAATACATTTTATTGTTTTTATACATTACTACATTTTCAAGAATAATAAATTTAACATTTATCATCCTTAATATAAATTTATTAAAAAAAATATAATAAGAATATTATAATTAATATAAGAATAATAAATATTGTGTTAAAATTATTTATTAAAAAGTGTGATTATATAAAATTTAAGGGTGATTCGGTGCACCCCAAATTCATAGTTTAAAATGGGTAGTGTAGTAGTTTTTTTATTTTAAAAAATTAATTACTTTACTTTACTTTTTTTAAAGATATAGATTGAATTAAAAACTAATAATTGGACTCAAAATTTAAACATATTTTAATGAAATGGTTCTATTAAAACTTTTAATTCTAAAATAGTATGAAGAGAATAAAAAAAATATAAAATAAAATAAAAAAATAAACCGTATACCTGATCGGGAATTCGGGTATATTTTTCCGATACCGAAATTTATATTGTCGGGTTTTGGTAACCCGAAATCCAAAACACCAGTACGTCCATTACATAACCACAATAATTCATTTTCCACAAAGAACATTTTTTCATCTACATCTTCTAGACTCAATCCCTACTTTTAGAAATTTTGCAACATTTTTTCATCTACATCTCCTAGTCCCAATCCATATTTTTTTATCTACATCTTCTAGTCCCAATCCAGACTTCTGCAAATTTTGCAAAAATATTGCATTATATGACATTTGGAAATTCAATGGCATTATATAGTAGATTTCATTAAAATAAACGGTTTATTCATTAAATTATTGTTCTTATTATTGAGGAGCGACATACAGTTCATTCAGAATTTTTTGTGAAATGGAAAAATGCGGGTGGATACATAGACACGTATAGATTTTAAAATATCTTTTCGTCCTTTTGGATTGTTTTTTGAATATTAATTCAAATTTCTTTATATGAAAAGACACGATTCAATTACTTTAACTATACTTCTTTGTAACACACTTGAATTTAATAGATACCGTTTATAATGACTTTTCCATTCATTTTAAAAATTTCCAACAATATTATAGTTTAGAATACTTTTAGACTCAAGCTCCCAAACCACCAATTTGAAGTACTTGAACATAGATATCCCACTTCTCCATGGAATCTTTAGCCTTTATTAACAATAAAATCTTTCAAATACTGAACCTTGGAGGCACGCTAATTCTCAATTAGATTTATTTTTACTTGTCAAACCACTCTGAAGTACTTGAACATAGATATCCACTTCTCCATGGAATCTTTAGCCTTCATCGACAAGAAAATCTTTTAAATAGATGAGACTGAAGAGGTTGATTGTAGGGTCATATCAAATTCTTCGCTAAGGTTGAATTATGTTTTTCCACTAATTTCAACCATATAAGCTAGACCATTTGCATAATTGTGCGATATAACTGAAGCGCGACATTCATGTGCATCTATATTGTAAATTTACCACAACCCAACCTCTAAAATATTAATCCAACCTCTAAAATATTAATTTTAGAAAAATTAATCTAGAGGTTTTAAATTTTTTGGAGAATTCAAATAGTAGTTAGATTATTTGAAGGGTCAATAAGTAGTAGGTACAAAACGTATTTAAAAATTATTAAGCGATACATTCGTTTTAGAAAATTATCGATAAATACAAAATTATATTTTGTTTTTTCCATAATAATTATATATATCCATACATTAGTGTGCATTGTTAAGATGAAAATAAAAATACGTTATTTATACGAATGCACATTAGTGTACATTCTATTGAAAAAGAACTGAAAATACGCGATTAAATTAAAGAACCCTACTAATGTACATTAGTGTGCATTCTTGAGAGAGAAACAGAAAATACGTGATTAAACTGAAAACTTTTGTGTACATTCTATTGAGAAAGATCTAAAAATACGTGATTAAATTGAAGAACCCTATTAATGTACATTAGTGTGCATTCTTGAGAGAGAAACATAAAATACGTGATTAAACTGAAAAACTTTAGTGTATTCTATTGAGAAAGATTTGAAAATACGCGACTAAATTGAAGAACCCTACTAATATGTACATTAGTGTGCATTCTTGAGAGAGAAACAGAAAATAGTGATTAAACTGAAAAACTCTACGAATGTACATCAGCATGCATCTTTAAGAGAGAAACAGAAAATACACGATTGAAACTATTGTTAAGTAACATTAGTGTGCATTTCTTAGAGAGAAACAGAAAATACGCAATTAAATTGAAGAACCATACGAATGTATATTTAGTGTGCATCTTTGAGAAAGAAATAGAAAATATGTGATTAATTAAATTGAAAATAGTGTTGTTATAATTATCCTTAAATCTCTCACTCATTGTTTTTATTTGATTTAGTGTACATTAGTGTTCAATAAAAATAGTGTTAAGTGAAAACGTTGTAATATTCAGCCTTGTAAATAAGGGTAAAGCTGGAAAAAGAAGTAGATATTTAGATTAATATATTTATTAGTAATTAGGTTATATACACGAGTACCTATTAGTAATAATCTCTTATTATAGATTAAAATAAGAGAATATAAAAATTATATGAGGAGGGATTGATATCCTAAAAACTAATATATATATATATATATATATATATATATATATATATATATATATATATATATATATATATATATATATACTCCCTCCGTCCCAGGTAATGAGGGCCAGAGATCTTATGTCCCTCTTAGTATGGGACGGAGGGAGTATATATAAAATTTGATTTAGAGTGTTTTTTTTATTTATGATTGAAAATATATATATATATATATATATATATATATATATATATATAACTTTTGTCAACATTTCCAAAATAGAATTCCAAATGTTGATATTTATGCTCAAACTTCTTTTTGTACACTCATAAATTTTCCAAAATATAGAACTTCAAATGTTTACTTCATTAGAGTTTTAGGGGAGGTCGCGAATTCTAAACTCATTCACTTGTGCACCGATTAATTTTGTTTTTTTTTTTAAATACATGTTGTTAGAGTATATATGCTTAGATAAAGTATATTTCATGGTTGTTAAAGTATGTATCCTACATTATGTTGAATTACGTAATATGATTCATTATTAACATACTTTAATTTCATATTTTATCTATACAATAAATATACTTTAGTGATAGTCGACACGTCTCACAAACAATAATCGGTCTCTTGTGACCAAGAGTGTATCTTTGCATGATACCCATTTAAGTACATACATATTTTAATGATACCCAATTAATAATTACTTAGACTTTGTTTTTGTTTCTTATGATTTATGAACAATACGTATCTGAATGATACCCAATTAATTACTTAAATAGATTTTGTTTTTGTTTCTTATGGTTAATTTTGTTTTTTTTTCCCTTATAATTTATGTTTTTTAAATACATCTTGTTAATTTTGTTTTTGTTTTTTATGATTTATGAACAGTATTTGAATATGAGTTAGTCTCTTGTGAGACGGGTTATTGGTGAGACGGATGTGAGACGGGTCAACCCGTCACTAAAATATGCTTATTTGTGGTTAAAGTGTGCTTATTTGTGGTTAAAGTATGTCGATAATAAATCAAATTATAACACACTAATATCATACATTAATACATAATTCAACATACTTTAAAAAACATACATTAACAACTATTTAACATACTTTATTTAAATAATCGACATACTTTAACACGTCTCACAAACCGTCTCATGAAGGTAGCGTCTCACAAAAGACTTTGTCTTTGAATATATCCATTTAATTACTTAAATAGATTTTGTTTTTGTTTCTTATGATTTATATATGAACAATAAATTTTATGTTTATTTAAAGAGTTAGTCTCTTGTGTCTCTAAGTGCACTTAAAGGTATAATATTTTATTCTAAAGAGTATATATTTTAATTAATAAAGGTACAAAATTTTGTTTTAAAATATACTAACACTTTCATTAATACTAAAGAGTATTTTGGCTTTTTTTTTACTACATCTTGTTAGTTTTGTCTTTGTTTCTTACTACGATTTATGAACAATTATTTGAAAGATACCCAATTAATTATTTAAATAGATTTTGTTTTTGTTTCTTATGATTTATGAACCATACGTATTTTAACTGATACCCAATTAATTAATTAAACAAAACTCTATTTAACGCCATTGTTAATGTTTATTGTGATTTATGAACAATACGTATTTGAATGATACACAATTAATTAAATAAAACTCTCATACGTATTTTAACTGATACCCAATTAATTAATTAAACAAAACTCTATTTAACGCCATTGTTAATGTTTATTGTGATTTATGAACAATACGTATTTGAATGATACACAATTAATTAAATAAAACTCTATTTAAGGCTATTGTTAATGTTTCTTATGATTTATCAACAATACCATTGTTAATGTTTCTTAGGATTTATCAACAATACCTCCATTAATTAATTATAGAGTCTAGAGTGCATCTGGTGCACTCATGATACTCCTGTAAAATCAAAATTGTTAAATTTTTATAATAATTCATTTCTATTTTTAGATTCTAATGAATAACTAACTTTTTAAATTATGTAATTACTATATACTATACCCTATTCTAAATCATTAAACCCTATTATGTACCGGTGCACTAGCCACTAGGTGCATCCCAATGTTATTACCCTAATTAAATGTAGTATAATTTATACAATATATTTTTAAATAAATATTGTTATAATTTTAAAAAAAATATATCGTAATAGCCCCATAAGTTATACTACTTTTCTTAATCTTCGTTCCCTATCAAAAGTAAAAATATTAAAAAACTGAGAAAGTATAGCTATTTTGGGCCCCTAACTTCGATTCTTGACACCGTCCCTATGCTCAAGTTGCTCCACCTAAAACGAACATGAGTTCGATAAGAGAGTAAAGTGGGTCTAGAGAGGAGGAGAGTTGGAAGATGGATCATCTCCAACTAAGAAAAGACCAAACGAGAAGAAAAGGATGAAGGGAAAAAAACCCTCCACAACTCGCAAGCCTTTTATAAATAGAGAGTTAGAGGAAGTAGAAAGTATCGATCATTCCCCTTTTTTTTCTCATTTAATAAACCTTAGTAATAGTTTTCCTTTTGTATGAGTGTTTCTCTTCAAGTTACCATAGGTACTTAGAGGAGTTTTCTCCTCTTGTTTAGTGGGTATGTATGTATAAATAGAGTATTTTCACTCAATAAATAAATAATTTTGGGCTAGTAGTAACTTTTCATTTTCTTCTACAACATTAATCTCCATATTTTCTGACCAACAAACAGTAACAACATCTGTATATCCAGTGTAGGGAACAAACCATGTGTTGTGCTCCACTGAAGGAACAAGAATGATCTATTGCATGGTGTGTGGTTGGTTGTTGGATCAGTCATAAATCCTCTAAGAACCCGACGAATTTCCGATCAAAAAAGGTATTGTTACATTTTAAGTTAGTTAATGTCAAGTTTAATGTTGTTTAAATAATGTGTGGAAGCATGTTGGACCTGATAGGATTAAAATTGACTATATCTATTTTGAGTGGAAGAAATTGTTGAAAACTCAACTCAAAATGGGTGTATAAAGAAGCATATATCATATTTTCTAAAAAAATTATAAGATAGGAGTATTAAAGTTCAAAAAATGTTAATGGAGTAGAATTCATAAGAAAATTGTTCAATGTTAGTAAAGATATTTCATTAAAAAAGATTGGTTATTTTTTTAATTCTCCCAAAAAAGAAAATTAAAAAAAAAGAGAGGTTAGTTTTTGTTTCGAAAATAGAATGCATCAATAATTTTTGCCCTTGCAATTAACGTAGGTATGATTCCAATTCTCACTCAAATTCTCTTATTATAAATAACAAAGTCTCTTGTGAGACGCTACTTTCATGAGACGGTTTGTAAGACGTGTTAAAGTATGTCGATTATTTAAATAAAGTATGTTTAATGGTTGTTAATGTATGTTTTTTAAAGTATGTTGGATTATGTATTAAAGTATGATGTTAGTGTGTTATAATTTGATTTATTATCGACATACTTTAACCACAAATAAGCGCACTTTACCACAAATAAGCATACTTTAGTGACGGGTTGACCCGTCTCACATCCGTCTCACCAATAACCCGTCTCACAAGAGACTAACTCATTATAAATATGAATGCACCTGAAGAAGGAGAGAGGACACTACTAAAAAAATAATTTTTTAGCAACGGAATTTACTAACAAAATTCAATACGTTGGTAATTAGCAACGAATTGGCAACAAAAATAACATTTTTATTTTAGCAACGGAATGCCAACGAATTTATTCTCTATTTTATCAACGAAATTCATTCCGTTGCTAATTAGCAACAGATTAGCAAGGGAATCATTATATAAATTATCAACGGAATTATTAGCAATGGATTACCAACGGATTTATTTACCAACGGAATTGAATTTTCATTGCTAAAAATTTACCAACCACCACTTTACCAACGGAAATTTACCAACGAATTTCGTTGCTAATCCATTGGTAAACTAATTTAAAAATGGAATTAAGACTTTTACCAACGGAATATTCTGTTGCTAAAAAACAGTTTTTTTGTAGTGGGAGTTGTAGATTGAAGTCATTGATTTATTTTATTTTTTTAAAAAAATAAATTTACTATTGTATACTCCCTCCGTCCCGACTTCAACTTCACACTTTCCGTTTTGGTCCGTCCCAATTTTAACTTCATATTTCCATAAAAGGAAAAAGTACATAAATAATATCCCCCTAACATACTTTAATTTCAAAATTGCCATCACCTTTTTAACACACATAACATACTTTATCATTTATTTATTACCCAAAAATACCAAATTACCCCCAAAAGTTACTCAAAAAGTGATTTTTCTTAATTTGCGTGCGTACAGTAAATATGAAGATGAAAATGGGACGGAGGGAGTATTATTTTATCTTTGTATTGAAAAATGAAAATAAAAAAAAATCAATTTAAGTATCTAAAATATTAACGGTCAATTCTTGCGTGGACCTTTGTAATACATTACCCAATGAAAATGATTAAGAAATTTTAATTAACATCAACAATTTAAATTAATATATATTTATTCCATTATCCCCTAGACCCCTACCACTACCCCCAATAAAGATGAGTATATTTTGAACGCGTTGGATAAAAAGATACACATATGGATGTTAGTTTTTTTAATGAAAACTTAATGTGAAAAAAGTATACAATTTTTACAAAACACGTATACAAAATAAAATAATATATATACAAAATAGAATAAAAAAACATACATATATGGGTGCACCCAATATACACTCATTTACAGTATTAACACATATACGAGTATTTTTTTAATATTTGATTTGTATACTTTATATGTTGTCATTTTTTTAAGTAAAAGTAAAAGTTAATATTATGAAAAAAAATAAATGTATACCATACAATTTAATTGATACTAAAATTATGTTATGTTAAAAAAAATTATGTTTATATATTATATATGAATAATAGTAATAGTTTATACTCCCTCAATCACAGGTAATGAGGGCAAGAGACCTTATGTTTAATATAAGGTTTTTGGCCCTCTTAGATCGAACATCATGCCTGCGTATGATCAACCAACTAAATATAACTGTTCTATCCATATTTTTTTTCTTACATTTTGATGTAAGTTCAAGAATTTTTATGGTTTCAGTAATCAATTCAATTCAAGGAAGTTGAGCGATTCTACGTGATTTTGTATTGTGTTAAAGATAGATTAAAGAAGAAATTGTAAAAATGACCCCTTAGTAATTGATTTTGAAAAAAATAGGTAGTTATTGGCAAATTCTTACATGCACTCGATGCATCGTGGTCCGTATTAAAAACTTATATATTAATGAATAAAATTACACTTCGTTCAATCAAACCAAAGCTAACAATTTTACCATTTTGACGGTCAATCCAAAGGTATCCATTTTTACTTTTTAGTAAATTGATTTCACACACGATTCACATCATTTTAATATAACTAATCAATAAACAAATAATAATACTATTTAATTTATGTGAAAAAACAAATGGTTAACTTTGTGCTGATCGGAGGGAGTATACACCAATAAATACTCCCTCCATCCCACGTATACATTGACTTTACCTTTTAGAATCGAAATTAAAAAATATAATATTTTAATAGATAATGGGTTGAGAAATATAAAATTTAATATATAGTGGGTAGTTGTATTAATGTTGTGTGCGGACCTATGTAAAATAAATAATTGTTTTGTGTGGGTCTCACTTGACAAAAAAGAAAATATAAACATTAACTTGGAACAAATTAAAATGAAAAATATAGTATCTTAACCCGGACGAAGGGAACAATTTTCCGTTAGTTTTAATGTAAAACTTAATATAAAAAATTATATATTTTATTAAAATAAATATTAATGCAAATATATAGATTCGTAGTTAATAAATAGTCACCAGCATTAACACATATATTTGTTAAAAAAAAAAAAAAAAACCTGCGTATGATCGCATATTATTAGGTGTAGGATCGCATGGAAAATTTTATGATAGCATATTATTACGTGTAGTATCGCATGGAAATTTTCCTTCCCCCGTTCCCCGTTCAGCCTCCCCCCAATAACGGCACTTCCTTCGTTTTTGATATTTTTATCTGTTTGTACAAATATTAAGAAGTTTTTTTTTTAAATATATAATATAAAAAAAATATGAACAAATTGGAAATTTTGAGAGAAAAAGTAAATAAAATTATTGAGAACAATGAATAAAGTGTAAAAAAAATAAATAAACATTGTTGAGATTGATTAATAAAGTGTAAAAAATAAATAAAATGTACAGTGTATTTTTATCATTAATTGAATGAATAATTATACGTGGGACGGCTCAAAATAAAAAGTGGTAAAAAATATATGGGTTGGAGTAATTAATTTAAAACATATATTATGTGATGTATGTATTTCTTTGATTAATTTTTAATCATTACAATTGCATATATAATATATTTTATTATTATTTACTGATCATAGAAAATTTGAGAAATCTCTGAAGCACAAATGTCCACTATTAAACAATAGAACCAAAAGAATTTATGAATATAAAATTAAGTTTTTTTTTAAAAAAAATAATGGATCACAAATAAATATTTCTATTGTAAAAATTAAAACTATAAAATAATTTTATTAAATAATGAATTTAAATTCTATTGATTTACAATTCTTTTTACAAATTCATATTACATCAAAAACAATATACAATATAGTTCAAATGAATTGATTATGTATTCAAGAAATTTAAAATCTCTTTAATTTTAAATTTGTTAAATTTTAAATGACTAAATCTAAACACACCACCTTATGGCCGGTACTTGGCCGGTAATTAAGTGTTGCAAGTGATCTACTGCACAAAATATATTTATTTTGTGCACAAAAGAAAAAAAGATATTTTCAACTTGGAGTATAAAAAGTAATATTCTTTTTATTGATTTTGAAAATATCAAACTATCTCAAAATGCTTATTTATTTATTTATTTAGATTTTTTTTCTGTAAAACCAGATATATTTTGCAAGAAGATATCTCTGAAACTATGTAAGAAATAAAATGGAGCTAAAATGAAATATAGAATTGATTATATGCTCATAGGACTAGCTGGATCATTGAGAGCTGCTATGGCAGATCTTATCCTGAAGCTCAAACTTTCTTTCTCTTGCTCATCGCCCTACACATCAAAACAAATGAAAAAAAAAAGTTTAAGAAGTAGAATATAGCTATTTTTATTTTTATTTTATACGAAGATAATTAATTATTTCTTCCACTAGTAATTTTAATAGCAATTCATGCACGAGAGTGTATCATTTGAGATTATTTTATATTTCTTTTTTTAATTATCACTTTTTAGTGAGATGTCGTAATATTTTTATTTATTACACAGAATGTTTTAAAAATAGTTCAACTGGTATGATTAGTTTTACCATGTGAAAAAGGGTTTGCCTCCTTAATATTATAAATTACACTAAATACCCACGTCATATGCAGGGACTCATGACTTTGTCTAAAATATTCAACGAATCCAAAAAATTGTCATAATTATTAATTGAAGTATATATATATATATATATATATATATATATTTTTTTTTGGTATTACTCTACTCTAGTCAACTGTCATCCCAAATCTAAGTTTACCAAAATACAAATATAACAATTTTGGAATTAATTAGTTTATACCAATTTGGCATATGTGATGTATGTATCATTCAAATATGTCATAATTAGCAAGTAAACTGTCCTTATCCACCAATTATTTGTTGTGTTAAAAAAAAAAGAAGTGAACTAATATATTATCTTGTTAAATCTCCAAGATAGTTTAGTTTATTTATATTTATAGTTAGTTATACACACCAAGTAATTAGCCAGATGAAGTATTTCATTTTATATTCAATAGACACTTGATGATAGTAACATGTCCATTTGTGGCAAGTTTTTATTTTATTAATTATTAACAGATAATATTGAAATAATTTTAAGGTCCCACTTTGGCAAGGATGACAATTTAATTGAATATATAATAATAATTACACGATTACTTCTATTAAAAGATATAAATATTTGACAAACACAGATTTGTTAGATCACATAATAATGACAGATTAGTACAGTCGTATAAAGGGATATCAACGGCCGTATCTATCTGGGAAATTATAATCGTCTTATTACATCTTTTGTCTTGTATTGTAGCTAACTCTTTTTGATCTGATTCTATATTACAATTTTCGTATTTCTCTTTTTAATTACTTCTACAATTCTATAGCAAGTTTCACCCTTATTTGTTACACGTTATTTAAAAAAGTTATTTTTTTATTAATTTTATTGACTTTTGTGAAATTTTAAAATTCTTAGATAATAAATAAAATAAAAGTAATATTATTATGAGTGTTAAAGTAGAATGATAAATTTGAAATTAAAGTAAATTTTGAAGTTATAGATTATAGTTATTTATTTATTTATTGAAAATATAGTAGGACAGACAAATTAAAAAAAGTGTAAATATTTTGATGGAACGGAGAAAGTATTTTATTTTATTAAGTAAATTCTGCATGAGATTTAAACTTTACAATTTTCATGTTTTATTATTGATTTATTTTATTATATTTATAGCCACACAACACAAATCATTTTTAAAAAATAGCAATCATTATAAACTAAAATATATAGCTTGCTTTATTATTTTATTATTATAAATATTAACATCACAAAATCAATTAAATTAGTCAATAAAATAATTGAGGTGCAAAACTATGTAAAAGTGTAGCACTATTTATTATGGAGGTTGCGGCATGATGGGAGAAATAGGGGTAAATATCAAAATTAATACTGTACTATAACATTTTTCAACTTTAATATTTTTTCTTTTGTAATTCTTAAGTTTGGTCCTTTTTTGTCCACTTTTAGTCCTTTTGGTCCAATTTTGGTCTTTTTCTCAAAATTTGGTCATTTTTTAGTCCACTTTTAGTCTTTTATGTATACACTTTCGGACCATTTTTGGACTTTTTTTTAACATAAAGGACTAAATTTGGATAAAAAGAACTAAATTTGGACTAAAATGACTAAAAGTGGACAAAAAAGACCAGAGCTGAGAATTACAAAAGAAACATGATTAAAGTTGAAAAACATCATATTTATAGGACCAATTTTGATATTTACCCGAGAAACTAATATACTCCTATTACGTAATTTTAGTGAATCCACTTTTAATTTTATAATTTTTTAAATTAATTTTATAAAGACAGTGAATCGGAGTAAAATTGATGTAAAAAATAAAAATTAAAATATAGAGTATTAATAATTAGTGAGAGAAATAAATAAAAATGTATATATATACCTGGAGGAAAACAGTCTTCAAAAGCCTCCCAGAGAAAGCAGTGATATTGGCAGTAATGATTTTAAGATTCAAAGTTTCGAAGATTTCACACAACTTTATCATAGTGTCTGTTCTCTTACTGCATGTCAAGCTTACTACCAACGTTTTTTCTCCCATGCTCGTCACCTTTAACTGCATAGTTTTCATCAATTCATCAATTTTTGCTCCGGATTCCATAACCTTTGTCAACCATTTTTATTTTCGTCTGTCCCAAATATAAGACCTCATACTAGATTTTTAATAAAAAGCATGCATCACAAATAACTTTTGAACACATCTTGGTCTCATCCATGACACAAGTAACATAATCCCTCCGTCCTGAAAAAGTCATATTTTTTTTGGCACGGAGATTAAAGAGTATAATAATTTAATATAAAGTAAAGTGATAGAAATAATATTTAATGTGTAGTTGGTAATTGTATTAGAGATGTATGTGGGCCCCATAAAAATAAATTAATTATTTTTGTGTGGTCTCATGTACTAAAAAGAAATACAAACACTTGTGTAAACTGGGTTCACGGTGTAAACCATGTGGTCCCCCTATCAATCTTATATACCCTATGTATTGATAGAGTATTTAAATTAAGGGGGACCACAAGGTTTACAAGGGTTTATGATGTAAATCTAGTTTACGAGAGACTAACTAAAAAAAAAGAGTAAGTCTCTTATGCGCCCGGGCACAAAGATTTAGATCTGTGCCCCTTTGCAATTTTCGTGCCCCTTTACAATTTAAACTCCATAGCAATACATAGGTTTAAATAGAATAGGGATGGGAAGGGTTGTGTTCACATGTGGACACGGACTGTGTCCCCGGGGACAGGAGCTTTTGCCAAAAAAAAATATGTCAACTTATACTCTTATAAGACAAATAAAAAAGAAAAGTGTGTTAACTTATATGAGAGTATTTTTTACATCTACTAATCTCCCTCCATCCCCCAATAAATTTATCTTTACTGCACCACGGATATTAAGAAAAAAATTTATTTTTTGACTAACTTTATTAATTTTAGAAGGGTAATTTGTAATTTTTAGGTAATACTCCCTCCGTCCGCCCGGAAGAGGGTCTTTTACTTTTGGGCACGCGGATTAAGGAGTATTATTATTTAATGTGTAGTGGATAGTTGTATTAGTGGGAGTGTGGGCCTCATATTTTAATTGTATTAGTGGGTGTGTGTGGGTCCTATCTGTGTAAAAAATAAAATGACCCTCTTTGGAGCGGACGACCAAAATGAAAAAAAGTTCATCTTTCAAGCGGACGGAGGGAGTAAATAAAATATTATAAAGTATATTATGTGTGGAAAAAAGAAATTGATATTTTTAAAATTAATGTGTACTTTGGGGTTTTAAATTATAAAACCACCCTTTAGTGAGAGTGAATAATGATTTGAGACTAAACAATTAAAAAAAAAAGTGAACAATCTATTGAAATGGAGGGGCATAATTATTATCCAAGGTTACAACTAGGATGGCAATGGGACGGGTATTTCCGAGTACCCGATCTACCCGAACCTTAATGGGTAGGGTACGGATAGTGTTAAACGGGTTTGGGACGGGTACAGGTAGTTGTAAAAAATACCATTAGGGTTTGGGACGGGTACAGGTAATACCTCAAATACCCGCGGGTAACCCGATTATATATATATTTTTTATAAAATTTAATATATATTATATAATTTATATATGATAAGATATTTTATATATTTAATTAATAGTTATAAGTTTTATTTAATCATATTTATTAAATATTTATTTAAAATAATACAATTTATATTATATTTATTTTATATTTAATTAATAATAGTGTAATTTTTATTATTATATTTATTTAGATAATAAAAAATATATAAAATAAATGAATATTAAATGGGTATGGGTACCCGCGGGTAGTGATAAACGGTAATGGGACGGGTACGAGTACCATAATAAATTTTTTTAATGGGACGGATACGGATACTGTTAGTTATTTTTTTAATCGGATACAAATACGGCTATCCAGAATAGTAAAAAATGCAACATTCTTTAGACTTTTGAGTGCGTTTTAAGGTCATGTCACGGCTTTTCAAAGAGTATTAAATAAAATTAGTTGAGATTGATAATCACCTCAAGGAGTTCGATGGGATGCAACGGTGGCATTGAGAATGTGGAAGAGGAGGGTAGAGAAGAATGAAAGTGATGCTCTATTCTCGTTCTCTTCTGATTATAACTAGAGAACGTGGTGGATTCTTGATCCGGGTAAAACACTTCACTTCCGGACAAGGCCCGACCCGACTCCAACTCCAACATCTCTGCCTCGATCCTCCTCTCCTCCTCCTGCAACGACTTGATGTACTCGATCGCGTCCTTCACAATCGACGCCTTGTCCATCTAATCAATTAAACAAACAACAAATTATACGTAGCATAGAGTCGAGTCAGAGTCGGATGAGCAGAGCCCCAAGGAGTGAATCAGGTGGGCTAGCTCATCTAGTTATCAGGCTCCTCACTAAAGTTAGTGACCCATATTCGATTCCCATTAAGAACGAATTAGGAAGGGAATTATAAGGAGACTTGGAAAAAGAAAAAGTATGGGTGTTTGGTAAATCAGCTACTAACTATACTAACAACTAACGTTATGGATAAAAAAAAAAAAAAGAAAAAAGCAGAGCTCCCAAAAGGAGTGAACAATGAACATACCTTGGTAATGTTGGGGACGACAGATCTAAGGGCGTAGAGCCTCTCATTGAGTTTGTTCCTTCGATTTCTTTCGGAAATGATGTTCTTGGATGAAGCTGGGTTGGAGGAGTCATGAGCTCCATCTGGTGAGCTGGAGTCGTACTCCCCTGCTGCTGATGATATGCCTTCTTCAAATTCAATATTATAACTGCACAATTCATGAAATAATTATGATTGGAATAAGTATGTACATGGGATATGTATGTATGGGCATACCTCATATTGTCCAGGTCTTCCAGTAGGAACAAGGTGTTATTATCCCAGTAGTGTATGTTGTCCATGATGATTGCAGCTAGTGTTTTTAGAGAGAGAGAGAAGTGGGGGGATTGTTCAGTTGTAGAAATATAGTTGGGAATGGGGTCAGGACTGATATTTATAGTGTTGGGAAATGATAATAGGACGTGTAATTGGTTGTTATGTTATGTTTCGGACAACGCAAAAGATACCATGTTATATCACTCCTCTCCTTTTTTTTTGTTGACCCACGTCAGAAATCATTAGCTGTATTTTTATTTTATTTTTTTATTTCGAACGTGTGAAGATATTTTATGTCATTATTAACTCTTCTTTCTTCATCGTGGAAATGACAGTCATTGTTAACTCTTCTTTCTTTATCGTGGAAAGACATGCTCCCTCCGTACATAAGGCCATTTTTTTATTTTGATCGTCCCACCCAAATAGTCCCTTTTCTTTTTTTACACATATGAGACCCACACACTTCTTCTAATACAATTAAAATATGGGACTCACACTCCCACTAATACAACTACTCACTAACATTAAATAATAATACTCCTTAATCTAAGTACAAAAAAGCAAATGGCTCTCTTACGCCGGGACGGATGGAGTATATTAATTACTTTCACTTAAAAATAATTTTTTAAGTCACTTATTTTAAAAATAATTTATTTTAGCTATTTTTGTTGGAAGTTGTCAAAATGCCCTTTAAAGGTGACTCACTAATCAAATGTTGAGGAATCTGATGCCTCTCTTTTTGACCAAAAAGTATATACTAAAGTACAATACTAGGTCAGTGGTAGACATGTGTTCCCTCATATGCTTACAAAAAATGAGAAAATATATAATGCTTCATATCATACGCATGTGCTGCATATTTATTTTTCAAGTTTTTTAAATAGTGTGCACACAATGATTACTGAGAATTTGGGGAGTAAGTATACAAAGTATGTTTAAACTTGTTTTACAGATTACTGAATGCATTAATTTGTTATTTTACATGTCTCATGAATGTATTTATTTATTAAAATGCAAATAGATGCATTCTACGTTTTTTTCTGGAAAAAAAATAGGCCGAATAGGCAAATATATATAGGTCGAATAGAACAACCATTTGGGCTGAATAAAATATGTGTAGGCTGAATAGAAGAAAAATTTTATCCGTTTAAAATTTTATTCTAATTTTTCTGAAAAAAAATAAAGGCCGAATAAGTCAAGTCGTATAGACTGAATAGAAGAAAATTTGGACCTAATAGAAGAAAATTAGGCCGAATAGAAGAATTAATTTTCTGAGATTTTATGAGGCATTATAAGGTAGTCCAAATAGCGAAACATATTTTGGGCCAAATATACTAATTTATTGGCCAAATAGAATAAATTATGGGCCGAATAAAATACTTGCACCTAATTTTTTAAAGTTATGGTTTTAAACGATTATTGTTTTAATGTTGACATCATTTATGTTTTTTTGTAAAACTGTGCAGATGAGTTTTAAAAAAGTTGGGATGTGTTAGGTGGATTTTGGGAAGGGTTACAATACAATGGTGGAAACGTGAGCTGGTTATTCTTGCGAGATGACAATCTGTATAATAATAGTTTGCTTATACAAATTCATAACATAGTACAAGCTGATATGAGTTATTAGGGTTATGAAGCGCATTCTCTGCTTGAGCACAATGGCCGTTTGTCTAAATATAAGATAAAAATGATGCACATGTGAAATGCATTTTCAACTGTGCTAATTTAAGTCTGGTCTACGTGACACTCCGGCCTATCGCGGGCAATGCAATCAATCAACATTCTGTACAAGGTTCAGGGATTAGTTTGGGTTTAGGGACGAGTTATAAAGATGGAAGTGCTGGTCCGAGCAATGATCCATGTATGAGGACAAAATATAGTGCTAGTCCTGAATTTGATTTGAATGAGGATTACAGTCATGCGTCAGTGCTGCGGTGGTCTAGTTTTAAAGAAGCGCTAGATGCTGACGCTGATGACAATGATGCTGGTGAGGATGAGGATGATGTTGATGATGATAATGTTGAATCCGAGAATGGGACTTACGAAGAAGAAGATGAAAGTAACAAAGATGATAGATCGCATGAGTCTAATCAGTTTTCTGGCGATAATGATGATGTTGGTGAAGCCTCAAGAATCCAATTGTATGAAGATATTTGTCATTACATACGTCAGAGAGGTGGCCCTGACTTTCCAGAGCCAATTAATCGCGATTTGCCCCATTCCGAAATGCAGCCAGCAGAGTATCATAGACGAGGGCCGACCACCCGTCCTTGGTTGATTCCAAGTATTAAAATTTTCTTGTTTGAGAATAGAACTAAGAGTAAATTTCTATTTAATACTGATGCACATTTCATGTTCATAGGCATTCTGGATGACGTTGACAGAGCAGATCATGTGACTAGCCCTGCATTTTATACATCTGGCGACCTTCACACGAACAGTATATTTGATATGAAAGAGGAGTTGCAGATAACCCTAGGAATGTATAACTTGTAGAACGGAGTAGAGACCCATGTCGAAAGATCTAACTCCAAAAGGTTCAATGTGATATGTAAGCTAAAGGCTACTACACGTTGTCAATTTGCGACACACGCAAGATAGAGCTTTGGGCTGTGGAGAGTGATTAAATTGGTTGAACCTCACGGTTGTGTAAATGATCCAGACAAGACCGCTCCAACACATGTCTCATCTAAGGTAATCGGACAATATTTTGCTGCTAGACAGTTTGATAAGATTACTGGACTCAGACCCCAGTGGATGAGATCAGAGATCATACAGGATTTCGAGTTTGACATTAGCTACAATGTAGAAAGGCCTAACACCTGGCTGTTGGGCACACGTACGGGGATCATAACGGCTTATTTCATATGTTTCATGCGTATATGTATCAATTAGAATAAACAAATCCCGGTACGCATACTAGCATCTCCGTCGGTAAAGATGATCTTTTTAGGTTTGTATTTTATGCACTCGGAGTATCCAGACGTGGATTTCTTGAGTTTGGTCGGCTAGTCATTGTCATAGATGGTACTTATATGAAGGAAAAGTATAGAGGAATTGTGTTTGTTGCAGTTTCGCAGGATCTAAATCACCAGGTTTTTCCTCTCGTCTTAGGCATTAGTGGCATTGAGAATAACATGTCGTGGACGTGGTTTTTAGAAAGGCTGCGAGAGGCATACGGATGTCCACGAGATCTGTTGATAGTTTCCAATAGGCATTTAAGTATCGCGCATGTTATTTCTAATGTTTATCCTGATGCAAATCACGGGCTATGCGGCTATCATTTAAAGAACAAATTGGTTCGTTTTGGACAGACCATTATGTTTAGATTCCAAAGTGCGATGGATGCATACCATATGAAAGAGTTTGATTGGTTAGTCTTCCAACCACTTCTTGGTAATTTAAAATTTACATATCATCATTATAATTGATTTTTCACTCATGTTCCCCCTTCCTACTTGGTATTTGCATCTGCATGACCTCCTTGCGAGCTGCTGGTCCTCAGGATTTCATAGACTTAGTTGAGCCATGGGGATATGTGAAATGGGCAAGGGTCCATAGCCCTGTCAGACAGTACGAATTTATAAACTCTAATGCAGCTGAATTGTATAACAATATCATCCTTTGGGCGCGCAAGCTACTTATATGCACACTGCTAGAGATTGCCCGCACAATCATTGAGAGGTGGTTTTACGATCGTCGAACTCAATATGAGAAAGAGAGTATCATTCTCTGCAAGCGGATCCATGACGAGTTAGTGGAACTTTCTCGTGCTACACCAAAGCTACACATATCGAAACCTATTGGACATAAGTATTTAGTCAAGAACGGTGACAAGAATTTCACAGTGGATTTGAATGCTTGTAGCTGCATATGTGAGAAGTTCCAACATGAACTAGTTCCATGTATTCATACGATGAAGACAATCGAGTATGTAGTTATATGTTTTACTTGTATAGATCGCATGAATCACAAACCTTATATTCTATTTTATTCAGTAATTGCAGGTTGGCAGCTAGTGGGTTCGTGTCTATAATTTTCCATCGCAGTAATATAATCGGGATGTAGGCCAGTTTGTTATGCCTGTTCTGCACTATAGTCAGTGGGACATGCCTGACGGAGTCCACTCACAGTGGTCATACCCTCGCTACCACACAGGCATGCGGATCACCCACGATAGTCTCAGATAAGGTCAGTTGTGGAGTCATCCAGAAGACATCATAAATAACATATGTGTTCGCGCTGTCGATTGCCAGGTCACAATCGAGTAAACTGTACTGCAGCTTCATCATCGAACAGCGGTACAACAGAGTCTTATACAGATGCGCTTCTTCCCATGTCTGGAGACAGAAAAAATATGGACTTTACGGTGAATCTGGACATACTCGTCTACGCTATCCTTCTCTGTTCAACCAGTAGATTAGAAGTGGTTTTCTTAAAAATTGGTTCATTTTTAGCATGTAAATGACAAATCTGGCGGGAAGGATCAAGCTCGCGTATCAGAGCTGGAATGATCCATCTGAATGGCAGAGTCTCCACTAGTCGAAGCTCCCTCAATTCGGGCTCGATCAGTCATTTATGCCGGAATGAGTCAAAATAGTGGAATGTCATAGGCTTTGTGAGCACCGCACAGAGGTAGTAGTACACTTTCGCATGGACTACGAACATAATCTGCAATGGAATTCAGAATAATGCAAATATTATATGTAAAAGCAGACATATGTATTCCACAGTGGTAAAGCAAGGGTTAAGCTGTAGTACCATGTCAACGTCTGTCCATCGCCTCGACCCTGACCACACTGGAAGTGTTCCTACAGCGTACTGGCGAATATCTGTCAATAGTTCATCTGGAATGTTTGCAAATGTCAATCTATTATCTATGGTCGTCTTTGTATGGCCATTCCAGACGACATTAACTCTGGCCTATGAGGAAATTGATGCGTGAGTTTATAAGATCGGAGTTAAAATAATTGGAATTTATTTTAAAACTTAAGATTATGATTGTCACTTACAGAGAATTACATGTCTAGAATGCAGTAACGGCTGGCATCAGTATGAACGAATACTCCCATGGCCGTGGGTCGCTCGAATAATATACGGAGGAAAGCATCCAGGTTCTGAAACAGAATCACATGCATTACGGAATAATGTGAAATAATTAACAAATTAAGTTGAAAATAAACACTCTTTTAATCAGCTCTTCGTCTAACCAAGTAGTGGGTTCCTCGAGTCTGTGGAAAAATTGATTGTTCACTCCTTACCCAAGTCCAATGTCAATCTTGAATTCAAAAAATGTTAACCAACAAGCACATGTATTATAGAAATTTATGAAAATACCAGACGAGCAGAATAACTCTTAAAGGTAAGGGCTGGTCTTGAATCACTCATGCAGTTGCATCATGCGCTCACGCTCCACCTTTGTGAATGGTGGTTGTAATGCTGTACTTGGGTTTCTTGTCCGAGTAGGACGCATCAGACCAGAATAGCGACACCCAGTGTCAGTGCAGCGCCACTCTCAGGATCTACCTTCCTGGGAGGGCATGAGCTAACCCCTGTCCTGGAACTAGATGACTCATACTCATAGTGAGTGCGTCTAAGATCAGCACGGAGGTGGTAAACTGCACCATAATCGCTATCCAGAAGATATTCTAGTACTAATTAGATACCACCATGTGACTATTGGATTGTATACTAAAAGTCTAGCTTTAGTATGAATAATATTTTAACAATTTATTTGAAATGAGAATCAATGATCAAATGATTGCATCTTATAATTTATTTATATGTCTGATGCAATAGTCCACTTACTTTATATTATAGATAATATGTTGCGCGACAACACATGAAAGATCATATTATCAGTTTCCTTATAAAGTATAAATAGATGCTCACAACCGAGATAGACGGGAACTCTCTATCATGATTGTAATGTGATTTGGAATTAGTTTGTCTTGACTATAGAATCACATTAGTGCGCTTTGTGTGTATTGAGCAGGACCACATGAGATCGTTCAACTTATACTGACTATATAGGAGACCTTGATCTCTATTATTATGGATGTTCGTGCTCTTAATCCCTATACAATAACCTCCATACGTAAGGCAGTATGTATTTCTTTGATTCATCAATGGGTGAGATTTACATGTAATTAAATCAATAAACTCGATGAGTTGGTAAATAGTACTGTCTCTATGGTGTGCTGTTGATTATAAAAGGAATCCGTGTCCGTTATAGGTTAATGATGTTCCCTTGAGGAACTCATAGGGATTATTGTTGAGAGTGGAATTTCACGCATTTTATGTGTGCACATTACACTGTTTTGCTTAGGAAATTTATCGTTTTTGCATGGAATTGTGTATGTTTAAGTATTTACACGATTTTAAGGCTATTAAGGTGTTTTTGTGAGTTTTAAAGGCAGGAAACAGGGTAGAACAGGGCAGGATCGGAAGAGGAGCAAAACTGACCTGGAACGGCCTAGCTCGAGAGCAGCTCGGCGAGCCGCTCGAGCTGAGCTGGGTACCGAGCAGCAGTAATCGGTGCCGAGTGGGGTCCCACCTGGACCCCAGTGATGTGGCAAGATCAATGGAAGGCCGCTCGGCTGGGTCCAGACCCAGCTCGAGCCGAGCTGGGTGCCGAGCGGCCCAGTTCAGGGCCCAGACGGGGTCTGTTCGATGCAGTAGTGTATATATACCCTCAAATCGCGATTCTGAAGGAGTTTCGTCGCGAAAACAGCCCTGCATCCATCTTAGAAACAATTAAGGAGATCGAGACGTCAATCGGAGAGAGCCTAGCCATAAACCATCATCAATCCACACTCCTTTCACACCCATATCAGATTACAATCTGATTTCATCCTCCATCCAATTCCACAAGGGTTCCAAGTGCTAATTGAGGGAGAATCAAGCAATTGGAGAGACGGAGAAGGAATGAAAGGCTACGTCTATACTAGGGTTTCATAATTCCTATCTTTTCCTTCCTTTTACTTTGATTATTGGTATGAATTGCTTAGCCATGAGTGTTGCTTGTAACCTCATGGGCTAATTTTATATACAGTTCTAGGGTTTGATGGATTAATTTGATTGATTTGGGGATTTAGACCAAAGATTGGGATTTTATGTAGTTGAGCTTTTGATTTTACTTATTTTACTAAGACATGTTAATCTGCTTCGTAACGTCTTCATAATATATTCATGACATCCGCTATAATGCTTGGATTATTGTGTTAGCTTGTGTGCGTTCATGATTGGTATTGTCTATCTGTTAGGGATTAGAGTAGCTCCGCTATAAGAACTTTAATTTCATGAACTGGTAAATCAAATACTTGATTAGTTTAGTGGAACAATGCAATTAGACAATCAAGTAGGAAGTGAATAGAACCTTGTAGTAATTCCAGAAAATATCTTGTTAGTCGGGCTTATCATCTGGAGGTATTGTTGCTTGCTTTGATTAGTATCTAGGAATAAGGCTTGGTAATATTTGCGCACCTTAGGATTTAAACCAGATTAGACTGTTAGCTTTGAATCGAATCATATTCGGTGGGATAACAGGGATATGTGGTGTATTTTCAGTGAAACTGCATGAATGAGCAATCGTAAGTTTAATAACCCAAATTAATTGGTCAATATCTGATACCTTATAACTGTTTTTCATCTCTTGATTAGACACTTGCTTTTATTTTTCCTTGCTTTTAATTAATTCAGTTATTTAATATTTCGTTAATTAGATTAATTCACAACAAAACATTGGAAATTGGTTACTCAATTCTGATTAATTAGTAATTTATAGAATAAATAAATAATTAGCTGTCTTAGCGGGATCGATAATTTAACTTGGGTACTTGCTACTACAATTGACATCCTTATACTTGAGGATTAAATTATAGTGCGCAGAAAAAGCCTATCAAGTTTTTGGCGCCGTTGTGCCGGGGACAGTTTTAATTATTTATTTTCTTTTATTACTTAGTTAATTAGAATATTTTCTTTGGGATTTAATTGTTTTACTTTGGATTTTTCTTGAAGTTGCATGCAAACTAGGTCAAAGACGAGAGCACAAGATCTTGAATTTGATCCGGAAATTGAAGCTTCTGCGAGGAAAAGAAGAGTAAATCAAAGAATACCAAAGCACCTCCTAAAGCAATTTTAGAGGAGGAAGAAGTGCAGATTGAGAATCAGGCTATCCTAGAAGAGGCTGAATCGGAGTTTGAATCAGAATCTGAGATAGAACCTGAAACAGCATCAATGGGAGAAAGAGTCGATGAGGATAACATCATCATCCGAGAAACATTCAAGTCCACCAATCTAGGAGGATCAGGCGTAGTTGGAGCCATTCAAGCTGATGAAACGAACGACATAAGGCCAGCCCTGATTCATATGGTGGAGAAAAACCCCTTTGCCGGAGGCATTTTTGATGAGCCCTATGGCCATCTTAAGCGTTTTAACAGCTACATGGATACAGTGAAAGCTGCTGATGCTACTAATGATAGATGGAAGATGAGGCTTTTTCAGTTTTCATTGGTTGATAAGGCAAGGGAGTGGTATGATAAGCTAAAGGGAGACAGTTGCTCAAATTAGACTGAGTTGCAGCAGTTGTTCGTGGATCGATTTATGCCACCAGGAAAGGTTCTTTTACTGAAACAGGAGATCAATCAATTCAAGCAGTGGAGAGATGAGTCGTTTGGAGAGGCTTGGGAAAGGTTTACTGATGCGTTGAGAAGATGCCCACAGCATGGATTCAAAAAGTCTCAACTCATCAGTGTCTTTTATAATGGCCTTGACAACGAATCTAGAGTATTGGTTGATGCTTCTGCGGGAGGAATAATTTTTGGCAAAACATCCAATGCCGTAGAGAAATTATTTGATGATATCTCTTTGAACTCAAGGGATTGGCCATCTGAGAGGATCCGAGGGACTTATATACTTGGTAAAGTTGCAAAGGTTGAAGAGAAATTTTCTGAAGCTGATAAGAATGATAAGGTTGTCGCTCAATTGGAACAGATGAATAAAAACCTGATTACTCTAATATCAGGTAATAATGGGGGAGGCAACCGAGGGTCTGCAAGTGATGATGTGGTGATGAACCTTCAAGAGGTCGAGGATGTTAATTGGGCTATGGGGCAGAGTCTTCAGGGTTCGAGAGCTCCTCAAAATTGGCAAGGAAATAGGTACCCTCAAGGTAATTCTAACCAGAGGAATATCCAAGGGGGAGGTCCTAATAATCAAGGAGGCAATTGGCAGAATCAGAGGCATGAAAACTTCTCTTATTCAAATCCGAATAATGCAGTTCCATATCCTCCTAATTTTGATCATGTCGCTAAGACTGAAGAAGGGAAGTCCAGTATTGACGATGTGTTAGCAAGATACATGAAGAAGAATGATGCCGACATAAACAAGATCAATAACTGTATTGTTCTCATGGACTCGAATATGACCAAACAGAATGAGGAAGTGAACAAGCAGTTGAAGAATTTATCATATAACATAGGGCAGATCTCCACTATAGTAAATCAGCAGCAAGTGCAGTTGCAGAAAGGAAAGTTTCCTTCGGATACGGAAATCAACCCAAAGGGGAGTGAGAACGTCTTAGCCGACCACCTGTCGCGTTTAGAGATGAAGGAGCATTGTGATAATACTGCTGAGGTGATCAAAGACCATTTTCCTGATGAAAGGATATTAATGGTGGATATTCACAAGGTTTTCGCAGTCTCAAAGACTTATCCTGAGAAGGAGATGAAGGATGCTCCGTGGTATGCTAATTTTGTTAACTATATTGTCACGGGAGTGAAGCCTTATGGGCTGAGTAGACACCATATGGTCAAGTTTCTGCATGATGTTCAATTTATCTTATGGGATGAGCCATGAGTCTACAAAATCTGCACGGATTCTATAATCCGTAGGTGTGTTCCTGAGTTTGAATGGGAGAGTGTCCTTGATTTCTGCCACTCGCAACCGAATGGGGGTCATTTTGGCGCCCAAAAGACTGCTCAAAAGGTGCTTCAGTCTGGTTTGTATTGGCCTACCCTGTTCAAAAGTTGTCAAGAGTATGTGGATACATGTGATAGATGCCAGCGGATGGGGAATATATCAAAGAGAGATGAGATGCCTTTGCAGCCTAGCATCGTAGTAGAGGTTTTTGATGTTTGGGGGATTGATTTTATGGGGCCGTTTCCCCCATCTAATGGATTCCTCTACATTCTGCTTGCAGTGGACTACGTTTCGAAATGGGTGGAAGCAATTCCAACCAGGACGAATGATGCTAGAGTGGTTCAAGAGTTCATCAAGAAAGACATTTTTAGCCATTTTGGAGTACCTAAGGCGCTCATAAGCGATGGAGGAACCCACTTTGTTAATAAGATGTTGGAGAAGGTTCTCGAGATTATGGAGATGATCAGGACTATGGAGGTGGAGCAGATGATGAGATGCCGCACCCTGATTTTGGAGGAGGAGCTCCAGGAGGAGAGCAGTTTGGGGGAGCACCATTGTTCCCCGGAGTAGATCAGTTTCCCTTATACGGGATGCCTCCACCACCATTGCCTCCTGGTTTTGAGGCATGGCAGCCGATGGTTTCATGGTATGGCCAGCAGGCCCAAGGTATGCATGCTCATTTATCTAACTTGACAGTTGAAAACAGGAGGAGAAGAAGAGAGAACGTTGCTATTCGTCGCCAGCTGACCCAGATCAATGCAACTCAGCAAGCTACTAACACTCAGATTGGAGGGTTGAACAACACGCTTACCCAGATGTCGGATAGAGTAAGGACACTGGAGGACATTCGGGAGGAATTCAACGCATGGCGCATTGATCCTGATGATCTGATTTGAGCAGTGTTATCGGATAGTGTTTGTGTCTCTCTACTCCTACCTTTCTGATTTTTTTTACTTTTTGGAGTCATTTGACAGTCTGTGCTAGGAGTTCTGTTCTATTGATTTGGGCATGTATGATATAATTATTCTGTTGCTATTGATGGATGATTATTAAGGGTTTACGATTCATTCATAGAGGTATGTGCTATTGATTTATGTTGTGTGATTGTTTGAGAAGCAATTTGATATTGTGCTTGGATATAGAGATACTTGAAATTTATTTATGTGCATGAAAGATTAGCTATGTAACTTTATTAGGATTGCTCGTTCATTCCTATAGCCATGTGAGATTTTGAGCCTTTTGAAATCATGACAAATTGCATGATTCAGTTTATTCTTGTGAGTATCGTTCATACACACGTATTCTAGAACTTGGCTTTATATCTTGCTTGAAGTTACGTGTTTGGCTATACAATAGGAAATGATCTTAGGCCATCTTTGTTTTTTATTAGTCACTAGCCATATTATTTTCCTACCTAATGAAATATCCGTAGTCAACCCTTTTGAGCCTAAAAGCCTTATTTGTTGGAAGCCTACGTGATTAGCCAATTGATCCCTTTTGCTAGCCTTTAAAAAATTCCTACCTAGTAGAGAGTTGAAGGAATCAAGTTGGTGTCTTGTGATGAAGTATATGAGGAGAAATAAGTTGGAAGTGATGAAATTTATTGAAAAGAGTGGTTAAATTGTTGCATAAAGGGGTAGTGCCCGAAACTGGTACCCCATGAAAAGGGTAGTGCCTGAAACTGGTACCCTTATTTGAAAAAAAAAAGAAAAGAAAAGAGGGAAGAAGAAAGAAAATTTCAAGTGAGGATGTGGTGTTCAAAAGTGAAGGATGAATCAAATTGCAAGAAGCATTGAAGAGCGTTGAAGAAGAAAGAAGAAAGTAAAGCTGTTTGTTGAAAAAGCTGTGAGTCTTCTTTTATTCTCTACTAGTGATTGAGTCACGATATCCATATATTTCTTACCTTTACCAAAGAGCCAACATTACAACCTAATGCAAGACCTTTGTGATCCTATTGTTGAAATTATTCCTTTAGTTGAGAGTTGAGATGATTGCCAAGCTTATGGTTACGCGTGTGTTTGAATTGACTTTGAGTGTAAACACCTTACCCTGAAGTGTATATCTCACACTTGAGCGATGATCGTAAATACTACCAGATAGAATGGGTGGATGAGCATTCCGAATGAGTAAAATAGTTGATTTGATTTGTATGTTTTTAAATGGATGGTTATCTTGTATCCCAAGTATGATATTTAAATTGTTATATTGTGTTGAATGTTTTTCTGTTGTGAAATTTCCTCTCAATTACTCTATTGATTTTTCATGTTGTTGCCTCGGGACGAGCAACAGGTAAGTTTGGGGGTTTGTTGAGAGTGAAATTTCACGCATTTTATGTGTGCACATTACACCGTTTTGCTTAGGAAATTTATCGTTTTTGCATGGAATTGTGTATGTTTAAGTATTTACACGATTTTAAGGCTATTAAGGTGTTTTTGTGAGTTTTAAAGGCAGGAAACAGGGTAGAACAGGGCAGGATCGGAAGAGGAGAAAAACAGACCCAGAACGGCCCAGCTCGGGAGCAGCTCGGTGAGCCGCTCGAGCCGAGCTGGGTGCCCAGCGGTAGTAATCGGTGCCAAGTGGGGTCCACTTGGACCCCAGTGACATGGCAAGATCAATGGAAGGCCGCTCGGCTGGGTCCAGACCCAGCTCGAGCCGAGCTGGGTGCCGAGCGGCCCAGTTCAGGGTCCAGACGGGGTCTGTTCGATGCAGTAGTGTATATATACCCTCAAATCGCGATTCTGAAGGAGTTTCGTCGCGAAAACAGCCCTGCATCCATCTTAGAAACAATTAGGGAGATCGAGACTTCAATCGGAGAGAGCCCAGCTATAAACCATCATCAATCCACACTCATTTCACACCCATATCAGATTACAATCTGATTTCATCCTCCATCCAATTCCACAAGGGTTCCAAGTGCTAATTGAGGGAGAATCAAGCAATTGGAGAGACGGAGAAGGAACGAAAGACTACGTCTACACTAGGGTTTCATAATTCCTATCTTTTCCTTCCTTTTACTTTGATTATTGGTATGAATTGCTTAGCCATGAGTGTTGCTTGTAACCTCATGGGCTAATTTTATATACAGTTCTAGGGTTTGATGGATTGATTTGATTGATTTGGGGATTTAGACCAAAGATTGGGATTTTATGCAGTTGAGCTTTTGATTTTACTTATTTTACTAAGACATGTTAATCTGCTTCGTAACGTCTTCATAATATATTCATGACATCCGCTATAATGCTTGGATTATTGTGTTAGCTTGTGTGCGTTCATGATTGGTATTGTCTATCTGTTAGGGATTAGAGTAGCTCCGCTATAAGTACTTTAATTTCATGAACTGGTAAAATCAAATACTTGATTAGTTTAGTGGAACAATGCAATTAGACAATCAAGTAGGAAGTGAATAGAACCTTGTAGTAATTCCAGAAAATATCTTGTTAGTCGGGCTTACCATCCGGAGGTATTGTTGCTTGCTTTGATTAGTATCTAGGAATAAGGCTTGGTAATATTTGCGCACCTTAGGATTTAAACCAGATTAGACTGTTAGCTTTGAATCGAATCATATTCGGTGGGATAACAGGGATATGTGGTGTATTTTCAGTGAAACTGCATGAATGAGCAATCGTAAGTTTAATATCCCAAATTAATTGGTCAATATCTGATACCTTAGAACTGTTTGTCATCTCTTGATTAGACACTTGCTTTTATTTTTCCTTGCTTTTAATTAATTCAGTTATTTAATATTTCGTTAATTAGATTAATTCACAACAAAACATTGGAAATTGGTTACTCAATTCTGATTAATTAGTAATTTATAGAATAAATAAATAATTAGCTGTCTTAGCGGGATCGATAATTTAACTTGGGTACTTGCTACTACAATTGACATCCTTATACTTGAGGATTAAATTATAGTGCGCAGAAAAAGCCTATCAATTATCATGTAAACTCTGCAGAAGGATTTATTCCGGCATGATAATGAGGTTGAGTGGTACTACTCTCGGATAAGATATTAATTAATGGAGTTGTCAGTAACTTAATTAATTAATGGGCATCGTATATCTTAAATATGGGGAGACTAACGGGCTCATAATAAGAAGAAGCTCATAATGTAATTATGGGATTAGAACGGTAGTGCAGTAATAATATTTTAGTGGTATATATTTTTATTATTGGACTTAAGTATAAGCTTTGGGTTAAGCTTGGATACTTAAGCCCAATGGAGGCCCAACTCTAATTTCTCCTCATGGTCCCTGCTGTAGTCCATATATAAGTCATCTCAACTATTCGGAAACCCTAATGATAACTGAATCACGCCTAATACTATGAGGAGGGTGAGGGAACAGCAGATTAAGAAGATCTCAAAGATCGTCGCCTACACGACGTCGAGATTGGACTTGGGAATACAGTAGAAGATCGGAAGGTTGTTTGCTACTGTTGTTTGTCAACTTCCATGATTTTTATAAAATTATTTGGAATGAAACACTAAACGTGTAATACAACATTGGAAAGCCACTGAAGAGAGAATCGTTTTGGCGCATAGATCACTCAAATCTGAGATCGGATGAGAGAGTTATGCCAAAAACGGTGAGGCTGCGCATGCTGCCAGCGAGAATTCATGTTCTTCCTCAGCATACCCTAGTGAAAGGTAATACGTTTCTATGTTTCTTGCTTTAGCTGATTTAAAAATGCTTGGAACCCTAACGATTCACGTTAACCAAACGTTCGAACGTCAACAGTGACATGCCATTTGAAAGAGGTACTCATCCTGATCAGTCAGCCTATGGAAGACCCTGTCCCTGAAATCTGGATCAACCCCGTCGTCATCACCCCTTCACTCCCACTAACACTGGGGAGAATCCACTCCAGTATCAAAGTGAGGCTCCACAAACTGCTCAGCTGTAGCTCGATCATGCCATGATCGAGTGGCGGAGGACGGAAGCATATGATGCGTGTGATCATAAGTATTGGGCTCATCGAAGCACGTCTCCCCTGAATTATGTCTATCTCGGTCAAGGCTAAGGTGTGGACATCGGTCGATATGAGTAGAGATCCCAGTTGGACTGCCATGCTCCAGAATCTTCTGTACGTCTGCCCTGCCACAGGTCCTCAAAAGCTTTTCGAGCATAATATCGTTGATTCCAATGATCACGGGTGGGATTGTAAGCCTCCCCCCGAACGTGGAATGGGTTAAAGATGAGCCTACAGGCTATCGGAGGACCTTTCTTTTGGGGTTCCAAAAATTCTTGGTGTACATCTTCATGCCTGAACCCTCCAACGGATAATCCTCTATACCAAGCCAATAGTCGGATGTGCTCTCATTGCGGGAAACGCCACCATATCAAGATTCTGATTGAAAAAGTTAAATAATTAGATACAAAATAACTGATTATATGTTGAATTTCCTCAAGTCCTTATAACAATTAAGATTTCATACCTCAGAAAATAGGGGCCTCGTATCATTCATCGATACACGAAACTTCCATCATAGGCAAAGTGGCTGCCAAAGAACCCTTGCGACAAGGACAACCCCAAATGGTGAAGCAAGGGCTGATATACGCTCATAGGCCCAAACCTGTCTTAGACAAAATGCTATTGTTAGATTATAACTGTTACATAAACTTGAATTAAGCTGGAATAAAATAACTAAAAAGTTTCAGTAATGCACTACACGCGTACCAGGAGCGCAAATATGCACCTGTAGAAATGGTACCTGTAGGTATCGGGGTTTTGCGGCCTTAGGCAGAATGGTCAGAACGCTATCCATGAAGTGAAGTAGAGTTATGTAACTAACATGGCCCCAAGGGAATAAATCCCAACTACGACTATCCTCGACTAGTACCCAAACTCAACTATCTACACTGACCTTTGTCACGTCCGCTCCCAGCAGAAAATAATTGACCAACAAGTCTTTAGCCACATTGAATGCGTCCTCGGGACGATCATCAAAGGTACAACCTTTAAATACATTGGCAAGCTCGCTTACTAATTGTTTGGTGCGTTGTCCATAATATCTAGCGTACACCCCACCAGCTGGGATATCGAACGTTTGGTTCGGATCAAACCCCAGTCAATCCTGGAAGCATAGTCTCATAATCCGTATGAACTCTACCCTGCCAAATCTAAGACACTGGTCCTCGATTAAAAAGAATATCTAGAACTTAAATCCTCCTAGGTAACTACAATCTCCCATGTCATCAAATCGTGTAAACCAGCGTGCGCGTTCCATTGATCGTCAAGATCCAAAAAATGCCCAAAGCATGGCCCCCTAAACATTTTCGCCCAACTTTGATAACTTCTTATGAATCATTTGCATAGAAACTCTCAGTTTGCAGTAATTATGGATACTATATTTCTGCCCCTTCATACTATGACGCTTCCACTCAAACTGCACAAGCAATAATTTTTTTTATATTATTAGACGCTGCATATCCATCTATTCTAAGCAATTCGCCTAGTCTACTTAATTCAATAAATAGACATAATTAAAAAATAAAATTACAATAAGGTATTTGCAGTTAATGAACAAATAATAAGCCAAATTAAATAAAAAAATTATAAATAATGATTGCCTATTCGACCTATCTTTGTTCTATTCGGCCAAGAGATTTTCCCTATTCAGCCTACTTCAATTGTGGTATTTAGCCTTCGCCGAGATTGTTCTGATTTAATACATCTAGACCATCATTGGTTCTATTCAGCCTACATTTCTTTCTATTCGGCCTATAATTTGTTCTATTCGACCGGCCACAGATGTTCTATTTAGCCTGGAGTTGTTCTATTCGGCCTACTTTTTTTGTTATATTTGGCCGACCACAGATGTTCTACGTTTGGGCTTTAATTTTATTCATGTTACAATTTGTTCTATTCAGCTTAGAGGTGTTCTATTCGGTCTACTTTTTTGTTCTATTCGGCCAATGTCTATGTTCTATTCGGACTACACAGTTTTTTACATATTCGTCTGACATAGACTCCTACTGCAGTCCTACTTTCTAAAATGATGTATACACAATTAAGTCACATTTTTACAAGTAAATTTTCACCATTTCACCATAAAAACACCACAAAATGTAGGCAAACATGTAAAATTTAAACTGCTCCTACAACACGAAATTAAAACTGCTTTTTATACTTACCCGAAAAAGCTCCATTACAAAATCTCACCAGAATTTGCCTTTCTCGGGAAACGCCTACTCCAGCGAAAATGAAGGTTTGGACCGAGAGAGAGAGAGGGGGAGCACAAATTTGGGACGAAAGGGACAGTTACGTTTGGGATAAAATGGGAGAGAGAGAGAGAGAGAAAATGACATTTAACTATTTTCCTATAATTTTAAATGTGTTCCCATCCACCACCGTTTAACGCAGTCAACACAAACATAATGATGGCCCCATGATTTTTGTCCTTTCCTCATGACAGTTATGGGGGTAAATTGGGAATAGCCCTTAATAGTGGCTAGAAAAAAAATTTTTTTATGTAAGTGGCCAAATAAAATTTAACTTAATGCATAGTGACCATTTTAAATTTTGTCCCTTCTTCATTTATGACCTTTTCTTTTCCAGTTATACGAAGAAGTACTATTATTTTATATGTAATTGATAGTTGCATTAGGAGTGAGTCGTGAGTACTGAGTAGTAAGTGGTGGACATATTTAAGACGCTTTTACTTAAAAGAGTAAATTAGTACATTTAAAGGAAACGCCTAAAAATGAGGCATTTGGGGTAGAAGGAGGAAATATTATATTTCAGCCCTAAAAAGTAAAAATTTCAAAATTAATAATCAATACATTATATTTAAAAAGAGTTAGTCTTCTGTGAACCGAATTTGCGGTGTAAATCATGTGGTCCCCTTTTAATTTAAACACATAACAATATATAAGTATAATAGGATTGGAAAAAAGGACCATAGGATTTAGGGTGAGAAAAGACCTGAGTTAATATACTAATCTATGTAAATCGAGTTTATAAGAGTGTTTGTGATCTAAAAAAATACTACCCTCATCTAATCAATTTGAATCTTCTGTTACATTATGACATTGCATCTTCAATTATGAACTGTTTGATAAATGAGACGTAGGATATAGACAAAATACTCTAAAAGGAAATTTCATTCCCAAACGAAAAAGGTTTAGATTTTTCTATTGATACATGTTACTCATATAACACGTGTAACACCAAAGTATAACTTAAATATTTTATTATCTAATCATTCTATCCCACGTTAAGATAAATATTTTACACGTAATTTAAAGGATGAGATGTTTTAATAGGTGGTGGACAAATTTATATTGTACTCTTGTTTAAACTTTTAAAAGACAAAGTCTTTTGTGAGATGTGTTAAAGTATATCTGTAATACCCACCTTATATATATGTATATATATATACAAATTATTTTTTTTATTATTATTATTTCTTTATTATTATTACTAATAGATTAATAAATATGCTTGATATTTTTACAAGTAAGCAGACACACATATGCAAGCACACATGTAAGCTATCTTGAAGTGTTTGATAAGAACAATTATTATTATCTATTATTATTATTATTAGAAGTGATATGATTGATGGGAATCAATCAAGGAAATTATTGAAGGAAGGTGGAGTCAAGTTGGCAATCAATCAAGGAAATTATTGAAGGAATGTGGAGTCAAGTTGGCAATCAATCAAGGCAATAATAATAATTAGTGATATGATTGATAGGAATCAATCAAGTCAATCAATTATTATTATTATTATTATTATTATTATTAAAATATATATATATATATATATATATATAAATGGAATAAAATTTAGTAAAGTTGAAATGAAGGGTGAACTTGTGCAACTTACAAACAACTAGATGTACACTTTCCATAGTTTTTCTGTGTTTATGTGGAAATTGAAATTGGTCATGTGAGATATGGTTAGAAATCTACTGAAGAGAGGATCGCGTAGGCGTAAAGAACACTTAAATTGAATTCCAAACGAGAAAGTTATGATCAAAGTGGTGACGTCGCGCAAGATTTGAGGAACAGAATAGTTGTGCCACTTTGCATGACTTGTTATATACTCAAATATTGATTGTTTTGAGAGTTCTTTATATGGATATAAAGCCCATGAAGAGAGGATCGTGTGGACGCAAAAAATCAGTCAAATATGAGGTCAAACAAAGAAGTTATGATCAAAATGGTGAAGCCGCACAATTGCCAACGAGATGTGCGAAATTCACAAAGTTTTTATGATCACTATTATTTGATCAAATTAGCCTATGAATTATCATCCCACATGTGAAATCATGTACACTTATCCCACATGTGAAGCCATGTGAAAGAATTGTTAAGCCATGTTGTGACTATGGGGCCATACAAACATGTTAGATCACATGAAAATACACATGTATCACCACCTTGCCATGTTCCAATGTCTTTTTGATTCCATCTCACATCTATAAATACCCAACTCCATTCAAGCCACACACACATAAATTTTTCTGCCCAAATTCCTTCACCCTTCACTCATATTCTTTCCATTAGCTCTTACACTTAGTAGTAGTGTGAGGAGTTATCAATTTAGAGGTAATTCTCCACTCTTTTCTTTACATATTTTCACACACACACACATATATATAACTCACACATATATACATAAATATATATATATCAATTCGCACACACTATTTTTTTTATTGTGTTCATTTTGTTATTTTTCCAAAATGTTGACAAATGCTAGAAACACTTCTGAATAGACAACAGCCTTTTTGAAAATGTTGTCAAATGCTAGAAACACTTCTGAATAGACAACATATTTTTGGTAAAATATTGTCTTTACTTTGTTGTATTTCTGAAATGTTGTTTAAATGCTGAAAATATATTGTCTTTTCCATTTTTTTATCTTTCCTCCTTTTCTGATTTTTTTCTCAATAAATAGTAATTTCGAAAGAGATTTGGTAGTTTCGAAGTTTCAAAATCTTTAAAAACTCAATTGCACACAACATTCAAGCATTATATATATATATATATATATATATATATATATATATATATATATATATATATATATATATATATATATATATATATATATATATATATATATATACATATTTATATTATATTATATTTAATTTAATTTTTTTAAATATTAATTTTATTTATATTTATTATCTTATTTTAACTCATTTTATTTAGTGATTAATTAATTATATTATCTTAAGTTAGTTAATAATTAGTTTATTTTATTTATACTATTAGAAATTAGTTTTAGTAATAGAAATTATTATTATAAGTAGAACTCAGTTTAGTATACCCTTGCAGGCATACCTGAGACCGAAGAACAAGTCTAGACAAACATATTATTCTCTACGAAGTTTAAGGTGAGGGTAACTTTCACTCTTTACGGAGTGCTACATTTTATGTCATGATTGCTATGTTAAGATGTGATATGTGTTACTTATATGACATGTTATGTGCTATGTGAATTTTTAGTTCGATGACAAATATTTTCTACTAACACTTGTACGGGGTGACGACTCAGTGCACATATACCAACTAACACAAGTTACTGGCTACGTCGGTTCAGTACTAAAATATATTTTAAGTATGCTAACATTTGTACTGGGGTGACGGCCTGGTGCGCATATACCAACTAACACAAGTTATCGGATGACGATTCGGTCTAAAATATTTTTATTGTGTTATCGAATGACAATATGCAAATTATTTTATTAAATGACATATGTTACATTTTATGGTATATTTGGCATGCATATTTATTTTTAACGGTACAATAATTTAAGTTAACCCACTGAGTGTATTTTAGACGCTCACCCCTTATCAATTTTCAGAAGAAGGTTTAGAAGATGGAAAGGCCCCTGCAAGTGTACCAAGCCCTTAGAAGACTTTATATGACTTATATTTTATTATTCTGTAAGAACTTTATTTCAGATACATCATCTGAACGAACTTATTTTGGATATTTTACTCTACTCGGTGAGTAGACGCTTATATGTAATAATCTTTATGCAACTCTTACGTTATTATATTATCGCTTTGGGGATTATAATTTCATTTCCGCTGCGTATTCTCGACTCCCTTTATTATTATATTAGGATATGTATATCTAGTAGCGTCCCAACCCCATAGCGTAACCCGGGATGTTACAGCATGGTATCAGAGCGGTCTATCTAAGACTTGCTTAAGTACCTGACTTATAATTTTATACCATACCCTAAGATTGACTATCCTATGACTATGACGTGACTACATTTTAGAATTTTATATGTGTATTGGCATATAATATTAGTAATACTTTGGCTAGATCATGACGCGTGGAACCTCACGAAACAATTAATCCCAAGAGGAGGCGCAAAACTCACAAGCTAACCCTGGTGATGATCTACTAACTGTACTCAGAGGTTTAGCTGAACACATTACAGGGAATCCTGCACGACCACCACCACCAGAACCTATTCTTAGAAATGAACCAACCTTAGTAATTGAACAGTTCCGACGTTTTAATCCAACAACCTTCAATGGAACGGAGGACCCTGCGGAAGCAGAGTAATTGCTTAGGTCGTTAGATAAGATTTTCACTTATCACGAGTGCACTGATGCATAGAAAAATTACATGTGCTATTTTTCAATTTGTGGGTGAAGCTGATTTCTGGTGGGAGGCTTACTGACGTACCAAGACACCTGAGCAAAAGGCTAGGATGACATGGGAAGACTTCAAGGAGGTGATCATTCAAAACTACATGCCACAATTATATCGAGATAACAAAGAAAGTGAGTTTCTTCACTTGAAACAAGGAACAATGAGCGTTCTTGAATATGAAAGAGAATTCAATCGACTCTCTAGATTTCCACTCGCAACAAAATCTCCCTGCCCGAAATATGGAAAGAATCATCTCGGAGCATGCTTATATGGAACTGGAATATGCTATCGATGCCAGCAACCGGGACACACCATACTAGAATGCCCAAAGACTAAAGTAGGAGGAGGATCGAGTACTAGACCAGCAAGTGTATATGCTATGACACAGCAAGAAACTGAGGAAGAACCAGAAACAATGGCAGGTATGCTATCAGTATTTGGCACTCCTGCACTTATACTTTTTTGATACGGGTGCCACTCATTCATTCATATCTGCTAAGATGTATAAGAAAGTAGAAAATAATTGTGAAGAGTTTGACAAGTCAACTCTTGAGGTTAGTATACCTTCGGGTAACTCTATCCGAACCATGAAGTTATGCAAGAATGTGAAGATTGGGATAAATGACAGAGTCCTACTTACAGACCTTCACATAATTGAAATGAAAGACTTTGATGTAATTTTAGGGATGGATTGGCTTAGAGCTAATCATGCTGTAATAAGATGTCGTGAAAAGGAAGTACGTTTCCAACTCCCAGGAGATAAGAAGTTTACATTTCACGGAGCGAAAGCTGGAGTAGTACCGCGAATTATAACTGCAATGAAAGCGATCAAAATGATGAAGAATAATAGATGTCAAGCACTCTTAGTGAACATCGTGGCAAGTGAAGGAGAAAGGATAAGCCTAAAGGATGTTCCTATTGTGCGGGAATACGAAGATGTATTTCGAGAAGACTTACCAGGATTGCCACCTAAAAGGTAAGTAGAATTTTCTATTGATCTAGTACCGGGAGCAGCACCAGTTTCAAAAGCACCTTATCGAATGGCACCAAAGGAGTTACAAGAATTAAAGATCCAATTACAAGAACTCTTTGAATTGAGTTTCATACGCCCTAGTGTTTCACCCTGGGGAGCACCTGTTTTGTTCGTAAAGAAGAAAGATGGTTCGTTTAGAATGTGTATCGATTATCGAGAACTGAATAAACTTACCATCAAGAATAAATATCCCTTGTCAAGGATTGAGGACTTATTTGATCAGCTGGGCGGTGCTAGTGTGTTTTCCAAGATAGATCTGAGGTCTGGATATCATCAGGTGCGAATCAAGCAGAGTGACACTTCGAAGACTGCTTTTAGAACACGTTACGGGCATTATGAGTTCGTGGTAATGCCTTTTGGACTTAGCAATGCACCAGCAATTTTTATGAATTTGATGATTCGTGTTTTCCACTCGTACTTGGATAAATTCATGATCGTGTTCATTGATGATATCTTAGTGTATTCTAGAAATCGGGAACAACATGAAAAGCATCTGAGAATCGTTCTAGAGACACTAAGAAAGGAAAAGTTGTATGCCAAATTCAAGAAATGTGAGTTTTGGTTAGACAAAGTTGTCTTTCTTGGACACATCGTGTCAGCTCGAGGAATTGAGGTGGATCCGGCCAAGATGGAAGCAGTAGAGAAATGGAAGACACCTACAAATGTGGGAGAAGTACGAAGTTTCATTAGATTGGCTGGATATTATAGAAGATTTATTGAGGGAGTTTCGAAGATTGCAGGGCCCTTGACGAAATTAACTCGCAAGGAAGTTAAGTTCTGTTGGACGAAAGAATGTGAAAATAGTTTCAACCTTCTCAAACAGAAATTAGTCACTGCACCTGTACTGACAATTCCTGATGGGACAGAAGAATTTGTCATCTATAGTGATGTTTCAAAGCAAGGATTGGGATGTGTTCTGATGCAACGTAATAAAGTAGTTGCTAATGCATCTAGACAACTCAAGATCCATGAACAGAACTATCCAACTCATGATTTAGAATTGGCAGCTGTGGTGCATGCTTTGAAAATTTGGAGACACTATCTGTATGGAGCAAAATGTCAAATTTATACAGATCACAAGAGCTTGAAGTACTTTTTCGAACAGAAGGAATTAAACATGAGGCAAAGGAGATGGTTGGAATTAGTCAAGGATTATGATTGTACAATACTGTACCATCCAGGGAAGGCAAATGTGGTGGCAGATACTCTAAGCAAAAAAGGAAAATGGGAGTTAGCCTGCTCTATAACAAACCAAGAATTATTGGTGGCGGAGTTCTCTCGAATGAGTTTGGAAGTAGTAATACCTCCAAGTAGCATTGAAGCAGTGTTAACAGCGTTACTGATTAAACCCTCCTTAAGAGATAGAGTCAAGAAACTTCAAGACGAAGATAGAATTCTCAGAAAAATTAAGGAACGCGTGAAGATTGGGGAAGGAAAGGAATTTGCTCTCATAGACGATGGAACACTCGTATTTGGAAAAAGATTATGTGTTCCTAAAAATGAGGATCTTATTAGAGAAATTTTAACAGAAGCTCATGGTACTCCATACACGGTACATCCAGGAGGAACCAAGATGTATCAAGACTTGAAGAATTCATTTTGGTGGAAAAATATGAAGAAGGATATAGGCTTGTTTATCCAAAAGTGTATGACTTGCCAGCAAGTGAAGGCTGAGCATCAACGACCTTCAGGGCTCTTGAAGCCATTAGAGATTCCTGAGTGGAAATGGGAGCATATCACAATGGATTTCGTTACTGGTTTACCAAGATCAGTGCGAGGAAATCAAGCTATATGGGTGATAGTGGATCGTTTGACCAAGTCTGCGCATTTTCTTCCAGTGAAAATGACTCATGGAATGGATAAGCTTGCACAAATTTGTCTAAAAGAAGTTGTCAGATTGCACGGTGTACCAGTTTCTATAGTTTCTGATCGAGATCCAAGATTTACATCAAAATTTTGGAACAGTTTACAAAACGCAATGGGCACTAAGCTAAAGTTTAGCACGGAATTTCATCCACAAACAGATGGCCAGTCTGAAAGGACTATTCAAACATTGGAAGACATGTTGAGGGCATGCGTCCCAGATTTTGGGGAAAGTTGGGAAAGATACATACCACTTATAGAGTTTGCTTACAACAACAGTTTTCAAGTTACAATAGGCATGGCCCCTTACGAAGCACTCTACGGAAGGAAGTGTAGATCTCCCCTTTATTGGGATGAAGTTGGTGCGAAGAAATTTCTAGGACCAGAAATAGTAGAAAAGACAGTTGAAGCGATTGAAAAGATCAAAAGAAGAATTTTGACTGCGCAAAACCGACAGAAGTCTTACGCTGATAAGTGACGCAAAGATTTACAGTTCCAGGAAGGAGATAAAGTTTTTCTCAAATTATCACCAATGAAAGGAATTTCTCGCTTTGGGAAGAAAGGAAAACTTAAGCCAAGATACATTGGGCCTTATGAGATTTTAGAACGAATCGGCGAGTTGGCATACAGATTAGCTTTACCACCTGAGCTAGCTGGAGTGCATGATGTATTTCATGTGTCCATGCTACGGAAGTATGTATTTGATCCAAGCCACGTTGTTAACCATGAAGTTATAGCAATTGATGATAACTTAGCATACGAGGAATTTTCTATCGCCATTCTTGACAGGAAAGTTCATAAGCTAAGGAATCGTGAAGTTGCTTTAATCAAAGTCAAATGGAGTCAACACAATACAGAAGAAGCGACATGGGAACGTGAAGACGACATATGAAATAAATATCCGCATCTACCTATATCGGGTAAGTGAAATTTCGAGGACGCAAATTTTAATTTAGTAGGGGAGGATGTAATACCCACCTTATATATATGTATATATATATACAAATTATTTTTTTTATTATTATTATTTCTTTATTATTATTACTAATAGATAAATAAATATGCTTGATATTTTTACAAGTAAGTAGGCACACATATGCAAGCACACATGTAAGCTATCTTGAAGTGTTTGATAAGAACAATTATTATTATTATTATTTATTATTATTATTATTATTAGAAGTGATATGATTGATGGAATCAATCAAGGAAATTATTGAAGGAATGTGGAGTCAAGTTGGCAATCAATCAAGGCAATAATAATAATTAGTGATATGATTGATAGGAATCAACCAAGTCAATCAATTATTATTATTATTAAAACAATATATATATATATATATATATATATATATATATATATAATGGAATAAAATTTAGCAAAGTTGAAATGAAGGATGAACTTGTGCAACTTGCAAATAACTAGACGTACACTTTCCATAGTTTTTCTGTATTTATGTGGAAATTGAAATTGGTCATGTGAGATATGGTTAGAAATCTACTGAAGAGAGGATCGCGTAGGCCTAAAAAACACCTAAATTGGATTCCAAACGAGAAAGTTATGATCAAAGTGGTGACGTCGCGCAAGATTTGAGGAACAGAACAGTTGTGCCATTTTGCATGACTTGTTATATACTCAAATATTGATTGTTTGGAGATTTCTTTATATGGATAGAAAGTCCATGAAGAGAGGATTGTGTGGACGTAAAAAATACTCAAATACGAGGTCAAACAAAGAAGTTATGATCAAAATGGTGAAGCCGCGCAGTTGCCAACGAGACGTGCGAAATTCACAAAGTTTTTATGATCACTATTATTTGATCAAATTAGCCTATGAATTATCATCCCACATGTGAAATCATGTACACTTATCCTACATGTGAAGCCATGTGAAAGAATTGCTAAGCCATGTTGTGACTATGGGGCCATACAAACATGTTAGATCACATGAAAATACACATGTATCACCACCTTGCCATGTTCCAATGTCTTTGTGATTCCATCTCACACATCTATAAATACCCAACTCCATTCAAGCCACACACACATAAATTTTTCTGCCCAAATTCCTTCACCCTTCACTCATATTCTTTCCATTGGCTCTTACACTTAGTAGTAGTATGAGGAGTTATCAATTTAGAGGTAATTCTCCACTCTTTTCTTTACATATTTTCACACACACACACATATATATAACTCACACATATATACATATATATATATATATATCAATTCTCACACACTATTTTTTTTATTGTGTTCATTTTATTATTTTTCCAAAATATTGACAAATGCTAGAAACACTTCTGAATAGACAACAGTCTTTTTGAAAATGTTGTCAAATGCTAGAAACACTTCTGAATAGACAACATATTTTTGGTAAAATATTGTCTTTACTTTGTTGTATTTCTGAAATGTTGTTTAAATGCTGAAAACATGTTGTCTTTGCCATTTTTTTATCTTTCCTCCTTTTCTGATTTTTTTCTCAATAAATAGTAATTTCGAAAGAGATTTGGTAGTTTCGAAGTTTCAAAATCTTTAAAAAATCAATTGCACACAACATTCAAGCATTATATATATATATACATATTTAAATTATATTATATTATATTTAATTTTTTTTAAATATTAATTTTATTTATATTTATTATCTTATTTTAACTCATTTTATTTAGTGATTAATTAATTATATTATCTTAAGTTAGTTAATAATTAGTTTATTTTATTTATACTATTAGAAATTAGTTTTAGTAATAGAAATTATTATAAGTAGAACTCAGTTTAGTATACCCTTGCAGGCATACCTGAGACCGAAGAACAAATCTAGACAAACATATTATTCTCTACGAAGTTTAAGGTGGGGGTAACTTTCACTCTTTACCGAGTGCTATATTTTATGTCATGATTGCTATGTTAAGATGTGATATGTGTTACTTATATGACATGTTATGTGCTATGTGAATTTTTAGTTCGATGATAAATATTTTCTACTAACACTTGTACGGGGTGATGACTCAGTGCACATATACCAACTAACACAAGTTACTGGCTACGTCGGTTCAGTACTAAAATGTATTTCAAGTATGCTAACATTTGTACTGGGGTGACGGCCTGGTGCACATATACCAACTAACACAAGTTATCGGATGACGATTCGGTCTAAAATATTTTTATTGTGTTATCGAACGACAATATGCAAATTATTTTATTAAATGACATATGTTACATTTTATGGTATATTTGGCATGCATATTTATTTTTAACGGTGCAATCATTTAAGTTAACCCACTGAGTTTATTTTAGACGCTCACCCCTTATCAATTTTCAGAAGAAGGTTTAGAAGATAGAAAGGTCCCTGCAAGTGTACCAAGCCCTTAGAAGACTTTATATGACTTATATTTTATTATTCTGCTAGAACTTTATTTCAGATACATCATCTGAACTAACTTATTTTGGATATTTTACTCTACTCGGTGAGTAGACGCTTATATGTAATAATCTTTATGCAACTCTTACGTTATTATATTATCGCTTTGGGGATTATAATTTCATTTCCGCTGCGTATTCTCGACTCCCTTTATTATTATATTGGGATATATATATCTAGTAGCGTCCCAACCCCATAGCGTAACCCGGGGCGTTACAGCATGGTATCAGAGCGGTCTATCTAAGACTTGCTTAAGTACCTGACTTATAATTTTATACCATACCCTAAGATTGACTATCCTATGACTATGACGTGACTACACTTTAGAATTTTATATGTGTATTGGCATATAATATTAGTAATACTTTGGCTAGATCATGACACGTGGAACCTCACGAAATAATTAATCCCAAAAGGAGGCGCAAAACTCACAAGCTAACCCTGGTGATGATCTACTAACTGTACTCAGAGGTTTAGCTGAACACATTACAGGGAATCCTGCACGACCACCACCACCAGAACCTATTCCTATAAATGAACCAACCTTAGTAATTGAACAGTTCCGACGTTTTAATCCAACAACCTTCAACGGAACGGAGGACCCTGCGGAAGCAGAGTAATTGCTTAGGTCGTTAGATAAGATTTTCACCTATCACGAGTGCACTGATGCACAGAAAAATTACATGTGCTGTTTTTCAATTTGTGGGTGAAGCTGATTTATGGTGGGAGGCTTGCGGACGTACCAAGATACCTGAGCAAAAGGCTAGGATGAAATGGGAAGACTTCAATGAGGTGATCATTCAAAACTACATGCCACAATCATATCGAGATAACAAGGAAAGTGAGTTTCTTCACTTGAAACAAGGAACAATGAGCGTTCTTGAATATGAAAGAGAATTCAATAGACTCTCTAGATTTCCACTCACAACAAATTCTCCCTGCCCGAAATGTGGAAATAATCATTTCGGAGCATGCTTATATGGAACTGGAATATGCTATCGATGTCGGCAACCGGGACACACCATACTAGAATGCCCAAAGACTAAAGTATGAGGAGGATCGAGTACTAGACCAGCACATGCATATGCTATGACACAGCAAGAAACTGAGGAAGAACCAGAAACAATGGCAGGTATGCTATCAGTATTTGGCACTCCTGCACTTATACTTTTTTGATACGGGTGCCACTCATTCATTCATATCTGCTAAGATGTATAAGAAAGTAGAAAATAATTGTGAAGAGTTTGACAAGTCAACTCTTGAGGTTAGTATACCTTCGGGTAACTCTATCCAAATCATGAAGTTATGCAAGAATGTGAAGATAGGGATAAATGACAGAGTCCTACTTGCAGACCTTCACATAATTGAAATGAAAGACTTTGATGTAATTTTAGGGATGGATTGGCTTAGAGCTAATCATGATGTAATAAGATGTCGTGAAAAGGAAGTACGTTTCCAACTCCCAGGAGATAAGAAGTTTACATTTCACGGAGCGAAAGCTGGAGTAGTACCGCGAATTATAACTGCAATGAAAGCGATCAAAATGATGAAGAATAATGGATGTCAAGCACTCTTAGTGAACATCGTGGCAAGTGAAGGAGAAAGGATAAGCCTAAAGGATGTTCCTATTGTGCGGGAATACGAAGATGTATTTCTAGAAGACTTACCAGGATTGCCACCTGAAAGGCAAGTAGAATTTTCTATTGATCTAGTACCGGGAGCAGCACCAGTTTCAAAAGCACCTTATCGAATGGCACCAAAGGAGTTACAAGAATTGAAGATCCAATTACAAGAACTCTTGGAATTGGGTTTCATACGCCCTAGTGTTTCACCCTGGGGAGCACCTGTTTTGTTCGTAAATAAGAAAGATGGTTCGTTTAGAATGTGTATCGATTATCGAGAACTGAATAAACTTACCATCAAGAATAAATATCCCTTGTCAAGGATTGAAGACTTATTTGATCAGCTGGGCAGTGCTAGTGTGTTTTCCAAGATAGATCTGAGGTCTGGATATCATCAGGTGCGAATCAAACAGAACGACACTTCGAAGACTGCTTTTAGAACACTTACGGGCATTATGAGTTCGTGGTAATGCCTTTTGAACTTAGCAATGCACCAGCAATTTTTATGGATTTGATGATTCGTGTTTTCCACTCGTACTTGGATAAATTCATGATCGTGTTCATTGATGATATCTTAGTGTATTCTAGAAATCGGGAACAACATGAAAAGTATCTGAGAATCGTTCTAGAGACAGTAAGAAAGGAAAATTTGTATGCCAAATTCAAGAAATGTGAGTTTTGGTTAGACAAAGTTGTCTTTCTTGGACACATCGTGTCAGCTCGAGGAATTGAGGTGGATCCGGCCAAGATGGAAGCAGTAGAGAAATGGAAGACACCTACAAATGTGGGAGAAGTACGAAGTTTCATTGGATTGGCTGGATATTATAGAAGATTTATTGAGGGATTTTCGAAGATTGCAGGGCCCTTGACGAAATTAACTCGCAAGGAAGTTAAGTTTTGTTGGACGAAAGAATGTGAAAATAGTTTCAACCTTCTTAAACAGAAATTAGTCACTGCACCTGTACTGACAATTCCTGATGGGACAGAAGAATTTGTCATCTATAGTGATGTTTCAAAGCAAGGATTGGGATGTGTTCTGATGCAACGTAATAAAGTAGTTGTTTATGCGTCTAGACAACTCAAGATCCATGAACAGAACTATCCAACTCATGATTTAGAATTGGCAGCTGTGGTGCATGTTTTGAAAATTTAGAGACACTATCTGTATGGAGCAAAATGTCAAATTTATACAGATCACAAGAGCTTGAAGTACTTTTTCGAACAGAAGGAATTAAACATGAGGCAAAGGAGATGGTTGGAATTAGTCAAGGATTATGATTGTACAATACTGTACCATCCAGGGAAGGCAAATGTGGTGGCAGATACTCTAAGCAAAAAAGGAAAATGGGAGTTAGCCTGCTCTATAACAAACCAAGAATTATTGGTGGCGGAGTTCTCTCGAATGAGTTTGGAAGTAGTAATACCTCCAAGTAGCATTGAAGCAGTGTTAACAGTGTTACTGATTAAACCCTCCTTAAGAGATAGAGTCAAGAAACTTCAAGACGAAGATAGAATTCTCAGAAAAAATAAGGAACGCGTGAAGATTGGGGAAGAAAAGGAATTTGCTCTCACAGACGATGGAACACTCGTATTTGGAAAAAGATTATGTGTTCCTAAAAATGAGGATCTTATTAGAGAAATTTTAACAGAAGCTCATGGTACTCCATACACGGTACATCCAGGAGGAACCAAGATGTATCAAGACTTGAAGAATTCATTTTGGTGGAAAAATATGAAGAAGGATATAGGCTTGTTTATCCAAAAGTGTATGACTTGCCAGCAAGTGAAGGCTGAGCATCAACGACCTTCAGGGCTCTTGAAGCCATTAGAGATTCCTGAGTGGAAATGGGAGCATATCACAATGGATTTCGTTACTGGTTTACCAAGATCAGTGCGAGGAAATCAAGATATATGGGTGATAGTGGATCGTTTGACCAAGTCTGCGCATTTTCTTCCAGTGAAAATGACTCATGGAATGGATAAGCTTGCACAAATTTGTCTAAAAGAAGTTGTCAGATTGCACGGTGTACCAGTTTCTATAGTTTCTGATCGAGATCCAAGATTTACATCAAAATTTTGAAACAGTTTACAAAATGCAATGGGCACGAAGCTAAAGTTTAGCACGGTATTTCATCCACAAACAGATGGCCAGTCTGAAAGAACTATTCAAACATTGGAAGACATGTTGAGGGCATGCGTCCTAGATTTTGGGGAAAGTTGGGAAAGATACATACCACTTATAGAGTTTGCTTACAATAACAGTTTTCAAGTTACAATAGGCATGACCCCTTACGAAGCACTCTACGGAAGGAAGTGTAGATCTTCCCTTTATTGGGATGAAGTTGGTGTGAAGAAAGTTCTAGGACCAAAAATAGTAGAAAAGACAGTTGAAGTGATTGAAAAGATCAAAAGAAGAATTTTGACTGCGCAAAACCGACAGAAGTCTTACGCTGATAAGCGACGCAAAGATTTACAGTTCCAGGAAGGAGATAAAGTTTTTCTCAAAATATCACCAATGAAAGGAATTTCTCGCTTTGGGAAGAAAGGAAAACTTAAGCCAAGATACATTGGTCCTTATGAGATTTTAGAACGAATCGGCAAGTTGGCATACAGATTAGCTTTACCACCTGAGCTAGCTGGAGTGCATGATGTATTTCATGTGTCCATGCTACGGAAGTATGTATTTGATCCAAGCCACGTTGTTAACCATGAAGTTATAGCAATTGATGATAACTTAGTATACGAGGAATTTCATATCGCCATTCTTGACAGGAAAGTTCATAAGCTAAGGAATCGTGAAGTTGCTTTAATCAAAGTCCAATGGAGTCAACACAATACATAAGAAGCGACATGGGAACATGAAGACGACATACGAAATAAATATCCGCATCTACCTATATCGGGTAAATGAAATTTCGAGGACGAAAATTTTAATTTAGTAGGGGAGGATGTAATACCCACCTTATATATATGTATATATATATACAAATTATTTTTTTTATTATTATTATTTCTTTATTATTATTACTAATAGATAAATAAATATGCTTGATATTTTTACAAGTAAGTAGACACACATATGCAAGCACACATGTAAGCTATCTTGAAGTGTTTGATAAGAACAATTATTATTATTATTATTTATTATTATTATTATTATAAGTGATATGATTGATAGAATCAATCAAGGAAATTATTGAAGGAAGGTGGAGTCAAGTTGGCAATCAATCAAGGCAATAATAATAATTAGTGATATGTTTGATAGGAATCAACCAAGTCAATCAATTATTATTATTATTAAAACAATATATATATAAATATATATATATATATAAATGGAATAAAATTTAGCAAAGTTGAAATGAAGGGTGAACTTGTGCAACTTGCAAACAACTAGACGTACACATTCCATAGTTTTTCTGTGTTTATGTAGAAAATGAAATTGGTCATGTGAGATATGGTTAGAAATCTAGTGAAGAGAGGATCGCGTAGGCTTAAAGAACACTTAAATTGGATTCCAAACGAGAAAGTTATGATCAAAGTAGTGACGTCGCGCAAGATTTGAGGAACAGAACAGTTGTGCCACTTTGCATGACTTGTTATATACTCAAATATTGATTTTTTGGAGAGTTCTTTATATGGATAGAAAGCCCATGAAGAGATGATCGTGTGGACGCAAAAAATCACTCAAATACGAGGTCAAACAAAGAAGTTATGATCAAAATGGTGAAGCCGCGCAGTTGCCAACGAGATGTGCGAAATTCACAAAGTTTTTATGATTACTATTATTTGATCAAATTAGCCTATGAATTATCATCCCACATGTGAAATCATGTACACTTATCCCACATGTGAAGTCATGTGAAAGAATTGCTAAGCCATGTTGTGACTATGGCGCCATACAAACATGTTAGATCACATGAAAATACACATGTATCACCACCTTGCCATGTTCCAATGTCTTTTTGATTCCATCTCACACATCTATAAATACCCAACTCCATTCAAGCCACACACACATAAATTTTTCTGCCCAAATTCCTTCACCCTTCACTCATATTCTTTCCATTAGCTCTTACACTTAGTAGTAGTGTGAGGAGTTATCAATTTAGAGGTAATTCTCCACTCTTTTCTTTACATATTTTCACACACACACATATATATAACTCACACATATATACATAAATATATATATATATATATATATATATATATCAATTCTCACACACTGTTTTTTTATTGTGTTTATTTTGTTATTTTTTCAAAATGTTGACAAATGCTAGAAACACTTCTGAATAGACAACAGCCTTTTTGAAAATATTGTCAAATGCTAGAAACACTTCTGAATAGACAACATATTTTTGGTAAAATATTGTCTTTACTTTGTTGTATTTCTGAAATGTTGTTTAAATGCTGAAAACATGTTGTCTTTGCCATTTTTTTTATCTTTCCTCCTTTTCTGATTTTTTTCTCAATAAATAGTAATTTCGAAAGAGATTTGGTAGTTTCGAAGTTTCAAAATCTTTAAAAAATCAATTGCACACAACATTCAAGCATTATATATATATACATATTTATATTATTTTATATTTAATTTAATTTTTTTTTAATATTAATTTTATTTATATTTATTATCTTATTTTAACTCATTTTATTTAGTGATTAATTAATTATATTATCTTAAGTTAGTTAATAATTAGTTTATTTTATTTATACTATTAGAAATTAGTTTTAGTAATAGAAATTATTATTATAAGTAGAACTCAATTTAGTATACCCTTGCAGGCATACCTGAGACCGAAGAACAAGTCTAGACAAACATATTATTCTCTACGAAGTTTAAGGTGGGGGTAACTTTCACTCTTTATCGAGTGCTACATTTTATGTCATGATTGCTATGTTAAGATGTGATATGTGTTACTTATATGACATGTTATGTGCTATGTGAATTTTTAGTTCGATGACAAATATTTTCTACTAACACTTGTACGGGGTGACGACTCAGTGCACATATACCAACTAACACAAGTTACTGGCTACGTAGGTTCAGTACTAAAATATATTTCAACTATGCTAACATTTGTACTGGGGTGACGGCCTGGTGCACATATACCAACTAACACAAGTTATCGGATGACGATTCGGTCTAAAATATTTTTATTGTGTTATCGAACGACAATATGCAAATTATTTTATTAAATGACGTATGTTACATTTTATGGTATATTTGGCATGCATATTTATTTTTAACGGTGCAATCATTTAAGTTAACCCACTGAGTGTATTTTAGACGCTCACCCCTTATCAATTTTCAGAAGAAGGTTTAGAAGATGGAAAGGCCCCTGCAAGTGTACCAAGCCCTTAGAAGACTTTATATGACTTATATTTTATTATTCTATTAGAACTTTATTTCAGATACATCATCTGAACGAACTTATTTTGGATATTTTACTCTACTCGGTGAGTAGACGCTTATATGTAATAATCTTTATGCAACTCTTACGTTATTATATTATCGCTTTGGGGATTATAATTTCATTTCCGCTGCGTATTCTCGACTCCCTTTATTATTATATTGGGATATGTATATCTAGTAGCGTCCCAACCCCATAGCGTAACCCGGGGCGTTACAATATCTTTTATTTAGATAAAGTATGTTTAATAGTTGTTAAAGTATTTTTTCTAAAGTATGTTGGATTATGCATTAAAGTATGATTTTAGCATTTATTATTAATATACATTAACTACAAATAAGCATACTTTATCTATACAATAAGCATACTTTAGTGATGGGTCAACCCGTCTTACAAATAACACGTCTCACCATAGAGTAACTCTTTTTAAAAATACTTATTTTGTGTGTAAAATTGAGTGAAAATGTTCATTGGATCTTAGGTAATATTCTAAAAAACATTTTCACTTAGTTTTAGATTACAAGAACACTTAACTCTATTTTCTTTTTAAAAAAAAAGTACAGATTTTAAGAGAAAATTGTAGATTTTTTTTCTTAGATATTCAGCCAAATTTAAATTAAATTAATTTAAAGTGTATAAAAAAATTTAAATTTAAGCGCAAAACAATAAATAAAGCACCAAAAAAGTTATGTGATAATACAATAACCAACTATGTTACATCAAGAATAGAATTTAAAGTCTCAAATAAGAAAATACTACTAATTGTATGTACACTGAAAATTAAGAATATAAAATTAACAAAAATTTTACTGCATCTGGACATCAAAAACTTATACACTAGAGTGATAAATAAAAATATATACTTCCTCCCTTTCATGTTAATGGTTACGTTTGTTTTTTTTTACGAAAATTAAAAAAAATAGAATTTTAATGTATATTAAGATGAGAAATTATAATATTTTAATATATAATGGATAATAGTATTAGTATTGTAGGTGAGTATCATTGAGATATTTTAATTGTTTTATATGATTCTCATATATCAAAAAAGAAAATGTAACTATTAAGATGAGACGCACAAATTGCAAATATGTAACCAGGGACGGAGGGATTACATTAATAAAAAAAAACTTATGCATTTTTTTAATGAAATTTTTATTATTTATTTAATGAAAAATTAAATATAAAATAAGTATACATTATTATTAAAAAAAAACATATTTCTTCCGTCTGAAGTTAAATTTCACACTTTCTATTTTCGTTCGCCCCATATTAAACTTCATCATCCAAAAAGAAAACATCACATTAATCATCACCCACATCTTAATTATAAATTTGTCACTCTCATCAAATACACATAACATATTTTAAAATTTATTTATTACCTAAAAATATTATATTGTCCTCCAAAATTCAATAAAATTGCTCAAACATCAATTTTTCTTAATTACGCATCTAATAATGCAATTTAAGTTTAGATGAAGGGAGTATATAATATTAAATAGAAATTAATAGCATGATATTAAATAAAAATTTATACATATATAATACTTATATTAGTAATGCTTCTAGATATCCAAAATATCAACTTAAAAGAAAATTAATTTAACGATGAAGATGATTGAAACTAGGGGTGTGCATCGGTCGGTTAACCGAAAACCAAAAATTGAACTTTCAAAATCGAAAACCGAACCGAACTTTTTTACAAAACCAAAACCGAATTGAACTTTTTCAAAACCATTATTAACCGAACCGAATTATTTCGGTCGGTTATTTCGGTTAACCGAATAGAAATTTATTAATTTTTTTTAAAAAATAAACAATCTTTTTTATATCATTTTATTATATTTTCACTACTTAAAAAAATATTTTTAATATAACATACACTACAATAATATATATAATTTTATATTATATAATTCTATAAATATTTCACTTTTTTTCGTAGTATAAATTAATACAATTTAAAGAAAATATATTGAATAGATGAAATTATTTTAAGTTTTAATTAAATTTTGATATTGAAAATTAAATCTAGTTAATTAAGTAATTTTGTTTAGGATGAAAAAAAATATTATTGAATATATATAAAATAAAATAATAAAGTGAATATATTAATATATATATATATATATTAAATAATAATAAATTAAAAGTTCGGTTCGATTTTCGGTTAACCGAAATTTTAAATTTCAAAACCGAAAATCGAACCGAAATTTAAAAAATTGGATTTGCAAAACCCGAACCGAATTTTAAAAAATCGAACCAAATTAATATTTCGGTTTAATTTGGTCGATTTGTTCGGTTTTAACCAAACTTTGCACACCCCTAATTGAAACATACAGCGTTGACGGAGCGTGGACCAGCAGAAGGCAATTATGAGGCGCGTGATATTGTTGAGTTCATCATTCTTGAATCTTGACCATCAAATGATGTAGGAGTAGAGTATTATTTCTATTTCCGTGTGAAACAGTATCCTAACGCGGAGCCTACTTTACGTATCCACCATTTACAAATGCTAGTGTAAATTGGGTTTAGATTGTAAATTCTATAATCTCTCCTTTAATCTTATTACATACTTCAAGATTTAAATTAAAGGGGAATTATGGAATTTACATTATGAACTCGATTAATATGAGACTAATTCTTCGTCATATATCCTATTCCCTTCGTCCCAAATTCAACTTCATGTTTACTGTAGATACGAAGTTTAAGAAAATTTATTTTTTGACTTACTTTTGAGGGTAGTATGGTATTTTTTGGTAATAAATAAATGATAAAGTATGTTATGAGTGTTAAAAATGTGATGATAAATTTGAAATTAAAGTATGTTAGAGGGATATTAGTTAGTTGGTTTTACCCTTTATAGAATTGTGAAGTTGAATTTGGTACGGAGCAAAATAGAAAGTGTGAAGTTGAAGTTGGGACTGAAGGAGTATTAATCACTACCATGCTTTTTTGGTTATGTGAAATTATTTAAAGCTTTTAAAGATGTTATTTAAATTTTTTTAATAATTAATAAAATAATTTAATTTAATAATTATTACTTTTTCATATCATAACTCTTTTCTTTTTATTTTATAAATACAATATTTTTTTATACATCTCACAAAATTTATTTTTTAAACAGTCTTACACAAATATTTGCCTAAATAATATTAACATGAGATCGTCCAAATGCAGGTTATTCGGTTCGGATATTTTGTTACATTTTAGTGTACATCTTTTATTGTAAAACGTTGAATGAAAGACACATGGTATACCCTAAAATGAAAATATATTAATTTAAAAGGGAAAAATTACTTATAGGTATACACTTTATACCCCTAATTACTATTAGAAATATTGATTTAAAAAAATTAATCTCACATATAAAATATTAAAATAAAATATCAATATAACCCTAAACCCATATACTTTTAAACCACAAATCTTAAACCCTCACCCACCACCGGACCACTGCCGCTGCCGTCGGACTGCCGCCGATCGATTGTCGAACCACCGACGGCCGGACCGCCGCCGCCGGACCACCACACTTTTTTTGCTGCACACACTTTTTTTACTGCACACACTTTTGCTGCACACAAACATTTATGTACAGCACATTGTAAGGGTAATATTGGATATCACTATATATTTATGTAGTTAGTAGTAATATTTTTGTATGTTTGTATCTTATAATAATTAAGGATTTTTTAGTGTACCTAGTAGAAATCTTCCCATTTAAAAGAAAAGATTGAAGGGTTTATTAATTATAGGTACGTGTATTTACCACTTAATTATTAATAAATACATTAATCTAATATAATTACTGCGGGATACATAACGATTTTTTTTCTCCCAACAGTATCCTTGTTCACAGCGTTTAATATTCAATGTTTATATAGAACAATAATTTCGTTGAACACCGATGTACATTATTATTATACACGAATGTACACTATTATTATACTTATCACTCTAGATTTTAGGAGAGGGAATTTAGAAAAAAATTATTTTCCTAATTCTCTCTGTGGTCACTTCCTTTTATTCCTCTCTCTAAATGCACGCTGATGTACATATTTAGAAAGAAATAATTTAGGAAAAATTAATTTTCTAATTCTCTCTGCGGTCACTTTCTTTATTTCTCTCTCTTGAATGCATGTTGATGTACAGATTTTGAAAGAAATAATTTAGGAAAAAATCGTTTTACTAATTCTCTCTGCAGTCACTTTCTATTATTTCTCTCTAAATGCACGCCAATGTACATATTCGTCATCGTTCTTCTAATTGTGACTTCATTCTTCATTTTGTGACAAGTTTCCGATTAATTAATCAAAATTCAGATTGATTAGTACATTGTGCACACGTGTGTACAAATTAAGGTTGTATTCAATGATTCTATCTTCGACAATTATTTATCTACAACATAACTAGCATTAAATAACACCACATGGTAACACTTTAAATTTATATAACACAAAATTATAACACTTTTTAAATTATTATGAGATGTAACATTTTTGTAATACCTTTTATATAAGTAACACATACATGTAGCACTTTTCTAATATGTAACACATGCATATAATATTTTTCTATATATAACACATTTTATATAACACTTTTACAAAGGTAACACTATAATATAACACTTATATACATAAGTAACATTTCTAAGTAATACTTCTACATGCATAAATTATTTACATAACATTTTAAAATAGTATTTTTAAAACTCCATATTTATAAGATATATATATATATATATATATATATATATATATATATATTACCCATATTTTAAAAAATTTTAATTTTTTATATTTTTTTAAAAAATTGAAAAAATTAGTTTAATGTAATTATATAATACAAAATACATGTAGTTCATTACATAAAATATATTTTATTTTAATATGTATTATTTAAAATTGAATTATAAAATTTTAAAAAATATATATTATTTACGAAAAAATATTTTTAATTATATTTACTAACATTTTATGTTAACGGTTAAAATATTTAAGAGAAACTCTCTTGTGATACGGTTGTGAGATGGATTGATCCATTACTAAAGTATGCTGATTATATAGGTAAAGTATGATTATTTATAATTAAAGTATGTCAATAATGAATTATATTATAACACTCTAAAATCATACTTTAATTCATCATTTATCATATTTAGAAAAACAAACTTTAACAACTACTAAGTATACTTTATCTATATAATTGGCATACTTTAACAGGTCTCACATACCGTCTCACATGTATAATGTCTCACAAGAGAATTTGTCAATATTTAAATACAAAATTTTATTTGAAAAGGAAAAAAAAGGAATTTAAAATATATAATAAAATTAATATTAAGTACTATTTGATAAGACTGATGGACTAGCTAAGTTGGTAGATGAAATGTATTATAACTCATAGGTTATGTGTTCAAACCCAAGCAAATGTAATTTTATTTTTTAATTTTATAAAAAGTGTTACATATACATTGTGTTGTAACTTTTATAAAGTGTTGCCAAAGTAAATGTAACATTTTTATTTAAGTGTTACTATATTAAAAAAAGTGTTACATAAGACAATAGGTAACAGGGGCAACAGCGACACCCTTAAAAGTATTACATATCGTCTATAATAACACTATTAAGCTATTAAATATCATTTTTACGTGTTATATAAAGTCATTTATGTTGTAGTGTCACCTAAATGTACACTGATGTATATTCATATAAATAGTTTATTCATTTTTTTCTCCCAAAAAATTACTCAATTTTATTTTTTAATTTTATAAAAAGTGTTACATATACATTGTGTTGGAACTTTTATAAAGTGTTACCAAAGTAAATGTAACATTTTTATTTAAGTGTTACTATATTAAAAAAAAGTGTTACATAAGACAATAGGTAACAGGGGCAACAGCGACACCCCTAAAAGTGTTACATATCGTCTATAATAACACTATTAAGCTATTAAATATTATTTTTTACGTGTTATATAAAGTCATTTATGTTGTAGTGTCACCTAAATGTACATTGATGTATATTCATATAAATAGTTTATTCATTTTTTTCTCCCAAAAAATTACTTATCTCAAATGAGTGCACAATGATGTATACATATTTAAATACTTAATCGTATTTTTTTAATTTGTTTCATACGATGCACACTGATGTTCAGTAAATATAGGTAATATTGGAAAATAAAATTAAATTTTGTTTCTATGCGTAATTTTCTATAACAAATGTATGAATAAATAATATCTAAATACGTTTTGTAACTAATATTTATTGACCAAAATTGAAATTTCCATAGTGTATAGGAGTATGTATCATTCATTTAATGCTTATAGTATAAGATGTAGTAGCACTAAATGTAATAAGACTTCGTGCTCTTTTCTGGGTGGTGATGACCCCCAAATATTACATTATTATTATAGTACATGCATTTTAATGTGTTTTATATTTTTTAAAAATTTAAATAGGTATTATTGTGCATTCTAATTAAGTAAATATTTATGCGAAACTTTTTCACTTAATAAATTTCGTGAGACATATAACAATAATATTTCAATAAAAATTGATACTTAATTTATATAAATGATAATTAATTATGATGTGAACTATTTTATAAATTATTTACCGTGTAAATGAAAAGTGATAATATCTTTAATTAATAATGATACCTAATTAGAAAAAAAAGAAAATAATCTCAGCGTAAGACAATCTCACACAAGTATTGCTCTTCAAATTAAGTTAAGTTATAATAAAAGGTATGTCAAGGTCTTTTGTGAAAAAATATGTATGTATGACGGGATAATTCGTAGTTAAACTATAACTATTTCATATGTAAAGTATATTTATCATGTAATTAAAGAATGAATATTACTAAAGTATAATGATGATGCATATTAAAATATATATTAGGTATTATAGCATGATTTATATTAAAATTATACTTTAATTAATCATTCATCATCATACTTTAATAATAATAAGCCTTTCCTATATTAGGTATATTATTGAGGGATTTCACTATATTAAGACAACTTGTGAGACTTTATTTACATAATAAGACGGTTAGTGAGATGTGTTAAAATATGCAAATTATATAAATAAAGTATGTTTTCTAAAGTATAATGAATTATGCATTAAAATATAATTTTAACGTGTTATAATATGATTTATTATTAACATACTTTAACTACAAATAAGCATACTTTATCAATACAATAAGTATACTTTAGTGATGAGTCAATCCGTCTCACAAGAGAATGTTTCATATTAAAATTATTCACAATTGAATGGAATAGAAAAAACTAATTAAAACTATTTATAATTTAAATGGGCTGAGGGACTACAATTTTTCGTTTTTCACAAAATATATCTAATTGGTAGAGTCCATTTATAAATATATTTTAGTGATGAATCAATCTGTTTACATGAGACGTTTCATATTAAAATTATTCACAATTGAATGGAATCGTTTATCGAACTAAGGTCACTCACCTTAGTGAGAAGCCCAATAATCAAGTGAGCTAACCCACCTTATTGAATATATATATAATATATAACAATACTACAATTCTTCTTATAATTTATAAATTTTTTTTTTCAAAAATACACCTGACAGTAGTACAATTATTCTTGTAAAATCAAATAAATTAAATATAAAATTATTTTAATTTCAAATTTTCACATAATACACGGATTCTTATTGAATATAGAAACATATTTATTTTTTTTAATATACTATTTCTAAAAAAGTGCTGCTATTTGCACATTCATTTTTATTAAATACAACTTTAATATAATGATTTTTTAAATTAAAATAAATTTTGATACGAGAATAAGTGAATATATTTAAAAAGATTTCTCTCTTCGTCCCAGTAATTTGTGCACACTTCCTTTGTATTACAAAGGAAGTGTGCACAAATTACCGGGACAGATGGAGTATATAATTGTTCTTAACCATTGTATATATCACTATAAAATTCAAAGAGTAGGACTTGGGTAAAACCAGCGCCCCTTTGGTCCCCACTCTTCTTAATTAATTCATACTCTTTACCCTAAACTCTAAAGATAAATATACCCACAAGGGTAAATTTACAATTATACCCTAAATTCTAAATCATAGGGATAAATTATACTCTAAACCATAAAGGTAAAATTACAATTATACCCTAAACCCTAAACTCTAGGAATAAATTATACCCTAAACTACAAGGGTAAAATTACAATTGTACCCTAAACCCTAAACTCTAATATTTAAATATACACTAAAGCACAAGGGTGAAAATTATAATTATATCCCTAAAATTAAATTTAAAAAAAAATAGAAAAAAATAAAAAAAAAAAGAATAAAACGAAAAAAAAGTAACTGTAAATAAATTTTAAACAAAATGAAATTAAATGAAACAGAAAAACACACACTGAAATTAAAGGAATGAGGTTGTAAATTTCAAAATTAGTGCAACTTGCTCACCCTAGTCATTGCCAAATTCAAAATAATATAGAATAATTAATTCAAATAATAAAATCATAAAATAGTAATAATATTGATTATTCTTTTAAATCATACAATATAAATTACAAAATTTAATTTATATTATAATTTTTTTTATCGATAAATATTCCATTGTTAGTAGTTAGAAGTTAATCTGAATTACTCACTTTAGTGAGGAGTCCAGTAACCAAGTGAGCTAACTCACCTGATTAATTTATATTTTTTATTTAATATTGAATTTATATTTTTCATTCAATATATATAATACGCGAGTGTATATTTTATTAAATAGAATATTCAAAATAAAATTTCATACCATGCATGACACGTGAGTTATATTACAATTTAAATATAAAGTAAATTATGTAAGTTGACATCATTATTAATTTATAAACTTATAATGTTAATTGACATTTCTTTGTTGGAATGTAAAAATAGACACCCCTGTTCCACAATGGTTACAAATTTCTAATTTTAGCATTTCACTTTAATATTTAATTTTTTTTCTTGGAACCTACACAAAACAATTAATATATTTTTGTGAGATTTACACATAACACTTAAATAACTATTCACTATACATTAAAATATATACATTTTTACATATCTACTACTATATACTTCCTCCGTCCCAACTTAAGAGTCACATTTACTTTTGGGCACGTGGATTAAGGAGTATTATTATTTAATGTGTAGTGGATAGTTGTATTAGTAAGTGTGGGGGCCCCATGTTTTAATTGTATTAGTGGGTGTGGGTGGGTCCCATATGTCCAAAAAAAGAAATGAGACTCTTTAGATGGGACGACCAAAATGGTAAAATGACTCTGTTAGCCTGGGACGGAAGGAGTATTAAAATAATATATTTCTTAATTTTCGTAAAAAAATTCCATTGAAATCGGATGGGGGAGTATGAGATTTTCCGAAGAAAAAAGTGTGAACATTATAACGGAGATATTACTAAGAAAGGAAGAAGAAAAAAAAGTGTATACAGAATGATTGGAGAGGAAATAGCTATAGCAACGACCAAATATTTTGGTCGGAGTTTTGGCAGGTTTGTGGGAACATACATTACTAAAGTGTAAACATTTTACATGAATGACATCAGTCTTTAAAAAAGCCACACAACTAACGAATCCAATGGGAAAGACGACTTATGCCCCTTTTTTAACACGTTTCTTTTTCTTCCCCACGTTTTTTTTTTTTTTTTTTTTTTTTTTTTTTTTTTTTTTTTTTGATACCGAGGTTCCGGGCTTACGCCCGACTAGTCCTCGAAGAAACAGTCCCGGCCCCTCAGAACTGCCTCCAAGTAAATCGCGGTAACCACACAATGGATCACAGGTTCCTAATATCTTTTAACTACTGCGCACAAGGAGTCGATCCCCAAGTGATTGCTCCATGCTGGTGATTGCTCCATGCTGACCCTCCCCCTAGCTCAGCCGCAGGTTCCCACCGAGCCGCAGGTTCCCACTGAGTTTCAGCCTCCCACACTGCCGCTTGTAGCCCTCAATATTAATTGTTCCACCATTGCGCTCCGGGGGGCTTGAACCCCTGACCTTTCAATCAGGGGCACCTCAATGTTGACCCACGTTTTTTTTATTTGTATGCAGTAATGTTTTACTAACATTATTTATTCTTTTCTCTCTACTTCTTATCATCAAAATAGTATATTCATTTATTTTGTATATAAATTAAGGATTATTTCCTCTATCCACTCACCTACTATATATATACGTTTATTTTTGCATATAATTAAAAGAGTATATTAATTTAATGTATAGGAGATAATTTTTTAAGATATATTTTACTACTTTTTTTTACCTTTTTATAACTTCAGTATAACGGTAACAAATTGTGTAATATTCCCTCAATCCAGAAAAAAAAAGTTTTCACCTATGATTGAACATTGAAATTAAAAAAATTGTATCTTTTAGGGGTATTATAATTTTTTTTAATAATTACATTTGTAGTGTAAATTATTGCGGGAGTAAAAATTGTCTTGTATAATTCCTTTATTGTTAGTGTCAAGATTTTTTTAATACATTATTAGGTACTCCCTCCATCCCATAATAAAAGTTAGATTTATTATAAATATATGAATTTAAAAAAGTTTTTTTAACTTTCAGTAATTTTATATTTTAGGTAATAAATAAATTATAAAATAAATTATGTGAGTTTAAAGGGTGACAATTTTAAAATTAAAGAATGTTGTGGAGTTGTTAGATTGTGTGATATTTTGTTATTTAAGGGTGTGAACTGATTTATACTACGGATAAAAATAGTGGTATGAACTTGTTTACGAGATGAAAAAATAAGAAATGAGTTACATAATTTATCTCTAAACTAAAACATCGAAAACAAACATAGTTTAAATGTAAATAGTATTAAATTATAGTATTAGCAAAATATACTAAAAACCACATAAATAATTTCATATATATGTATATAACAATTCGTAAATTCTTATTCGAAAACCACTCTCATACTCCCTTCGTTCATTTGACAATGTTTTTATATTTTTTTTTAATTAAGGAGTAATATTATTTTATGTGTAGTCAGTAATTATATTAATGGATCATGTAAGTCTTATATTTTAATTGTATTACTTCCTCCATCTCACGGAAAGATTCACATTTTACTATATTGGACGTCCCACTCAAAGGTCTCATTTTCCCCTTTTAGTAAAAAGTGATCTCATCATTCACTTCTAATACAACTAGGCACCATACATAAAATAACAATACTCCTTAATTCATGTGCTAAAAGCAAATAGGGATATTTGTCGGGATGGAGGGAATAGTAATGTTTGTGGGTTCCAACTCGTATATATCTAAAAGGAGAAATAAATAGATTAAAAGTGAATAAAATTAATATATTAAGGATGAATGGTATAAAACTTCCAATTATACATCCACCTTCGCATGAGTTAAATTAGAAGTAAAAAAGAACGTGAGTAAAATAAAATCGCACCATATTTACCCAAATTTTAATAAACCAAACTACCATAGTGAACACACAAACCCCACCTGTTTCAAGATGACGTCATTATGTATGTGGCAATGACGACGTCACGGTCCAGTGATATCCGTCGAGTGGGATCTGAATGGGATTCTATTCTCGATTAGTGTGGCTATTTCATTTGATAAGTTATAAGTAAATTTAAATAAATATTCCATGCTTATTTTAAAATATATATATATATATATATATATATATATAATTGGTGTACATTCCCAACTGCCCCTACTTTTAAAATTAGCGGAGAAAATAAATTGCATGATTTAACTTAAAGTAGCTTAAGACTTATTCTCTCTGTCTGGCGTTAATGTTTATGTTTGTCTTTTGTATGTAGATTAAGATATATGATACTGTATTTTAATAGATAGTGGATTGAAAAATATAATATTTAATGTGTTGTTGGAAATTGTATTTGTATTATGTGTGAGCCCTATATTGAATAATTAATTATTTTGTGTGGGTCCCGCCTAATAAAAAAAGAAATGTACACCTTAATTTGGGACGAATCAAAATAGAAAACATAAATTTTAACAGGAGACGGAGGGAGTATTGTTTAACTGTTCTTGTTCTTGGGATTTGTGGAGGAGTTAGATGCGTTTGTAAGGGATCAAACACATACCCTTGCTCTTGGTTATGGTGAAAGAGTGTCTCAAGTGGCTTTTAGAGAGGAGAGAATTTAGTCTTATTTTAAATGCGCTTGCAAGAGACCAAATTCATGTATATACTCTTGAGATCGATAAATGAGGTAAACTGCAGATATGACTTAGAGTGAATTATGGAGAGAGACCAAATCCATGCCCCCATGCCTCTCGTCTTGGGATTGATGGAAACTCTTTGGATTGGTGGAAACGTGTCTCAAAGTAGGCTCATAGAGAAGAGAGATCTTAGTCATACCGTTTAACTGTATTTGCAAGCGGCAAAATTCATGTCCACATGCCCCTGCTCTTGGCATTTGTGGATGAGGTAAATCGCAGATGTGCCTTAAGTGAGCCAAATTCATGCTTTCATGCCCCTACTCTAGGGATTGATGAAGAAGATAAATTGTAAAATGTTTTTCAAGTGCCTTATAGAGAGATCTTACTGTTTGATTGCGCTGATAATGAGTCAAATTCATGCCAAATGTGGGATTCGAACTCCCACATTACAACCATCAACTCAATTGAAAAGTCTTTCCAGCTATGCCCTAGGAGCCATGTTTATACTCCCTACATCCGGTTCTAAGGTGTCAATTTACTTTTTTATACGTGAATTAAGGAGTATTATTATTATATGTAAAGTATGTAGCTGTATTAGAGGAAAGTTGTGGGTCATACTGTGTACTTTTTTACTAAATAAAGGAAATTGATACCTTTAAACCGGACACAAAAATAATAAAATGGACACTTTAGAAGCGGACGGAGAAAGTATTTTATAAGTTGTATTAAGTATAAAACGCATGCCATGCGAGATCATTAATTTTTAATATAATTACATTTTGATATAACTTAATCGCTCCATCAAAATAAAATTTAAACGAATTTCCTTGTGATTGGAATTGACAAAGACTTGACCCGATTGAATCAATTTTCTACTCGGATTGTTCCATGGAAATTGAATCAATTTTTTTAGAAAAAATTGAATAAAGCTCCTATTCCTTTTAAATATTCAAATATTGTGAATGATCCAGAATAAAGCTCCTACTCTAATTGATTCAATTAGCATAAACTTTTTTGGAACTTTATCAATGCAGGACCTGAAAAATTAATAAACTATTAGTAGTCATGTATACATGTTTTTTAATAATTGTATATTTTTTACACTCAAATTTTCATTAAAAAACTAACAAAAAATTCACTAACAAAGTGTACATTTTTGTTCATAATTGTATATGTTTTTGTTCATAATTGTATACATTTCTGTAAGTGGATGCACCGTATCGTGGGGTGCACAGTAATATTAGCCTTTTAAAATATGATGAATGATGCATTAACGTATAATTACAATATGATTAACTACAAATATATTTTAACTCCCCATAACTACATACTTTACTTAAAAATAAATATATATTTTAATAATTGATCTATACATCATACATTTCACATATATCCATCTCAAATTTATCACTATATCATACATTTCACATATGCCCATATCATAAAAGAATGGTATTTGAAAAACATTATCTTTTCATTAAAAATTGAATCGATCTCACGATAATAAAACCATCGAGCTAGATACCACGATATTAAAACCATCGAGTTAGATACATGTACTTTTAACACAAGTCAATTTTAGAAGTAAATATGTACCTGAAAAATGAAAATCAAACCCAAGTTCAGTATACCAAATCTTCAATAAAGATTCTTTCATGAAAATTTAATATATCAAATCTTCAATAAAGATATTTTCACGCAAACTAGTGGATAAGTATTACTTTTTAAACATAAATACTTACATGCAAGAAATCGTACACAAGATTATATATTATTCTGTATAAACTTTTCCATTACTGCAGAAAAATAATACTCTATTTGTTCAGATGAGTATAAACGTTAATAACAACTATTCATTATAAAAAGTACTTCCATCATTTCAGACCACCCTTCCTATTTATATAGCACCACGTTGTTTAAAAAATATTATTCTTTTAAATCAAATTTGTTAATTTTGGAGGGTATTGTAGTATTTTTAGATAATAAAGGAAATATAAAGTAATGGTATGTGTTTGAAAAAATAGTGATAAATTTGAAATTAGAATTATTTTTTAGGTTGTTAGATAAAATGATATTTCCATTTATGGAGTGTAAATGATAGCATGGCACGAACTAATATATAAAGTGTGAAGGGTGGTGTGGTATGGAGGTAGTAAATACAGTAACTTATTGTACCCGGCACATAAAAGTTAAAAACGATCCCTAAAGGGTATTAATTTATGTTTTGGGTTTTGATTGAGTGACGTTACAATTTAATTTATGTCAAATGTGATGGTGTTTTGATACACGCAAGAGTGTTGATTGAGGAGAGAGTTTGTAGATATAAATAATAGTGGACAAACACTTGTGTGAATCTAATTCATATGTAAACCCTATTTTCAAATATTAGTATTTGGTACATGAAAAATTACTCTTTAAAAATATAAATTACTATTACTCTTTTAAATAAAAAAATTATTCTTTAAATTATTATAAACCTTAATTTATCGATTACACTTTAATACATGAATAATTACTCTTTAGAAAGATGAATTATTACTTTTTTAAATAAAAATATACTCTTCAAAGATTAACATTTTATTTATTAAAGAGTAATTTTGCAATAACATGATTCATGTGAACCGATTCACACGAACTCACAAATAAAGGGTAATATATAAAATTTAGGGAAATTTGGAAGAAAGCCCAATTTAATAAGGACACTATTTTTAAAAATTGACATCCACGATAAATTTCTTATTTAAGAATGGCACTTTGAAAATTTTAATACACAATTACCCTCCCACTTAAGTTACACAAATAGTGCGACCAACTAAGCAACTATGCTCTACTATTATATGCAACTTCATGTGCAATTACTTTTAAAATCACACACGCAACTCTACATGTAATTATTTGTGCAACTACACCTAGTCGAATGTTTGATTGCATAAATAGTCGCATATAAGGTCGTTTTTTACTCAGATTTAGAGAAAAAAATAATTGTATCTTAAATTTTCAAAAGTGACATTCTTTCAAAAATTTTATATGGGTGAAAATGATCAAAACAAAGTATGAAGAGGGATATTTTTCCAAATTTTCCTAAAATTTAGGTGTGGTTGTAAAAACCAAAACATTGGTTTTAAACCCTATAACAAATATCCCCATATTGTTTGAGGTTTATATTAAGTTTGAAAATCATGAATAATGATAATTTATATTTGTTATTGGTTTTAGTATGATAATTTTAAATTTATATCAAATCATCATTTAAGAGTAGAGAGAAATATGTGAAAGAGTGTATCAAATAACATGAAAAAGACAAAGATTTGTATGAGACTGTCTCACAGAGTGATTTTTATGAGACAGATAAAAATTTATAATATTTTTAATGCAAAGTGATAATCAATTAATGAAAAGTGATAATGATGTTTTGAACTATTTCATGAACAATTTATAGTATAAATAATAAATGATAATATTTTTTAATAAAAAATGATAACTACTCCCTCCGTCCCATAAAGAAGTTCACAGTTACTGTAGATACGGAGTTTAACAAAAATTTACTTTTTGGGGGTAGTTTGATATTTTTAGGTAATAAATAAATTATAAAGTAAGTTATGTGAGTTGTAAAGGGGGTGGCAATTTTGAAATTAAAGTGTGTTGTGTGGTTATTAATTTGTGTGTATTTCCTTATTTGATGGTGTGAACTTATTTATGGGACGGACAAAAATAGAAATTGTGAATTTATTTATAGGACGGAGGGAGTAATTACTAAAGCATTAAAAAATTTTAGAAACGACCTCAGCCAATACAAAATGAAAATAGGTAAGAGGAAAAAAAAATTAGGTTCTGATAATACAGAAAAATTGCATGCATTAAAGGTGATTAAGATAGGAAGGTGTATATAGTATATAAATGATTTTTAAAATATGAATATGAAAATTTAAAAATAAATAAAAACCCAAAACAGATAGTGCCATATAATTCTAAAAAGGGTCACTTACTAGGAGGTACACAAAAAAATGCATAATTGCTATAAACTACATGACTCAAAGCACTATTATTTATAACTACACAATTATGGTTGTGATACCATAAATACTCCTATGTATTTACACAATTGTTCTGCACAATTTGATTCTGCACATTTTGTTTCTGCACTGTTCTGCACAATTTTATTTTTACACATTTTGTTTGCACATTTTAAATTCCGGCAGTAGGCGCCGGTGGCTAGCGGCGGTCAACGGCCGGTCAACGTCGGCCAACGCTGGTCAACGGCCGGTAAATGTCGGCTAACGGCCGGTCAACTATCGGTCAATGCCGGTCAACAATCGGTCAACGCCGGTTGGTGGGTGAGGGGTAAGGTTGTTGGTTTAAAAGTATATGAAGTAGTATAAGGTTATATTTGGTATTTTACTTTAATATTTTGTATGTGAGAGTAATTATTTAAATTTCATGTATCTAATAGTAAATATGCTTAAAACTCTGTATTTAAGAGTAATAAACCATTTTAAAAACTAGCTAAATCTTATGATACAAATAAATATCCATACACAGGAACTATTAAATGACGTCATTGTTGGATGACGTCATGGTTGAATCGAGTGGGATTAAATTAGTGAAACTATTAAATTTGCGGCTGGACTGTGAATCACGTTTCTATGGCGAGTCTTCATTTCTCTTGTAAAATCATTCCTACCTCATTAACACCTTTGATATGAATATGGGTCCCAAATTTGGGTGCCCTTCAATCACTGCAAGTATGCAACATGCCAACAACGACTCATCTTATTTTGCATCATGCCTTTAATTAAAAATTAATTTTTATTATTTTAGTAATTAAAATTAAAAAATATATATATCTTCATCTCATACTTATCTTCACTACTCAAAAAAAAAAAATCACATCAATCATTAACCTCAAAAGTTATCTTAATATCAAAAATACAACTCTCACTTAATACAAATAACATGGAATACTTTACACTTTTTTTAATTACCTAAAGATACTACAATATTCTTAAAAATTTAATAAAGTTGATCAAAAAGTAATAGTACTCCCCCGTCCTATAAAACTTTTCATACTTTCCTCATTTGTTTGTCCCACAAAACATTTCACACCCAAAAAAGGAAACATCACTTTATCTAACAACCTTATAAGTTACTTTAATTTCAAATTTGTCACTAATTTTTCACACACATATCATTATTTTATACCAGTGATTCGAAAATCAGACCGGACCGGCCGATTCAAGCGGTTACACCGGGAACCGGTCCTGGAACCGATCCGGAACTACCTAATAACTATTTTCATGATTGAACCGGGAAGAGTCGGCTAGAATCGATAAACCCATTATAACCGGAAAATCACCGATTTTATTTTAAAATTGCATTGCATCCATTCATATTCTGTATTCTACTTCACTAAATTGATTGAAATATTTAGAAATACACAGATCTACAGAAATACATTGAAAAAACTTTATTTCAAAAGTTGAATGAGAACCTATCTACAATAAATTGCTCCGATCAAATTGATCGGAAAACCTTTTGAAATGCCAAGCCACCCCTCCATGAGTTAGATTCCCAGTGCAGTATGAAGCCGACGAAATTGAGCGTATTATGAAATGTTTATTTAAGTAAGAAAACAGAGAAGAATGAGAGACGAGTGAAAGAATGAAAAAGAGTGAAAGAACGGAGATACAGAGGAATGAGAGTGGAAGAGAAAGAGAAAGGTAAAACGAATATACAGAATTGCAGAACGAAGAGAAACGGCGTTGCTGCCCCAGTTGATGGCTTTAGCCATTATATATTTTTTTAATCAACCTAATGGGCTTTGAAATGGACTGACTTTCTTTTTTTGATTTTTTTAAAAATGGGCTTGGACTCTAGTTTAGTTTCATTATATATATTTTTTTATGATTATTTTAAAAAATAATTAAAAATAGATAAATTTAATTTTTTCGGTTGAACCTCCCGGTCCGACTGGTTGAACCGGTTGGACCTCGAACCAATGTGAATGAGATGGGATGAGAGAAAACAAACGTCTTGAGTTTTCTATAATGAGAACAGCATGCAGGCAGCAGGATCGTGAACTTAGTAGAGTCAAGTTTCGGCTATGATACTACTTGTTAGTGTGCGTGGGTAAAAAACCAGCATATCAGACAGGTGTCGTTCCTGCGATACTCCGAATAACACTACATGCAGAACAGAAACAACAGCGAAAAATAAATAAGACAGCAGATATAACTCTTCCACAAACTTATGTTTGTGGCGGCCTCATGGCAAAACATTCACTAACTTGAAAAAATAGTGAATACAAAAGTCTTCAAGGATACAATCTAACTCTCTAGAATATATCCTATCTAACTCGCAAAGGCAGACCTATTACAAAATCTAAAAACGTGATATGAAATCACAAAATTACTCTCAAAACGAAGATTGTAAAAAGACAATTACAGTCTTCTATCATATAAGAAGAAACCTCGCATCTCTCCAACGCTCAAAAGAGAATAGACAAGTGCGGCTCTAAGTGTGCTAACACTTAAACCATCATACAAAGAACACCTTTAACGTATAGATATTTATCTGATCTTCTGCACACCTGGTATGAAGACTCTAAGGGTGTTTATATTAGTTCAAAATCTACCTTCTTCAAAAACCAGTGATGAACGTGCCTTCATCAGTTTCTTGAGCACTAATATCTCAACTGCAACATCCATCTAACCCATTCCTTGAAAATAGAAAACTTATAACCTCCCTCTTTATGTATTTATCATGATCTTCCTTCAAACATTCAGAAACTCTTTCTCCCACGTTCTATTAGTTGTCTGAAAAATCAACAAAATAATAGCCAAGACAACACAATACAATTAATGAACACGTGGCATGGAGAGGTGAAATTCAGGGTGTGACTTCAAGTGTGGCAACATTATCAGTCACACTAACAATCTCCCCCAATTTCACCTATCCACAGCCACAACAATCTGATGCAGACTTAAGCAATTCAAACCAATCATTAAAATATAATAAGTCCATAACATCAGATCATGATTAATCATAAAATCATCAACATGTAGCTCCCCCCATACATGAATTTTCACAAACTGACAGCATCAAGTGTAGCACCAAAGGTTGTGACATCAGTAACAACACTTTAGTAGCAACTGCAATGGTTCTTCCTGCAAAACCTAACAGCATTCAAGTGTTTCACTAAAGGTTGTGACATCAGTAACAACACCTCATTAGCAGTGCCTTCATCAAAATTTTCTTCCATTGTGGATGTGGATATATAAGACATTTAAGGCTTAAGAAAATATGCAGGGTAAGTGAGGGTAGAGAGGAGGCAACACTAGCAACAGCACAAGAGATAACACTAAGGAGAGACTGATTTTCAAAAGAAAGTCATGGGTTGGCTTGAGGGTTCTAGAAGGATGAAGATGTTTCATGACATGTGCTTGAATCTAATACCAAAGAAAGTGAACAGTGTGTACACTTGAATTTATAAACCAATAGAAACTAGCAAGCAAGTGACAAATATTTAAATGAGAACTTTGAGAGAAATATAATAGCGCAATTAGAGGAAAATTCTCTTTGAAAATTAACTTGCAGATCATGAGAGAAATAAAGGTTGCAAAACAAAAAGAAACAATATGCATAAATACAAAATCGAATTTAACTCCTATCAGAATTTAAATTACTCAAAAATTCATTAAGGAAAATGCTAATAAAAATCTGGAAAATTCAAAGAGAGGTTGATTTTTTATGCAGGCACACACACATTTTTTTGTTTGCACTTTTTGATACCAAAAAATTCAACTCACCTTTTGAAAAGAACACATCGTAGTTGTCAGCTCTGTGTGCCTGGTCATTCAGTGAGAAGTTTAAAGGATCGTTCTTTTTCCTTTTTTAAAATTAAATAGCCTTTTGAAGAGCGTGCATCGTGGTTGTTAGCCCCGTGCATCTAGTTACTCAGCGTATTTAGACCTTTGATTTTTTAAATAACTTGTGCTTTTATTTGTATATGTCCAGAATTGCACCTCAAAAACATCCAGATGTAAATTAGCAAAAACCAAAACGAATAATCAAACAACTTAAAGACTGAAGAGAAAAAAATTCGATGGAGGTTATTCCATGTGTTGTCACACTCGAAATAACCTTAATGCATTCAATTTAGAAAATGCAACCAGAAGATTCTCCAAGGCTGGAAAACCTCCCCAAGTCAAGAGATTTTATAAGATGATCTGAAATTTTCTTCTCAATAGGTAAATACTGTAACTTGTCAATTTGTTTCTCAATAAAGTATCTCAAAAAATGACGCCCAATATTGACATGCTTAGTGGGTGGGTGCTGAATTGAATTTCTGAAAATGTTAAAAGCACAAGAGTTATTAAAGAAAACTCTTAAGACATCAGATTCAAGCACAAAATCACCAAACAATTTTTTAAGATAAGGGAGTCGTGAGAAACAGTACATAAGTAGAATTTTTAAGCAAAGTGTGATTGCACAGTGTGACAGCATTTTGGGCGGCACTGTAATCTACCTTCTTTTCTGACTTGTTGTTCTGATCGTAAAAACTTGAAGACCTGCATCAACTTGAGCAATATCATGTGCAGTATTCTTACCAACAAGATAACAATTATTAGAAGACCTACTCCCAATCATGACACAAAAATTAAACTCATCAAACACATGACATGAACTTTTATTAAACTTAACATGCATGTTATCATCACAAAGTTGACTTATGTTTATCAAATTTTTAAGTAAACCATTAACATGCAGGACATTTGTGAGTTTTGAAAAATGACAGACATTAAGAGTTCCTCTTCCTATGATTTTACCTTTTAAACCACCTCCAAATAGGACTTTCCCTCCATCAAACACTTTATAATTAGTTAGATATTCAGCTCTACCAGTCATGTGCTTAGAAGACCCACTATCAAAGTACCAACAACCATGAGCACATTCTTTTGAAGGAGTGCACGCAAGATTGCACTTAATATTTTATTTTTGTACCCATGCTATTTTGGTCTTGTGCTGGTGTGAGTGTGGCGACATTGGGGCTGACACTTGGTTTGGCAGACTGTCTTTTTTATGTTTATGACAAAAGGATCGGATATGGCCTTTAGCAAAACAGTAATAACACACAAATTTCCTTTTCTTTTTCTTTTTGTCTTTAGAGGCTGGTTTGTTAGCTTTTGAAACACATGAAGAAGGTTTAACATAATTGATGGGTTTCTCAAAACACATTGAAGTTGATTCTTCAGGAGGAGAGTAACCAAGACCATACCTGTCAGATTTTCCAATGGAAAGAGCCTCGTTTAGAGCAGAGGTACCTTGAGTGAACTTCTTAAAACCCAGGGTTGATTCAGCAATTTTTTCATGAAGTTTGGAAATTTCAGCGTCTCTTCGTGTAAGAATGACTTCCAATCTTGTAATTGTTTCAATCAATCCTTCGTTTTCTCGAGACATTGAATCCAATTTCTTTTGAAGTTCATCAATTTTTGTCTCTTCTTTGGTTTTGGCAGTAGCCACTGTAACTGATACGCTGTCACCGGCCTATCAAAATAGAATTTATTTTCTGACTCACTCTAATACTGAGTATAGCAATGAGTACGGGTCGAACCCAAGAGAGTATGATGAAATTTAAATTAAATAGATGTGTTGCAAACAGATAAAATAAATAAAGGGGAGTTTTGTTTGAGGAAAATCAAAAATAGCACAAGTAATAAATCAACTCAATTTTTAAATAGCGAAGTAGAAGAAATTAATTATTAAACTAGCCAAGTGAGTGAATCCTAGTTTAGGATGACGATCCCCTCCCGTTTACTGAATCAATTAATTACAAGAATTAAATATCTTACCTAATATGCATACTCAAATTCCTAGATTGACGGTACGACCAATCAACCCAAATATTCTTATGTTCATCAATTAGGGTACGACCACTAAATTGAACTATTTACGAGTGACCCTATGGATTCAAACTCGAAAATGCATTAAGATTCCAAACATAGAATTACTAGGCTATGAAAATCAGCTAGGAATCATACAACCTAGATCCTATTACATCTAGAGAAAATTATCTCTATTTGCTACTCAATTAAATCCTCACAACAATTACGGATCATGGATCATGAAATAGCATTAAGCAGTAAAATAATTAAACTAGTTGGGCAGACTAAAATAATTATCAAAGTGCTATAAAGAAAATCAAAGCATGTAATAGAATAAATTTTCACAAAAGATTCAATGAAAAAACCTTAATAATTAAATTGTCATTCAACGAGAGGTTCACGAAATTCTAAATTAGAAAAGAGGATTAGCCCCACATGTTCATGACAAAAACAAAATTAAAATATAAAAACCGATGATGTATGATTGCTCTTGAATCTTCGCGCTCCAAATCTGCCTTGAAGAAGGAAACCACCGCTGCTCTTAATCTCCAGGAATTATCGTGTCTTGAGAAATTAGAAAATCTCTCCTATATAAGTGTCTTGATCCCTAAGATACCCTAATTCTCTTTCCTTATCTTTTTCTTCCAAAAATATCTCCTTTCCTTTTTCATATCTTTTCTTTGAGATCCCAAAAGATATGGGTCTGATTTGGGATGAATTTAGTCGACCAAACGTGAGAGAGATTTCCAGCTGCCACTTTCCATAATTACTCGGATTCTGTCCTCAGTTTCTTCTAGCACTGAGCCCATCAGTGTTGATCCAGCTAGACAGATTTGAAATCCTCGTAAAAACTTGATTTTATACCAAATTACATCATCAAAGCACTAATTTCCAAAAAGACATAATAAGTTAGTTTTAGCACCCAATTAACACATAAGTTCATCAAATAAACATGAATTCCAACCAAATAATCGCGCTAAAATATGACTTATCAAATCTCCCCACACCTGAACTTTGCTTGTCCTCGAGCAAATCAAGACCATAAAAAATAGAAAACCAAAGAACTCCATCTTAAAAGGTAAATGAAAGTAACAACACAACAAGAGAAAAGTAACCGGTGAGCATTCAGAACTAATATGAAAAATGACTCTTCACTCAAAGTTTGCAACTTTCATGGCATCAAATCTTTAAAAATTCCATGGCCTCACAAAGATTTACTCAATAACACTCAAGTATACGATTTAGGTAGCAAGATCACTCAAAAATTAAAAAGAAAAGTCATTACCATAGGCTTGCTCCCAAATCAAATCTCCACCAATTTTAAATGGATCGTATTCAACAATCAAAGGGTCTTTGATAGGGTTGTAATGGGGCCTTAGGATAGGGTGAGATAACAAGAGGGATAAGAATGACTAAATGCATCACTTTACAACACGTGATCTCTACAAATCAAATCAACCATCATCCCCAAATTTTTTTCCTTTCAAAACAGCATTTTTCTTGCACTTTTAACCTCCCCACACCTGCTCCTTGTCAAGATTTGAACAGCAGGTGTAATACTGAAAGGGTCAGTGTTCGCCATAAAATTTCAACAACTCAATGAACAGTTTCAGCAGCTCCTTTTTCCCTCTTTTTTTCAAGAATTTTTCTCTTTTTATTTCAATTTTCTCAATTTTCCATTCTTTCTTTTCTTGCTTTTTTTTCTCCAATTTTTTTACATCAACTCCCCTTCATCTTTAATTCAACTATAAATTATTTCCACAAGATTCACACATTGCAAAGTAATGAAGGGTTCAAACGGAATAGTTAAAGAAAGAAATGGGGATTTAGGGTTCATTTATGTGCTCATAATTCAAAGAAAAGACTTAGGCTCAACGTGGCTTCCCTAGAGTTTTCATAATCGGGTGGAACAATATAAGCCAAGAGGGTTAAATCTAAGTGCCCTTATCATTTTATCACACACATCCACTCACATGATCTTGATATGCATTCAAAAGAGCAAGTTCTAGAATGAGTAATTCAAATTCAATGTACTCAAGAAAGAAATTTCGAAGGAGCTTATAGATGATAGCTCGTTAAGGCTCAAAAGCTCATAAAAATTGGGTATAATTGTCATGAAATTCGAAAAAAAATCAGCCACTACAATCATAAAAATTTTGCAAAGAATATCACTTTTTCAACAGCTCCTCAACATCACTGCCACCCCCTCAATCATGCATCACTCTCATCACCTCAAAAAATTTATTCCTCAGTTTTCCAAACTCCACATCAACATAACATTCAGAGAACAACAAGAACATAACACGGGACAAGAAATTCAACAACTTTTTCACCACAAGTCAGAAAATTTAACAATATTACCCATCCACATCACATACTAGCATCAGCGACAATCAAACAAAGCCACAAATATGAAAATCAAATATATACAACCATAGGAGTTCACCAAAATCAGCAGCCAAATCATAAAGCACGAAGCATATTTACATTACTACCACAATTAACATAGTCATATCTCCCCCCACACCTAAACGCTTGCTTGTCCCCAAGAAAAAGCAAGTACAAAAGAGAAATTTTGAATATGAACATGGGTAGAATACACATGATTATATTTCTGGGATAAACTCTGATGTCGGATGTTGCTCGTCGGAATCAGCATGGGCAGCGTCGGCAACGAGCTGCGGGGTTTCGTCTTTGGCAGTTACATCTGGTGCAGGGGGTTATTTACATAAATCAGTATGGGCGGGGGCTGCGTCGGGCTCATCGAGCTCAACGATTTCGCGAATTACAACCACTGCCCTAGATGGTTCCACAACATCCTCCATACTATTGACAATGCCTCTTCGCTTTTTGTTTTGCTCGTGCACTTGAACAGAGTGTCACCATGACGAGAGGCGAGATTCGTGGCCTTAATTTGAAGTAGTAGAATCAGAATTAGGCTCGAAGTGGTGCAGCAGAATTCACGAACTGAAAATTGGGAGAATAATTTTCTCGATGTCAACGAGACATTGGGGCTTTATCAAAATTTGATTAAACATATGACCTGGGCTCTTTATTTTCTTCAATTCCTTCATGGGCTAAGAGAGTTCGGCCCTTGTCTTGTAAAAAAAATAAAAATTAATTGGGCCACAAGTGAAATTTGAATCAATGCAGTAAGACCGTTTAGTGGCCCAATTTCTGTCAATTCAAATTCCAAAATTATTAAAAAACTGGCTGCCCTTGCAGTTTGTATCCCTCCTGCTAATCACAACAGAAAAATAAGAGTGAATAATCAAACAATTTAATAAAATAAAAAAATAAAATAAAAAAAATAAAATAAAATGATAAAAATAAAAAATAAAATAAGAAAATTAGGTTGTCTCCCAATCAGCGCCTCTTTTTATAGTCGTTGGCTCGACTTTGGCAAATTGTATTTTTGTTAATTATAAACTACATCTTGTAAGTCCATTTGGTCCACCTCAACCGTCTGGAATCCTTCATGATACTCTTTAGAGCCGGCAAAAAGGCCGGGCCATGCACATTTACGGGCCGGGCTGGGCCCAATTTTTGGCGGGCCTTATTTTTCATGGCCCAGCCTAGCCCATCTTGGGCCACCAGGCCATCGGGCCATTTCGGCCCATTAATATTAATTTATTTTTTAAAATTTTAATTAAAAAAATTTAAAATTTATTTATTTTAATACGTGTAATAATAATTATATAAGTTCATGTTGAATATTATCCTCAAATTTATAATTAGATATAAATGGTGAATAATCTATTCACGTTAATTATTATTATTTTTACATCAAATAAATTAGGATTTATTATTAGAGGTCGATTGTATTATTAAGTGTTGTTAAATAATGGATTGGAGCTATTTAACATTAGTAATCACGATTATTATGTGATTAAATTATATTATTAGCATCCAACTTATTTTATTGTTATAATATAATGGAATTTAAATCTAACTTTAACAAATTTCAACAACATTAAATCTCATACACAATTATTTTTTTCTATTCTATAGAGTAATTATTATTTTTTCTTTCTCCTTAACTTTATTTTTATCATATACAATATTAAATCTCATACACAACTTATCACATTATTTTATATGTATATATTTTCTTTCTCCTTACCCTTATTTCTATCATAGAGTAATCAAAATATCCAAATAAAATAGAAAATTCATATATAATTTGAAGATTATAACTATTTTAGAAAGTTATTTTTATGACTATTTTTATATATTTAAATTTAATTTATTTAAATACAATTTATAAATCAAATAAATTTAATATCATAAATAATTTATGATTAAATATTAAATTAAATATAAATAAAATGACCGGGCCAAAAAAGCCCAAAAAAGCGGGCCAAAAATGGGCCGGGCAATTTGGCCCACCGGGGTTGATGGGCGGGGCCAAAATGGCCCGATTCTTTTCGGGCCTACATTTTAATGGTCCAGCCCAGCCTACTTATGGCGGGCTACGGGCCGACCCATCGGGCCGAGGTATTTTTGCCGGCTCTAATACTCCTTAAGTTGGTGCCCATTAACTTTGAAACTCCTTTCAGAATTTATGCTTCTTATCTCAACTACACCATGAGAATAAACATTAGTCACAACAAACGGACCAATCTAACAAAAACGCAACTTACCAGGAAATAATTTAAGCTTTGAGTGATAAAGTAAAATTTTTTGCCTAATGCTAAAATTTTTCCTTGAGATTCTTGCATCATGAAATGCCTTTGTTTTAGCTTTATAAATCACTGAATTTTCATAAGCCTCGTTTCTCTTTTCCTTCAACTCTTGCAATTGGAGTTTTCTTTGTACCCCGGCTTCCTCATGATCCATGTTGCACTTCTGGATTGCCCACCATTCCTTGTATTGAAGCTCCACAGGTAAGTGGCATGGCTTTCCATAGACAATCCTGTATGGGGACATGCCAATCGGTGTCTTATAGGTCGTTCGATAGGCCCATAATGCATCCTCCAATCATGAGCTCCAATCCTTCCTACACAGATTAACCGCCTTCTCCAAAATCCTCTTAATCTTATGGTTGGATGCCTCCACCTGGCCACTCATTTGAGGGTGGTAGGGTGTAGAGGTTTTATGAAACACTGAATATTTGGGCAACAAAGCTTCCACCGTTTGGTTGCAAAAATGCGTGCCCTTGTCACTGATAATGGCTCGAGGAATTCCAAACCTACAAAATATATTAGATCGAAGGAAACCTGCAACCACTTTAGAATCATTAGTTCGGGTTGCCTTTGCTTTCACCCACTTCGACACATAATCAACAGCAAGTAATATGTAGGTGAAACTAAACAAAGAAGGAAAAGGACCTATAAAATCCATCCCACACACATAAAAAATCTCACAAACGATTATAGGGTATTGGGGCATTTCATTTCGTTGGGAAATATTTCCTACACGCTAATATCTATCACAAGACTTGCAAAATTCATAAGCATCCTTAAACAGTGTCGGCCAATAAAATCCACACTCAAGTACTTTGAAAGCAGTTCTTCTAAAACCAAAATGACCACCACATGCATGACTATGACAAAAGGTGAGAATTGAATTAAATTCAATTTCAGGAATGCACATTCTTATCACTTGATCAGAACAGCATTTCCACAAATACGAAATATCCCACATGCAGTACTTGGCATCACTATGGAGCTTATCACGTTTTACTTTACTCATGTGGGCTGGAAACTGATAGGAGGTCAAAAAATTCGCCAAATCGGCAAACCATGGAACAGAGCCTTCTGAAACTAAATGGTTCAGTGTCAGTTGGCTTGAATTTTCCAAATTTTACAGAATGGCCAGCAACTGTTCACCGAGAAATTTTTCCAAAATTTTCTGCTCATCGTCTTCTCTAATCAGCCGACTTAAGTAGTCGACAACTAGATTCTCCGATTTCTTTTTGTTTTTGATTTCCAAGTTGAACTCTTGAAGCAGCAAAATCCACCGAATCAACTCAGGTTTTGCTTCCTTCTTCGTAATGAGATAATGAAGAGCTGCATGATCAAAGAAAACAATAACTTTAGTACCTAACAAGTAAGATCGAAATTTTTTTAGAGCAAAAACCACAGCTAGGAGTTCTTTTTTCGTAGTGGAGTAGTTGGCTTGAGTGTTATCCAAGGTTTTTGAAGCGTAGTAGATCACATGTGTAGCCTTGTCCACTCGTTGCTTCAACACTGCTCCTATGGCTTAGTCACTAGCATCACACATTATTTCAAAAGGCAAGCTCTAATCCGGCAGCTGAATTATGGGTGGTGTGGTTAGCAACTCCTTTAACTTATCAAAAGTTTTCTTACAGGCTTCATTCATCTCAAACTTCATATCTTTTTACAACAACTCACAAAGTGGCTTGGCTATCTTTGAGAAATCCTTGATAAACCTTCTATAGAAACCTGCATGACCAAGAAAAGAATGAACTTCCCGCACAGATGCGGGGTAAGGTAATGCAGATATAAGGTCTACTTTAGACTTATCAACTTCAATCCCATTCTTTGAAATGACATGACCTAAAACAATGCCTTGTTCGACCATAAAGTGACACTTTTCCCAATTCAAAACAAGGTTTGTTTCTATACATCTTTTCAAAATCAATTCAAGATTTCCAAGACAACTATTAAAAGATTCTCCATAGACACTGAAATCATCCATAAAGACCTCTATTATATTACCCACAAATTCAGAAAAAATGCTTACCATACACCTTTGAAATGTGGCAGGTGCATTGCAAAGCCCGAAAGGTAATCGACGACATGCAAAGGTCCCAAAGGGACATAAGATTGTATTCTCTTGATCCTCGGGGGCAATTGCAATCTGAAAATAACCAGAGAAACCATCAAGAAAACAATAGTAAGAATAACCTGCAAGCTTTTTTAACATCTGATCAATGAAGGATAAAGGAAAATGATCATTTCTAATCATGTTGTTAAGCTTGCGGTAGTCTATGCATACTCTCCAACCCGTTTGTAAACGTGTTGGAACCATATCACCCTTGTCATTCTCAACCACAGTCACTCCTGATTTCTTTGGAACTACTTGTGTCGGACTGACCCACTTACTATTTGAGATGGGATAAATAATCTCCATACTCAGAAGTTTTAACACCTCCTTCTTTACTGGCGCTGAGCTTCTAGAGACGGCTTCGCATCATCCTCAAGCAGAATACAGTGCATGCAAATTGCGGGACTAAAACCCTTCAAATCCACTACCGTTGATAAGTTGCTAAAATGTCATATTTTAATGTCATATTTTCCCCATGTTTGGATGCCAATTAATCCTTAAATATTTATTTTGATCAAGTTTTATATTTTGTAGGCATGAAAAGGATCTAATTGATGCAAGGGGCTAATTGAGCTACTTTTGGAAGATGAGGATGTGGAGCTACAGAGAGAGAACTGGACTATGCGTAAGACGTGGTCACGTCTTAGCTGCTGACATCAATCTGAAAATGGAGAAAAAGATACAGTAGCGTTTTTGCTGATAAGGTGTGGGCACGCCTAAGGACCTGACGGAGAAATCTTATCTTGAGCGCCCAAATCAGCATTCCCTCATTCAAATCCCATCCGTTCCTATCTTTTAGGAACTTATTAACCTCCCCAAACCTATTTAGATATCTTTCTTATTTTAAATACTTTACTTATCAGTTTTTATTAGTTAGTTTTCAGGTAGTTTTAGGATTAATTTTGGAGAGGAGAAAAACTCCCCGTAAACTCCTATCTTCACTTCTGATAATTCCATTATTCTGTATTTTACTTCTACGATGTAAGACTCCAGGATGGAAATTACTTCTGCTTTTACTTAATTATTACTATAGATTGTTAAATTGTTTGTCTAGCCGGATAGTTGGAGGCATGGTTCAATACTATTATGTGAGATCTAACTAGTTTATATCCTCTTTCACTTTACATCATTTGTATAATCTATGTTCTTAATTATATTATTTGGCAAGTTGTTTAACCAGATCAATTAATCAATTTGTGAAAATAATATGTGCCAAATAGAAACGTTAGATCCGTAATTGTTTAATTTTTTCTAATATAAGTGGCAAGTAGCATAATTGATTGCACCTCACTTTCGATTATTGTTATAGGGGATATGCAACCTAGTCTAAATAAACCTACATGTGCATTTGTTGGCTAGAATTGGGTCTTTCTAGGTTGAATGCAGTCGGTAAATTAAATCATACGGTCGTACCTAGGGTTGTTTATTTGACTAGGGATTAATTAGAGGTCGTACCCTAATTGTCTACAATTAAGGAAAGATTAGGTCGTTAGGTTGTACCAATGACTACAACCAATTTGGTGTTAACGTGAAAGTCATATTTGCATCCGTGACCGTGTTTGTTGAACCATTCCAAAGATTATCTTGGCTAGATATTTCATCTCATTAATCACCTCATTTTACTTTAGTTTTTATCTTCTGCAATTTTAGTTTTAAGTTCAAAACTCAAACCCCCCAATCCGTGTTTTAATTATTTTTGTTGAATATAACTTGTTTTGCCAATCTCTGTGGAAACGATCCTACTCATCACTATCGCTGTATTATTTAGTAGGTTTATTATTATTTGTTAGTTTCGACACCCATCAAATTATTAGCGCCGTTTCCGGGGATTGGTGTCAAAACAGGTTCATTTTTAGTTGTTTATTTTGTTTATCTTTATTTTTATGCCTCGTTCATTTCCTGTAGGATAACTTGACTTTGATCCAAAAATTGAAAAGATCGCTCGTCGTCTTAGAAAAGAAGCAAAGTTGAAAAAGAAAGCATCTACTTCATCTCCTAACTTACTCTCGTTTCTTGACTTGAAAAGTGCATCTAGTGAAGGTGATCTTGTTGAAGAAGTAGTAGAGATGGCACAAAGAGAAAGGACGTTGAAGGATTTGACAGCGCTGGATCTTGATCAACAGTCCTTGCTTTGCATTCAATACCCCGATATGGATGTAGATTTCGAGTTGAAAGCCGGGCTGATTCACTTGTTGCCTAGGTTCCATGGCCTTGAAAATGAGGATCCACACAAGTACTTGAAGGAATTTCATGTTGTTTGCTCTAGCCTAAAGCCACATGGAGTGTCCGAAGAGAAGGTAAAACTACATGCTTTCCCATTTTTTTGGAAGGTCGAGCAAAGGATTGGCTTTTCTACTTACCTCCGGGTTCGAGAAGAGAAGGTAAAACTACATGCTTTTCCATTTTTTTGGAAGGTCGAGCAAATGATTGGCTTTTCTACTTACCTCCGGGTTCGATTACTTCATGGACGGGTATGGCAAGGTTGTTTTTAGATAAATATTTCCATGCTTCAAAGGCTGCAACAATGAGAAGGGAGATATGTGGAATAAGGCAAATGGATTCGGAATCACTTCATGAGTTTTGGGAGAGATTTAAGCAATTGTGCTCAAGCTGCCCACAACACGGAATATCCAATCAGCTGCTCATTCAATATTTCTATGAAGGATTACTACCTATGGAGAGAAGGATGATGGACGCTGCAAGTGGTGGTGCAATAGTGAACAAAACTCCTCGTGAGGCAAGAGATTTGATCACCACTTTGGTAATGAATTCTCAACAATTTGGAAGTAGACGGGAGACATCAAACAAAGGAGTTAATGAGGTAACAATTTTGTCTCTTGAAGATCGTATTACTAACTTGTCTTCTCTTGTTCAAAACATGGCTGCAGGGAACATGCAACAAGTTAAAGCTTGTGGAATTTGTGCTTCGGTGGGACATCCAACCGATATGTGTCCGACACTTCAAGACGATGTGGAGCAAGCTAATGCGATGGGAGGATTTCTGAGGCCACCTCAGAGAAAATATGATCCCAACTCCAATACTTATAATCAAGGTTGGAGGGATCATCCAAACTTTCGATGGGGAGGACCTCAATACCAAAATACTCAAGCTCAAATTCAGCCACATTTCGTCCAAAAGCAGCAAAATAATCAATCTTCGAACTCAGGTATATCACTTGAAGATGTTGTTAAAGCACTTGCATTTAACACTCAAAAATTTCAGAAAGAGACACAAATGAGCATCAAGAGGATAGAAGATCAAACGGGTCAATTGGCATCATCCGTGAGTAGATTGGAATCTCAAGGTAAATTGCCATCACAAACGATTGCCAATCCAAAACAAAATGTGAGTGCAATTATCTTGAGGAGTGGTAAGGTGTTGACTGAGTCGAAAGGACGTGATCAAGAAGAAGAGAAAGAAATCAAGGTTTTCTAAACCCGATCAAGCTAAGAGAAAGAAGAAAGTTGTTAAAGAAAAAGAAACCTCTGATGTGGTGCCACTCCATGCTCCTTTTCCTTCCAGGTTTCTTCAATCTAAGAAAAAAGAGGAAGAAAAGGAATTCCTGGAAACCTTTTGCAAAGTTGAGGTAAATATTCCTTTACTTGATGCAATTAAACAAGTTCCTCGTTATGCTAAGTTTTTTAAGGAACTTTGCACCAACAAAAAGAAGTTGAAAGGTAATGAGTTTGTGAGTGTGGGTGAAAATGTTTCTGTTGTGATTCAAAAGAAATTACCTCCTAAATGTATTGATCCATGTATGTTTACTATCCCTTGCAAGATTGGTAATGTGAAAATTGAAAAGGGAATGTTAGATCTTGGTGCTTCAATTAATGTCATGCCTCTTTCTATTTACTCATCTTTGAATGTTGGTCCTTTGAAAGAAACAGGTGTGATCATTCAACTTGCTGATAGATCTAATATTTATCCTAAAGGTGTCTTGGAGGATGTTTTGGTGGAAGTTAATGGTTTGGTTTTTCCAGCTGACTTTTATGTGATTGATATGGAGGATAATGATTCATCAAATTCTATGATTTTGTTAGGAAGGCCTTTCATGAAAATATCTAGAACTGTGATTGATGTGCATAATGGTAAACTCACTATGGAGTTTGATGGTGAAGTTGTAAATTTCAATATTAATGAAGCCATTAAAAATCATAGTGATATGTCTCATGTTCTTGCAATGGATGTTGTTAAGCCTCTTATGAAAAATATTTTTGAGTTGAATGATGGTGATTCATCAAAAGATGCATTAAGTCTTGAAAGCTTCATTTTTAATATTTTTGAGGAAAAGTTGAACCAATTTGAGTTTGGTGGTATTTTAAAAGATATTATTCATGAGTTGGATGTTGTTTTGAAAGGTGTGATTCATGAGTTGAAATCATTACTACTTCCGGTAGAAGTGGTACAAAGTGATTATGGTTGAATGGTAAGGAGTGTCTAGCCAAAGACGATAAAGAAAGGCGCTTGCGGGAGGCAACCCGATGTTTAGTTTATGTTTCTTTTGATATTTTAGTTCTTATTTTAGTCTTTGTGTGTTTTTGGTGTAGAAGTAGAAATTTTCTATAAGGCGTGACCACAGTTAAGGAGAATTTCGCTCACTGTATCTTTAGTCCATTCTTCCCCTGTTTTCTAGTCATACTCTATTTTTCCTTTTATTATATATACATACACATATATAATTATATATATATATATTATTTTAATATTTTATTTGCCCACTAAACCCTTTCATTCCACCTCACCTTTCAACCTGTCACATGTCCCCATACTTGAACCTTTTTCCCCAATATCTTGCAAACAGACTCCCGACCACTCCTCTCGCATATAAAATCCATCTCTGAAAATTTAGAATTCCTATTTCCATACACCCCGTCGAAAGCCCTTCTAGTTCAACAGCCTGCTCCTTCCGATTCTTCTCTCCAATTTTTGAAGTCGATTTAAGTCATGCCCTTGTTAATTTCTGAAATTGATGAACCCTCACTTGGGTTTGTCAACATTTGCAATTGGGCACTTTTACAATTCTTCTTCTCATTTGACTTGTGCTTTTATTCGACTATTTTCAGGTGTGGTCTCTAAATGGAAGCAAGCTCTCACCTCAATTGGTTATAGAAGAAGTCCCAAGCACCAATGACTTCCAACCCTCCTCCATCAAATCGTTACTTCATTACGAAAACGAGATGTGCATCAGTTGTCGCTTGTAGATGTTCATTCATTTCAGGAAAGTTTCTTACTTTCTATGTTCGTTAATTATTTTTTAGTATCTACTTTTGAAGCGTTGGGGACAATGCTTTCTTTAAGTGTGGGGAGGGAGTATTTTGATGTTTTGAGGTGTTTTTGGTGTGTATTTTCATGGTCTGTTAAGAGTTTTGTTTTGCCTTGTTCTTGAAATTGCTTGAGTTAAAATGTATTGTCTCTATTTAATTGAGAACTTGATTCATCCGAAGCTCATCCTAGAAAAATTGATGGTTTTTATGCATGTGATAAAATAGTTTCGAATTCTCATCCGTTGATTCTTTGTAAGTTGTCATTGATAGTTGATAAAATGAGAAATACTTGGATCTTCACACAATTTGACCTTGTTGTTTTGTGAGCTTTGAGCCTAAGAGCTATCATCATTTTAAGCTCTAATTCCTTTTGTTGTGTGTTGTCATTCATGATTGATTTTTTTAGAACTTGCATTGTTATATATGTCTATATTAATCCTCTTTGATGAATTGGATGTGAAATCATTAAGAACTTAAGGTTGAGCATTCTTTTGTTATTTCTAGTCATTTCTTAAGTCTACCATAATACATTTACCCCTAGTGAGCCAACCTTGAGCCTTAAACCTTTTTCTTCAAATTAACCATAATACAAGCCTTAACCCCCATTTCTTCATACCAACTTTGAACCCTTTAATTAATCGAAGAGTTGTTTTTGCTAATTAAATAAGTAGTCCAAGTAAAGATCCACACGATTTGTTGTAGTAGGCAAGCCACTGTGAATAATGTTATTTAATAGTTGAAAATTTTTGAAAAATCCCAAAAAATGGAAAAAAATTTCAAAAAGAAAGAAAAAATAAGAAAATGTAGAAAAAGAAAAAAGAAAAAGAAAAGAGAAAAAGAGAAAAGAAAAAAAAATGAATGATGTGGCCTTGCATGTTTCGAATTTTTGTAACTGTGTGGAATTTTGAAATCTCTTGGTTGAGCATTACACGAAAGTAAAATGATTTCTTCGACTCTCTTTTAGCCCTTATATCTTTTTACTCACTTAGCCACCTTACCCAAACCTCTCATTACATACCCTTCTTTGAGTCCATTTGGTTCTTGCATTTTGGTTTATTCATTGGGGAGAGGATGTGATATATTTGCAAGCTTATGGTAAAAGTCTTCTATATTTTGACTTGAGAGATCCACTATATTCATTATGAGCCTAGACACTTGAGTGTTTGAGTGAATCCCTTGTGAGGTATTTAGATCTAATGTAATTTAAGTTTGATTCAATTGTTGATGTAGCTAGCTTAGTTATTGATGGATGAGATTTCCTGTTAAAAGAGTTTTCATTGCATGAGAAAATATTTTGGATGAGCCAAGGAGGATGAGAGTTGGAAAATGAATTGAGATAATGGACTAAACTTAAGCATGCTTGAGGACAAGCATTGTCTAAGTATGGGGGAATTTTATAAGTTGCTAAAATATCATATTTAATGTCATATTTTCCCCATGTTTGGATGTCAATTAATCCTTAAATGTTTATTTTGATCAAATTTTATATTTTGTAGGCATGAAAAGGATTTAATTGATGCAAGGGGCTAATTGGGCTACTTTTAGAAGATGAGGATGTGGAGCTACAAAGAGAGAATCGGACTGTGTGTAAGATGTGGTCACGCCTTAGTTGCTGACAGCAATCTGGAAATGGAGAAAGAAATACAGTAGCATTTTTGCAGATAAGGCGTGGGCACACCTAAGGACCTGACGGAGAAATCTTATCTTGAGCGCCCAAATCAGCATTCCCTCATTCAAATCCCATCTGTTCCTATCTTTTAGGAACTTGTTAACCTCCCCAAACTTGTTTAGATATCTTTCTTATTTTAAATACTTTACTTATCAGTTTTTATTAATTAGTTTTCAGGTAGTTTTAGGATTAGTTTTGGAGAGGAGAAAAACTCCCCGTGAACTCCTATCTTCACTTCTGATAATTCCATTATTCTGTATTTTACTTCTACGATTTAAAACTCCAGAATGGAGATATACTTCTGCTTTTACTTAATTATTACTATGGATTGCTAAATTGTTCGTCTAGCCGGATAGTTGGAGGCATGGTTCAACACTATTATGTGAGATCTAACTAGTTTATATCCTCTTTTACTTTACATCATTTGCATAATCCATGTTCTTAATTATATTATTTGGAAAGTTGTTTAACCTTATCAATTAATCAATTTGTGAAAATGATATGTGTCAATTAGAAACGTTAGATCCGTAATTGTTTAATTGTTTCTAATATAAGTGGCAAGTAGCATAATTGATTGCACCTCACTTTCGATTATTGTTATAGGGGATATGCAACCTAGTCTAAATGAACCTACATGTACATTTGTTGGCTAGAATTGGGTCTTTCTAGGTTGAATACAGTCGGTAAATTAAATCTTACGGTCATACCTAGGGTTGTTTATTTGACTAGGGATTAATTAGAGGTCGTACCCTAATTGTCTACAATTAAGGAAAGATTAGGTCGTTAGGTCATACCAATGACTATAACCAATTTGGTGTTAACGTGAAAGAATCATATTTATATCCGTGACCGTGTTTGTTGAACCATTCCAAAGATTATCTTGGCTAGATATTTCATCTCATAAATCACCTCATTTTACTTTAGCTTTATCTTCTGTAATTTTAGTTTTAAGTTCAAAACTCAAACCCCCCAATCCGTGTTTTAATTGTTTTTGTTGAATATTTTATTTTGCCAATCTCTGTGGAAACGACCCTACTCATTACTATCGCAGTATTATTTAGTAGGTTTATTATTATTTATTAGTTTCGACACCCATCAACCGTCCATCCAATAACAGTCTTATGCCTCTTCAACACATCGAGCAACAGCTCTCTTGCTCGTCCTTCAACTTGGACGAGATGATCACCGGTAGAGTGGAATCCTGCCCTAAGTAGGCGTACTTCAAGTGCTCAGGAAGTGCCTTTAACTCCAGCTTTGGTACCTATACTATAGATGGAAGAATTTTTGGAAAAATATCAGTCAATTTAACAGAAGCTACATATAAGGTGCTTAGTCTCTGAGAAGAACTATGCAAAGCATTGACATGGTGATTCAGCTCCTCATTATCCCATCTTTTGAATTAAATCTTTTGGGAAGAGTACAGAGTATTTTATTGAATAACCTGAGATTTGACACAGGATCACCAAGAGATTCCATACATTGCATTATCAACATAAACGCTGATTGCATAGAATGCTTTCGCATTAGCACTCAAGAGAGCAATTTCTTCAGGAGTCAATTTAGATTCATCTTGTAATCTGGGAGGAGTCCAACCTATCATAACACTTTTCCAAGCATTTATATTGAGAGCCTTGATGTAGGTTCGAATTCGATTCTTACACATCGAATAATTTGTACCGTCAAGAATAGGAGGGCGAGAACAATCTCCACTATAGTAGTTCATGAGATCACAACACACTTTAACTACAGGATCAGTAGCGAAAAATAAATAAGACATCATATATAACTCTTCCACAAACTTACGTTTGTGACTGCCTCATGGCAAAACTTTCACTAAACTTGGAAAAATAATGAATACAAAAGTTTTCAAGGATACAATCTAACTCTCTAGAATATATATATCCTATCTAAATCGCAAAGGTAGACCTATTACAAGATCTAAAAACGTGATATAAAATCACAAAACTACTCTCAAATCGAAGATTGTAAAAAGACAATTACAATCTTCTTGCATATATGAAGAAACCTCGCATCTCTCCAATGCTCAAAAGAGAATAGACAAGTGCGGCTCTAAGTATGGTAACACTTAAACCAGCATACAAAGAACAACTTTAATGTGTAGATGTTTATCTGATCTTTTAAACACCTGGTATGAAGACTCTAAGGGTGTTTATATTAGTTCAAAATCTACCTTCTTTAAAAACCAGTGATGAACGTGCCTTCATCAGTTTCTTGAGCACTAATATCTCAATTGCAACATCCATCTAACCCATTCCTTGAAAATAGTAAACTTGTAACCTCCCTTTTTACGTTCTTATCATGATTTTGCTTCAAACATTCAGAAACACTTTCTCCCACGTTCTATTAGTTGTCTGAAAAATCAACAAAATAATAGCCAAGACAACACAATACAATTAATGAACATGTGGCATGGAGAGGTGAAATTCAGAGTGTGACTTCAAGTGTGGCAACATCATCAGTCACACTAACATATATATAATAAAGCAGACTTCGAAAGTCAAAATAGAAATCTAATTTCCCGCTCATTTGCCAGTTTCCATTTTAGCATTTTCTAATTTTAATCCTATACACTGATTTATGGTGATCAAATTTCCACCTTTGATTGGTATGATCACTCATTTCTCAATTTTTGATTAAATATTCAAAATACAACTTTTATTTGATATTGCATTTTTTACATAGATTTAATTAATTGTAAAAATCAAAATAATCAAAATACAATTTTAAATCAAAATACAACTTTTATCTGATATACTCCACTTTTATTAATTGTCATATATTATTATTTATAAATCTATTCAATATATTGTATGTATGATTAACATATCTAATTATTTTAGAATTTGAATTAATTTATTTTTAATTTTTAATTTTAATTTTAGCAATACATTTTAATTTTAGTAATATAATTAGCCCCATTTGATTACAATAGTTCGAGGATACATTTAACCATTTACCCTTAACAAAATTTAAAATGATATTATTATGAGACGGTTTCACACAATTATGCACTACAAATAAATAACGTTTGTTTTTGCACATTTTGGATTGGATGTAAAGACCTTAACTACATACTTCCTCCATCCTATCATAATAGTTACGCTTCTTTTGTAATTTACAAAGGAAGCGTAACTATTAGGATTAGACGGAGAGAGTATATTTTAATCAAAATAGAAGTTGAAAAATCCTTCCTTTCAAACATTTAAAAGGGAGTTAGTATGTTCTCCTGGGAACTGGGCTTAAGGTCTAAATCATGTGGTCCCCTTTAATTTAAATTATTATATTCTATGTATTATTAGGATTTAGGTTAAAGGAGGACCACATAATTTATACTGTAAATTCAGTTTACATAAGTGTTTACCTTTAGAAGGAATAAAAAAATTGAACGAGGAAGAACATCAACTTCAATTTGTTCCAACATCCATTTAGAATTCAACCTTATTCATTTTGCCATTTATAGTTTGAAATTGATCACAGGGTCTTTAGTATAACATATGCAGATTCAGTTCCTTCCCAATTCATGTGAACAGTGATTCCTTGTCAACAATGAGATGTACCTATAAACAATGAGAGGACCGAATATCCTCCCCTATGGGAAAGAAAGAGTCCAGACTCATCTCTATAGTTATTGAAAATTTTTGAAACTTAAGCTCAAAAACTTGTTTTAACTACTCTCCTCGTATCACATATTTTTACTCGCTTTCCATTTTGAATCATCTCACGTATCTTTACTCATTCCATAAATAGTAAAAATACACTCTACATCTTACCTACCTTTTACTCATCAATTTTAACAACTTTATTTACATTTTCTCTTAAAATTATCAATTTATTCATACTTTTTCTTATATTCCATATAAATAGGTAAAAATACCGAAATCGAAAAAGTATTTAGGAGGTGTTTGACTGGGGAAATTGGGTCAGGACGGATACAGGGAAGACTTGGGGATACATGTACCCCAAAAAATTAATATAGATATATATAGCATGACATGACACCAACTCATCCTTAGCCTAGTGGTAATGGCGTGTGATCTGCGCATTGGATCTGGATCCTGTCAATTTCATACTTTGTAAGTTTACATAAATTTCTTATAACCGTAATTTCCACCAACCACTACTTGACAAGTCACACACCATTATCTAATTAAATTTTAAAAAATAATTTAATCTTTTATTTTTGTTTTTCTCACGTTATGCCTGTGGTGACGTGGCAACTTAATATTCATAGATATTAATTGAACGACGCAGATTAAAGAAAATGGAGGAAATTTACAGAAACGTAAAGGGAGAGGATCCATATCTCTTGCTCATTAGGTCAACGGTTTGTAACCCCATAACTGGTAACTGTAATTTTAAATATGGAATACTATAATTTTTATAATTACATGTCAGTTCCCTAAAAAAATTCTTCCTGAAACCTGTATTAGGTGGGATTAATGAGAATAGAGATATATTAATTCTCATTGTTGATGCTTGATGTAATAAGAATTAAAATTCTTTAATCATTCCTATTAATTTAATAATTACTTCACACTCTTCAATCACTTTTAATTTTATTATGTTACTTATTGTCATCCCAATTAAAAAATTCAAACCAAACGATACCTGAGTAGTTATAAGATAGCACGGATGGACTTACTAGACATAAGAAAACTACAGTAAGTAATAAATAAAGTGTTTGGAACATAGAATTGAAACTTTAGTGCATATTTTACTTCATACGATGATCCTTCTAGAAGGGTCATTCTAACAATCTTTCTAGTTACTTCGTTCTCTATTTCTATTTGAGAAGATCTTTCTAGTCACTTCGTTCTCTATTTCTATTTGAGAAGATCCTAAGGAAATGAATTTTGTTTCCACTGAACTAAAATAATATGCCGATGTCTCCTTTTGTTCCGGGAAAAATAACTTCTCATCATATTGCAATAGGTACATTGGGCATATTAGTGGTATCATTTGAGTCTCCAACAATTATTCCAATAATTACATATCCGATTTGACCTATGGATGAATATGCAAAGCATACGTTTCATAGAGTAATAGCAATGATATTTCTCAATATCAATAAAATGTGTAACATAGAATTGAAACTTTAGTGCATATTTTACTTTATACCCACCCATCCTCTGCACTTTTTTTTTCCTTAATTAATACATGATGTTCCTTTTTACTTTTTTTTTTCTTTTCTCTCATTTCCTCTATCAGACCCGTTATATGATCACCATTTATCTCTTACAATATTAATATACCGTTACTCTTTATATATTAATAGACTCTATAGTGCTAACCAACGTTTTGATCTTTTTTTAGTTTTATAAAATAATTATTATTTTTATTTATATTATAAATTATTAATAAAATAATTTATTGCATCATTATTTTTTATTAATCCGAGTATTACTTTTTATTAAGATGTTATCATTTCTTATTCATTTTATAGAAGTCTTCCCTTGAGACGGTCTCACAAAAATCTTTGTCATGTTCCAATATACTGATCTCTTCATCCCGCGTTAAGTTTTATATTTTCTATTTTGATTTGTTTTAAGTTAAGATTTATATTTTCATTTTTGCTATGTGGGACACACACAAACAATTAATTATTCTACATGAGCCCACACACAACACTAATACAATTATCCGCTACACATTAAATATTATACTCTCTTTGTCCCATTTTAAGATTTACATTTGCTGTTTTGTACGTAGATTAAGAGATATAATATTTTAATGGGTAGTGGGTTGAGAGATATAATACTCTTTCCACCCACTTTAAAGAGTTTATTTTTTTCCATTTTGTGCATCTCGCGCAAAGAGTCTCATTTCCTTTTTTACACACACATGACCACACACACTCAATAATACAATTAAAATATGGGGCTCACACTAATACAACTACCCACTAAATATTAAATAATAATACTCCTTAATCCACATGCAAAAAGTAAAATATTCTTTTGGATAGGACGGAGAGAGTATTTAATATTTAGTGTGTAGTTGTATTAGTATTGTGTGTAGCTCCATATAGAATAATTAATTATTTTGTGCTCCCACTTGACAAAAAGAGAAAATGTAAATATTAACTTAAGACAAATCAAAATAGAAAATGTAAACATTAACGTAGATCGGAGGGAGTATCTCTCAACACACTACCCATTAAAATATTATTATATCTCTTAATCTACATGTGCAAAAAATAAATGTAAACCTAATGCGGGACGGAGGGAGTAGTAATGGTTATTTTCTTAGAACTAATCTGAAAAATAAAAATACTCCCTCCATCCATACTTAACTGCACCAACATTGTAGATACGTAGTTTAAGAAATACTCCCTCCATTCCATAATACTTTTCATGTTTACTGTTTCACGTTGTTTAAGAAAGTTACACTTTTTGATCGACTTTATTGACTTTGAAGGGTATTGTAGTATTTTTAGGTAATAAAAAAAGTATAAAGTAGTGATTTGATAATCGGACCAGAGACCAAACTGGTGGAGACAACGAATCATATTCACGCTATGAAGAGATTTTTGAAGCCTTCCTAGTGATAAGGGGAGTTTCAATTATGTGGGAGAAAGTTGTGTTTGGATAGGCGAAATTGGGGGAGTTTGTTGGAGCTTAAATTTCGTCTCTCCAAAAGTACGTTAATTTCTCTCCAAGAAGGTTTAAAATGAAGAACCAACTACTTCTTATTTTTAAGAAAGTGGGAAGTTGGAGACTTAGTGGAGAGGAATTAGAGACTTCATGTCTCACAACTGATGCAGGAATGAAGTGGCATAATATGAGTCTATAAAATATGTCCAAAGCCATTCATTTCAGGAGCGCCTCTGACACGACCCACCTTACATAACTTATAATTCAAATACTAATTAACATAAACATCATCATTATAAAATTTGAATTATTTTTTTTCCACATAAAATATTTATAACCAAAATCATCACACCAGTTCAACATACGTAACTAGTTTCTGACACCACCTCAATCCAGACAAACTCGTGACAATACTTATTATATTACATAACAGAATATTAGCGGAAATAAAATAAACCCACGGCCTAGCCCAATAGGTCGTCATCTATGTACATCCGCTCAAAATCCTGTAGGAGCTCCACAGCTTGCACAGTCACATCACAAACTCAATCATCAACAGGCTTACCTACAATGCATAAACTAGTGAGACAAAATCTCAGTAAGTAGAAATCATGCATGTTAGTGCAAGAAAATGCATTTAGTTCTCTATCGCCTACTTCCTAATCTTTCTAGTTGATCTTTTTTTTTAACTGTTCACGTTGCGGGATCCCCACGACACACTTATGATATGCACCCCAAATGAGCTCAATGGGGACGATTTTTTCGAACCCCAAATAAAGTACCGAGAATGATTTTTCCAAACTCTGGCAGAGTGTTGGGGACGATTTTTTCGAACCCTAATAAAGTGTCGGGAATAATTTTTCTGAACCCTGACAGAGATGCATGTATAGTGGCCGCACACACCATTAATATCTTATTAATTTTGAGGAAAACACTTTTCATGTTTATGCATGGTATGCACCCAAAATAATTAAATGTGCATCACAAACCATTTACAATATCAATATCAACATTTAATCACAATAATGCAACAATTTAACTTTAATTCGAACAAATCCACTTTTGGAATAACAACTTCAGTTCGAATCCCACAGATCCTTATAACCAATATCTTCTCAAGCCATATAAATATATTTTCAATAGTTTCCAATCACACAGATCTATATAGGACAATGATATTATTTCAAATCACATAGATCCACAACTTGTATCGCAAAATTATCACAAATAATTTACAAATGATATTGTTGAATATGAACCCTACTTTCTCCAAATCACATAAATCCACAGCTTGTATAACAAATTAATCTCAAATAATTCATATAGTAATTAAACTAATTACAAATAATCCATAACATAATTATCACATACTAATTACAAATAATTCACAAACAACATGTTTATGCATTGTAGTTGGACTTTTACTTACCTGGACTCCGACAATAATAATACTATAGACCCGTGAAGAACTGTAACTAATTCCTTCCTTCACGTTCCGGCACACACGCGACCTCTTTTCCCTTCTCTATTCCCCTCTCTCTCCCTTTCTTCACTCTCTCTTTCTCTTTTTTTTTCCTCGCTGATTGTTGTTTCGCAGGTGCCACAAATGAGGGCTATCATATATAGATTGTAGAAGGTTGAGAAAGTCAACCGACTTAGCTCCCAACCCCAACCTTACATTTATCTAATTAATTATTATTATTATTATTCATTACGAATATACGTGCAATACTTAATAGTTATGATATAATATATTTACAAATTAATACACATAAATGTATACTTTCTCACCACTATTATTATTACGAGAACACGTGTGATACTTAATAATTAAGAAATAATATATTTATTTACATAAAATAATTTACTCATATACACCAAATTAATGCACGTAAATATTTATGTACACATATATTCACATATTGTCACCATTTTATCAAGGATGTGTCAATTAAAATGTAAAGATAAATAAAAAGTAAAATCAATTGTCACATAATTACCACATTATTATCACATAATTACCACATAATTATCACATAATTATAAAATGCACATAACACAAATTAAATTATATTCGCACATGAGTAGTGAGAAGCTCGGGTATCACAGCCTCGTACAGAAAATCCATATACACTTCGAGCAGCATTCCGTCTGCTCTTTTTGGAGCGTTGTAGGGATGAGATGTCTCTTCTCATATGCTAGAAGATTGTAATTGTCGTTTACAATTTTCGTCTTTAGTGTAGTTTTTAAATCTTGTTGTAATAGGTCTACTTTACGAGTTTGAAAGGATAAATTTTAAAGATTGAATTTGATCCTTGAAGACTTTTGTATTCACTAATTTTTTAAGTTTAGTAAAGTTTTAGCTATGGAGCCGCCACAAACGTAAGTTTGTGGATGAGTTACATCTCTAGTCTTTTTATTTCCTGCTGCTATACAAGTTTTCTGCTCTCAGTGTCATTCGGAGTACTGCTGCACTTGGAACGACACTTGTCTGATTTACTGCTGCTACAAGTGTTGGTTCGAGTATCGCAGTATCTCGACCAACACCTCAACATGATAAACAACACACATGCACCTGCACTAACAATTTGTTGGAGCTTAAATTTTATCTCTCCAAAAGTACGTTAATTTCTCTCCAACACCTCAACAGGATAAACAACACACATGCACCTGCACTAACAATTTGTTGGAGCTTAAATTTCATCTCTCCAAAAGTACGTTAATTTCTCTCCAAGAAGGTTTAGAATGAAGAACCAACTACTTTCTATTTTTAAGGAAGTAGGAAGTTGAAGACTAGTGGTGAGGAGTTAGAGACTTCATGTCTCACAACTTCTGCAGGAATGAAGTGGCATAATATGAGTCTATAAAATATGTCCAAAGCCATTCATTTCAGGAGCGCCTCGTACAGAAAATCCATATACACTTCGAGCAGCATCCCGTCTACTCTTTTTGGAGTGTTGGAGAGATGAACGGTCTCTTCTCATATGCTAGAATATTGCAATTATCGTTTTACAATTTTCGTCTTTAGAGTAGTTTTTAGATCTTGTTGTAATAGGTCTACTTTACGAGTTTGAAAGGATAAATTCTAGAGATTGAATTTGATCCTTGAAGACTTCTGTATTCACTAATTTTCCAAGTTTAGTGAAGTTTTAGCTATGGAGCTGTCACAAACGTAAGTTCGTGGATGAGTTACAACTCCTGTCTCTTTATTTTCCTCTGTTGTACAAGTTTTCTTCTCTCAGTGTCATTCGGAGTGCTGCTGCACTTAGAACGACACTTGTCTGATTTACTGCCGCTGTAAGTGTTGGTCCGAGTGTCGCAGCATCTCGATCAACACCTCAACATGATAGACAGCACACACCCACGCACACTAAAAAGTGGTATCAGAGCCAAAAATTGACTCTACTAAGTTCACGATCCTTCTGTCTGCGTGTTGTTCTCATAGTGGAAAACTCAAGATGTTCATTTTCTCTCCTCCCATTTCATTCAAATTGTCATTGGATAAAATGCACGTTATGAAGAGATTTTTGAAGCCTTCTTAGTGATAAGGGGAGTTTCAATTATGGAGAGAATATTGTGTTTAGATAGACGAAATTGGGGGAGTTTGTTGGTACTTAAATTTCACCTCCCAAAAGTACGTTAATTTCTCACCAAGAAGGATTTAGAATGAAGAACTAACTACTTCTATTTTCAAGGAAGTGGGAAGTTGGAGACTTAATGGAGAGGAGTTTGAAAATTCATGTCTCACATCTGGTGCAGGAATGAAGAGGCATAATATGAGTCTATAAAATATGTCCAAAGCCATTCATTTCAAGTGCGTCTCGTACAAAAAATTTATATCAGAAACGGGTGCCATTTTGGGTGTAGCACGAAGTGTTACCACACTTCGAGCAGCATCCCGTCTACTCTTTTTGGAGCATTGGAGAGATGAGCGATCTCTTCTTTTATGCTAGAAGATTGTAATTGTCATTTTATAATTTTCGTCTTTAGAGTAGTTTTTAGATCTTGTTGTAATATGTCTACTTTACGGGTTTGAAAGGATAAATTCTGAATATTGAATTTTATCCTTGAAGACTTTTGTATTCACTATTTTTTCCAAGTTTAGTGAAGTTTTAGCCATGGGCTGCCACAAACGTAAGTTTGTGGATGAGTTACGTTAATGTGTTCTTGAGTTTTCTCTGGAAATTTATTGCTGCTGTTAGTGTTGGTCTGAGTGTCGCAGCATCTCGACCAACACCTCACCAAAATAGACATCAGACAGGCACATGCACTAACAATATATAAAGATAAAGATAAATTATAAAGTGAGTTATGTAAGGAGTGAGGCTTGCGTGCACCCGGGCGCACGGAAACACATTCTGTGCTCCTTTAGAAATTTAGTATTATGGGTAAGGGTACATTGCTTTGGTCTAAAGGGTATACACTTTAATTAATAAAGGTACACTATTTTATTCTAAAGGGTATACACTTTTTATTAATATTTTTTCTTTAGAAAATAAAGGGTACACATTTTTATACTAAAGGGTATACGATTAATACAAAATTCTAAAGACGTACGGAGTGTTGTCCATGCGCCCAGATACACACAATAATTTTCTTTAGAAAATAAATGATACACATCTTTATACTAAAAGGTATACAATTTAACACAAAATTCTAAAAGCACACGGAATGTGGTCCGTGCGCCCGGGTGCAAAGAAGTTTATGCCTTATGTAAGTTGTAAACAAGTTATTGATTTGTGTGTATTTTCTTATTTTAGGGTGTGAACTTATTTATGGAATGAACAAAAATAGAAAATATGAATTTGTTTATGTAACAGAGAGAGTAATTTATTTTTTAAGGTGATAGCTAGAACTATTAATTTTTTAAATAAAAAATATTACTCTTTGTCAAAATATTGAGAAAAGTAATTTTTCACCCTACATTCAAATAATAATTATACATGTACACTTTATTTTAAAAAATATCATACTCCTGAAAACATTATAATCAATGAATATATAATTAGACTCGCAAAAGAAGAATTAAAATGTATCATAAGCGATTGCCTCACATAAGAAATAGTATATTACTATGTGCGTAGATCTAAATAATTAAAAAAAAGTAACATTTTAAGATAAAAATTATACTATATGATCTAAATAAATAAATAATAATAAAGAGTAATAATTTAAGATAAAAATTATATATATATATATATATATTATATATATATTTTCAAGATACTAGGAAAAGTTTTATAAGATAAATATAAATTTTCTATTTGGTCTTTTTTTTTTTAACTTGTGAGTCTGTCCTATAAAATGTGTTAGTAGTGAGATGTGAGTATCTTTAATTAAGGGTTAATTGAAAAAAAAAAATCACGAACTTTACATCTATTGTAAATTAATTCTCACTTTTGAGAAATTGCAAAAAAAACTACCACCTTTAAATATTGTTGCAAAATAAACTCAATTTGTGACTATAAGTAGGGTTTTTTGGGTGTGTTTGCAACAATAATTAAAGGTGGTATTTTTTTTTTTTTTTTGCAATTTCTCAAAAGTGAGGATTAATTTACAATAACAATAAAGTCCGTGGTTATTTTTGCAATTAACCCTTAATTAAAAGTTAAATTAATCGATATAAAATTTACCATTAATAAATTATTTCATGAATAATTTATAAAATTTATTGATGAAAATTGATAGTATCATTAATGAAAAAATAGTGATAATTAATAATAATTTTTTTTAAAAAAAAAGTGAAACAATATTATGTAAGAATACCAGCACCATACATACTTTTCACGTATTTTACCATATCACCATACCACATAAATCTTTGTATTTACATGCTAATGGGGGTAGTTGAATCATTTAGAGATGCTATGGCAGCTTCAATCTTGAACCCCAACCCTTCTTTCTCTTGCTCATCACACTGGGGAAATTCATGTTACATGAAACTTGTTAAAAGAGAAACATATATAACATATAAAATTAGTAAGACAAATAAATTATGGATAATGGCATGTGTAATATTAAATTGATGTAATGTTTTTTTTAAAGCATCCAGTTATACAAGCATCAAGTCTTTTTAACGTAACATTATGGAATACCTCTTGATTTGATCAGCTGAAAATTACATAGGATCTTTTGCATCATTTTCGTACATTATCTTCTGTGTTATACAGTATATAATTGACACGTAAGAGGAGAAATAAATTTAACCATTGTCTCTAGGGTTTAACCTTTTCTTTTAGGGTATAGTTTTCCTCTCTCTCCTACGTGTCATCTATATGGCATAGGACATGATGTATCAAAATGACACAGATAATCCGAACCGGGTGAAAACAATTCTGACTCGATAAAGTATCATTTATACCCGTGTGAGTGTATATCCACTTGGTGTTTCATAACATAAGAAAATTATATCCTACAAATTTCTATTAAACCCTTGGGGCATGTGGCGGTAATTTGGAAAATGATCATGACACGTATTAATCATTTAGAATATAGAATACAAAATAAAACATCGCCTTGGAATAAATGATTTGGTGCCCTAATAGTTGTAGTCAAGATAAGTTAATTGAGAGATAGAGAGAGAGGAGGAAAGGGACCTGGAGGAAAACAGTCTCCATAAGTGTTCTTTGGAAAGCAGTGATGTTGGCAGTAATGATTTTGAGGTTCAAAGATTCCAACACCTCACATAGCTTCACCATTGTGTCTCTTCTCTTACTGCATCTCAAGCTCACTCTCAACACTCTCTCTCCCATGCTTTTCACACTCAACTGCACTATCCACACTTCTCTTTAATTCTTACTTTACCATAAAATTTAAGTTGAAAATCAAAGAATATTGATACTAATTTGATCACCTCAAGAATTTCAATAGGATGCAATGGTAGTGTTGAAGTGGAGGGTAGGGAATAGAGACAGTGGTGGTCCATTCTTGTTCTCTTCTTGTAACAAGAGAATGTTGTGGGTTGATCAAGATGTTCTTGATCCGGGTAGACCCGACCCGGTTGCAATGTCCCGGACATCTCTGCCTCAATTCTCCTCTCTTCATCCTGCAATGATTTGATGTACTCAATGGCATCCTTAACAATCGATGCTTTGTCCATCTGCAGCATATATAGTAGAAATTAGTAAGTAAAGAGTTGGTCGTTTGTACATCCGGGTATATGCATATCCGGCTCAATTTGAGATCATGAAAATAGATGCTCCTACAGGCTACATTAATAGTTAAATTACATGGGGATGGTGATAGGATTATATGTATGAAATGAACTCTCCCATAAAAATCTCATTCACGATTGTTGTAACTTGTAAGTATGGATTAAGTTCTCTGTAATTAATATCTCATTCAAATTTGTTAGACATGTGGATGGAGGTTTTTTGGGTGTGAGACATGAATAAGAACTTAATGGGTTAAGTGTCCAAAAGCGGATAATATCATGTTGATGAATCAAGTGGTACTCGGATAGTGCCGGAAAATAATTATTAAATAATTAAATTAATACAATAAAAAAATCAAATTTTATTGACATAATTATTGTGGATATTGTATTTTTTAAAATGATAGATGAATCATTGAAAATTCGTAGAAATTGTAGAGGGTATAACACAAATTAGTTGGGTCACACTTAATCTGGGGTGTAAATTTTATATATATATAACCGTATTTACTGTAGTATGTAATTGTATTAATAATATGTATGAGTTTCATATGTTTAAAAATAAAAATAAATTATTTTTTATTTGTAGGATACAGTTGTATCCCTTTTAGGAGGCTGCACATGCCATGTCCTAGGGTCCTGTGTGGGCTTATAATATACTACGAACAAAAGTCCATGCAAATTAAACCCCTTACACACGTCGCCAGCATACATGTTAGAGTGATCTAATTAATTAAATGATATTCCTTTCTACCCGTTTAAGCTTGCAAATTTGTAACCCACTTACATAGGTGAGAGGCGTATTAAAGCAATCTAATTAAACATCAAACAATACTCCGTTTATTGATTTAAACTTTTAAATGAAATGATCATTTAAAAGAAATAAAGTTGGGGAACAAATTATTAGAATAACACTCAAATGTAGGCAGTTAGAAAATAAGAATGTAATATATACTAACTTTGATTAAGGAGGTTTTAATGATTCTTGAAAAATAGAGAAGGTAACCTTAGTAATGTTAGGGACTTGAGATCTGAGTGCATAGAGCCTTTGATTGAGTTTGTGTCTTCTTTTCCTCTCAGAAATGATGTTCTTCGAAGAAGCTGACTTATTATAATACTCTGCTGATGATATTGCTTCTTCGCTCTCAAGATAACTGCACAAAAACCAACAATTAATACATACATAGATATATGTCTCTCTTTAACGTTGTATACATACGTATGTATGTACTGTACATACCTCATGATGTCGAGATCTAGATCTTGGGGGAGGTCCCAAGGTATGTCATCCATGATGTGTATTTTGATGTTGTAGGGAAGAAATATATATGGGTGTTTAGCATTTATAGAGCTGACAACTCATAATAGGACGTGGAACTGGTTGTTGAGTTCTCAACATTTTAAATACTCCCTCAGCATTGTTAGCCGTCCTAATTAGCCCTTCAGCGATGTAGATATAGAATTTAAGAAAAAATTAGGAGTACTTTCTTTGATAAATTGATTTTTAGGACATTAGTGTATATTTTCAAGTAATAAATATAAATGACAAAGTAAGTTAATTATATGAGTTAGATGAGAGTGTCATTTTTTAAAATATGATATAATGAGAAGTTATTTGTTTCGACACTTTTATTATTTTTAGATGGTAAATAATATAATGGGACAAATAAAAGAGGAAAGAGTAAAAAATTTGTTGGGAAGGAGGAAGTTTTTTTTTTTTTTAAACAAAAAGAATTTAATTTTTTCAAGAGATTATTTCACTTTTCCTTGAGGAGTTATCAGGTGTCATTGCTTTTAATTTTATCCTACAAATTGTTAAGGAAATCTAAATTGATTTCCTATTCTGCATTGGTGTTCTGCTTCATATTTTATAATATGTATATTATTTATTAAAAAATTATATCCTAACAAATGTGTAAACCCCAAAATAGAAATTTAGACAATGATTACAAATTTTAAAATAAAATAGAAATACGGAAGAGGTGATCACATTTAATATATGAAAAGTTTAATTGAATGATTATTCTTCTTCAATACGTAACACTTTTTATTAATAATCTTTTTCACATAAATTATTATTTTACAAAACAATCTCATATAATTTTTTTCATAATAATAATGTTCTAAAAATATTTGACCCTTAATGCCTAAGATTTAGATTTTATTTAATGAATGACACATAAAATAATAAATAAGAATAACACACAAAATCTCATGATAGAAAATCTAAATTTAAAAGAGAAAAATTAAAACCTTAAAAACAAGTTATAAATTTCTTCATCTCTCTAGGCCATGTCCACACTAAGACATCTCTTTACATTTTCTAGATAAATGCTACATAAATTTTTTTTAAAAAAAATTAAGAAAAAAAACCTAAAAAAACTAAACATTTCTTCTAAAATTTGTGCAATCTTTTTGGGATGTAAATTATACTAGCTTTCGTATTCTAATAATTTTTTAACTCTTTCCTTATTTGTATATTCTATTATACTCATTATCTCTAAAAATAATAAAAATTTCAAAATAATTAACCTAACGCACATAATTTACTTTATTATTTATTTATTATTTAAAAATACAATTTTATCTTCAAAAGTCAATAAATTAGTAAAATAAAATATTTTTTTTAGGACAAGTCTTGCGTGAGACCGTATCACGTGAGACAATTTTACACTTTTTAAATTAATTATAATTTTCGCTATAGAATGTTATCACTTTCATTATAATGTGTTATAATTTTTTATTTATAATATAAATTGTTCATGAAATAACATTAACACTTTTTATTAATTGAGTATCACTTTTTTATTATAAAAATTATCATTTTTTATTCATCTTACGTAAATTTTACGTGAAACGATGTCACTGAATTCTTTGTCTCTTCTTTAAACTTCATATCTATCGCAAGAGTGAAGAGTTTCCCACTAGGAAAGGAGTATCATCTAATCCCAAAATTTAATCGGAAATTTGAATGACTTCATGTCACCCACACATCATCGATGAATCAAAAGGCATATAAAACGTGTGGTGTAAATGAGTGCCAATTAAGGTTTAGATTTTCTAAAACGATGCCACTTATTTTATATCATGTTCCTAAAGTACACAATTATTTTGGACCCATTTTGAAGAAATTTTATCAACTTATTTAAGTATGAAACAAAAGCTTTCAAGCGATTTTCTTATCCGTAATAAGAAAAACAAGACAAAGCATATAACAAACAAAGATGGATTTGGATCTCACCATTTAGTAGAGGTCTAAATATTCTAAATTTCCTTTAATGTACACCATTTAATATATCCGTGGACCAATATTTAATGCACCACTCAATTTTAATACAATTCATATGGTCGGCCATTCGATTTAACTAAAGTATAAAATTTTAAAATGTTAGGATTAATTACAATTAGATACACATTAATATTTGTTTATTAAAAAATATAACTATGAATTAAAAAAAAAAAAGCTAAAACTCGTGTCCCTAAGACACCGTGCACCCAGATACCTTTTACTCCTTCCGTCCGCCCGAAAGGTCTACATTTTGCCATTTTGAGCGTCCGCATCAAAGGTTCATATTTCCCTTTTTAAACACATGGGACTCACACACGTTACTAATACAATAAATTTATGAGACTCATACACCCCACTAATACAACTATCAACTACACCTTAAATAATAATATTCCTTAATCCATGTGCAAAAAGCAAACGTCCCCTTTGTGGCGGACGGAGGGAGTATTTTTTTTTTTGAAAAGAAAATTTCATTTATTTGGGTATAATGAGATTTACCCCAAAGTTTAAAAAACAAATCCATCAAATAGAGTAATCCAAAACTCACAAAATCCATTAATGTCCCTGAGATATCCTTTAATATTAAATGGTATACCCTTTAGTATAAGAACGTATGCCCTTTACTTCTTGAAAAAATAAAAATAAAAATTAATGAAAGTGTATACCATTTAGAATAAAATGTTGTACCCTTATTAATTAAAATGTATATCTTTTAAAATAAAATATTGTACCCTTACCCACCTTGTAACAAAAAAAACCAACAAAAAAAAGTCTAATGATACATGTAAACCTAATTTAATATTAAATCTTAGATAATGTGTTATCCAATTTTTCTAATTTGATATTGGTCTTATCATCTCATTCAAAATTATCTACTTTCCTTATTCAATTGAGTATGTCTGGTGTGAACCGGGTTCATGTATGAATCCTATTTTTGTAAAATTACTCTTCAGCACATAAAAAATTACTCTTTAAAGGATATTATTTTTTATTCAAAAGAGTAATAGTTCATCTCTTTAAAGAGTAAGTTTTCATGTACTAAAGAGTAATCAATAAATCAGGGTGTGCAAAATTTTAAAGAGTAATTTTTGCATTTAAAAAAATAATAGAAGTACATTTTTTTAAAAAGTAATTTTTCATATACTAAAAAGTAATCGATAAAAATATTATTTTTTGTGCACTCGATTCACACAAGTATTCGTCTATTCAATTATTTCTTCCACAAAAAGAGCACATGTGCAAGAGGGTCATTAAGTTAAGTTTGCTAAACGTAATATATTCATCTTCCCAAAATGCATTTACATGAATTTTTTTTTACTTCTTCCATCCCATCGAAAATTCTGAATTTTAATATATTGGGCGTCTCATTCAAAGGTTCTCAGTTTCCTCTTTTAGTAAAAGGACCTCATATATGGCCCACCACTTAATACTAATGCAACTACTCACTACACATAAAATAATAATATTCCTTAATCCACGTACAAAAAGTAAATGGGGACCTTTGTCCGGAACGGAAGGAGTATTTTTAATTGCACATAGCATTTACGTTTACAAAACATTTTTTTGTTGCAAACAGAAATATAAGATCAATTACTCAATATAAATACAGCTTAGTGTGAGATAACAATTACCTTACATTTACACTGCACACAAACTTTATGCTGTAAACACTAATTTACGCTGCACACAAACTTTAACGCTGCACACAAATTTTTACATTGCACATGACAATGATTTTCTGAACTTTTGGAACTATATTGGTGCAGATAATATTTATGCTACACAAACATTTATACCACCACAAAATCAAATTGGAACCATGGGAAAATTCACAACTGGTGCAACGACTATAATGATTTTCTGAACTTTAATTTTGATAGGAAAATCAATGGAAGGATGAGTTAGAAATGGGGAAGATGAAATTTGAATGAGAATTTGGGGAAATGGGTAATAATGCGTGTCCATGGTGACCAAATCAACTAATGAAAGAAAATAGGGTAAATACGACTTTATTTGGTACAATTTTGTAGTTTGCAGTAATAATAAAGACTTTCATAAGTATTTTATTGTAAAAATGGATTATTCTTTAACTCACTCAAAATTTTATTTTATTCGTATCTTGATACATTTAACTTATCAAAGAATCTATCGTTATTCTTCAATTGAAGCGTCACGCGCGGCGCATATGATATTTTCCAGCTAAAATTGAAGATTTTAAAGAAAGTTCGGCAAAAATAACTAATTAAATAAATTATGAGACTAAGTTGATATAAATAAATATTTTGGGACTTAAATAAAAGGAAATTTAAATTATGGTATCTCTAAGCCGTCAAAAATTTGAATTTACCTCGGAAATGTTGTCTCAATTGTGACGGAAAGTTGGCCTAAAGTTTTCGTCACTTTCGCCAATCTTTTTTCTTGTTACGCATAATATTACTTGTAGTATTTCTTACAACTTCAACCTATGAATATATTTCGTATATCTAAGTACACGAAAATATTATGTTCACCCAAGTATTATAGTATTACCATTTTATTTTTGTAGTTTAATCTATTTGTCACTCGGTGTATATATAATGAACGCACATACAATTAATATCTTATTAATTTTGAGAAAAACACTTTTTAAAATGATGTATTTTATGTTTGATATCGTACAAAAAGGAACAATTAATTTCACATATTATTTAGATATCAATATCAACATTTAATCAAAATTGAACAACAATTTTATCTTAGATCAAATGGATCCACTTATAGAACCATAATTTTATCTCAGATCACACGGAGCTATATAAAACAACGATATTATCTCAGATCATATAAATTTATACGGAGTATAAAATAATTTCAGATCACAAATATCTACATATATAAAACAATGTTTTCATCTCAAATCACATAAATTCACAAAAATTTACGAGTGAGGCTCCCGTGCACCCGAGCGCACGGAGGATATTTCGTGCGCCTTTGCAATTTCTGTGCCCCTATACAATATAAACTCATAGCAATACATATATTTAAATATAATATAGAGGGGGAGGGTTGTGTTCATATGGGGACACGGAATATCCCTCCGTGTCCCTAAGGGCGCAGGAACTTTTGCGTAAATTCACTACTTATATCAAATTAATTATAAATAATTTACAAAATAATATGTTTGTGTATTTTAGTTGTATATGTACTTCTATTTACTCAAACTACGTGGTAGTATTTATATATTTCATGAAGATGGGTTACTAATCCAAATAATAAATTGAAGTATATGTGAAAATGATAACAACAAATCAAATCTTACTAGTATCTAAAATGATAGTTATAATAAGTATTTAATCCGTAATAATACATATAAAACCACTACCAGCTAAGTTTTTTCCCACTACCAGCTAAGTTTTTTCTTCTTTTTTTTTCTACTTTTTAATTTTTTTTATTTGAATGCTTCTTGTGATCACCCCAAGTGAGAGAGGTATATTTTTCTTAAAGATGAGATTAAGGTGGAATTTCTTTTTTAAAATTTAGTACATTTTGCAAAAATGCTTAAAATTGTGTTTTTTTTTTCTTTGCAATTTTTTTAAGGTCATGTGCATTAATTTGCAATATGAGTAAATTTTGTGGTTTTTCTTGTAATTAACTCATGTATTTTTCACAACTTTTTAGAAAAAGCAAAGTGTGAATTATTTAGTGAAATTGATTAAAAAAAGTATGAAATATTTCGAGGGATGAAAGAAGTATTTAATTTATAAAAATAATAAAATCCATACAATGTATAGAATTGGTCTTGTTCATAATATGAACAAGGAGTATTTATTTTTGGTTATTTTGTAGTACATCGGGTATATTGGTGCACCTAGAGTTGATATAGTAGTTTTTTAGGGTATAGTTATTTTTATTTTTTTATTTTTAATTATTTTGTTTAATCTAAAGGTGATTATAGAATAGTTTTTTTAATCTAATGGCCTATATTAACTAGGTACATCGGTACGGGTCTGGATCTTCTATGTCATTTTGGTGTGACATTCCGTTGAATGAGTGGCATGTAGGAGATCAGGAGGGAAACTATATCCTAAGTCAACCAGTAAACCGGCAAGTGATTGGATTTCTCCACCTCGCCACGTGTCATTCAATAAAAATATGTTACATGAGATGTCACACCAAAGTGTCGTAGGACATCTCGTGCCCATCACTAACCAGGTACTTTGAGGGAGTGCTTGGTTAGAGTTATTAGGGGAGGGGAGGGTAATGAGAATGTAAGGGTATTGATTCCCATTTCTCATGCTTGATTAGAGGTAATGAGAATCAAAATTCCTCAATCATTCTCATTGATTCAATGTATATCTCCACCACTTCAATCACTTTCATTCTTATTCACATTACCCTCATTAATGATTCACATTACCATTATCATTTTGAAATTTGAACCAAGCAGCTCCTGACTCTTTATTTTAAGAGTTGATCTACTGTGCAATAAGTGCACCTTAAAAATATTACCCGTAATTGAAAACGGGTCAGATATAAAATGTAAAAAAATCCAATTAGGATCATTTCTTCCACTCTTCTCTCTCTTCTCTCGTTACCATTCCTTTCTCTCTCTCATCTCGATCTGCCCATCTCTCTCTTCTCCTCTCTCTCTCTTTCGATCTGTATTATTTGACTTCTCACGCTTATTTCTCATCCACTTCTCCCTCTTCTCTCTCTCTCTCTTCTCTCGTTACCATTCCTTTCTCTCTCTCATCTCGATCTGCCCATCTCTCTCTTCTCATCTCTCTCTCTCTTTCGATCTGTATTACTTGACTTCTCATGCTTATTTCTCATCCACTTCTCCCTCTTCTCTCTAATCTGTTTCCGCCCCTCTTCTCTCTAATCTGCTCTCTCTTTCTCTCTCTCTCTTGATGATTTACGGAGATTCGCCTTCCAGCAGTGGTTCGAACAGATCTGGAGGAAAGTAGATCCGGCTACGATTCGAACAGATCTAACGAGCGGCAATGGCATTAATTCATCTTCCAACACGGTATCGACAACGTGGTGCCGCAGCGGAAAACGACGGCGGACTGGTGGTGAGCAAGGCAACGAAGAGGTGGTAGATCCGACGTGGTGTAGTCCTATTGATAAGGAAACTGTCAATCTCGTTGTTAAGTACATTTTGTTAAACTGTATTACATTTTTATGATACTGTATTACTTTTTATTAATTAATGTATATGTGTTAAATTGGTGGAGATGAGAGAAAGAATAATAAGAGAAAATTTTTGTTATGAAATTAATGTTCAAAATGTACCATTGTTGAATTTGTTTATTATGTTCAAATCTGCAATCCTTTAATTGCTTCAAATATTTGTTATCAGATATTGTATTTTTTGCAATTCAATAGTGTATAAGTTTTTTTAATAATTGTATTACGTTTTTTATTTTTTTAATATTTTTAGTTTGTACAATACTTTAAAAAAAGTAATACAATTATAAATACAATCATATACATTAATATTGTCCGTCTAAAAGTCAATTAATATCAATTTGAATCAAATAATTAAATTAAATTAATTTAAAAAATATAAAAAATATTTAAATATTAGGAGAGAGAAAGTGAAAAGATTAAGAGAGAGAGAGAGTGATGAAAATAAGGAGAGAGAGAAATTTTAAGAAAGAAAAATAAGGGGAGAGAGAAATTTAGAAGAAATGAGCAGTTGAAAGGGAAGAGAATGAAATATGGGTCAAATTTTTTTTATATATGATGGTTCAATTGGATTTGAGTTATTTGGTGCACCTTAAAAACTGGTGCACATTAGTATTTACCTTAGTTTAATATAGGGAGGATTACTACTAGGTACACAAAAAAATCCTAAATTACTATGAGATACAAACATACAAAAGTATTACTACTAGGTACAAAAATATATAGTGATATTCCAATATTACCCCTATTAATGTGCTGCACATAAATATTGTGTGCAGCAAAAGTTCATGTGCAGCAAAGTGTGTGCAGCAAAAAAAGTGTGTGCAGGAAAAAAAAAGTGTGTGCAGGAAAAAAATGTGGTGGTCTGGCGGCGGCGGTCCGGCAGTTTTTCCGGCGGCGGCAGTTTTTCCGGCGACCATTTTTTTTTTTTTTTTGGACGAACAGTTTTTCCGGCGACCGGCTGCCGGAGCTCCGGCGGCGGCGGCGCGGCAGCTTTCCGGCGACCAGTTTTTTTTTTTTTTTTTTTCCTGACGAACAGATTTTCCGGCGACCGGCCGCCGGAGCTCCGCCGGCGGCGGCGGCGGCGGTCCGGCAGCGGCAGCGGTGGTCCGGTGGTGGGTGGAGGTTGGGGTTAGTGTTTTAAAGGTATATGGGTTTAGGGGTATATTTGGTATTTTACTTTAATATTTTGTATTAAATAATAATTATTTTAAATCAATGTATCTAGTAGTAATTAGGGGTACAAAGTGTGTACCTATCAGTAATTATTTCTTTAATATATTAAAAATATAATTAATCTGGAATTTAGGATTTATGGCTTTAGGATTTAATGTTTACGGATTTTAGGCATTAAGATTTAGAATTTTAGGATTGTTATTAAAGGGTAAGTTAATAAATAAAAATTGAAAATAATATTTTTATCAAAATCTGAATGTTTATGTTCTGAATATAAATTAAAATTCAGAATAAATTAAGGTGATTGTTAGGAATATATCTATTGCCCAGGAATAGTATTTGTGTGTAAAAGCATACCATTAATTGCGGCGCCTCATCTTTAAATTGTCTTAATTTCGCATTTTCACATAAATAAGTACATCCTAATTATGCCACGCTTTCCACATTTGTCTAATGGGGACGTTGTATTTGTTTTTTAGTTGTTCTATTATACTGTTAATAATAATCAGTACATTCTAAAAACGGGTAATATATATATATATATATATATATATATATATATATATATATATGTATATATATATATATATATATATATATATATATATATATACTTTCTTCATCAAAAACTTTGGTATGTTCACAACAAAATAACCTAGGGGTGTGCGGATCGGGATTCAGTACGGATTTTTAAAAAATTCGTACATAAATTCGGATCGATTTTTTTAAAATAATTCGATATTGAATCCGTAAAGAAAAAATCTGATATTGAATCCGTACCAAAATTCGATTCGGTTCATAACGAATTTTAGGGAAAACGGATTTTGACGGAGCGGATCAGATCGGATTTCTCATGAGAAATGGAGTTTTGCACATATAAATACTTAGAAAAATATCAATCAATTAAATTAAAAAAAACTAAATTTCTCATAAACACTTCATATTATAAATAAAGAATGATAAACTTATAATGAAAAATGATAATATATTTAATAAAAATTGATACTTATTTAAAAAATGTAAAATAATCTTACATAAGACGACCTCATCTGTTGTTCTAAAAAATAATAGTACTAAAATAAAAAAAAATTAATAATTTTAGATTTTTTTTAAACCTTTAACTTAAAATTTAAGATATATTTCAATTAAAGTCTATCTAATATTTTAGACACAAATATGGATTATCATTTAATTTTTGCATTTTATCTTCAGTAAATAAATATAAAATATAATAATTATTAATTAAGTTTACGACTTGAATTTAAACTTTAGAGATACCATTTATTTTATTAATTATGTTCTCTAAAATAATATTTTGAACTTTGAACATATTATTTTATTTATTTTCTTTTTTTTTAAAAATTTTATTTTACTTTATGAAATATATAAATATTTAGAACATTAGATATATTTTTAAATTATTACTATTTGTAATTATATTATAACAATCTTTAATTTATTAATTGTGATTACATTATAATTAATAGAGTAAAATTAATTAATTCATGACATATAAAGTATAAACTAAGATAAATATATTATATATAATTTTAATGCATAGTTTAAATTCAGTTTTTCGGTACGGTTCGATTCGGTTATATCTAATATTCGGAACGAGAAAACAAAAAATATCCAAGTCCGTACCAAACGAAAAATCGGTTCGAATCGATTTGAAAAAAGTAAAAAAATCAATAATTTTTTTCGGTTCAAAATTAATTCGATGCGATTTCGATACGATTTCGGTTAAATCCAATATCCGTACACATCCCTAAAATAACCTCTTTGATTTTTATGTATCTTTCAATGGTTCACTCAAAAGTCAAAACTCTAGAACACAACGTCATGAAACTTCCCAAATCACCAAAATTTAGTTAGTTGTTAAAACTTATAAACAAAGTTTTCATAAATATACATTTATTAATAAAATATTATGTTACTTCCGTTCGCTGATAATGTATTCATTTTGCTCTTTTGATAGTTCATTTTAAAAGTATCAATTTTCTCTTTTTAGCAAGAGGATCCCATACATTTCAACCACTCACTACTAATACAACTACTCACTTTATTAGTTACGTGAGACTAAAATTATTTTAATAAAAAAATTAATAAATAATTTGCAGTATAAATAATAAGTGAAAGATAAAATATGTTAGGGTGTTGGTATGATTGATTTTTTTGAAAAATAAAGTGTATGAAAGAGATTAATTGTTTAAGTTTTTTTTTTATTAGGTTAGAAATTTTTATGAGACAAAAATAATAAAAAAATAAAACTTTTACGAGATGAAAAGTACATTTTTTATAAAATTAATTAAGAGAAGAAAGAATATATATATATATATATATATATATATATATATATATATATATATATATATATACTCCCTCCGTCCCGTCCATATTGCATCATTTACTGTAACTTTTGTGAGAGCTTTATGCAGTCAAACGATGCAGTTTGATCGGGACGGAGGAAGTATATATATATATATATATATATATAGATACAATTTGATATGGATGTTATACAAATTATTTGATGGTTATCAATGATTTCCAACATTTAAAATTGGTTATTTAGGCCTAGGGCCTAAATAACCAATTTTAAATGTTGGAAATCATTGATAACCATCAAATAATTGGTATAACATCCATATCAAATTGTTCATTTTTGAACTCAAATACTCTCATCCTGTCGGAATGCTATATCTGAGTTCCGACATCAATTCCAACGTCCGATAAAATACCCCCACCTTATCGGAATGCTATGTCGGAATTCCGAAAGCGAATCCGACAATCGATGATGTCGGAATCGGTGTCGGAATCCCGACATGATAGGAGTATTTTGGTTTTAAAATGGATAATTGAGTATAAATGCTATATAAATTATTTGGTTTGATACGTGACAATGATTTGTGTCTTTCCATTTTAAATAATTTTGACAATTGTCACTTTTTAAAATTATACTATATATTATATTATTTTATTACACGTTTGAAATTTTGAATTTAACGTTACGCTGATCTCAGTCACTCATTCCTCTCTATATTCAAAGTTTCAAAGTAATACTCCGGCGAATCAGCTTCCCGAAAGTCGATACTGGAGTATCGGAAGTTCGATTTTGAAGAACTCTCCATCAGGTGAGTACTCTATTATCCAATCATTTATTCTCTCAATATTATTAACACTGAGAATCCCTAATTTTCTATTCTCTTTCATTTATTGAAATTCCTTTTTTTTGTCATGAATAATTGCATCATCTGAGATTCTGTGCAATGTTTCTGTGGCTTGATGTATGTTCTACGAAAGGAATACGAGTTCTGGAAAGGGAATAAATTGTGTATTTCTCAAATTATAAGTTTGGATTAATGTATGTATTTCCCAACCACAATAGCGTTGGATGGAGTAAAATAGAGGTCTTATAACCCATTCATTTTGCATAATGATTAACATATGACGTTAACGAAAACTATACACAATGATGTGGATTAATATTCAGTAAGAAAGGTCTATTTGTTGGTTTTCAGTAGGCAGAGAAATATTAAGATTGATTTGGAATCATTTTTCTAACTTGAACACTTAGCATCCTCTTTGTTAGGTTGTGTCATAATGATCTCGTGTATTTCGAAAGAGGTTATGATTATGCACATGGGTCATGGGTAGAATGTGGTCTTGATTAGTTCTGCAACTCATTAATGCATATTTTAAAGAATGTAGAGAATTTATGTAGGGTTCATTGTATTTAGGGAAAGAAAAAATTTCTAGACATTTTCATTATAGATGTATGTAGCTGTATATTCTGAGATGATTTTCTATTGAGCTACTGTCTTAATTGAGTGGATTGATGGACCTATTTTCAGGAAGATTATAAATTTTGGTACCTGGGTACTATTGTCTAGATGATGGAGATATTTGTTTTTTTTTTTATGTAAATCTCTTGCTTTTTTTTTTTTTTTTTATATAGCATTTGAGCATTATTAAGAGAAGCTTTAACTAAATATGTCTTGCAATGTGTTTGCTCTTGTACATACGTACTCTTGTTGGTCTCAGTGTGGGTGAAATGCAGCTTGGCTTCATTTTTTTTCTTTTTATTACTACTAAAAAAAATTACCACAGTATGCATTTTTGTAAGAAAGATAGGTTCTTTTGTTCAGTTTGCCACTGTCAATGTTTGATAATCTAATTTTTTTAAAAAGATTATATGCTTGGTCTTTAGAGTGCTTTCATTTGTCTTCATCAAAATTCGATTTTTTTTTTCTAACTTAAATTTTGTGAAGAATGTTTTCTTTACAATGAGTTTGTCCATTAGTAGGTTCCATAGATTAGGCGTTGACTGTACTGTCCATATCTGGTTTCAGGCTTCTACATTATAAAAGTATTACATCTAAACCTGACAAAGTATTGCCATATAATTGCTACTTATGTTTTTCTTTTTTCTTGAAAGTACTTAGTAAGGCAGGAATAATTTCTTCCATGGAGGTTTCTGAGGAAGTGATTCATACTGAATCCGGAACTGATACTGAATATTCTAATGATTCTGAGGACGATTCTGAGGACGACCCAAGTTTCAATATTGTTGAGGAGGCTCGATATTCGCTGTCTAATCTCTCACTCAAGAGAAGATCCAAGACACTCGAGACCAAGGGAGCTGATGAAAAAGAAGATAGAATTGATCTTAATGTGCAGGACCAGAATAGTTATGAATTTATTCTGGAAATTATTGAAGGTGGTAAGGTGGATAGTTTGAAAGTTGAACAGTGCAAGATTTATTTGAGGAAACATGGATTGAGATTAAGTGGCAACAAGCAGATACTAATTCAGCGAATCAAGGAGCATATTGATATTATCAATTGTGGTGGGGAGAAGAAGTATCCACCATCTAGTTTTGTGATAAATTGCAAAGGTGACGCTTGCACTGGAGACGTAGTCATGTTTCAACAGAATGTATATGATGAGTTCAGTATTGTAACTCGTAGAGCCAAAGGTGGCAGTCCTTATGGGAGAAGAATTGTGGCAGGGCGGATTTTGAAGGAGAGCTATGGTGCTGCTAAGCAACATCATACGTTTACTATTGAAGTGCTATGGAGTACAGGAGAGAAGCCACTGCATCCACTGCGCCCCCTGCTTATTAAAGGAAGGAACCTCTACAGGATGAACACCATGAGACAGAAATGGCAAGATGAAGGTGAAAGGCAGAAGATTTTGTTAGAAAAGCATGCTAGAGGTGGTGCTGCTCGTCTAAGAAGAGATGAGCGGGTTCAAGAGAAGAAACTGCGAGAAAGACCAAAGAAAACTAAAGAACCTGTACATTCAGTTGATGTGAGGTCTGATAAACCGATTATACAACCTTTGATCGCCCAGAACTGCAGCTCTCAGAGTGACCATCTCACAGGCTCACAATTTCCCAACAATTATTCTTCCGGGAGCTACAATGCGATACATGAGAATCATGACGCTGTTAGAGGTCATATCCAAATTCATCCTCCAACAAGGATCCCATTGCACCCTATCCAAGGTCGTCCTCCAACGATTTTCCCAAACTCCAATCAGCCAGGAGGAAGTTCGGCAGAGAATCGTCCTCCAGCAGTTTTCCCAAACTCGAATCATCGGGGAGGAAGTTCGACAGGGAATCGTCCTTCAACAGTTTTCCCAAACTCGAATCATCAGGGAGGAAATTCGACAGGGAATCCATTGCAAGTGTTCCGTCCTAGAAACTTTCATGCTTATCCACCAGTTCAGCAGATGGGCAAAGAACAAAGGCAGATATGTTGGCACTTTGCTCGAGGAAGGTGTCATTTTGGAGAGAGATGCAAGTTCTTGCATGAAACAGCATGAAGTGATGGTATAATTCAGTTTCAGCTGTATCACTTGATTAATTCATCTTCTTGTTGATTGGGGATAAGTTTCCAATTATGAAATATTATCAAAAGTTTACAATTATGATTTTCTTTGGCAACTGCTCCACCTTCTAGCTAGGAGGCTGATAATAGATGTTGTACCATACAATAAAATTTAGTTGATGATAAAAGTGTAGCCTTAAGGACTTCTTGCTTTAGTCTGATTTGGGCCTTCTTTTCTCATACCTGTTTGACACATTAAATTAGGGTGATTACCCTCTTTAGAATTTTCATTATCATCACTATTGGCTAAGTTTGTCTCTAGCCTTAACCAGTTAAACTTCAAAATTCCCTTATTGTAGAACAGTCTGCCACCTTTTACCAAAATGATCATAATGCATTTTAGGAATATTATTTTTGAACTCCATAAATTTTTTGGAAACTAGAATCAAATGGGTTTTCAAGAATGTGGAACTTGCGTTGTAATTATTCCCCAGTGAAAACTGATTACTTTTTGAGGTTACCTCAAAATTCTGATTGTGGGTCTGAAGCTGGGAAAGGAATAGTGTGAAAATTTCTTGAATTCCTTGTCTGGAAATCAAGCCTTTATTGCTAAATTTGTTGGTTATAGATATAATTGTGTGGGAAGGGCACTTATGTTTCTTTATTGTAAAAAGGGATGGCATGTTGTGTTCCATGGCATGCATGCCAGCTAATTCTGGCTGTCCTATGTGCACAGAGTCTATACTGCTTATTTCACTTGATTCCGTTTTCTTCAGATTTCTACGTACTGCAGTACTCGAAGCAGCGTCTATGTTACGTACGTGGATTGAATGCAAATAATGGCATTCATAGGGTTAACATTAGTGGAACATGGAGTTGCCATCTCATTGATTCTGTGCTAATAAAGAGCTCATATCCTGAATGGAATTTTCCTGATGCAGGTTGTAAACGGGTCTCGTGTGGTCCTCACCCCATGGTTCTAGAAGACTCTCTTGGTTAGCTGCTCAGATCAACCAGAGGTCCATAAGCTGAGGAGTGGAAGCTTTTCATCTTCTGATGACTATCCTCCTCCGCACGTTAATAAGCTATGAAACTATTTAAAACTATTTATGAATGAAAAATCGGAAACTATTATAAGCTTTGGTATTCCACACTATGGTGGATGGATTGCTGACCCAAAGGTAAAGAGTTTGTTTACCTCCCTACTCAAATGGGTATATTTTACTTCTCAACATTTTACTCTTCCATTTATTGCATGAACCTTGTTGTTATATAAGGCCATTTTATACCATCATGAAAGATGTGGTGGGATACTAAACAATTATCTTCCTCTATCAGATAACTTAGTTAACTAATGGTGCATTAAATTTTGATGGATGTAAAATCTAAGGCTATTCTCAACCTTACTCTTTAGTAATTTCTTTGTTGAATTCAATAATTAGACATTTTAAATTTAAACTTGATGTTGTTCTTTGATGTAATTATGTGCGGGTTGTTTAGAAGCTTCGTAGGTTAAGACATGAGAGTTCTAGTTTGAGGTTATATTTGTAATTAGCACTACAGACCCTGAAGGCTAAACCTTGTTGAGGGAGAATGAACAATATCCTAAAAATGTGATTCTTCTATTCTCCTATACCATTGGATTAGCTATTGGTATTGCTTCAAGAGCCCTTTCACGAGCTTTAACATCACAAAGAATGTTAAGTAGTCGATTCTACATCTTCGTAACAATTTGCATTTGAACTTGGATCCGGAAGACGTGTTGGCACGGTTTGGTGTGATTTGCCTTAATGTTGCATAGTTCTCTGAATTTCTCTAAGAACTTGGCTCGTTTTATAGGGAATGGTATTGATTTTGTTTCACTCTATTATTTTCATTAACTAAGAAAATAGGCTTTCAAAATTAGTAGGAGCTTTAGTTAAGGCATAGTTTCCACATCTTAGCAATCTTGTTCTATAAATAGAGTCTCCATTTTCAAACCATTGTTCATAAATTATTCCTAGCTCGCTTTTAATCGAATTCATATCTTCTAAAAATTCTTCTCTTGTTATATGAATTTTTAAGTAATAAAATTTTCATTCATGAGTAAAAGTACATGGGCTCAAATCATTTTTAAAAATAGGCTCTTCAATTTAAAAATGAGAAAGAGGGTGAAAATTGTGTAGTACGACTTATTGAATCTATTTTTTTCTGTGTTTTGAAAGCTACGGAATTAATTCTACAGTCATATTTTGTACCAATAATGGCCTTGTTACATCAAAACTTTAATAGAATTCAACTAGGGGAGCAAGCAAACAACTCGTTACTCAGTCTCAAGTTCGTTTATGTATGTTTGATTAGTCATATGAATGCTAACGCGATCCATTTCGTTTTATAAATGAATAGAACTTGAGCATTGTATGATTGTTTATTAAAACTCATGAACAGACTCGTTTCGTGTTAGTTTAGCATGTTCGTGAACAGGCTCGTTAAGAGTTAGATTAATATAATAGTAATTTATTATTATTCATAAATAAATATTATATATTAATATACATAAATATGATAATAATTTAAGTGATTATTTAAATATTTATATATATCATTTTAAATTTTGTAACTATTTATTGTTGACGAATGAAAATATTTATATGTTCATGATGAAATATTCACAGGCATGTTATTAAAGTAAACCGTGAACATGTTCGCAAACATAAATAACCCTTAACATAGAGATTCTATTTGAGCTCGAACTAGGTAATTTTTTCATGACAAGCTTGAACTCGAGATTAAACTCAATTATTTCTTAACAAACGAGACACAAACTATGAAAAACATGTCAACACCAGTTTTGAATTGATTCACCATAAGTGTTTGTGGTTTAAAAAAGCAAAAAAAACTAGGAAGAGATTAAAGGGCTGATTTAGAACCATTTTGAAGTCACCTCATTCCTTTTGTACTAGAAAAAACTCCGACTTTCAGTTGGAAATGTAAAATAAAATCTCATCGTGGACAACTTTTCTGATTAAGATATAAAATAGTTTTTGGTTTATATATTTTAAAAGCAATAACTTACTTGTGCCCAGGTCTGACCCAATCTGACTTTCATACCACACATTTATAATTTTTAGTATAAAAAAATTATCCTCTTGATTTTTCATTAAAAAAAAATATATATTCTTTTTTGGCTGAACATTAATATTCTTATTTTTCAAATTTCAACCACAATTTCAATGAAACATAGTAATATTCTTATTAATAAATTTACGTACAATAAAACGTTAGGGTAAATATCAATTTTGGTCCTCTAAAATATATCAAATCCAATTTCAGTTCTGAGAATTTGGTATTTCTCAAAAGTGGTCATCCGGTGTACGAAACTAGTCATTTTAGTCCACTTTTGGTCATTTTCTCGTCGGAATCCGGCAATTTTCTGACGAGAGTTAGTAAATTCCGGTGATTAAAGGATCAATAGTGGACTAAAAGGATTAATTTCGGACATTTGAGGACTACTTTTGAGAAATTATCAATCTTAAGGATTGAAATTAAATTTGGTCTATCCTAGAGGACCATAATTGATATTTTCCCTAAAATGTTACTCCCTCCGTCCCACACTTATGTTCACACTTTCTGTTTTCGTTCGTCCCACACTTATCTTCACCACCCAAAAAAGGAAATTTCACATTAACCAACAACCTCAAAAGTTATCTTAATTTCAAAAATATCACTCACACCTAACACACATAACATACTTTATAATTTACCATTTATTACTTAAAAATATCACAATACCCCTAAAAAGTCAATAAAGTTGGTGAAAAAATAACTTTTTTTAAACTCTGCATCTATGATCGGTGAACGGGACGAGGGAGTATAACCTTGGGTCACTTGGTAACAAGATACCAACTGTTGTTCAAAATTCAAATAGCCTGCTTACTCATATTAGTTTATAGGAAAATTGAATATAGTTGGTTGGTGTGATTTGTGAAGAAAGAAAATGAAAGTGTAGTTGGAAAATGGGTTTGGGGGACGACAAAACATGGATCCACTCTATCGTTTACATCCTCCTCCTTTCTGCATCCCTTCACCTTCTTCACACGCGCCTCATCTCCCCCACCCTCACCGTTAACCATCACAACCCCAGGATCAAGAAACTTGCCCCCCACCCTCTGCGCTTCCGCTCTGATGGCACTTTCAAAATCCTCCAGGTGATGATTGAGTTACCCATGATTCACTTCTCTTAATGGTTTATGTAAAGATGAGTTTTCGAATTCTGATGCAGGTGGCCGATATGCATTTTGGGAACGGGAAGTCCACTCGGTGTCGGGACGTGTTGGACAGTGAGTTCCCCTGTTCTGACCTCAATACGACCCGATTTCTTCAGAAGATGATCCGACTCGAGAACCCTGATTTTGTTGCCTTTACTGGTACTAAATCGCTTCTGCTTTTTTTCATATAGCCGTTACTCTTTTGTGTGAGTGAGCAATTGAAATTCATGATTGCATGTGTTTTATTACTATTTGGTTTTGAGAGAATCGTGCTAAACTAGTATAATTGATGATTTATTCGATGGGTTTTGATGATTTGATTTCAGTCCAGAGGTTAGCTTAATTGGGAAAAATGATGATTGGTGGCGTAGTGTGGCTGTTGATTTTGTGGTGATTTTTTTTTTTTTTTGATGCACGGGTATGTTATCCGTAGATTAGCAGGCAAATACTAGAAGTTATGTGGCCGAATATTGGTCATATGATGTGTTTCTGTGCACCCGTGCTCGTGTTTATACTTGTATATGAAGGTTTCGGTTTCCTTTCCTGGGTTCATGTTTTTAGCTAAGTTGATATCCCTCACCATTATGGTTATATAAGTGGTAGTAAATGAACTTCCTTTGTCACAGTGGTGAAAAAAGTAAGAGCATAATTACTGTAGCAACATGGATTTTTCAAGATAGGATTGGAACTCCAAGAGATTTGCTTTTCAGAACCTGAGAGGTGGGGGTGGCATGGATCAATTAATCAAGAATATATATTTTCTGAAAATTTGGAAGAAACCCAAAGGTAGGCTTCATCAGAAGCAAATAGCAATAATCGACATTAATGTAAGCTAGATTTTTTTTTCTGTGTTAAACTGTTTTTCAAATTTGTCATATAGAAATCTCTAAAATGTCTCATAATAAACTCTAGGCATGTTCATCTTCCTGTTCAATTGGTTCAAAGCTGTAGTTGTTCATCACAAAAATGTTTAGTACTCCTATGTCTTAAGTAACCTTGGCAGGTTTTTTTTTTTATCTCCGACACATTTGCATGTTAAAGTATATCAACAGTACGATACATGATTTGATGTTGGTCCTAGTGCAGTATGTACAATCAAAGTTGGCGCCTGGCAGTAGCCCAAATAAATCATTTGAGTGCTAATCTAGCTGAAAGGGATATATATATTCGCACAACCCTGTAAAACGTATACATAAATACTTCTGGTGAGGGGCAAATTTAGACAGCATTGTCATCAAGTATCACCTTGCTTGTGCTCTTTACCTTTTTTCACAAGAAGAAAATGCCCAATGTAAAATCATGAATTAGGTTTACTTATGTCTGATCGTTTACGTATTTGCAGCTCTAACTTATTAGTAATTGATTCATATTTTTGTTGATTTACTTCTTGGACCTATTATTTATTTGAAAATGCTGCTGTATGAAGTAACAACTTTTCTCAATAGCATATTACTCTGCCAGAGGACTACACTTGCTTAACAATATCATTAAATTAGGATTGGGTCGTTTTTTATATTTTCCTAAAGTGTTTGTGATGAAACATCTCTCTTTTAAGTGGTGTACTACATATGGTGTGATGTAGTTCACGTTCTGTTTCGTTGAAGGTGGTCAAGTGTAATTTACATACCTGGGCGTTCACTGTATGAACCTGTCTTTAATATGCATTCTGCTGTAGTTCATGTTCTTGCTTCACTGAAGATGGTTAAGTCTTATTTGCATATGAGGCCTTGAACTGTGTAGACCAAGTATATGCATCAATCATCTTTTGAAATAGGACATCTAGTATGATGGTCTCTATTGAGATATTGGCATCCTAATATTTCTTGAGAAAGTGCAATAGCTTCTCTTTCTCATTTATTTGAGTTTTGAATCCCAGGTGATAATATTTTTGGTTCAAGTGCCACTGATGCAGCTGAATCCCTATTCCAAGCTTTTGACCCCATTATGAAATCAGGAATTCCTTGGGCTGCTATTTTAGGGAATCACGACCAAGAATCTACTATGACTCGTGAAGAGCTGATGTCTTTCATCTCCCTCATGGATTATTCTCTATCACAGACCTTCCCTTCGGTGGATGATACCTCCAATTCCGGCAAACAGGACCCAGTTTGGAAAATTGACGGCTTTGGTAACTATAATCTTAGAGTCTGGGGTGCTCCAGGTTCTGATGTTGCTAACAGTAGTGTTCTTAATCTTTATTTTCTTGATAGTGGGGACAGAGCCGTTGTTAATGGTGTTCGAACGTATGATTGGATAAAAGAATCCCAGCTTAAATGGCTGCGTCAGGTTTCGGAGAAATTAAAGGTACAGCATCTCACAATTTCGAACCTTAAAATCATTTTTTAGTAACTTGATTCCACATTCATGAGTAACTCCCTACATGCATATGCTTATGAAATAATAATTAATTAGTAACTAAATTATAGAATGTTGATTTTGTTACACACTTGTTGCTTCTTTAGTAGCTATACTATCACTTGCCTTGAAATAGGGTATTGCATATGCTACACCAATGACCTCAGATTTGCACATTTACGTGTGCATTCATGTGCATGATTTTATTGCATGCTTTTGGATAGAGGGTAAGTCACCCGGTGTATTCAACCTGGTGTAGCATTGTATAAAACCTAAAACCAACACAAGAGCTTAAAGTGCATGCATAATATTTACCCATACTTATCGAAGATTTAGAGCCATTAACACGTTTCAGGCAACACACTAACAGGAACAGAAGCTGCCATCAACCAGTCCATTGACATTCTTCCACATCCCGATCCCTGAAGTCAGGCAAGGTCCCATTCACAATATGGTTGGTCAATATCTAGAATATACAGCATGTTCCATTGTAAATTCCGGTGTTCTCAAGACACTCGTCTCAATGGGAGATGTGAAGGCAGTGTTTATGGGTCATGATCACACAAATGACTACTGCGGGATGCTTGGTGGCATATGGTTTTGTTATGGAGGGGGGTTCGGGTATCATGGTTACGGTATTGCTGGTTGGCAGAGAAGAAGCCGAGTCATTTTGGCTGAACTCAAGAAAGGGGAACGGTCCTGGGGCACAGTGAAGAGGGTCAGGACATGGAAACGACTTGATGATGAAATGCTGACAAAGATTGACGAGCAAGTTCTATGGGAGAGGCATTGATAGAAGATTATGGTTGCATTGTTTATGAAGATGAATTGAAAAGATATGTGAATCATTCAGTTGGTTTCTTATTTTAACTGAAATCAGTTTACTGGAGTTATTTAAAATTAATTTGAAGTATATGTAAATGAAATGCATTCAGGGGTATAATCAATAATGAGAAAGTAGCACTCTTCTTCACCAAAAAAAATAGTAACTCACTCTCTTTCATTAGCTCTTGTTACACCATTCAATGGAAGGCAAAATAGTGTGAATGAACATGTTAAAGTTTCTCTCAAGGAGGGTATGAAAGATTCTTTCTAAGATCTTGTATGTACAAAGAATACCACTAACTATTACATGCTCTAGTATACATTTTTGTACCTAATGCTTTCTTTTGGACAAGGCACAATGGGGTAATTGGTAGAAATTATCACCCCTTGGTTGCCATCAAAAATAGAGAGAGGGTGGGAGAGAGCAAAACCAAGAAATACAGGATTGGAACTCCTACATGTAATTGGAATTTCATTTTCACACAGAGTTATCCTCCATAACCTGAGGACTTGAATTGTCTAAACTTCGATTAAGTTCAAGCAGAGGATGTAGACTTCTTTCCACCTCATGACTTTGCAATTTGATTTCTTCAAGAACCATAATCAGAGCATACTTACAAGATTCTTCATCCCGGAATGCTAGAGTCCACCTTCCATCAACCAAACCTTTCGATTTTACTTTTCCATGGGCAGTATACTTCGCTGTGTCCGTAAAGGGCAGTGAAGATGGACGTATTCGAAGGTGTAACCATCTTGAGTGTTTATCATCTACTTTGGGCTGAAGGGTGAACAAATAGAATGGTGTTAAAATCGATCAAGTATAAAAGCATTGAAAATTAATGATGTATTTTGGGTAATAAAAAATATGACCTAATCTGTAGTGTTTCAAATGAATGAATAAAAGAAAATGTACATAATCTGTCAATCAAAGGGCAGAAATGCAACTTGAAAAGGTCCTTAACTTTAGTTGTTGGACTTTACTTCAGTTCCTAGAAGGTAGTCCTTCATAGATTTATGGACCCAAAAAAATATCAAACCCCAAGGGTTCCTCTTCTCATTCATATTTCCCCACGACACTAATTTATTAGCGAAACAGTCATACCATGAAATGGAAACAGAACTGCAGAAGTAATATTTTTCACTTAAAAGTAATTATTACTGAAAAATTGAATACTGTAACTTTCTCGTTTTCTATTGCCCTGTGCGGCGTCTCACAGAAGACTACATCTCCAATCCTTAATCTGTTTTACTGACTACTGACCAAAGTCCCATAATATAGTTAATTCCACAAATAATTTATAAGACATCTAACCTTCAATCCGTTTTACTGACTACTGACCAAAGTCTATAGTAAATTCCACAAATAATTTACATGACATCTAACGATAGGGTTGACATACAGCATATGTATTTGAACTCAAGGAATTAATACTTAAAAGATCATAAGAGCATAACTCACATTACATCCAGCCAATGGTGCTAGAACTCGCACAACTCCACGGCGCGGTTTCATGGGTAATTCCTCTGCAAGGACCAGCCACCCACTGACACCAATAGAGAGTGCTAGGAAGTGAAAATACCGTTCTTTACCCCTCTCAAATGCAATCCGACAAGGCACTGTGTCCACTGAATATGAAAGTGCTAAGTCAATAAAATAAAAATATAAAACCTTGCTTTGATCATCTTTTTCCATGTTCACTTGATCATCAAAGTAAAAGTGCCTGTTCTGGTTTCTGAGAAAGGATAAAAAGAAAACAAGGATCCCACAATATATATAGCGTTCAAAGTTGAAATTACCTAGATTTATTTCAGTATTTGATTTAAGTTCTGGTAGATTTAAACCAGCATTCTTCGCTCTGGATTTCTCTGGAATATCCAAAGCAGAGGAAACGGGAGGCTGATCCAGCAAAACTCTACCAAGTGAGAAAGTATGGAGATGATGAAGCAGCGCAAAAACCTATCAGGAAAAAAATTTGGGAATAAATAAAGTGATCATAAAAACTGTGATCTTTTTTAGACACAAAGTATCTAGAATGCAACAAAGTCCAGGTACTTCCTACAAGTTTATACAGGGTTCATATTTTCCATCCATCTTAAACTTTGTGAACTTCAGTAGAAAGTTTTTGAAAGACAGTTTTCACTTTCATTAATTGTTATATTTATGCAAATATCATAAGGAAAATATTGTCAAGCACAACCTTCACAGTCTCGCACATTCTTTCTCCAGCAGCAAATGAAGATTCATATGAAGCTTGCTCTGTAAGACAGGAGTTGAAAAATAAGATGTCTGCATATCTCTAGCCCTTGGATACAATTTGACACCATTCATCTGCCACAGGGATACACACACACAGACACACACATTGAGACAGAGAGAGAGAGGGGTACCACCAGAGGCCAACTTGCATGGGGGCAATAGCATACACTTTGGATCTTTTCGTGGAGAAGCAGCCTCAATTGCTGAAGGTAGTCATCATTCACCGTGAGTTACTAGCCATGCTATTCATTGTCTTAGCTTTAAGGAAAGAAAAATAATGATTTGCATACCTCTTTTGCATTTTCTCCACTCATCACAAACAACTGTCAATAACAGATCAGACCAAGTTCCTCTGGTCTCCTCTAGTACACGACTAGTGCAATGATGAAATGAATCCTACAGATAGAGACCATCTGTCATTGTATGAAGGCAAAACTGTTCTTTGAAAAACTAGACCTAAGTTAAGGCACTACGTATTAGCAGCAGCGGAGAATATTTCACAAAATATTTAAGTGGTCTTCAAACTTGTTATTCTAAATGATCTTCAAAGTTTAATGATTGAAATTAACATTTTCGAGATCCTCTACTATAGGCTTTCATTTCACCACTCGAGTGTTTCACAATATCACCAGCTCTAAGTTACTGTAGAGGGGTTTATAAAAAGAAAAAGAAAAAAGGTTACTGTAGAGACCATCATAATTTTCACATAATTTGGCAAAATAATATCCATCTGTAAGCACTTCGACAGTACACGTTATAAAACTTACTTTGAGCAAGTCAAGATGATGGCCGCTGAACTCAGCCTCACTATGAGGTAACAACTGGCGCAAAAGCCAACCACCATCCCACAATGTTTCTGCAGAGATATTTGATCGGCAGAAGAGCTTAACCAGGGAATCGAGTACCTATAATAACAAAACAATTTATTTTAAAAATATTACGTCACTTGTAAATATTTAAAAAAGACTCCTTTTCAGCATATTATTTCTAAATAATTAAATAGCATACCCGATCTTGGCTAACAAGATAATGATTTCTTCTTCACTAATTAATATGCACAAAGAAGAAAAAAAAAAAACATATATCATCTCTCAGCTTGAAATTATGTCACCTGAGGTCTACAAGGGAAAGGTCAAAGGTGCCCATCTAATTCATTTGTAAAGGGATGCATTCACCAGTAAAACATAGTACAAAACACATCAACAAAAGGATGTTTGAAACTGGCAGTGTTGGATGTTTGATTATGTAGATTATACTCATCGTTGTTTATTTTTTAAAAATTTGGTTGTTTGATTTCAGAAAATTACTTCAAACGAAGACAAGATGTTGATTATCTTCATGTGTTAAACAAGACAGGATTTTGCAATATACGACTAGCAATTTATGATCATTCATGGAAGTCCGCAATTCCAATGTATAGCAGTTAACGCAAATATCCCTCTCAAGATATTCTAGACAAAACCAAATGAGAGAACTGAAAGATCAATCAAGTTATGATTTTATATTGAATACATTCAATGAAGACAAGAAAGTAGTTAAATCCAGAGCCAAATAAGACGCCAACAACCAATTTCAGAAGAAAATTTCTATTTAAACACAAAGGGATCAATCAGCCCATTAATATCAATGTACTGTACTCCACTAACTTGGCTGCCACAAGGAACCCTAAGCAAAGTTTCTAAAAAAACACAAAAAGCAATAGCTTCTTATGCATGAATAACCATATCTGCACATAAAGTTGATTCAATATGAACTCTTTGACACTCTTAACTGCCAATCAGGGAAGAACCCATTCAAACAATTGAGTATTACCAAAACTAATAAATGTACTGAGAGTCCATCAGTAACATAAAATTCTGAAATTATGAGATTTAAAGGGACAATTGGCAACTGGAACTTTAAACAATATCCCTTAACCTATGCTAAAACGTTCAACACATTGGAGCAAATTATCTGTTTCATAGTTTCATTATCAGGGTTAATCTCCAAAACCACACTTCTAAAGCATATGTATATGCACAGGCAGATTCAAAAGTAACAAATACGTTAAAAGTATCTAACAATGACTAGTACTTACAAATATGGTAAAAATGATTATTTACAATATGGTAAAAGAACATACCTGAAATCTATGAACACGAGGACTCACTCCGACCTCTGGGTTAGCGCAAGAAATCCCAACATATTCCTGCTGATTTCGATAAAGTAAAAATGAATTCATCTTACTAGGATCTTAGTGCAGAACATTATTTCACTTAACTCCCATAATTAACTATTCTGTAAGGTTTGAAATTCAATATACTATAGAAGACAGCTTTTAGGATGTTTAGACTTTATGTCCAGGTGATCCTTTCAAAATACCAAGTAAAGATGTCATAATAACTTGATTATTTAGTTTACTTAGCTGTGAGGAAGAAAGCTAAATCTAGTTCTACAATAGTGGAGCACATCATGAATGCGAGTGTGTTTCATATTTTGATTATTATGGGAGAAATGAAATTATTTTTTGACCCATAACCATGACTATATCACAGAAACCGAAGAACTAAAAGAGAGAATATAAAATGGTCTTTAAAGTAAACTGATTTTTTCCCCATCAGTAAATAAGGCACCACAAGGATTTAGAACTGCATAACAGATTCCAAAAATATAGAAACATAAGAAATCTGTCTAGTAATTACAAAGAGCAGTCCTTGAATCTAGCAGGGAAAGAACGCTATATGAATTGTGTTATTCCTTTTAAACAACCTCATTGTTCAAATACAGAAGTAGCCATTTGAGAAAGCTATAAATATATATACAAGGCTAATTCAAAACTTCTTATACCTTCAGGTTCTGCAGATAGATATCAAGTTCACTCGTGACACCATCTTTAGCTCCACTACTTTCTGAAGAGAAAAGTTGCTCTTCCCCAGAATCTTCCCCAACCAAGGCTTGCTGTAGGCACACAACAAATAGGCATTCTACTAAGACATATATAGCAAAATATCACACGCATAGAACTCTAATCAATCTCCCAAGATCCAGTATATGATGCTGAAAATCCTTGATTTTAAATAAGGAAAGATGAAGCTTATTAATGCTCTAGTCGTTCTGGTTCTCTGGATAATGGAAAAAAGATATCATGATCACCTAAGGATAACTACATAATTTCATCACTTTGATTAAATTGAAAACTTGTCAAATGATCCAAACCACCTATTTCTTTCACGAAATTCTATTTTTTCCTCTATCCGTCTCATTTTTCCTTCACTCCATTATTCCAATAGAGTTTCTTTCATGTAGGACCAATTTTATGGGACTTCAAAATAAAAATAAAAACTACATACCAGCAGCTTCTTCTTATGTTGTTTGCGTTGTGGAAGTATGCCAAGTGCATCAATAATTGACTCATCTAGTTCTGCAATTGCATAAATTACTTAGTTGATAGCATTCAAGTATCACCACAACAACATATGAGAGCTTTTTGACCTTTAGTCTGCAATAAAGTAGCCAGAACATTTAAGGAGCCAGAAACTTGAACATCATCCCCACTGGTAACAAATGTAAGCAAAGCTTCTCTGCATAATTTCCACAACAAAATATAATTGATACTAATCAGTTATAGTACAAAGAAATTGGCTCATTTATCTGGCTGATGGCCATCCACAGAAGGTCAGGGAAAAGCAACAAAATCATTAATCCAGCATTCAGCTGATAACCATCATAACAGAATATTTCAGGTCATCAGTTCATTAAGTGAATCCTGCCAGAATGGAAGTTAAAGTTTTTGCCTCATTCATAAATCTTGTAGGACCTCATATTCTGCACTTTCCAGTAGCCCCCCACCCCCCATATTGAAGAAGAAATTCCATGTTGCCCCATCTATGTAATCTTCTAAAGAGAAAAGTTATAGATCCCATACAACCCTAAAAGGCACTTAGCCCCTTTGAAAAAATTTGAGCACATATCTGCCACAGAACAGCCAACATGATTTAAGATCTGGTGATGACACGTGCAGAAATACTCTAAATGGGAAAAAAAGAAAAAAAGTGTATGTGGGAACACATATAAAAAAAAGTAAAACAAAATCAAGTCATGAATTACTTAGAGATACATATAACTATGACATTTTTTAACCAATGCAGCTATTGGAGTGAGAGAGCATCACCGTGTTCCTTCCTACAAGGTTACAGTACCCAAATAGTTCAATGACAAAAAAAAATTGGTCTCATCACTAGCTAATATAAGGCAATACAAAGGATTTATGTTAGTGTTGCTAGAAATATGTGTTCATAAACTTCATTCCAATGACTGGTAAACTTTGAACTAGAGTTGACAAGTGACAAGCAGTCTACATCCAAGAGATCATAAGCCTATTTTGACAGCTTCTAAACAAAAAACTTGATGAGTTTTATTTAGGAAATAAACAAGAATTGCCGGAATAAATGCTAAGATAGATGTGGCAGATAGTACTGATTACCTGGGTGCAAATTTTTTAATACCAGAACTATGATCCAAAACACTGCACTGTCGATGGTTCTGAGAAGAACTAGATGTCAGGGATGCAACTTGCAAGCTTCCAGCATCAGATTCTGCACTAAAATGGCTCTTATCTGTATATGGGTTAGCGGCATTAGTAGGAGCAGGGCCTGATATATGACCATTGAGCTTAACTTCAGAAATCTCAGAAAAGGTCTCCGGGTAACATAGAAGAGCAGCAGCAACAATGTTTGCCAGATCTTTGATTTTGAGGATGCGCAAAATGCAACAAAGTAAATATAAAGATGTGACAGCCCCAAGACTTGGTTCCTGAATATATATGACACAGATTGTCACAAAATATGTGAGTTGACCCATAACATTGGTAATAAACTAAATACAACATGTGAAACCAATTGACACAATGTTTGGGGGGACAAACATATAAAAAGGCATAAGGAAACAGAATGGATGAGCATGAATACCTTTACTGCTTCAATCCTCAAAGAAGGGAGAATTATGGGAAATATGAGAAGCCTCAAAATGTTGTCCATTATTAACCTCCCAACATCTGGGATTCCGGCAGATACAACATCACTAAAATAGTAGAGATTGTCTTCAATCTCGTCAACAGCAGAAAGAATGGCAGTTGATTCCATGCTCAGATTTCTATTCAATATTTATTTATACTCGTGAGAATGAACTCAATAAAAAAATCTCAAAGTTTAGGGATATAAGATTCCGCATCTTACTTTGAAGCACTTGAAACCACTAAATCCAAACGGATACACAGCTCTTGGAAAAAATTGACCAAGTTCGAGAAATAATTTGCATGTGGAGCCTTCGATACAAACCTATTTACAGCATCATCTCCAACTGCAAATCAGCATCGGTTACCTTTTATGTAACATGGGGTAAAATTGAGAAGTATAGAGATTCAGAGGCTAACAAAAGTCAAATAAACAGGACCTCACCATGATATACATTCAGTGTTAAAGCACGAACAGCAGTTCGAATCATACTTTCTTCATGGAAGGCAAACCGTATCGCCTCAACGTAAAGGGGGAATTCAACCACCTCGTCCTGAAGGGGGGAGAGGGGACCAAATGGAGAATACAAAGAGATTTCAATAAGTAACAGCCAGGTATAATTTCATGTTTATTGTTTTCTCTATTAGTTAAAAAATGACTTGCAGGTATTGCTTCAGCTACTAGCTAGCTTTTCTCAAATTGCTGGAATAAAGCTAAATATGTGAGATGATGAAGCAACATTCGACAACTTCTTTGAAAAAAAATGGATGTTGAATTGTGTCAACTGAAAAGGTATAACAAATACACATTTTTATTGCCAAGAATATTTTAACTTACTATTCTACTCCCAATGAATAGATCCAAGACTCCAAAATGCACTTCGTACTAATAGCTATTTTTCATGTCATCTTATCACATCCAAAAACACCCAAGGGCAACACTAAACCAAACATCTTAATGATCTTTAATTTCTTCCATTTCAACTTTCCTTAGTTAAAGAAGGGTATGGTAATTCCATAATTATGTACAGAAGATATATACCCACACAAAATTATGACATTCTGGAGCCTTTTTTCTGTTTCCAAGACACAAAAGAATAGTCCCAACAAAGATTTACCTCGAAGTTTTGTAAAAAAAATATAAATCTTTGAAATACCATGACATATCAATCTCAGAGATCTTGAGCAGGAATGGAAATATCTCAAATCCTTTGCTCACACCTCTCATATCTATATACATTTCAAATGAACTCTAAACAGATGATTACAAGAATCATTCAACTCAACTAAATTCCCATGAAAAAAAAACATTTAGCACTTTTTATATATGAAAGACCGAGATGAAGGATACAAATGCTAAAGGTGCTCCCCACAAGTCATGAATTTTATATAAGGTTTTCTAATACAGAAATCAATTGTTAAAGTAATAGTTATATTATTAACTCATGTTGAAAACATTTTAAGCTCAAGAATAAGAGAATGGCTTGGCAAAGAGAAATTCAATGTCACACAGAAAAATGGTCCATTTTAATATAATAATATGAAACAACAATGTTACCGTGAAAGGAGTCATATAAACTTACATCTTCAGTCTTAACAAGGAGAGAAATCGTATCCCTGTTCAACTTCCCACTAATTGCCCTTTTGCAGTCCAAGTGCAGTTGAAGAACCAAAGTTAGGAAGTCAAAAACATTGTAAAAATTATAAAATTTCTTGAAAATCTGAATTCTAGAGCAAACCTTAGGAAAGATATGTAGTAGGATAATAGCTCTTCATTTTTGAAGTCAAAAGGGTAAGTAATAAGGTAGTTAACATGTTCATTGCTAAACATATAATCTGCACAATTTCCAAAGAAAACATCTCAGAGAGGCAAGAATGGTAGAAAGAATGAAAAACGTGCTATCCAAATCCAGAAGTGATGACGCAACTTACATATGGAATGTTCACTTCCTAGGTTTTGGATCATTATGCTCATTGTCTGTAATAGCTGCAGCGGGACAAACAAAGTTTTACTACTAATTTTTAATATACGTACAAACTCGCCCATGACCTGCTTCTCCATGAAAAACCTAAAAAGGAAGCAAAATAATCACAATGAATTAAAAAGATAGGTCATGTAATGGTTAAGGGATGGATGAGCATATCAGACACAGAAAGCACTGATGCCTCACTCAAAATAGGCAGTATCATGTTGGTCACCATAAGTTATTAACTCTGAAATAGATCTCAAAGCCTCAATCACAAAGTCCTGGGCAACACAAAACTAAAGTTAAAATAAAATTTAGAAAGTCTCTAGGACACAACAAAAAATGTAGAGCAGACAAACAGAAGAACATCTTACCTTATTAACCTCATTCACAACTTGAACTTTTATCAGTTGGTCAATTAGGAATCTGGAAAAGAAGTAAATGGCAACTGTTAGTAAACCAAGAAGGAGCCAAAGTATATGTCGCATTTTCAGTTGGTTGATTAAATTTATTGAAATCATATGATAAATCATTATCTGATACAGGTAGCTGATTTTACTTAAAACACAAAATTTCAAGATTAGACTATACATAGAAGAGCATTGCAATTTGCTACATAAGTAAACAGCAGCCCTGTTTTGACAAAATGAGTATATTAGGCTTCCATCCGTAGCATAATTACCACATGCCAGGAAAAACAACACAAGGGAATAGGAAAAGATTGATTTTGCATCATCATAATAGACTAAAAGTCTATAACATATCGATCAGAAACTAAGCAAAATATAGAAGCCATCACATCCAAGTGCCTAAAGTCGACCCTGATCCACCCCAAGACCATTTCAATTATAGTGTCCAATAGTATTGCACGTAATATATTTTAAAATAAAAAGGACAAATGGAATAGAAATATATCACATTCCATTTTTTTTAGAAAAAGCAAGTACAACAATCTTTCCAAGGCACTAAAAGAAGTAGTCTTTCATAACATGCTTAGACTATTGTCCTTTTTATTGAGTATTTTGTGTTATGTTCCGTTTTAAGTAAAATGTTAGACTATTGGACATGTTATGAAATATTCAATTCTCTAGGCATTGTGATAACCCAAAATCTGTAGCTTGCCTACATAACATGAAAGAAGTAGCGGAAGTAACATATACATTTTGGTACACATCTCCGGACCACCAATCAGATTCTAATGGTGGAAGTAGATTGAGCAATTTCAGTAACACTAGTTGTCTATTCGCTAGATGTAGTGTGTTAGATGGTTTATTCAGCTTTTCAAACTCAGTGAAGGATCTAAAAACTCTTAACAGCAGAGAACCTGAGACAGTTTTTATCATTTATAAGACATCATACTTGGAATACATTCTTTTAATACTTCCTTTCCAGCAATGAAAACTGATAAATGTACTCTGAAGTCTGATCATCACCTCAACTTGGTTGTCAATACTCAAAACTAGCATTATAAAAGAACATGGTTTGACGAGATTCATTGTAGCAATATTATATATACCTAACTGGGAGACAGGGAGTGGGAGCATTCAGTCTGGGACTAATTGCATGTGAATAAGATTCCAGGAAAAGCCATTGAATTGCAATTTGATTGAAAAATTTGGCATTTTGAAAAATTATGCAGGAAGGAATTTATGACTCCATACTAAGGTTTCGGATCCCACAAAGAAAATAGTAGTGCAAAAATGAGAGTTTGAATTCCAAATCCATGAAACAATGAACTCATCCAAGCACCCAAAACAAGAGTCATGAATTCAAATCCATTGAACAATAGACTCATCGAAACGCCTAAGTTTGATTTATTATTATGTGTTTCAAATCCATTATTCAAATCCTTCAATTCAAGTGCAGAGAAACTACAAAAAATTAAGACTGAATCCCACTCTCTGGGGAAGGCTCTATATAGATCTTATCTTGCAATCACGCACTGGCAAAACACATTTTCCCAATTATATTAAGCAAAATAGCTCATCAAAATATCAACTTAACTTAAAACTTCAATTCTCCTTTAATCTTAATTACAGGCACAAGTCCAGATCATCAAAAGCAAGTATCTTTAATTTATCTTTTAGCGATGCCCCTAACTTTTTCAAATTCATCTTTGTCTAATTTAATTTAACTAATTTAGTGTGTAAGCACATCCATATTTACTCATTCCTGATTCCATCATTTTTTGCTCGTGGTAAAATTTATTTGTCCAATCCTTACGCTCTGATCCATAATGCATCACTGGTCTTGTTAATCTATAGTTTCACCTTACAATCGTACAGCGTAAGGGAACTGGGATGCACTTCTCCATTTCCCAACCAACTTGAATCTTATGTGTAACATCTTTATCACTTCCCCATTTTCTTTGATGACAGATTTTTTTAAAGGAAAATCAAAGGTTAATCAGGAATACTGACTAGCAAGATAAGCTCATTCAACCTTCACTTGACTTTAATATTGAAATTTACATCTTGAACAAGTTTGTCTACATATACCAAGCATCTTCCTATGCTAGGAAAGAGTATGACTAATACTAATGTAAAATGAAACCTTGTCCAATTATCCAGCATAATGTTTTAAGTGCAGATAAACGAGCTACATGTGCCTTCCACAACCGTACTCACCTTTTTTAAGTGGGAAAATTGAGAAAGAATATGATAGTACATGATATTCTTGGGATTTATTCAGAATTGTTAAATGACATTGCAGTAGTAAAAGCAAAACATGAATTAAGTCCTTTCTCAGCAGAAACTCAAGCTTAGATTTTTAGCTCATGTATGGTCCTTAAAATCATCCACCGGCATACAATTCTAATCCAATCAACAGGAAAACCAGGAAATAGTTTATCATATACCTAAAATACCAGTATACTAATAAGTAACAACTGGTATAGGTATCATCACCTTGAAGGAAGATAAATTTTTTTTTCCCTAAATGTGCAGCCATGCACTAAGACTAGATTAATTGATGCTCAAGTCTTTACACTACATACAATATAAACTACACTATACTGAATGTCATTGCACAGTGAACACAGAGAATACTTCTAAAAGCTCTCAAAAGAAAAGAATTACTTGCTCAAAGAAATCTTTGAACTTCTTCCCTAGCAGACCAATCTATTTACATAAACTTAGTTCCCAAAATCCATGCATGCCACTAATTCATCATTCACGCAGAGGACATTCATTAGTTTTTCCTACCAGTCCAATGTCAATCAAAGAGCAAATTGATCACTAAGAGGTAATTAACTAACTGCTGATATTGCTGAATAGATATATGTTCTCTCAATTTTAACATGAAATAGTTTCTTAAAAAGACAATTTTAAGGGAAATCCACCGAGTATAACATATCACGAATATACGTTAAACAGCTTTCTATGCGTTTGCTTTTCAATTGCAGTTTAAACGGCTAAACTAATATAAATTCATTCATTAAAATTGAGATGGCAATAGGGAAGAGAAGGAAGCAACAGTTCACCCGATCTATCCAGCTCAATATTAAAGTACATTACTTCTACTTTTTCAATTTTTTGGGACGAAAAAAATACAGACTTCATGGCTGTTCTAGAATTATTTCAGATTCAAATTACACTAAAAAATACGTAATTACAAGTGAACAAGAAATTAAATCAAAATTATGATAATACAGATATACACTACCTGAGTTCATCTAAAGAGAATCTGTCCCGGGATCTCCAAAAGGAAAACCACATCCTTTTAAGAGCTCGCGATCACTCTTTCCTTCTTCTTGGCATAAAATTTCATCCTCAGAACCCCCATAAGTAATTAATTAACCATAACTCTTGGACTCAAATTGGATGCAATTACGACCTATCACGCTTGAGAAGACCATCCAAACATGAAACAGAAGTACGACAAGGCGAGAGAGAGAGAAATAAATAGGGTTTGGGATTGCCTCCACCGGAAAATAGAGAGCGGTGAGAAGCTAAGAATCAAATCGAAGGAATATCCGAGGAGAGAAGGATGATCAGATCAGAGACGGAAAAATTGAGAACAGCATCAGGGTTAGGTCGGGTTAGCGGCAAGCTAGTCGGATGAACAGTATATTTGTTGAGTTGTGGCCACCTGTCAAAGAATTAGCAAGAAAGCCCTCAAACTTTTCTGACATCTCATGATTGCCCATCATCTTTGCGAGTTCCTTGTCTATTTAGGGGTATGCACGGAAATTGAATTTAATCAAAATCGTACCGAAATCGCATCGAATTAATTTCAAACTGAAAAAAAACCATTGACTTTTTTACTTTTTTCTAATTGATTTTTCATTTGGTACGGACTTGGATATTTCCCGTTTTTCCTTACCGAATATTGGATATAACCGAACCGAACCGTACTAAAAAATCGAATTTAAACTATGCATTAAAATTATATATAATATATTTATCTTAGTTTATACTTTATATGTCATGAATTAATTAATTTTACTCTACTAATTATAATGTAATCACAATTAATAAATTAAAATTAGTTGTAATATAATTACAAATAATAATTTAAAATATATCTAATGTTCTAAATATTTATTTATTACTGTATATTAGAAAATATATGGAGTATTTCATAAAGTAAAATAAATTTCTAAAAAAATAGGAAATAAATAAATTAATATGTTCAAAGTTCAAATTATTATTTCAGAGAACATAATCAATAAAGTAAATGGTATTTCTAAAGTCTAATTTCAGTCGTAAACTTAATAAATAATTATTATATTTTATATTTATTTAATGAAGATAAAATGCAAAAATTAAATGATAATCCATATTTGTGTCTAAAATATTAGATAAACTTTAATTGAAATACACCTTAAATTTTAAGTTAAAGATTTAAAAAAATCTAAAATTATTAATTTTCTTTATTTTAGTACTATTATTTTTTAGGGCAACACATGATGTCATCTTATGCAATACTATTTTACATTTTTTATATAATTATCAATTTTTATTAAATATATTATCACTTTTCATTAAAAGTTTATCATTCTTTATTTATAATATGAATTGTTTATGAGAAATTTAGTATTTTTATTTAATTGATATTTTTCTAAGTATTTATATGTGCAGAACTCCGTTTCTCATGAGAAATCCGATCTGATCCGCTCCGCACTGTCAAAATCTATTTTTTCAAAAATTCATTCCGAACCGAATCGAATTTCGGTACGGATTCAATATTGGATTTTTTCTTTATGGATTCAATATCAGACTTTTTTTAAAAAAAACCGATCCGAATTTTGATACGAATTTTTTAAATATCTGTACCAAATCCCGATATGCACACCCCTAGTCTATTGTAGGGCAACTGGCAAGGCTTTGGATTATAAGCCAACCAAATAGTTCACGAATTATTTAAAATTCGATTTGGTAAAGTATTCGTTTGAATTTTGAACTTAAATAGTCTATCAAATCAAACTCCAGGCTAAAAGTGTTCAAATCGCAAACATATTTGTTAATGGGCTCGTTAATAGCTCGTGAACGCGTTGGTAAAATTTATTATTATTTTTAGTTGTATATATTATTATTTATTTATTAATATTCAATAATTAAATATTTTTATTAAACAACACAAATATGATGATAACTTAATTAAGCGATTATTTAATATTGTATCTTTTTTAATATTTATTATTATATTTTGTTTGTTTGTTTATTCAATATTATAAATAATATTAGATGTTTATAAATGAAACGTTTTTTTAATGTCTACAAACAAAAATATCCAAATTTTTATGAGAAAACGTTCATGAACAAGTTACCTTCTGTATTTGTGAACGCGTTCACGACCCTTAACAAACAGTCTAAGTTCGAGTTCGATACATTTTTTTCTCGATGAGTTTGAGCTCGGGCTCGAGTTTGATAATTCCTTAACAAACGATACTCAAACCTATTAGTGTTTGGCTTGGCTCGATTCGTTTACATCCCTAACAAGGGTCATGAACTCAAACTATTGCCCATATTTTTATTTTTTATTTTGAGTTGATATTAGGTCCACCCGGGTGAAAGGTGCACCCATATGTGCATAACTTTTTATTATATTTTGAATACATGTTTCTTAATAATTGTATACTTTTTTCACACTCAATTTTTCATTAAAAAACTAGCATCCATATGTGTATAGCTTTTTATTTAATAGTGTATACATATTTTTTAATAGTTGAATACTTTGTTACACTCAATTTTTCATTAAGAAAACTAACAAACAAATTGTACACATTTTTGTTTATAATTGTTTATATTTTTGTTCATAATTGTATACGTTTATGAAAGTGGGTGCACCGTATCCTGCAGTGCACAGTAGTATTTGCCTTTATTTTTTTGGTTAAATTGTTTGGGGTCACTCTCTTATGAGACGGATATATATGAGACGAATCGATTTATTATTAAATCATGTTTGTTGTATAGATAAAGTAGACTTATTGATAGATAAAGTATATTTATAATTTATCATATTATAACACTTAAAATCATACTCCCTCCGTCCCTCTGATAAGTATCTGTTTTGCCATTTTGGTCCGTCCTACTACAAAGTATATGTTTCCTATTTTGGCAAGAAGTGGCCCCACACATTATTATAATAACTCAAAAATTTACACATAATTACAAGATTGCCATTATTTTAAAACACAATTTGTCAAGAATTAACACTTCTATTAACATCAATTAAATCAAAATTATTGATTACTAAACATTAAACATATCTAACCCCTAAATCATTCACAACCTTCCTCTCTTTTCGATTAAGTACTCATCTCTCTTACAAACCTTAAGTCAACTCTCATCTCCATCTCGAATGAGTTCATCCGAATCACATCCCATGTTTTCTCTCTCACACTTCGAGCTTCCGAACTCCATGGTTATGAAGAAGGAAAAACTAACTTCCACCCCCGAGTATTGGGACATACCCAGTCTTGACCCATGATTGACGACTGATTATCCTTCATCTGAGTTATCTCAAAGGCAGAAGACTTGTAAGGTGGCTAATTCATCAGATCTGGTAATCGAGAGCCCAGATCCTACTGGATATGTGGTTCCGGAATCTTAGATCTACAGTGATATGGTGGTAGCCGACTCCAATGAGGATACCTACGCCGATCGATGTCCTGTCGTGAGGCCGAAGGCCAGAGCCAAACTGAGGCCAAAGATTAACAGAGAGGATAAGGGTTTGCGCGCAAGGTTGTAATCAAATTTTTGCGAATTTTACTTCCGCGTGCCCTAACTCTCCCGTAATACAGTGAGGTATACCACTGTTCCCTATTATTATAACACATGTGGTGTTGAGAATATGAGTATAAGGACTGAAATGATGATTATATGTGCTTCAGAGTTGGGATATTTAGTTGTGCCACCATGCATTAAGGTTGGTAGGCTTAATTGTTTGTAATATCATCACTTATGCATTTAGAAGGCACACACACACTCTATGATGATATTATCCTAAGAGTGATGCATTACACTTCATGTATGAACTATTGGTTGAACTGATGTTGGTTGTATGTTAACTGGTGTAAGCTTTCTCAATCAATATGTGAACTGGTATCAATATGTTGGCTAGAAATGTGATTAAAATGTGGGAATTTGATTGTTTTGAGGCTATTTTGCAGTTTGTGATGATTGTTTGAGGCTATTTCTCAGTCTGTAATGATTGTTTTGAAGTGTTGGGCATGAAATTTGATTCAAATGTGGAATTTATCAGTCTTGCAGTGCATTGATATGCAAATGTTGCCTATATGTGATATAAATGTCCAGGTTTTGGAGACTATTCCATTGAATATGTCATCACTTGGACATTTATGTCATATACACTCTATGATGATGTTATAATCTGAGAGTAATCACATTATACCACTAATAGAATTCACATGAGGGTAGTTTGTTTAGTGCTTAAACAACTCAACAAATAGAGTTGTTTTCTAGCTATAAACAAACAATCTTTACAAAAAATAAAGGACTGAAATTGCCACAAAATATTGAAGTCTAAGCCTCAACACAAAAGCATCATCTTGCATAAAAATTCTCTCAATCCAAAAGCTGCAAACTACCTTAAACCAAAATGTATCCAACTTGCAAAATAGTTAGTCCTTTAACATGTACAAAACATTAGATCATTCCCTCAACACATGTTATAAAGCCTTCAAGTCCATCCGTTTCATTTGCATCAATCAAATGTTCTATGCATGACTGGACCAATTCTTTATCAACCTCTAAATTGGTGGGAAGGTTTCCTGTCCTCCTCAAGGATTCCTTTCCTAAATGAGGGATCTTCTACTTATTTGATCCATAACAAGACATTATATATTTCCCTATGGCATGCTTGTAGGCTTAGGAAGATTGAATCAAGTGTGATGTGTGTCAATCCATCAAATAATTTGTGTACAACCTTCAATAAATCATACACTAAGTAATTTGCCTCCTTATGTTGCATAGATTGTAGTGCCCTAACAACCCTAAATCATTTACATTAGTATCTGGACTATTTGGTGGTTGAAATATGATTTAGATGTTGAATCCATCTAAATCTGTAACTTTCCTAAAATCTGGATCATTATCATCAATGTGAGGAGTTGTATTATCTTGCTGAATTTATATGTTCTTGCTTGAACCCTCTGGCCACTTAGCCTTTATAGCAGCTATAACCTGAAATAATGTCACCAATAAGATTTATTTAGTTAAATCTTATTTTGGAGACTTATTTCATTGTTTAACTCAATGATGAAATAACTTTGAGAATTACACACACATATGTATTCTGCTTAGGTTGCATATCTGAGTTATCAATACATGTTTGGAGTAGGGATGGCAATGGGTAGGGTAGGATATGGGTATGGCAAATCCACATACTACCCTTTCCTCCCTACCCTCTCTACCCATACCCTACCCTACCCTATTACCCTAAAATAGAGCTTCGGGTAGGGTACGAGTATATAAAAAAATAATTATAATACATAAATAAACAACCTAAAATAAAACATGTAAATTAGAAAATAAAGTCAATAACAAAAACGTCTAAGTCCATGTACGTTAACAAGAAAATATCATAAATTTATAATTAGTCAAATAAAATCATAAAACAAACATTATAATCCAGCAATTGCTATCATAGTATGTGAGAATATTTTAAAAGAAAGTGATAACATTTTTAATAAAATTTATTATGAAAACGGAAAGCATAATATGGTTTCTCCGCAAAACGGCCTCAAACAAGAGAGTTCCTTTCTTAAATAGCTATTCCTACTTTTTATCAAAAATATTAATATTATTTTTCATTAAAAATATTATTACCTTTTATTTATACACATAGATTATTCATAAAATAATTCACCGAACCACTATCATTTTTATTAATTCGAATATCATTTTTTTGTTAAAATATTAAAAAAATAATTACAATTCTCAATTAATGTAAATAAGTGTTATTATATTATTTTTAATTAAAAATAATTATAAATAACATATAATATTATAACATAGAACAAGATTTATTATAATTCTTAATTACTCTTATTTATATTAGGACAAGAATATAAATTTTAATTAAAAATATTAAACATATTATAATAATAAATATTATATACATCATAAATTTTACATCAACAATATTATTATATTAAAAATAAATATTAGATTTAGATATTTAATTAAATATATAATACTATCATTAAATATATATATATATATATATATATATATATAATATTCGGGTAAATTTTGGGTGGAGTACGGGTAAAAATAAGAGAACCCGTACCCTACCCTTACCCGCATTGTTCCCTTTTGGGTTCGGGTACTACCTGACCTGTTACCCTATTTTATCCATTTTTTCACACCTGATATGCGGGTACCAGTCGGGTAACCCGACCTGTCGGGTAAAATTGTCATTCCTACTTTGGAGACTTCCTTTGTGACTGAATCCAAAGGTTTAGTCACCAGTATACCTACTGGCCTATTTCTTGAATTCCTTTGAGCAAGAACATGTTCAGTAAATAGGAAAACACCTATATTTTCCCATCAAATATGAACTCACGGTTTGGACCATATAATGGTCTAGCCACTACACACAAGAACATCACTTTACCAATGTACCTTTTACTTTGGCATGTTTTATGTGGTTCCACTTCATCTGGTCCCAAGTAATATCTCTCACTAATTTTTTGTGAAATTAAACCACTTCTCATCAATATGAACAATATTTGACATACTCTTAAGCTTTATCAAATTCTGATCAGAAATAACATCAAGTACTAAAAGGCTAAATTTTAACCTGGTTATTTTTGTTTCTTCCGTGAGTGCTGGCTTTATAGCATTTGTATGAGGTCTGATCAGGTCATTTTTTATCCATCTTCCAACTGTAGTTTTGCATACTTTCATCTGCTCTGCTATGTCCCTATAAGTGCCTCTTTTCCTTAAGGAAATGCTTTGTAACTTCTCTAAATCGAGTGTCTTTCTTTTGTCAAGATGAATGACTATTTTTCTATTGCATATTTGGATTAGTTTCCCTGCTAAAACTTGCGCCATTGCTCGTAACCATATCCTTGAAATCATTGGCCTTGTTACTCTATACTTAGTTGCTGCTTTATTGATTTTGCCATGACTTGGCCTGCCATTTGATGCATCTTTCAATAGGAACTGAGCAATGAGGTTTAACTCATCACTTGTTAAGTTTTTTTTCTCCATGTTTAATTTTTTTTGGTGGTGCAGTTAAGGTGAAGGGGCGAATGCTTTTATTCCACTGTTTTGGAGGGAATTGGGATATTAGGAGGGAAATTGTGATAAGGTGAATATTTTCCTTCACTCATTTTGTAAATTATTGTACTCTCTAGTGTCGTATTGTTAAAATGTAATGGAGGAAATTTTAGTCACATTAATGTATTTGAATTGTAAACCCATTTTGATTTTGTAATGGTTTTAAGACTATTTATTAATTTGTTAACAAGTTAATATAATATATAAATGAGGGAAGTACGAATTACTGCACTATAGAAATGAATTGTTGTACTTTTTTATGATTATTATTTTTACTTTATTTTACGTGTGTAGTAAAAAAATTGTTGCTTTAATTAGGGGAATACTAATGGTAAGGACAAAAAGGTAAAATATCATTTCAAATCAACCTACTACTCATAAAATATAATACTCTTTAATCCACGTGAAATAAGTAAATAATACTTATCAAAGGGACAGAGAGAGTACTTGAATGCATAATTCATCATACTTTAGGAATACATACTTCAACTACCAATAAGAATACTTTAACTATATAACAATCATCTTTTTAACACTCGATTCATTCAAGCGGCTCTGCTCAAATCAAGCTACAATCCAGAATAAACTCTTGAGTCAAATGAAGAAATTGATGATAAATTGATAAGGTATCTGAGAACTCTTGCTATTGAGGATGTTGAGGAAGAAAAGAAAGAAGAAGAGCAGAGTCAAAAAGCAACCAAAGAGGACATGAAGAATGAAATCTGCAATTCTAAACCTTTAAACTCTTTAAGTTGAATTGAATGTGATAATACTACTTCCATAGACTTTTTTTTTACCTAATGATACCTCACATATTTTTAGGGACAAGAATGAGTTGAAAAAGATGTAGGAAATTTTTGTAGAAAGAAAGAATACGTGGTAGAGAAGAATGTAGAGGTTGATCAGATGTATTCAAAACATGGTTGGCAAATTTGAGTTGAATTTTAAGAATGCCAATAAAATCATCTATTGACATAAGTACATGATTGATGAAGAAGCACAACAATTAGAGTACAACAGCAACGACGAAGGATGCCCATAGCCATTCTGATGAACTTGCTGAATTTCATCCGACTTGAAGATGTTAAACTTATTGCGTGATGGGAATCAACTCATTCATTTTGCTTTACGATTTTTCGTCTTTTAATTTTATTAGTTTAGGGTGTCTTTGATTTTATTTAGCCACTCCATTCTCAATTCATAATTGTTTTGAATGTAGATAAGTGATTGGATGTAACCATACGTATGTGATTTTGGTTGAAAAATTATTGAAAAAGGCAAAATAGGGTGAAAGGATAGAGAAAATAGAATCGACGTGGTGCCAATATGATCATATCGACCGACCTCGCTTGAGGTCAAGCCATCACTCGAGATCGAGCAGAGAATAAGAGCACCTATTCATCTTTATCCATCCACTAACTAATCATTATTCACCAAGGCAGGACAAATATCAACCATGAACTTCCATGCAGTGTCTGTTATCTTCAATGGAAAGGAAAAGATGAAAGAGTGCCTACAACTGTTAATTCTCTCCATCTTGATCGTAAGCATACATAAGAAATGCAAGGAATAACAACCATCACTCAACTTGTTATCTTCATGTGAAAGAAGGATCGCTAGTGGCTTTGGTAAACCTTTCCCAATCGTTACCTATCTTATCCATAGTTATCAAGTACAAGAGATGAGCAAGAAGAAGGGAGTAATTAGGCCTAAGTAATAGTCTGGAGATGAGGAATGAGTAACGACCAATAACAGAGTGAATAAAAAGAAAAAAACACTAGCTCGATCATGTTGAGCGGCTACAGGGGATGTCAAACAGAAGAAACAATTTGTTCAGTAATTTGGCTCGAGGTAGAGCCACGTTCACACGGCGTCGGGCGAGACATCTGCATATCTAGAGAGTTTGTTCAAGGTCAAGCAACATTCATTCGATGTCAAGCAGAATCGTCCAATTATACAGAATCTTGGCTTGAGGTTGCACACCTATTCACTCGATGTCGAGCTATAAATTTTTATTCATTAGCGTATAAGTTTCTATATGTGGATACACAGTGCACCCAGGTGCAATAGAGAATTTGCCATAAATAAAAGAGAGTTACTTTGGTGGAACCTTTTCTACCAAATTATTTGGTAGAACCAACCTCCCTAATCCATTAACATGTCCCTTTAATTAATTTGTGGTCCCTTCCTCAATTAATTTTTTTTTAATTTTATTATATTTAAATATCATTATACCATAAACCCTAAATCTTGGGATAAAATACTGTAAATCACAAGGATAAAATTACAATTATATCCAGAATCCTAAATTTTATGAGTAAAATATACTCTAAACCATAAGAATAAAATTACAATTACACACTAAACCCTAGGAGAGTGTTTGCTTTGAGTGATTAACCCATAATATATTAGTTAACCAACCTAATAATTAGGTTGATTGAAAAATTTTAGGTCCAATCTTTATTGAAGCCCGATGGTTTAAATATTAGGCCCAGTCAATTGGAACCCAAGAGATTGATGGGTTATGTAAGCCCACCGAAAATGCGAAGTGTATTAAAAATTTTTGGCCATTATACCTTATGATATATATGCAGAAAATAAACCAAAATTTCATATTTCTATTCTTCTGCACTCTCTCAGCTGCAAAAGAAGTCCAATTTTTGTTTAACCATTATGATCATATAATATTATATGATTTTATAACATGCATTTTTATTTATTTTTCAATATTAAGGCATAAAAATATATTCAGTGTGATATAAAAAAACTGTCACTTCTTATATTCATAAATAAATAAATATTTAGATTTTATATAATTTCCAAAAATAAATCAAGCTTTAATTTTTTAAAAAATTTAAAATATAAATGTTAAAATTTTCTAAAAATTAAATTATATTTTAATTTAAAAAAAAAATGAACGTCTACACATTACAATCAATTTAGATAGAATAAGAGAGAATATATGCACAAAACAGTACTAAGTCATAATTTTCAAGGACAATAATGTAAAATTATATTTATATCATTCATTAATCATGAGTAAAAATATAAAAGCAAACACAATATTAACTAACCTAAGTAATATATAATAACTATTCTAAAGCCCATAATGATTCACTAACCCATGTATTAGGTTGATGAACCAAACACTCCCTAGGAGTTAAATATAATATAAACCACAAGATTAAAATTACAATTACACCCTAAACTCTATGGATGAAATATACCCAAAAGCACAAGGATTAAATTACAATTACATCCTAAACCCTAAGGATGAAATATACCCTAAATCATACGTAAACTCAAAACTATGGATAAAATATATCCTAAACCACAAGTATAAAATTATAATTATACCCTTATAATTACCTTTGAACCCTAAGGATAAACTATTAACAATTACATCCTAAATCCTAAGGATGAAATATACCCTAAATTACAATGGTGAAATTACAATTATACCGTAAACTCTAAATAATGGATGAAATATATCATAAACCATAAGTGTAAAATTATAATTATACCCTTATAATTAACCCTGAACCCTAAGAATAAACAATTAACTATTGAGGATAAAATATTTCCTAAACCATTAGAGTAAAATATATCCTAAACCACAAGGGTATAATTATACCCATAGAATTAAATTTAAAAAAAAAAAAGAAAAAACAAACAAACCAAAAACTAATCAGCAAAAACGATTCTATAGATTTGATTATGTTTACAAGTTCTACATAAATTTTTCTCTAAATAAAAACATGGAGTATATACTAATGATTACGAACTTATACACTTTATTGGAGAATTTTCTATTAATAATTTTTTTAATGAAAAATTAAATTTAAAAAAATTATATATTTATTAAAAAAACAATATACATACTCCATCAATAAAAATTAATAAACATGCGTACATAATATCAACTCATTTAAGTAACTTTTATATACTAAACGAAGGTTTCTTCTGGCTACGGTGGTAAGTTCTCGGGCATTTGAATCTCACATGTCAAACTCTCTATTTTTCCAATATATTTACTTTTAATTACTTTCTAACTCAAAATCAAATTTCTACCATATTTAATTGCTCATTAACCTTCTTTTAATGCAAAATCCTCATCTTAATCAATTTTCTACCATATTTAATTGTTCATTAACCCTTTTCTAACCCAAAACCCTCATCTTAATTAAGACTTTTCTTGGTGGAATTGATCTCAGTGTTTTTTTTAGTTCTTACAGTAGAATTTTAATCATGCATCCCTCCGTGCACCTCTTTCCAATGTCTTCTTCCAGTAGAACATACGGGTATAAGATTGATTCTCTTCTGTGTCATTATCGATTAACAGATTACTTGAAAAACTTACGGGTAAGTTCGAATTTTCTTTTAGTTCTAGAAGATTCATGTTGATTGATTATAGTTACTTAATTTTTTTTCTCTATCTTATATTAGTTTTTCCACGCATAAAGAATTCATTTCTATTTTCTTTGCATTGATATAATATTTGATTTTTTGCTTATGATTAAGTCGTGTGTTTAAACTAATTATTTTTAAAGTTAACTAAATATCCACAATGACTATTTTGGACATGTTAATTGTCAAGTTATATAATTGTTAGAAATTTAAATCAGATATCACGAAATTTGTGGGTTGGCTGGAAACTTTGATGACTCTTATGTAAAACCTTCTTTAATGAGCACTGATGGAAGTGTCATAAAATATTTACTTGTGCTTCGATTATAAAAGAATTCTCAACCACAAGAACATTAATTGTGAATTGTGGCTCATTAGATACGTAACAATAATGTTGAGTCTTTTGTGTATTCCAATTTAAATACCCGACCTCATTGGATACGTAAGGTCATGAATTGTTTTAATATTTGTTAAGTAATTCACAGTTTTGTAATTGATTCTGACTATATTTAGACATGTTAATGTCAAGTTTTAGGGTTACTGCTCATATTCAAATCCCGTTACGCTGTGTTTTGTTAGTCTCCATCTATGAGTTCTCAAATATTCCAAAACTTTTGCTCAAATTTTGAAATGTTTTACTGGTGTTGGAGCTGCAAAAAAGGCGCAAGAAGTGGAGAAACGTATTGAATATATCTACGGTTGCATTTACAAGAATTTGCAGCAATTATAGGTTTGGTTTTTCTTTATTTTGAATGATTAATTGTGATTGAAATGTTTGGAAGTGTCGCCAAAAAATCAGGGATTTTGTGGCAAAACGGAAGAGTTAGAGCAACAACAAGCTATGTTCCATTATTTCTATCTCTTACCTATTGTATCTTTTGAAGCTTCCTATTGTTTGAAGATCTGTTGATTCTTAAGTGTCTCTTTTTCCAAGTTAGATATGGAGAGAAGGCTGTAAAAGTAGTGGCTTAAGGGAGTAGAGTTGTCCTAGGTACAGATGCATTTGCAACTGTAGTATTTGTATGCAAGTCTTCTGACTTATCTCTGATTGCTTTTTATTATCTTTCTCTTATTGTGATGCATTCTTCAGGAAGAGAAGAGACCATCCCAAACATATATAAAGTACTTGCATATCTAATTGAATAATTACTTTCAAATATTGGTGTGACTGCATTTTTATACCCTGAAGTGAAGAAGTAATCTCTTACTTCTTTTTCTAACTTATATGAACTTTTCTTAGTATTAGAGCACTGGAATCTTCTTTATAACTAATAAATTGTACTCCATTAGTTTTAGTTTACTGATATATATACACAGAAAATTAAACCAGTGTCCAGTAACTAAAATTGAATCGTGAGGCATGTTTGATCGTATTGAATTATAGAGTATTTCATATGAATTGTCGATATTATAGTAGACTCAGTCACAATCTCTCTTACTTCAGAAAATAGGGCTATCTTTATATATATAATAGCACAAGGTGGGGCATTTTTGTCATTTTCTTTTTCCCGCCTAAAAGCCGGTTTTTATTTATGGTATGTTCTAAATTTCAATCTTAGCCATTCATCTTTAAAAATTAATCTCAGTCGTCTGTTCATACTAACCTAATGTATTTTTGTTTATATCGGTACAATACCCATTGAAATCATCTGTCATCGATGGTAAGTTCTCATTCCCTTTATCAATTTTTTCTCTGAAATCATCCGTGTTGAGTGATGGAGTTGTCATATTCCCATTCCCTATTCTTCTGTCATCGATGGTAAAGTTCTCATTCTTCTTTCATCTACTTTCTACAATTCTACCTGTTAATCGTGGTCTTCTTTACCCCCATTCTTCCTTCATCTTTGAGTTTTTGTCGTGTATGGATCATCATCAGTCTTTTCTGTCATGTTTTCTCTCATCTTTTATATTTTTACATATTTACAGTAGATTTTAAGAATCTTCGAAGCCACATTTGAGGTTTTCTCAATCCTTGATTCATGGAGGATTCTCTTTCAATTAGTTGATTTTCTCTTTTACGAAAATTGGCATTTCTCTTTTCTAAAATTGGTTTCTTGATTTATTTTGAATTTTTTTCTCTAATTTGATTTTAATTCTTTGTTTTGATTTTTGCTCTCAGTACAATGCCAACACTAAGATTTTGAATAAGTCCATCGGTGAATTACCCTTTTAATGTTCCAAATTGAATAATGAGACGTTGTTTGCAAGGAATAAGGGAAAAATCTCGGCGCCGCCGCCACTGTCTCGGTGATGGTGAATTCGAAACCATTGTAAAAAATAAAGTAGGGGACATTGGAGACAACGAAGATGGCAGCCGTAAAGAGGAAACAGATGTTGAAACCCGATGAACTAGTTTCAAGTTGGGGATTTTGTCAACTCCGAAAGGGTCTACCCATCTAGCAAGACGAATACATTTTGGGCTGTTTAGGTTGCTACACATACTGGTGATGAGGTTAAGGTTGATTATGCGTCACCACAAGAGCTGGGGTCGGAGATTCAGGTTAATGTCGTTTATTTTTTTAGGTACGTTTTGAACTAAATTTGATCTTAAAAAACCTAAGCATGCCAAGTGTTTGTAAAAATACGTCAATGAAAAATTTAAACTTATATGGTGATTTTGTTCAATCAATTATAGTTAAGTTGTTCCCTTTCTCTAAATTATTACGGTGGTCTTGAGTGTTCTACAATAGACCAAAACATTTTAAGAGACATGCATCATTTTACTTTCTGGATGCTATGTAATTTTCTAGACATTTCCTATTTATTCTTAACATAATTATTTTTAATTCAAATTCTATAAGATATATCAGAATATGCATTAACTTTTATTAATTGGGATGTAGTCAGTTTTATACATAACAAAAATGTCTCCCCTTGATTACATCTAACCCTTTTTTCCTCCACTCTTTCTCATTAACCAATAATATTAGAACTTCTTCTTACACCTGGATAGGAGTGTGTCGCTTTGCCACGCATTTGGTTGACACTGATCTCAAGAAGGCTCAAAGGTTTAAGGGAGGATTGAGGGCTGAGATACGAACACCGCTCGCAGGACAAGGGGAATTGACTTATGCAGAATCCCATCGTCGAGTGGAAGAGGTAGCTGCAAGCATTGAGATAGATCGGCCGAAGCAAAGGCCAATAGAGAATAGCACTGGGAAGAGAAAGTGGCAAGACCTCAACTCGTTTAAGGCGAGACCTCAAAATCAGGATCCTCACCCTAACAAACAAGGAAAAACTGGAGGAGTGGAGAACCCTATGTGCACCACTTGTGGTAAGAATCATCGTGGAGAGTGCTTGATAGGACAAAATAAGTGCTATCGATGCAAGCAACCTGGACACACAGTTTGGAATTGTCCAGGAAATGGAGTAACTCCAGAGGTGAAGGGCCGAACTTCCGGATCAGGTGGACCTGCTCGAATGTATGCTTTAACTCAGGAGGAGGCTGAAAACGAGCCCAACACCATGTCAGGTATGCTGTCAGTACAAGGTATTCCTGCGTTAGTGCTATTTGACACGGGTGCCACGCACTCATTTATCTCTACCAAATTTCACTCTCTAATTGGAAGTAAGAGTTTTGGAATACAAGAAGGGTTAGAAATTAGCATACCATCTGGAAGGACAATACTTGCAAACTCTGTAGCTAAGAATATACAAGTAAAGGTGGACGAAAATAGCTTAAATGCTGACTTGTACATATTGGCCATGAAAGATTTCGATGTGATTCTTGGGATGGATTGGCTTAGTAAGTATCATGCGGACATTAAGTGTCATGAGAAGGAATTCACCCTACGTTTACCTACTGAGGGACACATAAAATTTTGTGGAGAAAAGGCTAGAGCAATGCCAAGGGTGGTGACGGCTATGAAAGCTGTAAAGATGTTAACAAAAAGACACAATCAAGGTTATTTGGTCAAGATGGTTGGATTGCCAGAAACTGGAACAAGCATAGACAATGTCCCAGTGGTGCGAGAATTTTTTGATGTTTTTCCGGATGACTTGCCGGGAATTGCTCCTGAACGCCAAGTGGAGTTCACTATTGATCTAATGCCAGGAGCTGCACCAATCTCTAGAACTCCTTACCGAATGGCACCAAAAGAGTTGGAAGAGTTGAAGACCCAAATACAAGAGTTACTAAATATGGGTTTTATCCGACCTAGTGTTTCACCTTGGGGTGCGCCAGTGCTATTTGTAAAGAAAAAGGATGGGACGATGAGAATGTGTATCGATTATAGAGAGATAAATCGAATCACAATCAAAAATAAATATCCACTACCAAGGATAGAGGACCTATTCGATCAATTGAAAGGAGCTGGAACATTTTCCAAGATTGATTTAAGGTCAGGATATCACCAGTTGAGGGTGAAACCAACTGACATACCAAAGACAGCATTTCGAACCAGATATGGACATTTTGAATTTGTAGTTATGCCATTTGGGCTAACCAATGCACCTGCTGTATTCATGGACTTGATGAATCGTGTGTTTCATCCTTATTTGGATCGATTCGTAATCGTGTTTATAGACGATATTTTGATATATTCAAAGGATGAGAAACAACATGAGGAACACCTCAGAGAAGTGTTGGAGACACTGCGAAGAGAGAAATTATATGCAAAGTTTAAAAAATGTGAGTTTTGGATAAACCAAGTCGTATTCCTTGGACATGTGATAACAGCCCAGGGAATCGAGGTAGATCCAGCAAAGGTGGAAGCTGTGAACCAATGGAGTGTTCCCACCAATGCCCACGAAGTGCGTAGTTTCTTGGGATTAGCTGGTTATTACCGACGGTTTATAGAAGGATTTTCGAAGCTCGCAGCACCGATGACAGGGTTAACAAAGAAAGGAATAAAATTCCTGTGGGATGAGAAGTGCGAGAAGAGTTTTCGAGAATTTAAGAAAAGGCTTACGTCAGCGCCTGTATTAACAATTCCAGATCCAACCAAGGAATTTGTAATATACAGTGATGCTTCAAAACAAGGAATCGGATGTGTTTTGATGCAAGAAGGGAAGGTAATTGCTTATGCTTCAAGGCAATTGAGGACTCACGAGGTGAATTACCCAACACATGATTTGGAGTTGGCTGCGGTAGTCCATGCCTTAAAGATTTGGCGTCACTACTTGTATGGGGGAAAGTGTGAAATTTACTCCGATCATAAGAGTCTAAAGTATTTGTTCACACAGAAAGAATTAAACATGAGGCAAAGGCGATGGCTAGAATTGGTGAAGGACTATGATTGTACCATACACTATCATCCAGGAAAGGCCAATGTTGTCGCAGACGCCTTAAGTCGGAAAACAAATAAGCAATTGGCATGTCTATACACTGAACAACAACGGTTGGTGGAAGAATTTGAGAAAATGAAGATTGAGGTAATAGTTCCGCCAAAAGACACAAAATCAGTGTTAGCAGCATTGGTTGTACAACCCACTTTAAGAGAAAGGATCATATTGGCGCAAGCTGAAGATTTCCTTTTGAGAAATATGAGGCAGAAAGCAGGGTCGGGGACATACCAAGGATTTAATGTAAAGGATGATAACGCCGTGTACTACAAAAACAGAATTTGTGTTCCTTATAATGAAGAAATGAGAAGAGAGATATTGGAAGAAGCACATAATACACCGTACACCGCGCATCCGGGGGGTACCAAAATGTACCACGACTTGAAAGAAGTATTTTGGTGGAGAAGTATGAAACGGGATATTGGAAAATTTGTGGAAAGATGCTTGACTTGCCAACAAGTCAAAGCAGAGCACCAAAGGCCAGCTGGGAAATTGAAACCACTGGAAATTCCTGAATGGAAGTGGGAACAAATATCGATGGATTTTGTGGTAGGGTTTCCGAAAACGGTGAAGGGAAATCACGCTGTATGGGTTATAATAGATCGATTGACAAAGTCTGCTCACTTTCTACCAGTGAAGATGAACCTCAAAATGGAACAGTACGCACAATTGTACATCAAGGAAATTGTGAGGTTGCATGGCGTTCCGAACTCAATAGTGTCTGATAGGGATACACGATTTACCTCAAGATTTTGGGAGAGTTTACATAGAGCAATGGGCACAAAGTTGACATTTAGTACTGCTTATCACCCTCAGATGGACGGGCAGTCTGAGAGGACGATTCAGGTATTGGAAGACATGCTACGGGCATGTGCACTCGATTTAAGTGGAGATTGGGAGGAACATCTTCCGTTGGTAGAATTCGCATATAACAACAGTTATCAATCCACTATCAAGATGGTACCGTATGAGGCCTTGTATGGAAGAAAATGTCGTTCGCCCTTATATTGGGATGAGGTAGGAGAGCGAGAGGTATTAGGCCCAGATGTCATAGAAAGGACCGTGAGTAAAGTGGAGAAAATTAAGGAAAGTATTAAGGCAGCCCAAGATAGACAGAAATCTTATGCGGATAATCGAAGGAGAGAACTAGAATTCGTTGTGGGAGACAAAGTTTTCTTGAAGGTATCACCAACCAGAGGAGTGGCTCGTTTTGGGAAGAAAGGGAAGTTAAAACCAAGATTTATTGGTCCTTTTGAAATTTTGGAAAGAGTAGGCGGGTTAGCTTACAGATTATCATTGCCTCCAAAGTTTTCATCGATACATAACGTTTTCCATGTATCGATGCTTAGGAAATATGTCCATGACCCTAGCCACGTTATAAGTTATGCAAACTTGGAAGTTAACCGCGACTTAACCTATGAGGAAGAACCAGAAGCTATACTAGATCGAGAAATCCGGAAGTTGAAGAAACGACATGTGTTATACGTTAAGGTTTTATGGAAAGGTCATGGTGAGGACGCGGCTACGTGGGAACGAGAGGAAGAAATTCGCGCTAATTTTCCTAAGTTTCCTGAAGTGGGTATGTCACTGTATTTCGAGGACGAAATAAAAATTTAGGAGGGTAGAATGTAATACCCCACTAATTTTAACTAATTAATTAAATTAAATTAAATAAAAGAAAAGGCTTTACTATATAGAATAATGTAGAAACACTAGTAACCCTTCAAATTCCTACTAAAATGTGCACAAGTTAAGAGCTTATGTGACCATTCAAATTTCTCACATGTGAGCTTAACTCACAAGTTTCCACTACCCATGATCTACAATTAAATAGGGTAATTATTAGGATAGCATTTATGTTTATTTAGTGCTTAAACCTTTCACTAGCTCACAAACCCCTATATAAACCCCAAGCCCCAAGCTCACTACACACACCACAACATTTCACTCTAAAGCAAGTTCTCAAGAGTTTCAAGTATCAAGCAAGTTAAGTTCAAGAGTCCAAGACTAAGGTGTGGGAATTTTTATGTGTTTTCCTATATGAATATGCATGTTTCTAAATGTTCATGACATGAATCTATGAATGCATACATGATATATGAAAGCAAATTTTGTACTTAATTGTACCATGAAAGTTAGCCAGGGTCCCTTAGGGGCCGGGATTGTATAAAGATCCCCGAGGTATACTCGCCGTGCTCATGATATTATCGATCGATCAAGCAACTTAAAACTATTTTATGCTAAGTTGATGAATACATGATGTTGAAGCATGTCATTATTTATATTTGAATATGCATATGGTTCCCCACTGAGCAAGTTGGAATGCTCACCCCAAACACTGAATATTTTCAGATTATGAAGGTTGATGCAAGGCTTGGTGGGAGGTGTAATTGGCTTGGGCAACCATATCTCAATTGCTATGGACTCTATTTTTTTTTAAGTTTTATGCGTTATGAACTTATATTCCTCTATTTAACTAGAGGCAAAACACTATGTATTTTCATCATGAACTACTTTTTAATAACTCTTTTATCAATTATGAAATGTGACTTATTTGTTTGTGTGCCCTAATTTCCCTATTTTTAAATTAATTAACATCCTATTTTTATAAAAATATTTTATAAAAACCTGGGATGTTACAGTTGGTATCAAAGCCCTTGCGGTTCTGTAGACTACAAAAATAAAAATATTTTTCGCTGCCCATAAATTCATTTTTCGTGAGATGTGTTTAAAATTCTGCATGTGTATTTCATACACTTAAAAAGTTCATAATTTAAAGTTCTATATAAATCATTCGAAAAAAAAAAAAAATCTGCTCCTTAATAAAATTCTGCAAAAAAAAAAAAAAAAAATCTGTCCTATTCTTTTGAAATATTCAGCATGTGCATTTTTTTTGTAAAAAGGATTTCTACATACAAAATACCGCATATACATTACCTAATTCCATATATGTGTATGTATTGGCATGACATGACATTACACACCTAGTCCAAACAATTACACACTCGCCAAGCCGCGTCAACCACAAGGTAATACTCTAAACCTTAGACACAAATGTACTAGTGTTTATGACTAATGTGAGACAATTTAGATGGCATCAATAAAAGTCACCGCAAGAAAATCTATCCATGTCGACCCTCTTCGTCAAATGAGACTACATGCCTTCCGCCACTATCCAAGGAATGAGGACCACGATGTAGCTCAACATCTCCATGCTTTGTATAGTTTGTGGAAAGCATCATATGGGGCGGTTACAAGTTACGTGGCAGCCCAAAAGACAATCCAAAGCCTACCTTGTGAATGGACTACCAAAGCGGAGAGGTTGTATCGCAAGCAAGTCGTCGAGAGCGTTATGATAGACGCACCCCTAATCGACTATGCAGCGTTTATGGGTGATTTGACTAAATGGTGGATGACCGGGGAGGAGCCCGAGTGTCTATGGGAGATCAATGAGGATATGGAGATGGGTAGAGAAACCGACCCCGAAGAGGACCCTATAGACATAGAAGATTAATCATAATCACTAGTTTTCCTTCCTTAAGTTATATGTTTTACTTGTCCTCCAAAGTATCTACCAATTAAATGAAGCTTCACCTATTTACTTAGTATCTATAATGAAAAAAAAAAAATTAATAATAAAAAAAATATATATATATGAAAAAAAAAAGTTTATATATATATATTTCATAAATAAATAGAATACTTATTTGACATAATGATTTATATAAAAAAAAAATAATAATAAAAAAAAAACTGTAAATTTTATTAGTTACTCTGAATGTCTTTGATTTTTTTTTTTTTAATTTAGAAAGTATGTTCATATTTCTCTTTTATCATGTTATACTATTTATGTGTTCAAAAAAAAAATAATTAAAACACATAAGATATATATAAATAATAATAATAATGATAATAATAATAATTTCTTTTGTTTTATCTAAAGTTTAAAAACTTTTTAACTATACATATATAAGACACAAATAATACAAAGTATAATGAAGACATTAAATAGTCATTACCACCAATAAATAACCAAATCATTAAAGACAGTGGTTACAATGTGTGAGTTTCTTTCTCAAACATTAATATACAATAGTAAACATTAATTAAAATTTTGATGATTAACAATAATAACAATAATAATAAAAATAATAATAATAATGATAATTATAAATAAATTTTTAATAAACCAATAAATAAATACAAATCTATTGAGTAGGACGAGGACTTGGAGGACTAATAGTGACCATACTTGAATTAGGAAATTACGTTGCTAGACCAAAAACAACCTAGGCAATTAAGTGATCATACCAAACAGAATGATTGTAGCAAATGCTAAAGGGAACATACGTATTTCTTAGGAAAATGCCACCAAGAAGAGAGCCACGTGGAATCAACGTGAATGGACCGCAACAAGACGACAATGTTGATAATGCTGGAAATGGTGAGAATCCACAACAAGAGGTTGCACCGGAGAACAATCAATTCCAGTTGTTTATGAATGCGTTCATGGCTCAACAAGGAGGAAACAATCAAGCTAAGACTGTGGAGTTGTTCCATCGACATAGACCACCTACTTTTAATGGACGTCAAGGACCTGAGGCAGTTGAGGAATGGCTCGATACGTTAGAGCGGATTCTAAATCTAATGAACTGTACGGAGGTGCAACGGGTTACCTGCGCAGCTTTTCAGCTGAAAGAGGATGCGTACTATTGGTGGGTCGGTTATTGGAGATCAAGAACCGAAGAGGAACGGAACAACTTGACATGGAATGGGTTCAAGAACATAGTGATGGAGAAGTACTATCCTAGCACTTATCGCACGCGTATGGAAACAGAATTTTTGAACCTGAAACAGGGTGAGATGTCTGTGACGGATTACGAAAGGAAGTTTAATCAGATGTGTCGCTTTGCCACGCATTTGGTTGACACTGATCTCAAGAAGGCTCAAAGGTTTAAGGGAGGATTGAGGGCTGAGATACGAACACCGCTCGCAGGACAAGGGGAATTGACTTATGCAGAATCCCACCGTCGAGCGGAAGAGGTAGCTGCAAGCATTGAGATAGATCGGCCGAAGCAAAGGCCAATAGAGAATAGCACTGGGAAGAGAAAGTGGCAAGACCTCAACTCGTTTAAGGCGAGACCTCAAAATCAGGATCCTCACCCTAACAAACAAGGAAAAACTGGAGGAGTGGAGAACCCTATGTGCACCACTTGTGGTAAGAATCATCGTGGAGAGTGCTTGATAGGACAAAATAAGTGCTATCGATGCAAGCAACCTGGACACACAGTTTGGAATTGTCCAGGAAATGGAGTAACTCCAGAGGTGAAGGGCCGAACTTCCGGATCAGGTGGACCTGCTCGAATGTATGCTTTAACTCAGGAGGAGGCTGAAAACGAGCCCAACACCATGTCAGGTATGCTGTCAGTACAAGGTATTCCTGCGTTAGTGCTATTTGACACGGGTGCCACGCACTCATTTATCTCTACCAAATTTCACTCTCTAATTGGAAGTAAGAGTGTTGGAATACAAGAAGGGTTAGAAATTAGCATACCATCTGGAAGGACAATACTTGCAAACTCTGTAGCTAAGAATATACAAGTAAAGGTGGACGAAAATAGCTTAAATGCTGACTTGTACATATTGGCCATGAAAGATTTCGATGTGATTCTTGGGATGGATTGGCTTAGTAAGTATCATGCGGACATTAAGTGTCATGAGAAGGAATTCACCCTACGTTTACCTACTGAGGGACACATAAAATTTTGTGGAGAAAAGGCTAGAGCAATGCCAAGGGTGGTGACGGCTATGAAAGCTGTAAAGATGTTAACAAAAAGACACAATCAAGGTTATTTGGTCAAGATGGTTGGATTGCCAGAAACTGGAACAAGCATAGACAATGTCCCAGTGGTGCGAGAATTTTTTGATGTTTTTCCGGATGACTTGCCGGGAATTGCTCCTGAACGCCAAGTGGAGTTCACTATTGATCTAATGCCAGGAGCTGCACCAATCTCTAGAACTCCTTACCGAATGGCACCAAAAGAGTTGGAAGAGTTGAAGACCCAAATACAAGAGTTACTAAATATGGGTTTTATCCGACCTAGTGTTTCACCTTGGGGTGCGCCAGTGCTATTTGTAAAGAAAAAGGATGGGACGATGAGAATGTGTATCGATTATAGAGAGATAAATCGAATCACAATCAAAAATAAATATCCACTACCAAGGATAGAGGACCTATTCGATCAATTGAAAGGAGCTGGAACATTTTCCAAGATTGATTTAAGGTCAGGATATCACCAGTTGAGGGTGAAACCAATTGACATACCAAAGACAGCATTTCGAACCAGATATGGACATTTTGAATTTGTAGTTATGCCATTTGGGCTAACCAATGCACCTGCTGTATTCATGGACTTGATGAATCGTGTGTTTCATCCTTATTTGGATCGATTCGTAATCGTGTTTATAGACGATATTTTGATATATTCAAAGGATGAGAAACAACATGAGGAACACCTCAGAGAAGTGTTGGAGACACTGCGAAGAGAGAAATTATATGCAAAGTTTAAAAAATGCGAGTTTTGGATAAACCAAGTCGTATTCCTTGGACATGTGATAACAGCCCAGGGAATCGAGGTAGATCCAGCAAAGGTGGAAGCTGTGAACCAATGGAGTGTTCCCACCAATGCCCACGAAGTGCGTAGTTTCTTGGGATTAGCTGGTTATTACCGACGGTTTATAGAAGGATTTTCGAAGCTCGCAGCACCGATGACAGGGTTAACAAAGAAAGGAATAAAATTCCTGTGGGATGAGAAGTGCGAGAAGAGTTTTCGAGAATTTAAGAAAAGGCTTACGTCAGCGCCTGTATTAACAATTCCAGATCCAACCAAGGAATTTGTAATATACAGTGATGCTTCAAAACAAGGAATCGGATGTGTTTTGATGCAAGAAGGGAAGGTAATTGCTTATGCTTCAAGGCAATTGAGGACTCACGAGGTGAATTACCCAACACATGATTTGGAGTTGGCTGCGGTAGTCCATGCCTTAAAGATTTGGCGTCACTACTTGTATGGGGGAAAGTGTGAAATTTACTCCGATCATAAGAGTCTAAAGTATTTGTTCACACATAAAGAATTAAACATGAGGCAAAGGCGATGGCTAGAATTGGTGAAGGACTATGATTGTACCATACACTATCATCCAGGAAAGGCCAATGTTGTCGCAGACGCCTTAAGTCGGAAAACAAATAAGCAATTGGCATGTCTATACACTGAACAACAACGGTTGGTGGAAGAATTTGAGAAAATGAAGATTGAGGTAATAGTTCCGCCAAAAGACACAAAATCAGTGTTAGCAGCATTGGTTGTACAACCCACTTTAAGAGAAAGGATCATATTGGCGCAAGCTGAAGATTTCCTTTTGAGAAATATGAGGCAGAAAGCAGGGTCGGGGACATACCAAGGATTTAATGTAAAGGATGATAACGCCGTGTACTACGAAAACATAATTTGTGTTCCTTATAATGAAGAAATGAGAAGAGAGATATTGGAAGAAGCACATAATACACCGTACACCGCGCATCCGGGGGGTACCAAAATGTACCACGACTTGAAAGAAGTATTTTGGTGGAGAAGTATGAAACGGGATATTGGAAAATTTGTGGAAAGATGCTTGACTTGCCAACAAGTCAAAGCAGAGCACCAAAGGCCAGCTGGGAAATTGAAACCACTGGAAATTCCTGAATGGAAGTGGGAACAAATATCGATGGATTTTGTGGTAGGGTTTCCGAAAACGGTGAAGGGAAATCACGCTGTATGGGTTATAATAGATCGATTGACAAAGTCTGCTCACTTTCTACCAGTGAAGATGAACCTCAAAATGGAACAGTACGCACAATTGTACATCAAGGAAATTGTGAGGTTGCATGGCGTTCCGAACTCAATAGTGTCTGATAGGGATACACGATTTACCTCAAGATTTTGGGAGAGTTTACATAGAGCAATGGGCACAAAGTTGACATTTAGTACTGCTTATCACCCTCAGACGGACGGGCAGTCTGAGAGGACGATTCAGGTATTGGAAGACATGCTACGGGCATGTGCACTCGATTTAAGTGGAGATTGGGAGGAACATCTTCCGTTGGTAGAATTCGCATATAACAACAGTTATCAATCCACTATCAAGATGGTACCGTATGAGGCCTTGTATGGAAGAAAATGTCGTTCGCCCTTATATTGGGATGAGGTAGGAGAGCGAGAGGTATTAGGCCCAGATGTCATAGAAAGGACCGTGAGTAAAGTGGAGAAAATTAAGGAAAGTATTAAGGCAGCCCAAGATAGACAGAAATCTTATGCGGATAATCGAAGGAGAGAACTAGAATTCGTTGTGGGAGACAAAGTTTTCTTGAAGGTATCACCAACCAGAGGAGTGGCTCGTTTTGGGAAGAAAGGGAAGTTAAAACCAAGATTTATTGGTCCTTTTGAAATTTTGGAAAGAGTAGGCTAGTTAGCTTACAGATTATCATTGCCTCCAAAGTTTTCATCGATACATAACGTTTTCCATGTATCGATGCTTAGGAAATATGTCCATGACCCTAGCCAAGTTATAAGTTATGCAAACTTGGAAGTTAACCGCGACTTAACCTATGAGGAAGAACCAGAAGCTATACTAGATCGAGAAATCCAGAAGTTGAAGAAACGACATGTGTTATACGTTAAGGTTTTATGGAAAGGTCATGGTGAGGACGCGGCTACGTGGGAACGAGAGGAAGAAATTCGCGCTAATTTTCCTAAGTTTCCTGAAGTGGGTATGTCACTGTATTTCGAGGACGAAATAAAAATTTAGGAGGGTAGAATGTAACACCCCACTAATTTTAACTAATTAATTAAATTAAATTAAATAAAAGAAAAGGCTTTACTATATAGAATAATGTAGAAACACTAGTAACCCTTCAAATTCCTACTAAAATGTGCACAAGTTAAGAGCTTATGTGACCATTCAAATTTCTCACATGTGAGCTTAACTCACAAGTTTCCACTACCCATGATCTACAATTAAATAGGGTAATTATTAGGATAGCATTTATGTTTATTTAGTGCTTAAACCTTTCACTAGCTCACAAACCCCTATATAAACCCCAAGCCCCAAGCTCACTACACACACCACAACATTTCACTCTAAAGCAAGTTCTCAAGAGTTTCAAGTATCAAGCAAGTTAAGTTCAAGAGTCCAAGACTAAGGTGTGGGAATTTTTATGTGTTTTCCTATATGAATATGCATGTTTCTAAATGTTCATGACATGAATCTATGAATGCATACATGATATATGAAAGCAAATTTTGTACTTAATTGTACCATGAAAGTTAGCCAGGGTCCCTTAGGGGCCGGGATTGTATAAAGATCCCCGAGGTATACTCGCCGTGCTCATGATATTATCGATCGATCAAGCAACTTAAAACTATTTTATGCTAAGTTGATGAATACATGATGTTGAAGCATGTCATTATTTATATTTGAATATGCATATGGTTCCCCACTGAGCAAGTTGGAATGCTCACCCCAAACACTGAATATTTTCAGATTATGAAGGTTGATGCAAGGCTTGGTGGGAGGTGTAATTGGCTTGGGCAACCATATCTCAATTGCTATGGACTCTATTTTTTTTTAAGTTTTATGCGTTATGAACTTATATTCCTCTATTTAACTAGAGGCAAAACATTATGTATTTTCATCATGAACTACTTTTTAATAACTCTTTTATCAATTATGAAATGTGACTTATTTGTTTGTGTGCCCTAATTTCCCTATTTTTAAATTAATTAACATCCTATTTTTATAAAAATATTTTATAAAAACCTGGGATGTTACAATAACACATTGATGAGTTGTCATTTGATTATAAGCATCTGCAGAATGGTTTTTAGATATGAATTTACAAGTCATTAACTTTCTTAATAAAATCTCTACAAAATTTAGATTTTTTCTTTACTTACATGTGGAGTTAATATCAATTTGAGTAATGCATTGAAAATATAATATAATTTAGATGTAATAATACTCTGCAAGCTTTTACTGGATGTGCAATTTTGAATTTCTTTTCTTTTTTTTTTGTTCAAGTGTTGCGCCATTAAAGGAGGTAAATCATATTGTTCTAGGTTTTTACTTATTTTTATATTATTTTTTAATTTCGTGGGGTTATTTGATTTCGTTGGTGAGATGTTTGGTAGATATTAAGCACTTGGAATTGAATCATGTTCTTATTGTTTATCTTTTTAGCACAACATAATCTCCATATTCTCGGTATACAAGTATATGTGAAGCTCATTTTACGCACATAGCAGGAATTCATAGTCAGTCGGAATATAGTTCAATCTGTTGCACTCTCTGGTGGTTATGAAGATGATGAGGATCATGTAGATTGGTTCCTCTACACAGGAAGGTATTGAATGTTGCTTTACCATACAAATTTTTTTGTCTTTAGGAATTTGCACCTTAAATATTTTGTATTTTGCATATTTATTTGAAGGTAATACAAGCTTTGCAAATTATTATAAAGTTTCCCTTTGTCTTTAGGAATTTGTACCTTAAATATGTTGTATTTTGCATATTTATTTGAAGGTAATACAAGCTTTGCAAATTATTATAAGGTTTCCCTTTGTGTATGAATTAATTTAAATTGATGCAAGTTGAATTCTTTTAATACTCCTTTTACATGGAAGTGATAATGATTATGTATGCGATCCTTGCATTAGGATTTTCCTTTTTGATAGGTCTCAATTTCTTCATGCTGACTTTTAAAATAACCTTGAAGACCTAATGTTAATTTTACTTTATGTTTTTCATTAAAAGTTTGATTTTTATATATCTTAAAAAAATTTCTGTTTCATGTAGGAGATAATGATTATGTATGCAATCTTTATATGTGAATTTGGCTTATAGACTCTTAAGTTTTCAGGATGCTATATCTGTCAACTTTGTGAGTTTGATACGTGTCTAATTGTTAGTGAACTTGACGTCTACAATAAATTCTGTGGGTTTTTAATGCTAATTGTGAATAGCTATCCTTTCATCTAATTTGCTAGCAGTTTTATGATTTTTTGGATGAGAAAAATTATTTTTATTTTTTTATGGGAAGAAAAATGAACTCAATAGTAATCTGTTATTTGCTTCTATAGAGAATATGTAGTATGGTGTTACAGTGAATGTTCTTCACAATGTAATTAGTTGTTTTTTTTTTGTTACATTCATTTCACATATTTAGTTCATTGTAATTAGTTCTCTTGCTACAATACTCTTAATTATATGATGATGGAAGCAAGTGATCAAGTTTTCTAATTGTTTTGTTGATCTTGCACTCATAGATAACGATACGGAGTGGGCTATTGTGGAGTATGAAAATAATGAGCCCTCTAATTATTATTGACGTTATGTTTCCTCCAGCAAAATTCATCTACATAATTGGTTTTAAATCCCTTTTCTCTTCTTACAGATTGATGAAAGAAATATCGGAAGCGACTCCAATTTGAATATCTATACTACAGAAGTGTGAAGAGAGGGAGATACAGAGAGGGGCAATTTTAGATAGTATATGGAGTCTGGAAAGTTGAGGCTTCTTGCTATGCTGCCAATTCTTGCATATCTCATCCTTTATTTTGATATTTTTCTGCAGGTTTGTGATATTTTATATTCATCCGCATGTACTTTTGAGGTTCTTGGAATTTTTAACTAAAGAATGTGTGTTCTTTTTCTTGACTTTCTTGAAATTCTTAAATAAAAAGATAATTCATATAGATACATTTTCTTATTATCTTCTTTTATGCTAACTATCAAAGAAAAAATAGTTTTGTATGACACTTACATGATATTCTTTTTCTTGGATACAAATAAATTAAAAAATAGTTTTGTATGATACCGTAGTAGAGCGCCACCACTCATTGTATGGCTCTTGAGTTGTTTGTTTCTGAACTCGCCAAATTAAAAAAAGTATAACATTCTTTTTTCTGGCCTCTCATAAGAGGCATTTTTTAGGTCTATATATTAATTAATAATAAAAATTAGAAATTAGGTTATTGCATCTTATACATCATTTCATAAAATTTATCAATACAGTGCTACATAGTATTGCTAAGATGTTGCCAAAGTTATTGTCGTTTTATTGGTCTCTCTTATTGAAACATTTAGAATTCATTTTATGTCTTTTACAGGAATAAAGTTGCAGCTATGGAAACTATAGCTAACCATCTGATCCAAGATTGAATGCAATGGTAATGCTTACACATTGTTTAAAAGCTCTTTTCTTAGGGAAAAAAATGATATAGGGAAACATTGTCTACAATCACAATGGTCACATATTATTCCAGATTGCTTATTGTTCTCCATTTATTTATTCTTCATTTGCATATTTTTTTTATCTATAACTGTGTTCTGATTTCAAGAATTTATAATATTTGATTATTGATTTGTTGATATTATTTGGATCATATTGTAGTGATTGTTTGTGATGTATTGATTTGTGTTTATTTTTTCAGATTTTTGGATCCACTGGAATCCAATAATTAGCTCATAACTCTGTAAAAAAGTAAGTAAAGCTCCAAATCGAATATGAAAGCTTGCGATATCAAGAAAAAGGTTTGAATTTATGATTTCTCATTTCTCTCTCTTTATAAATTCTCTCTCCTTAGAGATCGATCAGTTTAAATGTTATTATTAAGTAAATATGGTCATGATTAAGGAGCTTTTCATCATAAGACTTTATGATCAGTTTATAATTTTTTTAAAAATAGATCCAGGAGTAAATATTAGCTGCGGTCTCTACTGAGAAGACTGAATCAGGTTGATTTATTCTTCTTTTTTGTTTTTTCTCTTATTTCTTCTCAAGAATGCATGTTTACGGAACACGTTAATTTATATTTTGATTGGGCTTTGTTTGTACTGCAATAGAGTTACACAGTGAATAATATTGTTGCGGTCTCTACCTAGGAGAATGAATCAGGTATGCTGATTATCACTGACATTTGGGCTATTTATTAATTTCATTTCTCATTTCTCAAGATCCGATTGGTTGGTTTTTCCTTTTTTTTCTCTAATTTATTCTCAAGAATACATATCTTCAAAACACATTAATTTATATTTTGATTGAGCTTTGTTTATACTGAAGCAGATTTACTTAGAGAATATTGATGAGGTCTCTACCGTGGAGACTAGATCAGGTAGGTCTCAACTGAGCATCTGCGGCAAGGATGCCAATCAGAAACCACGCTACCTTTGTAAGTAGAGGTTCTCATATTTCTTCATTTTTTGGTAGTTTTAAATAATTTGTGCATGAATATTTAACGATTATAATTTGATTTTTGAGCTCGAATCTTTATAGAAAAAATATTGTTGATAAAGATTCTTAGAAACCTAAACTTTATTGTCTTATGGGCCCAATTGTTACTGTAATTTGTGATTTGCTTAATTCATGTTTTCTTGAATGTGTTTGTGCTAGAATTAATAAGATTTTTTTATTAGAGGTGATTAAGATAAATGTGTGAACTTTGGATAGTTTGATTGTAAATCTGTTATCTTGAACTTTATGTCTCAAGCCACTTATTATCAGTTACTAGCTCTAGATTTACAGAAAACCAAAGTTTTATTTTTTAAGTCCAATCCAGTCTTACAAGCATTTGACAGTGCAAAGACCGTGAATAATGACAACTCCAACAATGAACACACCTTACCTGATGAGATGAAATTATGTCAGCACAATGCCACACCCCCTCCTTTTTTTTTCTTCTTAATTTAATTTCTGTTTACTTTAGTTAGTTTGGTCCTGAATTCACATTCATACTGATGTTGCATAACTTTTGCTCATGATGTTGCATCTTTATAAACCTCAAATTCACATCCTTCTATCAAAAGATTAGGATTTAGTTTGATTTTGGCTATGTGGCCTTCTATTTTGTTCTTAGTTTAATGGATAACAATTTATGCATATGGTCTAATGATGTCCTCTGTTAGTTGATTTCCTTGATTAAGAGCGGGTTTTATCAAAAAATACATATTTTAAATTTAATTTTACTTTCTTTAAATGTGATATGGACTCTAATCGCCCATGTACTAATATCATAAATTGAATGATAGGATCAAGTGTGCAATTGCTAGCATGGAGTGTGGCTCAATTGCAAGGCCTCTATGCATTGTGGGTTTTTCTATAATCACCGTTATTTATTTGAATCTTCTTTGTGATTGCTGAAGATATCTTGAAGTGGGACTCCTTAAAACCACTATTCAAGTTCTCAAAAATAAATTGTGGTTGGTAAGGATTTCTGCAGAAGTATCACACCATCAATTTGGGTGGCTGCAAGGTAAGCCCTTATATGTTGTTAGCATATTTTTTCTTCTTATTACAATATGCTTGAAATATGTATAGCATGTTTTATTATCATTGACATTCAAGTACAAGATTTGTGGATAATGTCATGTCCAGGGTATAAATAATTATTTTTCTATCGTCTCTTGCACTGGAATTTCTCTTTTACTTGAGTATACCATAAAAGTTGAACGTAGGTAGCCTTTGGTGTGTGACTGGTAAGGGCTGGAATTATCCGAGTATTTTTATGTGAATTCATGTACTTTGTGACATGTATGACTTGACAGGTTTATATGACATTATCCGAGGTTGAAGTTGACAAATACTTTTAGTGTGTGACTTGACAGGTTTATATGACATTATTCGAGTATATATATAGTGTGACGAGGCACTGGAATTACATAAAAATATCTTTTGTCATTATATTTAAATTTTCACAAAGATAAAAAAACTAACATGACTGCTTATATTTTAACACTCCCTCTATTCAGAAAGTCGAATATACATTGAGGATTGATGTAGTCAATTTTTAAAACTATGAAGTGTTAGTGATTTTTAGTTATTTATTTGATCTTGATTGATGAACTTCAAGTTTAATGTGTATTCTATAGTTGCTATTATCAAATATCAATTATTTGAGCTTCATTAGTTAAATCATATACATGGTTCTTCAATGACAATACTTATGAGAATCATGAGATATTGTTAAATTACTTGAGAATCATGGGCAAATATTTCTTTAATGATAATACTAATATCAGTAAGTGAATCAAGTTTCTTATTAATATATTTTAACAGTTGTATAATACCTGTGAATTATTAATGGTTTGAGAGGTGATAAGAGTGAGCTTAACAGTGATATCACTATTTGTAGGAGTCTATGTTACTGGAGACTTCCTAGCTGGATGCTTCCTTTTTGCATTTATATATATATACCAGGACTTATATTGTGTATATATACTAATTCTGCTACTTCCCAATGCAAAATAAAATAGTATAACATACTAGGAAAACTACGATGTCAACTAAGATCAGGCAAAATATTAATTATTCAACTATAATTGCATCATGTATGTCCAAGGGCTAAAGTATATTCACAATCGCTATGTCTGATGCTGCCTAGGGATTGTCACTTGGGAATTATCTGGAGCTATGTTTTTCAGACCATGCAGATGCTAGCAGAGTAGCTTGCTATGGCCATTCTCCACATAGAGATTGTCTTCGGTTTTATGGGTATGATAATTTTTTTAGTTCCTTTACATGTGCTTTCATAAACTGGAATTTCTTGCATGATTATTATGGTCAAGTTTCTTTTAGGTTGTGCAATGTTGTTCTTGGGTTTTTGTTTTTTAATTAGTTTATTAAATTTTATTTTATGAATCCAAATAATATTGATTAATGATTTTTTTCTTGGAAAACTCCATTTTATCTGAATGTCGAGATGCATGCTGCATGGGAATCGGGAAAGGTTGTCTTCAATAGTGATGATTTGTGTTCCATGCCTTATAATCTTATTTTTGTGCAAATTTTGCCAAATGGTTGCTTGCTTTCCATATGCATCCATTGATGTTCATTATAATTTCATTATGAATAAAATTATATATTTTTGTTCATTGATATAGTTATTTATAATATTATTCAAAATCCCATTTATTCATTATCAATATATATAAAATTATTCATCATATTTTCAATTATTCAACTTTATTGACTATTATTAAGATTATGTTTTTTTGGTAATTCATTTTAAAACATGTTCTGCTTATTCAATACCTTTGTTGTGGACAAAGTTATTCATTATTGACCATTCTCATTGCGTATTCCTATAAGGTAATCTGATTTTTGAAGTTTGTAATAAGATAAAAATAACTTCAAATTCATGGTTGAGTTCCAATTCTATGTCCAAAGGGAATAATCCTACTTATTAAAATTTATTCACTTTGAAACATATTTGCTTAGTTTCCTGCTTGCTTTAATCAAACTAAAACTCTTTATCTGCTTTCTTCTGACTTAGTGTCTTCTTATGAACTTCAAGAATGGAAACAAGAAAACTCACAAATTGAGCGTATAAGAGCAATAACAATCCGATGGAATGCTTGAGGTCGCTGGAATCTGATATGGTAATTAAATTATATTGTAGCATGTTTTTAGTTTGCATTTGGATTTCTTGAGTGTCTTTATGAATTGTGTGGGAACTATTTTATTTCAGGTAACCTAGCTATCTAGGAGGAGATTATCCACCAAATTGCACAATAAAACGCTGCTAAGATTTTTGCAAGATGAGTTAGTCTCTGATTACGAGGGTAGATAGATTCTAAGTAGCATGAAGAACTATCACGATATAGATAGTTGATAACATTGGCACGACACATGATGATTTAGCAAAAATGCTTTTCTGGTAATTATGCCAGCATATTTCCTCATAATCTCACTACGATTATATTTTATTCTTAGCTCTTTTTTCAATTATTTATTGTTCTTGGCTCTTTTTTCAATTATTTATTGTTCTTGGCTCTTTTTTCAATTATTTATTGATAATTTTAATAAAGTAACTTAATTTTATTTTGGTAGGTGCATGCTACTTGCCATGATCTAAGATGGTTAAAGAACAGATTGCATCTAAGTTGTGTTGTTGGTTTATGCAAGTGAGAGTGTAAATAGGGATATATACTTTTTTTTTAACCTTTCCGTTAAATTTGCCATTACATCCTATTTTTCAATTCATTTTAATAGAACATATATAATATTGTTCAAATAATACGAGTACATTTACTTAATTAAAAATGACAATTAATAATATCAAAATAAACTTTGGTTTTAAATTCGTTATTCCCACATGATACACAACATTCTAAAATAATTTGATCCATCCTAATACCCTGAAATAACTATGGACGAGTCAAAAACTTGAAGCATCCTTCAGCTCTTCGAAATAGTTTATGCACAGCCTATCAATTTGGGTGCATACTATTGGATGGAATAATTTGTTTGGTTCCTTCACCAATTGATTATAAGATTCATGTAAGATTTAGTGAAGTAATGTAAATCATTCACATCTTGCTGAGGTTATAGAATGGGTAAATTGAGTTTATGAGAAGGATGGGCTATAGTGGTTTTGGTGGCAATATTCATTTCAAGAATGGAGCTTCTGAATACATTCTACGGTACTTCAGTATTATACATTCTAAGGTACAACCAATCTCAACCAATTTAGATACATTGTGTTAAACCTAAGGAATGTCTAATTTCTTGTGAATCTGGCAAGAGCACATACGTCACTATACAAAAATATACCTTATTGCTTAGGAATTTAAGTAATGTTATCGATAAAATTAAAAATGGAAAGAATTTTTTTGGAAGTGTGGAATTGCTGTATTTAGGTGATTATATTACTATCATTTTTTACGCCATGACGTTTAATTAGTTATTTGGTATAAGTTTGTTTAAGGAAATACATTTCGCCAGCATGACAGAAAGAAAATCTCCCAACTCTTTTTATTAATATGATACATGTGTCATGATAATCAAAGAAATTTATATTCATAGATACAAAATGATTTTGAATCTAAGCATAAGTAAATATATTTTTAGTTAAATCTATGCATGTTTAGATAAGCTGCTGAGATTAAAGCCACTGCCTGGTTATTTATTTATTTATTTATCTAAAACTTTTGTGTTAATTTGTTGTTAATTGTCATAATTGCTATATCATTTTGCATAGAAAAATATTTTCCTTGCACCCTTATGTATTGGGTTGATGGAGAATACTAAAGCAACTAGCAGGACAAATACGGTTGAAAAAGCTAAAGAGTGTTGGGAGAGAAGATAAAGTTAGGAAAAGAGCATAAAGATAGGACTAATGCAGCATTACCAACTCTAAAATAAGAATTAATTCAAATAATGGAGATACTATCATTTATAATGTCTCTTGGTATGTTTTTCTAAAATTTAGTTTTATCTGTAAAAAAAATCTGAAATTAATTGATTCGTAATATTTTCCTTTTCGTTTTTGTAATAAATACCTACTCATTTTTTCGTAGTAAATTTTGCTCAATCAAAAATTATTTATAGTTGGATTGCATAATTTTAATGTGCTTGATCTTTGTTAAGAATATAATCAAACTTGCATGGTAAGGTGCATTTTTTTTCTTCTTAAAGTCGACTACAGTGCATAATCTTGATAATAATGTTCTCATGTTAAATGCATTGTCGTACTTACTGACATGGTGTTTGATGTTTAATGCCTATGAAAATTGATAGCTAATGTCGTATTTTCGGGTATTAAATAAATTGTTAAGTACTCCCTCCGTCCCGTATAAATGTTTACGTTTACATTTTTCACGGGGATTAAATATAGTATTTTAATGTGTATTGAGGTTAGAGAAATAATATTTTAATGTGTAGTAGGTAGTTGTATTAGTGTAGTGTTTTGTGCACCTTGGAGATATTTAAATGTTGGGTTAATTGCAAAAAAAAATCAAAAACTTTACTCATATTGCAAATTAATCCCAGCCTTTCAGAAATTACAACAAAAGACCACCACTTTTAAGTATTTTGTTGCAAAATGCACCCAATTTTTTAAAAAAGATCCCCACTTTTAGTCACAAATTGGGTGCATTTTGTAAGACTTTGGATTAAAAAATCAACAAATACGAATAGCTTTGTTCCCGAAACTCAACGTCTTAAGGGTAAAATAAACAAATTTTCAAAGAAAATAAAATTTAATTCATAATATGCAATCTTCAAATTTAGTTAATCAACAAATCTTCACACAAATTTAGTGAGTGAAGTGAACACTATCTTACTTTGTCATTGTGTCTATAAATAAGAAATTCAATTTTCTTTGTCATGGTATAATTTAATTGATTTTAATTTAATATTAATTAATTTATTACATTAAAAGATTTAGTAATTAATTAATGATACCCAAATAAATTTTTATAATATACTCCCTCCGTCCCAGAGAACCGTTTCTGGAACGGAGGGAGTATTATTTAATTACATTAAAATTTTGGTTTATAATTTTATAACTTCAGTCACTCTTTTTGTATTTAATATTTATAAACATATAGGACATATAAACATACAGGAAATACATAATTTTATCAAATTAATATAAAACAAATTCAACAAATATAAAGAGATCAACACATATATATGAATAACTTTGTTCCCAAAACTCTAAGGGTAAAATAAACAAATATTCAAAGAATATAAAATTAAATTATAATATTCAATTTTCAAATTTAGTTAATCAAAAAATCTTCACGATTATACATCTTTGTAAATGGATTATATAACTTTATTCGTCTTTAAATCATTAATATCAAATATTTAAAAAAAATTATTTATAACACACAATCCCGTGCAGCGCACGGGTAAAAAAAACTAGTTTTTATAATATTGCAGTAGAATTTAAAATGTTCATGAACTTGGGGACAAAAAAGACAGACATGGAAATTGAGAAGTTAAACAGAAATAAATATCGATTTGGTAAAAGGCTTTAAAAAATGTTGTGTTGATATACAGAGTATATACATTTATTTCCACTCATGGAAAAGAAGTGCACACTGTTAAACTCAATTTTTATCTTCGGTCATTTTTGCTTCATCTGCTTGATTAAAGAAGGAGATTTTTGGTCTGTTATGTAATAGATGATTTCTTATGATATTTCATTCATAGGGTATGTCATTATTTATCATGTTCCACTTAGTCTCCATCAGCGTTATGTAATAGGTGATAAGAGTATAAATTCACATGTTTTGGGCTCTGATTTGTGTGGAAATTGAGTACGATTTGGTCTCTTATCAAGATGAATCGAGTTATTGATGGAAAATCCATGAATCAGAGGCTACTGAGGCTTTTTGAGCGTATTTGTACAGGAAAACATGTCTTAAGAGCTTGGAATTGGAAGATACTATTTTTGATGAGTTTTTCAGAGGTTGTTCGACCTCAGAGATTTGTTCGACCATCATCATTTTGGTCGAACACGGGGAGCCAAGTCGAGCAAAATGCGCAAAAACACACAAAAGCATTGTTCGACCAAGAGAGTCCATTCGACCAGCATCATCTTGGTCGAATGGGAGTAGTCTGGTCGAACAAAATGCCAAAAACTTACAGAAAGGATATTTGACCAACGTTCGACCAGGAGGAGTTGCTCGACCAAGGAAGGTTTGGTCGAAAAGAATTGCACTGATGTTATTTTTAGTAATTCTGGGATTCTTTTACCAAATTAACATGTGTCTCAAGAAAAAGCCCATCAAAGGTCCGTGAGGAGCACTATACAAGTATAAAAAGGGATAAAGAGCACATAAAGAATAGAGTTAGATTCCACATCCATCCTACACCACATCCAAGCCCTAACTTCAACCTACGGAGCTGTGGAGAGAGGTTCGTCTGTTGAACCAAGTGAAGATGTCACGACCCACTTTTCATAACTTATAATTCTTTAATTAACATAAACATCATCATCATAAAATCTGCACATATTTTTTTTCTTTCACATAATATATATTATCCAAACGGTCACACCAGTTCAACATACGTAACTGGTTTCTGACTCCACATCAATCCACACAAACAGGTGACAATACTTATTATATTACATAATAAAATATCAGCGGAAACAAAATAAACACACGGTCTAGCCCAACAGGTCGTCATCTATGTACATCTTGCTCAAATCCTGTAGGAGCTCCACAGCTTGCACAGTACACCACATACTCAAATATCATCCGGCTCACCTATAATGCATAAACTAGTGAGACAAAAATCTCAGTAAGTAAAAATCATGCATGATAGTGCATGAAAATGCATTTATTTTCTAATCTTTCTAGTTGGTCACTTTTATTTTGAAAACTGTTCACGTTGCGGGATCCCCACGACACACTTATGATATGCACCCCAAATGAGCTCAATGGGGACGATTTTTCCGAACCCCAAAAATAATGCCGAGAACGATTTTTCTGAACTCTGGCAAAGTGGTGGGGACGATTTTTTCGAACCCCTAATAAAAATATCTGGAACGATTTTTCCGAACCCTGACAGAGATGCATATATAGTGGCCGCACACACTATTAGTATCTTATTAATTTTAGGGAAAACACTTTTCATGATTATGCATGGTATGAAACCAGTGCAATTAAATATACATCATAAATCATTTATGACATTAATATCAATATTTAATCACAATAAAATAACAACTTAATTTCAATTCACACAAGTTCACTTCTGAAACCACAACTTCGCCCCAATCACATAAATCCATTTATAAAACAACCACTTCACCCTGGGATCACACAGATCCCTTCTTGGAATGTCAACATCGTCTTGGATCACACAGATCCTCATAAACAACATCTTCTTACATCATATAGATATATTTTCAACAGTTTCCAATCACACAGTTCTATAATGATATTATCTCAAATCACATAAATCCACAACTTGTATCATCAATTAATCCTAAATAATTCATAACATAATTAAACTAATCACAAATAATTCTCAACATAATTATCACATATTAATCACAAATAATTTACACACAAAATATTTATGCATTGTAGTTGGACTTCTACTTACTTGAACTCTGATAATAGTAACACCATAGACCCGTGAAGAACCGAAACTAATTCCTTCCTTCCCGCTCCGGTACACCTCCTTCTCTTTTTTTTTATTGCCGATTGATTTTGGGGTGTGAGGTGATGAATTCCTCACCCCCGTATATATTGGCAAGGGGAAAGGGATTGGGGATGTCAAATTTTAATTTGGCCACTTCAACATGCCATGCATGAATTCCAACTTGGCTGCTAATGCCATCTCAACTTGCAGCCACCAATTTTGACCCTCTTTTTTTATATTATTATTAATATTATTATTATTATTATTATAATGAAAATACGTGTGATACTTAATAATTAAGAAAATTATATTTATACACATAAAATAATTTACTCATATATCTAAATTAATACACGTAAATATTTATGCACACATATATTCATATATTATCACCATTATTATCACAGATGTCTCAAATAAAATGTAAAGATAAATAAAATGTAGAAACAATTATCACATAATTGTCACATAATAATCACGTAGTTGCCACATAATTATAAAATGCATATAATACAAATTAAATTATATTGACACACTAGTAGTGAGAAACTTGGGTATTACATTCTTCCCTTCTTATAAAAATTTCGTCCTCGAAATTTACTTGCCTGAAGAGGTCTGGATATTTAGCCATCATCTCATCCACTCTTTCCCAAGTAGTCTCCTCAACTAGTTGGTTCCTCCATGATACTTTTACTAATGGTATTTCTTTATTTCTGAGCTTCTTCACGTCTCGCCACAAGATCTCAACTGGTACTTCCTCATAACTCAAATCTTCTTTCAACTCAACTGGTTCCTGCCTGAGCACATGAGATGGATTTGGAACATACTTCCTCAACACAGACACATGAAACACGTCATGTACTCTAGACATTGATGCTGGTAACTCCAACTTATAGGCAACACTGCCAACTCTCTCAATGATAGTGAACGAACCAACATATCTTGGACTGAGTTTCCCTTTCCTTCCAAATCGCATTATCCCCTTCATTGGAGATACTTTCAGAAATACCTGATCACCCACTTTAAATTCTAATTCTCTCCTCCGTTTGTCTGCATAACTCTTTTGCCGATCTTGAGCAACTTTCATCTCCTCTCGTATACGGGTAACAGCTTCTGACATTTCACGAATCAAGTCTGGACCCAAAAGTTTTCTCTCTCCAACTTCATCCCAATATACTGGAGATCTACACTTTCTCCCGTATAATGCTTCATATGGAGCCATTCCGATGGTAGACTGATAACTGTTATTATACGAGAACTCTATCAAAGATAAAAATTTACTCCACTGACCTTGAAAATCCAACACACACGCTCTGAGCATATCCTTCAAGATTTGTATTGTACGCTCTGATTGACCATCTGTCTGTGGATGGAATGATATGCTGAAAGATAATTGTGTCCCCAACGCCTTATGTAAACTCTTCCAGAAAGCAGACAAGAATCTCGTATCTCTATCTGACACAATGGTAAGTGGTACTCCATGGAGTCTGACAATCTCTTGAATATACAGCTGTGCATAACGATCCATAGAATACGTAGAACAAATAGGAAGAAAATGAGCTGACTTAGTCAATCGATCCACGATAACCCAAATAGCATTGTGACCTTTCACCATCTTCGGTAGTTCGATGATAAAATCCATAGTAATATTCTCTCACTTCCATTCTGGAATAAATAGAGGCTGCAAAGTTCCTGCTGGTCTCTGATGCTCGGCTTTGATTTGCTGACAAGTCAGACATTGCTCTACATATCGAGCAACATCTCTCTTCATCCCTGGCCACCAATAATATAACTTCAAATCTCTATACATCTTAGTAGCTCCTGGATGTACAGAGTACGGTGTTGAATGAGCTTCCGCCATCACTTTTTTTCGAATGTCATCCACTTCAGGTAGACATAATCGACCTCTATAACGAATCACACCATCATCTCCTAATTGGAAGTTAGAAGACTTTCCAGTGCTGATATCATTCTTTATCTTGTCAAATAACTTATCCTCCTGTTGGCTCTGTCGAATCTTATCCATCAAAGTTGGTCGAAGTGTCAGAGCTGCCATCCTTGCTTCCAACGATCCTTCCTGAATGATCTCCACACCCATCTTTTGCAAATCAAGCAACTCTGGTTTCTGATTTATGGTAGCAGCTACACTCTGTATTGCCTTTCGGCTCAATGCATCAGCAACTACATTGGCTTTTTCCGGATGATAATTGATAACACAGTCGTAATCCTTCACCAATTCCAACCATCTTCTTTGCCTCATATTCAACTCTTTCTGAGTGAAAAAGTACTTCAAACGCTTATGATCAGTATAGATTTCACAACGTTCCCCATTCAGATAATGCATCCAAATCTTGAGTGCAAACACCACTGCGGCTAACTCAAAATCATGAGTTGGGTAATTCTTCTCATACTCTCTTAACTGTCTGGATACATAAGCTATCACTTTCCCATTCTGCATCAATACACACCCAAGACCATTATTTGAAGCATCAATATAAACCTTGAAGTTTTCTGTCTCCGTAGGAATAGTTAAAATAGGTGCTGATGTCAATCGTCTCTTCAATTCTTGGAAACTTTGTTCACATTCCTCCGTCCATGTGAACTTCACATTCTTCCTGGTCAACTGTGTTAATGGTGAAGCAATCTTAGAAAATCCTTCAACAAACCTTCGATAATATCCCACCAATCCAAGAAAGCTACGAACCTCAGTGGGATTTGAGGGTTGTGGCCAATCATGGACCGCTCTTACTTTACCTGGATCCACTGAAATTCCTTCTCCCGATACTACGTGACCCAAGAAAACAACTCGATCCAACCAAAATTCACATTTCTTAAATTTCACATAGAACTGATTCTCCTTCAGAATCTCTAACACCTTTCTTAAGTGTAGAGCATGATCCTCCTTATTCTTAGAGTAAATCAGAATATCATCAATAAATACAATCATAAACTTATCGAGAAATTTCTGAAATACTCTATTCATCAAATCCATAAATGCTGCCGGAGCATTTGTCAAACCAAACGACATCACCAAAAATTCATAATGCCCATACCTTGTACTAAATGCAGTCTTCGGAATATCCTCCTCCCTAATCTTCAACTGATGATACCCCGACCGCAAATCAATCTTAGAAAAGATAGTTGTACCCTGTAGTTGATCGAACAGATCATCAATGCGAGAAAATGGATACTTATTCTTAACTGTAACTTTGTTGATCTCTCGATAATCGATGTACATCCTTAATGTGCCATTCTTCTTTCGAACAAACAGAACTGGTGCTCCCCAAGGGGAGAAACTAGGTTGGATGAATCCTTTGTCTAGCAACTCTTGTAACTGTATCTTCAATTACTTCCGTTCAGCTGGTGCCATTCTATATGGCGCTTTAGATAAAGGAGCAGTTCCTGGTTGTAACTCAATAACAAACTCTATTTCCCGGTCTGGTGGCAAACCTGGAAGATCATCTGGAAATACCTCTAGATATTCCCGAATTACTGGTACATTATCAAGAACTGGACATTGCTGCCCCTCAACATTCATTACACTCACCAGATACCCCTCACAACCACTTTCCAACAACCGTTGTGCTTTTGTTGTTGATATTATAGGAAATCTGAAAATTTTCTTGATCCCAACAAAAGTAAATGGTTCTCCCTTCAATAGCTGAAAAGTAATACTCTTCTTCTGACAATCTATTGTCGCACTGTACTTTGACAGCCAATCCATACCCAATATAATATCATAATTATTCATATTTAATACAATTAAGTCAGCGAGGAGTTGTTTTCCTTCAATAGGAATAACACAACCTCGAAGAAGTTGATTAGTTTGCTTTGATTCACCAGAAGGTATCATCACCTCATAATTAGCTTCTATTAAGTTAGATGTTCCACCCAACTTCCTCACATACTCAGTGGATACAAATGAATGTGTTGCTCCAGAATCAAATAGCACATAGGTAGAAATGCCAAAAATAGAAAACTTACCAGCGACAACTGAGGGGTTCGCATCTGCCTCCTCCCGCGTCAAAGTGTATACTCTTGCTGGAACTCTCACATGTTGCCCTTGTTTCCCTTTCTTAGGACAAGTAATAGTCATATGTCCTTTCTCTCCACATGTGTAACATGTTCTCGGAGGAATGTAATACTCTCCACCATGTGGTCTAAAACAATTTGGACACATCGGTAGTGGAGGCGTCGGTGGCACTTTCTTTTGATTGAACTTGGGACGCTTGTTTGGTTCTCCTTGTCCTTGTCCTTGCTCCACTTAAAAATTTGATTTCGGCCTCTGAAATGGTATCTGCCTCTTATCAACTCTCCCAAACTGCTGCATTGGTTTCTGCTGAAATTGACGTCTGACAGCTTGCGCTTGTCTGATCCTCATCTCTGCTTGTTCAGCAATCTGGTCCCTTTCTGCCACTTGTGAGTATGTTGTTCCATGCAGTCACGCCATACTCACATCTCTGAAAAGCTCAGGCCTTAAGCCTTCCACGAATCTCTACACTTTTAATGCCTCCGTACTCACCATATGTTCTGCAAATCTTGACAACCGTTCAAACTTACGAAGGTAATCTGTAACTGACATGCCACCCTGCTTTAATTGTATGAATTCATTCATCTTCATCATTCTCACTGGTGCCGTAAAGTACTTATTTCTGAAAAGTTCCTTGAACCTTTCCCATGTTATATTCGTGACATCCTCGATACTTTTAATCGTATCCCACAAGTGGCCTGCACTTCCTCGTAACATGAAAAAAGCACACAGGACTCTGTCCCCCTCTGGAATTCTACTGTATTGAAACATGTTTTCCACTGTGCGTAACCAATCCTCTGCATCTGTGGGGTCTGCTGCGTCCTCAAATATTGGAGGGCTCAGCTTTCGAAACCTTTCACAAACCATTTCCACACATTCTACTTGACGTTGATCGTGATTAATATTAACCTCTGGTTGTCCACCCATATCTCTCTGCTGAATCAGTTGTTATATCTGTTGGGACTGGTACTCTACCCATCAGGCGAGTAATCACCGCATCACTACTATTTCCTTCAGTAGGTGCTATTTGCTCAGCAGCTCTATCACTTTCAGAACTTTCACCCATAATTCTTTCCATTTTGTCTACCAACTACAAGTCCTACACCACATGGCAAATAAAATTTATAAAACACATAACAACACAGAAAGAAAATAACACTTACACGCAAAGTTGCTCTCCCAATGAATGAGTTCATGTACATAGATAGTCTGCAGGACCCAAACCGTGCTCTGATACCACTCTGTCACGACCCACTTTTCATAACTTATAATTCTCACTGGTGGGATATGATTAAAAGTATCGAGGATGTCATGAATATGACATGGGAAAGGTTCAAGGAACTTTTTAGAAAAAAGTACTTTACGGCATCAGTGAGAATGATGAAGATGAATGAATTCATACAATTAAAGCAGGGTGGCATGTCAGTTATAGATTACTTTCGTAAGTTTGAACTGTTGTCAAGGTTTGCAGAACATATGGTAAGTACGGAGGCATTAAAAGTGGAGAGATTCGTGGAAGGCTTAAGGCCTGAGCTTTTCAGAGATGTTAGTATGGCGGGACTGCATGGAACAACATACTCACAAGTGGCAGAAAGGGCCCAGATTGCTGAACAAGCAGAGATGAGGATCAGACAAGCACAAGCTGTTAGACGTCAATTTCAACAGAAACCAATGCAGCAGTTTGGGAGAGTTGATAAGAGGCCGATGCCATTTCAGAGGCCAAAATCAAATTTTCAAGTGGAGCAAGGACAAGGAGAACCAAATAAGCGTCCCAAGTTCAATCAAGGAAAAGTGCCACCGGCGCCGCCACTACCGATGTGTCCAAATTGTTTTAGACCACATGGTGGAGAGTGTCACATTCCTCCGAGAACATGTTACACATGTGGAGAGAAAGGACATATGACTATTACTTGTCCTAAGAAAGGGAAATAAGGGCAACAGGTGAGAGTTCTAGCAAGAGTATACACTTTGACGCGGGAGGAGGCAGATGCGAACCCTTCAGTTGTCGCTGGTAAGTTTTCTATTTTTGGCATTTCTACCTATGTGCTATTTGATTCTGGAGCAACACATTCATTTGTATCCACTGAGTATGTGAGGAAGTTGGGTGGAACATCTAACTTAATAGAAGCTAATTATGAGGTGATGATACCTTCTGATGAATCAAAGCAAATTAATCAACTTCTTCAAGGTTGTGTTATTCCTATTGAAGGAAAACAACTCCTCGCTGACTTAATTGTGTTAAATATGAATGATTATGATATTATATTGGGTATGGATTGGCTGTCAAAGTACGGTGCGACAATAGATTGACAGAAGAAGAGTATTACTTTTCAGCCATTGAAGGGAGAACCATTTACTTTTGTTGGGATCAAGAAAATTTTTCAGATTTCCTATAATATCAACAACAAAAGTACAACGGTTGTTGGAAAGTGGTTGTGAGGGGTATCTGGTGAGTGTAATGAATGTTGAGGGGCAGCAATGTCCAGTTCTTGATAATGTACCAGTAGTTCGAGAATATCTGGAGGTATTTCCAGATGATCTTCCAGGTTTGCCACCAGACCGGGAAATAGAGTTTGTTATTGAGTTACAACCAGGAACTGCTCCTATATCTAAAGCGCCATACAGAATGACACCAGCTGAACTGAAGTAATTGAAGATACAGTTACAAGAGTTGCTAGACAAAGGATTCATCCAACCTAGTTTCTCCCCTTGGGGAGCACCAGTTCTGTTTGTTCGAAAGAAGAATGGCACATTGAGGATGTACATCGATTATCGAGAGATCAACAAAGTTACAGTTAAGAATAAGTATCCATTTTCTCGCATTGATGATCTGTTCGATCAACTACAGGGTACAACTATCTTTTCTAAGATTGATTTGCGGTCGGGGTATCATCAGTTGAAGATTAGGGAGGAGGATATTCCGAAGACTGCATTTAGTACAAGGTATGGGCATTATGAATTTTTGGTGATGTCGTTTGGTTTGACAAATGCTCCGGCAGCATTTATGGATTTGATGAATAGAGTATTTCAGAAATTTCTATATAAGTTTGTAATTGTATTTATTGATGATATTCTGATTTACTCTAAGAATAAGAAGGATCATGCTCTAGACTTAAGAAAGGTGTTAGAGATTCTGAAGGAGAATCAGTTATATGCGAAATTTAAGAAATGTGAATTTTGGTTGGATCGAGTTGTTTTCTTGGGTCACGTAGTATCGGGAGAAGGAATTTCAGTGAATCTAGGTAAAGTAAGAGCGATCCATAATTGGCCACAACCCTTAAATTCCACTGAGGTTCGTAGCTTTCTTGCATTGGCGGGATATTATCGAAGGTTTGTTGAAGGATTTTCTAAGATTGCTTCACCATTAACACAGTTGACCAGAAAGAATATGAAGTTCACATGGACGGAGGAATGTGAACAAAGTTTCCAAGAATTGAAGAGACGATTGACATCAGCAGCTATTTTAACTATTCCTACGGAGACATGAAACTTCAAGGTTTACAGTGATGCTTCAAAGAATGGTCTTGGGTGTGTATTGATGCAGAATGGGAAAGTGATAGCTTATGCATCCAGACAGTTAAGAGAGTATGAGAAGAATTACCCAACTCATGATTTAGAGTTAGCCATAGTGGTGTTTGCACTCAAGATTTGGAGGCATTATCTGTATGGGGAACGTTGTGAAATCTATACTAATCATAAGAGTTTGAAGTACTTTTTCACTCAGAAAGAGTTGAATATGAGGCAAAGAAGATGGTTGGAATTTGTGAAGGATTACGACTGTGTTATCAATTATCATCCGGGAAAAGCCAATGTGGTTGCTGATGCATTGAGCCGAAAGGCAATACAGAGTGTAGCTGCTATGACCGTAAATCAGAAACCAGAGTTGCTTGATTTGCAAAAGATAGGTGTGGAGATCATTCAGGAAGGTCGTTGGAAGCAAGGATGGCAGCTCTGACACTTCGACCAACTTTGATGGATAAGATTCGACAGAGCCAACAGGAGGATAAGTTATTTGACAAGATAAAGAATGATATCAGCTCTAGAAAGTCTTCTGACTTCCAATTAGGAGATGATGGCGTGATTCGTTATGGAGGTCGATTATGCCTACCTGAAGTGGATGACATTCGGAAAGAAGTGATGGCGGAAGCTCATTCAACACCGTACTCTATACATCCAGGAGCTACTAAGATGTATAGAGATTTGAAGTTATATTATTGGTGGCCAGGGATGAAGAGATGTGTTACTCGATATGTAGAGCAATGTCTGACTTGTCAGCAAATCAAAGCCGAGCATCAGAGACCAGCAGGAACTTTGCAGCCTCTATTTATTCCAGAATGGAAGTGGGAGAATATTACTATGGATTTTGTCATCGGACTACCGAAGACAGTGAAAGGTCACAATGCTATTTGGGTTATCGTGGATCGATTGACTAAGTCAGCTCATTTTCTTCCTATTTGTTCTACGTATTCTATGGATCGTTATGCACAGCTGTATATTCAAGAGATTGTCAGACTCCATGGAGTACCACTTACCATTGTGTCAGACAGAGATACGAGATTCTTGTCTGCTTTCTGAAAGAGTTTACATAAGGCGTTGGGGACACAATTATCTTTCAGCACAGCATTCCATCCACAGACAGATGGTCAATCAGAGTGTACAATACAAATCTTGGAGGATATGCTCAGAGCGTGTGTGTTGGATTTTCAAGGTCAGTTGAGTAAATTTTTGCCTTTGATAGAATTCTCGTACAATAACAGTTATCAGTCTACCATCGGGATGGCTCCATATGAAGCATTGTATGGGAGAAAGTGTAGATCTCCAGTATATTGGGATGAAGTTGGAGAGAGGAAACTTTTGGGTCCAGACTTGATTCGTGAAATGTCAGAAGCTGTTACCCGTATACGAGAGAAGATGAAAATTGCTCAAGATCGGCAAAAGAGTTATGCAGACAAACGGATGAGAGAATTAGAATTTGAAATGGGTGATCAGGTATTTCTGAAAGTATCTCCAATGAAGGGGATAATGCGATTTGGAAGGAAAGGGAAACTCAGTCCAAGATATGTTGGTCCGTTCACTATCATTGACAGAGTTGGCAGTGTTGCCTATAAGTTGGAGTTACCAGCATCAATGTCTAGAGTACATGACGTGTTTCATGTATCTGTGTTGAGGAAGTATGTTCCAAATCCATCTCATGTGCTCAGGCAGGAACCAGTTGAGTTGAAAGAAGATTTGAGTTATGAGGAAGTACCAGTTGAGATCTTGTGGCGAGACGTGAAGAAACTCAGAAATAAAGAAATATCATTAGTAAAAGTATTATGGAGGAACCAACTAGTTGAGGAGGCTACTTGGGAAAGAGAGAATGAGATGATGGCTAAATATCCAGACCTCTTCAGGTAAGTAAATTTCGAGGACGAAATTTTTATAAGAAGTGAAGAATGTAATACCCAAGTTTCTCACTACTAGTGTGTCAATATGATTTAATTTGTATTATATGTATTTTATAATTATGTGGCAACTACGTGATTATTATGTGGCAATTATGCGACAATTGTTTCTACATTTTATTTATCTTTACATTTTATTTGAGACATCTGTGATAATAATAGTGACAATATATGAATATATGTGTGCATAAATATTTACGTGTATTAATTTGGATATATGAGTAAATTATTTTATGTGTATAAATATAATTTTCTTAATTATTAAGTATCACACGTATTTTCATAATAATAATAATAATAATAATAATATATAAAAAAAAGTGGGTCAAAATTGGTGGCGGCAAGTTCAGATGGCATTAGCAGCCAAGTTGGAATTCATGCATGGCATGTTGAAGTGGCCAAATTGAAATTTGCCATCCCCAATCCCTTTCCCCTTGCCTATATATACGGGGGTGAGGAATTCATCACCTCACACCCCAAAATCAATCGGCAATAAAAAAAAGAAAAGGAGGTGTACCGGAGCGGGAAGAAAGGAATTAGTTTCGGTTCTTCACGGGTCTATAGTGTTACTATTGTCGGAGTTCAAGTAAGTAGAAGTCCAACTACAATGCATAAATATTTTGTGTGTATATTATTTGTGATTAATATGTGATAATTATGTTGAGAATTATTTGTGATTAGTTAAATTATGTTATGAATTATTTAGGATTAATTGATGATACAAGTTGTGGATTTATGTGATTTGAGATAATATCATTATAGATCTGTGTGATTGGAAACTGTTGAAAATATATTTATATGATCCTCATACACTTCACCCTGGGATCACACGGATCCCTTCTTGGAATGTCAACATCATCTTGGATCACACAGATCCTCATAAACAACATCTTCTCACATCATATAGATATATTTTCAACAGTTTCCAATCACACAGATCTATAATGATATTATCTCAAATCACATAAATCCACAACTTGTATCATCAATTAATCCTAAATAATTCATAACATAATTAAATAAATCACAAATAATTCTCAACATAATTATCACATATTAATCACAAATAATTTACACACAAAATATTTATGCATTGTAGTTGGACTTCTACTTACTTGAACTCCGACAATAGTAACACTTTAGACCAGTGAAGAACCGAAACTAATTCCTTCCTTCCCGCTCCGGTTCACCTCCTTCTCTTTTTTTTATTGCTGATTGATTTTGGGGTGTGAGGTTATGAATTCCTTACCCCCATATATATAGGCAAGGGGAAAGGGATTGGGGATGGCAAATTTTAATTTGGCCACTTCAACATGCCATGCATGAATTCCAACTTGGCTGCTAATGCCATCTCAACTTGCAGCCACCAATTTTGACCCTCTTTTTTTATATTATTATTAATATTATTATTATTATTATAATGAAAATACGTGTGATACTTAATAATTAAGAAAATTGTATTTATACACATAAAATAATTTACTCATATATCCAAATTAATACACGTAAATATTTATGCACACATATATTCATATATTGTCACCATTATCATCACATATGTCTCAAATAAAATGTAAAGATAAATAAAATGTAGAAACAATTGTCACATAATTGCCACATAATAATCACGTAGTTGCCACATAATTATAAAATGCATATAATACAAATTAAATTATATTGACACACTAGTAGTGAGAAACTTGAGTATTACAGAAGATTCAAGACGGAGAGAGTCACGACGGCGCCCGCATCTAGGGTTTACTTCGCTTCTTAATTTATCTTGTAATTTTCAAGACTATGGGTAAGATCCTACCAACCACTTTGATTGAACCTAGATCAATCATGGGCTAGAACCGCTTCGGTAGTTCTAGGGTTATGAATATTTTATGAGTTAATTTATGTTCCATGTGTAAACCCCGTACAACACTACTTGTGGTTTATTTTATATAAGACTATGCTTTTTAAATCCATACTCACAGTCATTTTGTGCATCATTAACTGTTATGTAGAGTTTGAATACATATCTTGGTTATTGGTTGAGTGTGTTCACTGCTAAGCAGGATTAAATGTTATAATTCTAAGTGAAGGGATTCTGAAGTCTTATTAGAACTATCTTATATAAATACTTGTTAATTGAATACTATTCGGGTTAATAAGTAGAATACAGAGTATAACATCATAGTACCTATAAAGAGAGATCATATCGGGTTAGAGTACAAAGTTCACGGGAAATAATTGATACTGATAATACCTAGAAAGGGGTGAATTATATCTCTTGCTCCAAGGATATTCACAGTGTCATACGCTTGTTTGCTTGTGTCTATAAAGTAAACTTGCATGGTTTAGTGATGTGTCCATAAACCATAAGGCAGAGTCGAACATCAATACATTGAAAGGAAATTAATAAGTAAAATTAGATGACCCGAAGAACTATCTAATTTCTTACTTGATCACAGTCGTATTACCTCTACTGCTTATAATTTTAATTATTATTTTAATATTCGTTACTTAGTTACTTAATCTTTACAATCATATTGCCATAATAGTCTAAATAAACTAGAACTTAATTAAATTAATAATAATACGTCCCTTGGGTTCGATAATCACTTGGTTGCCTATCAAACTACAATTGATATCCTTATGCTTGAGGATTAATTTTGTGTGTTGAGAAAATGCTCATCAATTTCTTAGCGCTGTTGCTGGGGACGACATTAATATTAATTTATTATTTCTAGTTTAATTAGGACTATTCTATTCTTGTTTTCTTTTCTTTCTAACTTTGAATTTTTTCAGGTGTATGCACACTAGATCGAAGGGAATTAATCTAGAACCTTTTGATCCGGAAGTAGAGGCATCAACGAGGAAGAGGAACGCTAAGAAGAAGAAGAACAAGAATAAGAACAAGGAGCCAACCGATGCTATTGATCAAGTAGTTGACGTTGGAGAGCAGAACTCGCAAGCGACTGAAGCTACAACTGAAGTTAAATTGGAAGTAGAAGCAGTCAACATGGCGGCGAATCCTGATACTCTTACAATCCGTGAAGTCTTTAAGAACAACGGAGGTGGCAATGCAGGGCTGTTAGGAGCAAGAGAGGCCGGAGATGATTTTGATCTATACCCTACTCTTATCAGCATGATTGAAATGAGTCCCTTCTCTGGGGGAACCTTTGAAGATCCTCAGCAACATCTGAATAAATTCCTTAGGTATGCAAGTATACAAAAAGATGCAGGAGCTCATGAGGATGGGAAGAAGATAATTTTATTTAAGTTCTCGCTGAATGAAAAAATGAGAGATTGGTACGACAATCTTAATGCTGCTGAATGTGATACCTGAGAGAAATTAAAAGTGAAATTCTTGGAGTGGTACATGCCACCCTCAAAGGTGTTTAAGATGAAACAAAAAATCAATCAATTTGCTATCCATGGTAATGAGAAGTTTCATGAGACATGGGACAGATTCAAGGACATGCTTAGGAAGTATCCGCAATACGGGCTATCTAAAGCTCAATACATCAGTATTTTCTATAGTGGATTGGACTGTGATTCTTGAGTTCTACTTGATGATTCTTCTAATGGAGCATTGCTTACGAAGTCATTTGTAGAGGCCGAAAAGCTCTTTGAGGATATTTTGATGAATTTAAGAGATTGGCCAACTGATAGAGTGAGAGACACTTACGTTCTTAGAAAGATAGCGCAGGTTGAGCATACTATGGTTAAGTCGGGAAGAGACGATGAGATCATCTCTAGTTTGACTAATATCAGCAAGCTACTAGATTCTCAGCAAAAGCAGATCACGAACTTATTGCAACGAGTACCAATTATGCAGGATGTGTGCAATGAAGGAGCTAGCCAAGAGGATATGGAAGAGGCGAACTATGCTATGGGTCAAAGTATTCAAGGAACGAGGTTCCAAAATCAAGAAAACTAGAATTATCAAGAGAACTACAATAATCGTGGTCCCCCGGGTAATTATCAACAACCAAGGAGGCTGGAGTTTTCGTGGAGTAATCCCAATAACGCAGTACAACCTCTTATCGGTGTTGATCCGGGAGCTAAGGTGGAAGAAGGAAAACCTAGTTTCGAGGATACGGTGAACATGTACATGGCAAGGAATGATGCAAGAGTAGATCGTCTTGAGGACAAGTTAGAAAAGAAGATTGATGCCAATCATGAAGATCTGTCTAAATAAGTTAAAGACCTTACATTGTTGATGGGGGAGATGGCAGGAAACATGAACAAATTGACTCAAACTATTGAGAAAGGGAAGTTTCCATCTCAAAGTATTAAGAACCCTAAGTCTTGTCATGCCATTACATTGAGGTCAGGAACGCAGTATGAAGGTCCGATGAAGTCGGCGAGTGAAAACGAATAGGGCAGGAGCCTTGTTTGACTAGACCTAACCAGTTTAACCAGACTTGATGGTCGAACTGAGGTCGAACAACCTTCGAGAAAATAGAATTTCAATGCTCTGTTTTCTATCCCGCCATTCGACCAGAGCGCACATCTATTCAACTTGACCATCTTGGTTGAGCGTTGGTCGAACAACAACTGAGGGATATGAAATCACGATTAGAGTCACTGTTTGACCAAAAGCAATCTGTTCGACCAGACCTTGATGGTCGAACGAAGGTCGAACAACGTCACTCAGTACCAGTTTCGATACTGAATGCTATGCCTATTGTTTGGAACACTCCAGAGCTATCCTAAGAACAGAATACTGAGCTTACAGTGGAAAAGAAGTGGGAAAGAGCAAAAAGATTGAGAGTCGAGAAGGATAAGGCGGAGAAGGTTGAGCGTGATGAATGGAGAATTCCAAAGACTAAGATACCTCCTCCGTTTCCCGTTCGGATAGTCAAAAAGGGATTGGAAGAAAAGTTCAAGAGATTTCAGGATATTATGAACAAGATAAGCTTGAACATTCCTTTCTCCGAAGTAATCATGGAGATGCCGTACTATGCCCGATTTTTTAAAGATATCTTATTGAAAAAGAGAAACTTGAACGGGTAGAGAGAGTGAATCCATCAGAAAACTGCAGCTCGATCATTCAGCGAAAGCTACCACAGAAGTTGAAAGATCTGGGAAGCTTCACTATCTTATTGAAATTGGAAAGGGGACGGCACATAAAGCTTTATGTGATCTTGGAACAAGCATCAACTTGATGCCCTTATCTATATTTAAGAAGCTAAGTTTGGGGGAGCTTGCTCCCACAACAGTGGCTTTGCAATTGGCGGATAGGTCTATGACCTTTCCAAAGGGTGTGATAGAGGATGTACTTGTCAAAGTGGAGAAACTTGTCTTTCCTGTGGACTTTCTTATGCTTGAGATGGAAGATGACAAGGATAATATCCCCTTGATTTTAGGGAGACCATTCCTTACTACTACTGGAGCTATGATTGATGAGGATACGGATGGATAAAGATGAAGTTCTATTTAACCTTGACAAAGCAATGAAGATGCCAATGGAGACGCAGTGTCACAGCATCGATGTGGTGGAGGAGATTGTGAAGGAAGACATGTCCTTGATCCTTTCAAAGGATCCAATGGAGACATGCTTGATGGAGTCTCTTACTTTTCCCATCATAGAGCTAGATGAGCTCTCCAATGAGGTATGTATTGATTTTCTTGAAAACCTACTTACTTTGGGTGATGACATGTATGAATCAAAGAGGACTATGTTCGAAGAGGTGAAGTGGACTAGAAAATACTTGCCTTTGGATAGAGAGAGCACTCCAAAAGAAGAAAAGAAGGAGGATTTGAAACCACTACCAGAGCATTTGAAGTACGCCTATCTAGGTGACAATGAACAATATCCGGTAATTGTATCTTCTTTCCTTGATGATGATCAACTTGAGGAGTTGTTAGATGTGCTTAGGAAGTATAAGTCTGCAATTGGTTGGTCTCTTGATGATTTGAAGGGTATTAGTCCATCATATTGCATGCATAGAATAAGATTATTAGATGAGACCAAGAGTAGCATACAGAATCAGCGGAGGGTGAATCCCGCTATTCAAAAAGTGATTAGGAAGAAAATCCTAACGTGGCTAGATGCAGGAATTATTTATCCCATTAGTGATAGTCCCCATGTGAGTCCATTACATGTTGTAGCTAAGAAGGGGGACATGACTATAGTGAAAGCCGATGATGGTGAGACTTTAGCCACTAGGATTCCTACGGATGGCGTGTGTGTACGGATTACAAGAAACTGAATGAAAATACATGCAAAGACCATTTTCTCCTTCCTTTCATGGATCAAATGCTTGATCATCTTGCATGGTATGAGTTTTATTGTTTCTTGGATGTGTAATTGGGTTATAATCAAATCATGATTGCACCTGAAGACCAGGAAAAGACCACTTTTACTTGCCCTTATGGAACTTTCGCTTTTAGGAAGATGCCTTTTGGATTGTGTAATGCACCTACTATATTTCAGCGCTACATGATGGCCAGTTGATAGAAAAGATCATGAAGATGTTTATGGATGATTTTTCTGTGTTTGGTTCCTCCTTTTATATTTGTTTATCTAACTTGTCTACTATTTTGAGGAGATGCCAAGAAACTAATCTTGTCTTGAATTGAGAGAAGTGACACTTCATGGTGAGAGATGGGATTATTTTTGGGCATCATGTTTCGGCCAAGGGATTGCAGGTGGATCGAGCAAAGGTGGTGGCCATTGAGAAGCTTCCACCACCTACCAATAAAAGAGGAGTGTGGTCCTTCCTTGGACACGCCAATTTTTATAGAAGATTCATAAAAGACTTCTTGAAATACTCCAAGGCCTTATCTCATTTACTTGAAAAGGATGTTCCTTTTGTTTTTGATGAAGAATGTCTAACAGCTTTTCAGGTTTTGAAAAAAATGCTTATTACTGCACCTATCTTGATCACACCGGATTGAACTTGTACTTATGTATGATTCAAGTGATTTAGCACTTGGAGTGGTGCTTGGGCAGATGAGGGAGAAGAAGTTTTGCGCCATTTACTATGCAAGTAAAACTTTTGATGCAGCACAAAAGAACTACACTGTTACTGAAAAGGAGTTTCTAGCTGTGGTGTATGCATTTAATAAGTTTCGACAGTATTTGGTTGGCATGAAGACTATAGTATATACAGATTACTTCGCGATCCGGTACTTGATGGAGAAGAAGAAAGCAAAACCAAGGATCATTAGATGGATTCTTCTTACACAAGAGTTTGATATGGAGATCCGAGATAAGAAAGAAATGGAAAATATTTTAGAGGGTCACCTATCAAGGTTGGAGACAAGGGAGCATTGTGATGATTCTTTTGATTACATAGAAGAGATGTTCCCTGATGAGAAGATAATGACGGTGTTTGCTGAAGGGGCGGAGAGAGCTTGTGTGGTAGCTGCTCAAGGAATGGATCCATGGTATGCTGATTATGTCAATTACATTGTCGTAGGTGAAATTCCAAAAGATCTTGATACGCGTTTTCTCAACACACAATTAATCCCCAAGTATGAAGAATATCAATTGTAGTCTCGAAAGGTGACCAAGTGAATATCGAACCCAAGGGACGGCGTATTATCAATTTAATTATTATCTAAATTAATTAAGACAAGGCAATTACGTTTTAATGGTTATCTAGCAACTAATATGCAGGAAATTAAATAACAAATAAAATAAACTATCACTCGAAGGATACGAAAGTGGATCAAGTATGAGAATAGGTAGCTCTAGGATAATCCAGTTTCACTAATTAACTTCCCTTCCATGTGTCAATATCCGACTCTGCCTTATGGAATATGGACGCATCACTAAACCATGCATATCTACTCTATAGAGACAAATAAACATGCGTGTAAAAAAATAAATAACCTCGGAGCAAGAGATATAATTTCACCCCCCTTTCTAGGTACTATTAGTATCAATTATTTCCCCCTAGGATTGGTACTCTAACCCGATATGATCTCCCTTTATAGGTACTATAAAATTATCCTCTTTATCCTACTTATTAACCCGAATTCAATTCAATTAATAAGTATTCATATATGATAGTTCTAATGAAGCTTCGGAGTCCCCTCACTTAGAATCATAACATGGAATTCTGCTCAGCGGTGAACGCACTCAATCAATAACCAAGATATGTATTTAGACTCTACATAACAGTTAATGATGCACAAAATGACCGTGAGTATGAATTAAAAAGCACAATCATATATAAAATAAATCCACAAGTAGTGTTGTACGGAGTATACACATGGAAGTTCAATTAATTCGTAAAACCTTCACAATCCTAGTTCTACCAAAATGGATCTAGCCCATGATGTTACGAAGAACAATCATGGGTGTTGGATAAATCTTACCCGGATGTCTGGAAAATACAAGATAAATTAGAAAATAAATAAAACATTAGATGTGGGCGTCGTCGCGTCCTTCTCCGTCTTGAATTCTCCTCTTGGTTCTCCTCTTGATTCCACAAATGAATCTTCAAAGTGATGGATGGATGGAGAAAAAGATGATGGTTGGGGGTGATCTCCCCTTGTGGGGTGTTGTATGTTGTGGCCTCTCTTCTTCTCTCTTGTTGTTGTGTTGTGTTTCTCCTCTTTTCGGGGCTGTATAGACCTCCTTTTATACTTGTAATCACTTCTCCTAGGCTTGGAATGGACTTTTCAAGTGATCACACGCGTTTAGGCCTCGAAAATATGGATTTGGTAAGTTCCCGAATGATGGTTCGACCTCAGCAAACAGATCGAACCACTGGCCGCAGGTTAGACCACAGGTCGAACCCACCTACTGGAAGTCCCAGGTGCATGTTTCGACCTCGGTTCGACCTTAAGCAGGTCGAACCGATTTGCGCAGTCACTCTGTTTCGCGTATAACTTTCACATCCGACCTCCGAATTGAGTGATTTTTATGCTCACGTGATCCTCTCTTCCTTGGATTTTTATCCATATAAAGAAATCACAAAAACTCCAAGAATTGAATATGTAACAGGCCATGGAATATAGCATTGCAATTCTGTTCGGCACAGCTCGCGCGGCGTAACCACTTTGCTCATAACTTCCTCGTTCGGACTCCAAATGGGGTGTTCTTTACGCCAAAACGACCCTCTCTTCAGTGGCTTTCCAACCATATATCACATCAACAGTTTCGAGCTCCACAACAATATAGAATAATTATGAAATTTGGATGTGCGTTTTCAGCATTCTTTCACAAATTGCACATTTTCTCAAACTTTGCACTTTTCATCCTTTTTCCACCTAAAACACAACAAAACACCTCAAGTGCACATAATTCTCACATATATCGAATATAAGATACTTGTGCTCATATAAGATTACAATATTAATCAAAAAGGTGTTAAATTAGAAATTAAAACACGCTTATTTTCACTCTCATCAGATCTCAATATGTATAAACTTGCTAAGTTTAAGAGAGATGTTGAGACGTTTATATGGTATGATCCATTTGTCTATAAGATTTATATGGATTCATAGTCCGTGGGTGTATGCCTGAGATGGAGATGAAGAGTGTTCTTGAATTTTACCATGCACATCCTAACGGGGGCACTTCGGAGCTCAAAAGACAGCAGCTAAGGTACTTCAATCTGCTCTTTATTGGCCTACCTTGTTTAAATACTGTGAGTGATATGTGGCGACATGCGATAGATGTCAAAGGATGGGAAACATAAGTAGAAAAGATGAGATGACACTTCAGCCGAGCATTGTTGTTGAGATATTCGATGTATGGGGGATCGATTTTATGGGACCTTTTCCCCCATCTAATGGATTTCTCTATATCCTTTTAGCAGTGGATTATGTTTCTAAGTGGGTGGAAGCCATTCTCACTCGTGTGAATGATTTAAGAACTGTTTTGTCTTTCTTGAAGAAACATATATTTGCCCGCTATGGAGTTCCTAGAGCACTAGTGAGTGATGGAGGTTCACACTTCGTCAACAAGCTTCTTGAAAAAGTTCTCAAGGATTATGGTGTTAAGCATAGGGTTACTGCACCCTATCATCCTCAAGCGAATGGGCAAGCGGAGGTCTCCAACCGACAAGTGAAGCAAATCTTGGAGAAAGTAGTTGGAATCCATAGGAAGGATTGGGCTATGAAGCTCGACGATGTTTTGTTTTGTGGGGGTTTTGAATTGCCTATAAGACGGTGTTGGATATGTCACTGTATCAAATTGTCTATGGAAAGTTGTACCACTTACCCATAGAAGTACATCACAAAGCTTTTTGAGCTTTGAGAAGTTTGAACTTGTCACTTAAAGATGTGAAGGAGTTGAGAGTAACTCATATCAATCAATTAGATGAGTTCTAGAATCGAGCTTACAAGAATTCGGTGATCTACAAGGAGAGAATGAAGAAATGGCATGATTCGAAGATCACATACAAGAAGTTCAAGCAAGGTGATGAGGTATTACTTTTTAACTCTCGTTTGAAGCTTTTCGCAGAAAAATTGAAATCGAAGTGGACAGGGCCGTTAATTATCCATAGACCCTGCAGAGGGGGGAGTTTTGAGCTCATGGACAAAGACAGGAATATTATCACGGTGAATGGGCATCGATTGAAGCATTACAAGTCATCGGATGATGCTTGCGTCGTCTTTGAGGATACTTTGCACTAGATTGGTACCGTCGTGACTCTTCGACATTAAACAAGAGCGCTTGTTGGGGGCTTTCCCTCCTGTTTTAATGCTTTATTTTCATTAATGTGAGTAAGAAATTTTTATATTTGATGTGCTTACTATTTGAAAATTACATCTCTTTGCAAACTTAGTTTTGACTATAGTTTCTACTAAGTTTGAGGGGGTGTGATGTACTTACCTCATCGAAGCACCGAGAGTATAATTTTTTCTTTGTAACGTTTGTTAGGAGAGTTGATTTTTTGCGACATATTGAAACTTTAACCGATTTAGAGTGTCAATTTTTTGTAATTTGCCTAATGTTTAGTGGTGTTTTATTTTGTGTGTCGTATGCAGAGTTATACATGATTTTATATAGTCTAAAAGTGGTTCTCTAAGCTTAAGCTTTTGCTATCATGATACTTGATGTTGTCCTATAGTTTAGTGTTGTGGGAAAAGATGAGAAGAGTATGAAGTTTCTAAAGCTCGGGAAGTTGTTCGACCAAGCTGCTGCTGTTCGACCAAGAAGACTGGTCGAGCACTGGTCGAACAAAATGCATGAAATCTTACAGTAGCTCAGCTCGACCAGAACATGTTGTTCGACCAAGAAGACTGGTCGAACGCTGGTCAAACAAAATATACAGAATTATACAGTAAGTTTGTTCGACCACCACACTTTGTTCGACCACACTCTTCAGGTCTAGCAGTGGTCAAACAAAACAAGGCAGAACAGGGGGTCGTTTTAACATGTTGTTCGACTTCACAATGTTGTTCGACCAAGATATTTTAGTCGAACGAAGGTCGAACAAGGTCATGTTTTGAGTGCAGATCTGAGTTGTTCGACTAAGGACCCTTGCTCGACTAAGTTGTTCGAGTCAAACGGAGGTAAAAATCGATTTTAAGGTCAGTTTTTCCCCTTTTTGTTCGATAATCTCCCGTCACCCTTTCTCGAGCACCGATTGCAACTGTAAGTTCATCTTCCAAAACTCTTCACCACACTTTAATCTACCATTCCACACATTTCCACATCTAAAATTTGGAGGACTTATTACTCTGATAGCTGAGTATTATAGGGTTGATTTGAGCAGGCATCGATCAATTCGAGGGGACCCAGACTTGATCCTATCGGCATGTATGAGGATGGGATTGGTTCAGTGGATGGACGATGCTTGGATGTTCATTCGTGGAAAGAGCCCTATTTTGTTTCGATTTCCACTGTCCATTGTTGATCTTACTACGATTCAGATCAACAGTAACTTATTGATGGATACCTCAGAGCATAGGGTGATCTCGAGGACTTCTTTGGAAAAAGAAAATTAGAGAATTCTTGCTGATATGCACTTACAGGGGGTCCTCATAGACGAGGATTTGATTATAATAGGAGATTCAGCCTACTTCGATGAGGGAGATCATCCGCCACCATTAGCGTTCGTTTATCAGGAGATGGATTTGCCTCCGATGCAGCCACCACAGCCACAGGAGCATGAGTACTTTGAGCCACCACCACCACAACAGCTGTAGAATTTTTAGCGAGCTCAGGATCAGTTCTATCGGGAGCAATTCCGATTAATGAATGAGCACTTCGCCACCCTCAATGTGAATAAGCAGGAGATGAATCGCCAGCTTGCCTTGGCGAACGCGAACTATGCAGCGCTTAATCTGAGGTATGATGCAATGGATAGAAGGTTGGAGAGGTGCAGGCTAGTAATCGCGAGATTGATAGGAAGTTGTATGAGCTACATAGGGACTTTGACCTATGACTCATGGATGCTAGTGATGATGATGTTGTTCCAGAAGAGTAGATTGAGCTAGGTTTTTCTCTTTGTCTGTTTCATCTCATCCCTCTTCTCTTTTTCACTTTACAGGTTGAGACTTGATGGTGGGATGGCTAGGGTTTATTTTTTAGATTCAGGCGTGGGTGGTTTGTACTTGATATTTGATGATGATACTTGGTGTGAATTGATGGAGGATGGATACATTGATTTGTTTTGGATTGTTTAGTATTGATTTGTATTATGCATGTGCACTTGTTTTGATGCATGTTGGTTTGTTAATGATAAGCATGTTCTATTTTTACTTGTAGTTTATGAAAAGATTGATGTTAATTGCATGCTTTGAAGAGTGCTTAGGATTCTATTACCCATGTGAGGATTTGAGCTTATTGGTCATGCTATGAGCATGATAGTTTATTCTTGAGAGTCATTTGTATACTCGTATTCTAGAACTTGGCTTGGAGTCTTGTTTGAAATTTATGATTGATAGATACTAGGAAATGATTTTAGGCCATTATTGATAATTGAACCACTTAGCCAAAAGTTATCCTACCTTAATGTGTATAACATTGGAAGCCCTGTTGAGCCGTTAAAAGCTTTTTCTTTGGCAAGCCTGTGATAAAATCCTTTATTTCCTTTACTTTAGCTTAAAATACCCTATTTAATAGTAGAGAGTTAAGGTGAATGGTGTGCTAAGTGATGAAATCGAAGAGGGAAAGAAAACTTTGCCAAGTGAAGAGTTTAAAAGATGGGGTTAAATCCTGCTTAGAAGTTTAGTTCCCAAAATTGGTACCCTTGTGCTTTGAAGAAAAAAGATGTTGATTCCAAATAAAGGAAGGTTCCGATGAATCGCAAGGATCATGAGAATGAAGATGGAGCTAGGAAATTAAACTGTTTGATGAAAAACAAAACTCCAAGGTAATCCTCTACTAGTGAATTAGTCATTTTTACCCAAATTCTCCTACCTTTACCAAAGAGCCAACATTACAACCCATAAGGCAAGTCCTTTGTGATCTTAGTATTGAAACGATCATAGATGAATTTTTGAGACCCTTGTCAAGCTTATGGTTACGCGAAGATATGAATTGAATTTGAGTGTATATACTAACTAGTAAAGTGTACATCTTTTATACTTGAGAGAGAGAGCAAATACTTACCCGTGAGCTAAATGACTTAGCACTCATAGAAGTATTGTGATTAATTGATATTTTTGCATGAATGAAGGGTATGATAGATTTCATATTTTGAATTGATACAATTGCATGTGTTAAAATAGGTTGTGCTTGTTATAAGGAACTTGTGATTACACTCTCTGGATTTGATTTGATTGTTGTTGCCTCGGAACGAGCAACATGTAAGTTTGGGGGTTTGATGAGAGTGTAAAGTCACATATTTTGGACTCTGATTTGTGTGAAAATTGAGTACGATTTGGTCTCTTATCAAGACAAATCGGGTTATTGATGGAAAATCCATGAATCAGAGGCTACTGAGGCTTTTTGAGCATATTTGTACAAGAAAACATGTCTTAAAGGCTCGAAATTGGAAAACACAATTTTCGAAGCATTTTTCAGAGGTTGTTCGACCTCAGAGACTTGTTCGACCATCATCATTTTGGTCGAACAAGGGAAGCCAAGTCAAGTAAAATACGCAAAACATACAGAAGCATTGCTCGACCAAGAGAGTCCGTTCGACCAGCATCATCTTGGTCGAACGAAAGAAGACTGGTCGAACAAAATGCACAAAAACTTACAGAAGGCTTGCTCGACCAATGTTCTACCAGGAGGGCTTGCTCGACCAGTGTTCTACCAGGAGGACTTGCTCGACCAATGGAGGTCTGGTCCAACAGAATTGCGCTGATGCTATTTTTGATAATTCTGGGTTTCTTTTACCAAATTTGACGTGTGTCTCAAGAAAAACCCCATCAAAGGTCTGTGAAGAGCACTTTACAAGTATAAAAAGGGATGCAGAGCACATAAAGAAGGGAGTTATATTCCACATCCATCCTACACCATATCCAAGCCCTAACTCCAACCTACGGAACTGTGGAGAGAGGTTCGTCTGTCGAACCAAGTGAGAACCAAGTGAAGATTCAAGATGGAGAGAGTCGCGATGGCGCCCGCATCTAAGGTTTACTTCGCTTCTTAATTTATTTTATAATTTTCAAGACTATGGGTAAGATCCTACCAATCACCATGATTGTTCCTAAATCAATCATAGGCTAGAACCGCTTCGATAGTTCTAGGGTTATGAAGGTTTTATGAGTTAATTTATGTTCCATGTGTAAACTCCGTACAACACTACTTATGGTTTATTTTATATAAGACTATGCTTTTTAAATCCATACTCACAGTCGTTTTGTGCATCATTAACTGTTATGTAGAGTCTGAATACATATCTTAGTTATTGGTTGAGTGTGTTCACTGCTAAGCAGGATTACATGTTATAATTCTAAGTGAAGGGTTTCCGAAGTCTTATTAGAACTATCTTATATAAATACTTGTTAATTGAATACTATTCGGGTTAATAAGCAGGATAAAGAGTATAACTTCATAGTACCTATAAAGGGAGATCATATTGGGTTAGAGTACTAAGTGTACGGAAAATAATTAATACTGATAGTACCTAGAAAGGGGGTGAATTATATCTCTTGCTCCAAGAATATTCACACGTGTCATACGCTTGTTTGCTTGTGTCTATAGAGTGAACTTGCATGATTTAGTGATGCGTCCATAAACCACAAGGTAGAGTTGAACATTAACACATGGAAAGGGAATTAATAAGTAAAACTGGATGACCCGAAGAACTACCTAATTTCTCACTTGATCACAGTCGTATTATCTCTACTGCTTATTATTTTAATTGTTATTTTAATTATTCGTTACTTAGTTACTTAATCTTTACAATCATATTGTCATAATAGTCTTAATAAATTAGAACTTAATTAAATTAATAATAATCCGTCCCTAAGGTTCGATAATCACTTGGTTGCCTATCAAAACTACAATTGATATCCTTATATTTGAGGATTAATTTTGTGTGTTGAGAAAACGCTCATCAATAGGTTGTTATTTTTAATAGTTCACCATCAACGTTTTGTCCACCTTATTTTAGTGTATGTTTCGATTGTCAGTATTGATCAATGAATAGAATTGAGATTGAAAGGTCATTTTTTCCCTCTTAAAAGATTCATAGTATAGCAATGAATTGGGGGTTTGATTTAAATGTTGTGTAATGACATCTGGTTATTGTTATACTTTAGTTTTAATGCAGCATGTTGTTACTTATTGCTGTAATTTATTTGGCCAATGTCATTAAGAAAAGAGTTCATAATCGAAGAAAAATTTTGTGGATCTTTAGTAAGTATGATGCTATGAGCAATGTGGTTGAAGGTTTAGGTGTTGTTTAGGTGGATGTGTTATAATAGGTAATAAATTTGTATGTTGTCAAATGATACTTTATCATGATAATTTCTACACATAGAAAAAAAACAAGACATTTCTTATCGATTCATACCTCATTATCCTTCTTTATCCATAAAATTGAATACGGATGTGCATGGGCTGTTGTTGTAAGATAGAGTTTATCCACCATCTCATGAGAAACAAAATTCTAAAAGTTACCTCCATCAATCACCAACGAACATATCTTCCCTTTGATTTGTATTTCGTGCGGAAGATGTTGTGCCTCGGCCACGATTGAGTATGTTCCTATTTAGGGGCTGCAAGAACTCTCCGTATCACCAGGAAATCTCCATCTTCGGGTTCGATCTCTTCTCGTTCACGCTTTTCTTCTTCATCATAAATTGGATTATCAAATCCAAAATGTGGCTCTTCATCTTCTTCGGCTATGATTCCCATACAAGCATCAATCTTTCTATTGGGACATTCACTCATAAAATGACCCGTTTCACCACACTTGAAACATGATTTTGCTTTGTTTCTAGAAGTTGAAGTGACACCTTTTTTGTTTGCAACCTTCTTTGAACTATCTTTACTTGATTCACCATTTTGAGGATAGAAACTTTGTACATCAGCATACTTTTTTGCTCCACGCCTTTGCAATTTGGATTCGACTTTTAATGCCAGTTGATAAGCATTATTAAGCCTCCACAATTATTGTATATCAACTTCATCCCTGATCAAAGTTCTAAGTCCATTAACATACCTCGCAACGAGTTGTTCTTCAGGTTCTTGGCTGTTAACTCTTGTCATCAACTTATAAAATTTCTTAGTATAATCCATCACATTTTTGTTACCTTGCCGCAAAGTATTGAATTGAAAAAAAATACTTTGAGCAAAATCCACTGGAAGAAAGTTCTCACGAAGCATAGCCTTCACTTTCTCCCAAGAATCAATTTTGGATTTTCCTTTGCACAGCCTAATTTCTTGTGTTTTATCTCACCAAAGTGATGCATATCCTCGAAGCCGAGTAGCAACAAACTTCACTTTCTGTTTCTCCGTGATGTCCATGAAATCAGAATCTCCACCATACAACTCTTTTACGCTATTAAATCCATCAAGTTGAAAACTTACAAAATTTAATAGGGTGATCCTCCGGCTAAGCGCATCAGCAACTTTTTTAAGCTTCCCACTTTTATGCTTCAACACAAAAGTGTATTTTTGTAAAAATGTTACCCAACCAGCATGCCTCCGATTCAAATTTTCTTGAGAGTTGATCAGTTGATGTGTTTGAGGGCTTTATGATTGGAATTAAGGATAAACTTTCTTTGAATCAAGTACGGACGCCAACATGTCAAACATATCAGTTGGTATCCAGAGCCAGTATACGCTCTTGGTATTCTTATCTTTTTGTGATGGTGGCAAGAAGAGGAAGAGGCGAACGTAGTAGAGGAAATGAGGAAAATCTTGAAGATGAACGTGATGTTGTAATTCAGGCACTTCAAAGGCAAGTTGAGGAGTTAACCATACGTCTTGATCATCGGGAAGCCAGAAGCAAATTAGTTCAGGCCATGATCATTCTAGCGATGAATCGGAGTATGAAAATCCTTTCGGCAATAGAGAAGTTAACAACTTCTCGAGGTTTGCTCACCCCACCAAACTTCATCTATTTCCAAGATTAATGATAATGCCTATAAGATTGAGTTGCCAGCGCATTTGCACACTCATTCAACTTTCAATGTTCGTGATCTATCACCGTATTATGGAGAGAACAAGCAGAACTCTGAGTCGAGTTCTTTTCCACCCGAAGAGAATAATGTAGGACAAATTCGATGAATCTGCCACAGTTCAATATTTCTATCATAACTTTCTTCACAAACGTCTGATTAATACTTAGTTGGTTGCATTAGAAATCCAACTCAATTATCTTTCTATCCATATATTACAGACCATCTGAATCTAAGTATGTAGAGAGTTATGACCATTATAAATTTGTTCAACTTTTTGTCTAATAACTTTTAATTTTCATACATGTTGGAACTTTAAAGGTTGTTTCATTTATTGAGTCTCTTTATTCTTTCTCCTATAAATACATGATGTATTGGAGAGCTAGGACAGATTAGAATATTTATGAATATTTTATGAATCAAGATTAAGAATAGAGTTCTCATTTTCTTGTGATCCCAACTTGGAAGTCGAATTTTGCATCCTATATTCTTTCTTCTCTTTTTCTTATTATCACCCCTCTTTGATACCAAAGTTGCTCTAACTCTCCAATACATCATGTATTTATAGGAGAAAGAGTAAAGAGACTTAATAAAAGAAACAACCTTAAACTTTCAATATAAATAAAAATCAAAAGTTACTAGACCAAACGTTGAACAGTCTTGTAACGGCCATAACTCTGTGCATACTTTGATTCAAATGGTCAATAATATATGGATGGAAAGATAATTGAGTTGGTTTTTCAATTTCAAAAACGATGCATTAATTAGAGACCTGTGGAGATAATAATGATCGAAACACTGAACTGTGGCAGAATAACGAATCTGTCCTGCATCACCTTCTCTTTCTAATTGAGCAAACATAATTGATGCAACATTTCTGTTTCTTGATTTGTGCCCCGTAAAAAAACTGCAATATAATGCAATTTTACATCCGGTTGAGTCCTCTTATAGTGAGCTAAGCCTTTGGTGATAATTGTTTAATATTGTGAGCAGTTGGTTTGTGCAAATATTTGATAGAGTGATGATTTCGTACAATTGAATATTATTTGGAGGTATGAAAAAGGAACTTAATTGAATTTCAGGTTATATAATTAATTTTAATAATTTTTTTTATTTTTTGGAGGCATGGAAAAGGAACTTTAATATAATTTCAGGTTATATAACTAATATTAATGTTTTTGTTTGATAGTACCAGTGTGGTTAGGGTTGTTAAATGAGTTGAGCGAGCTCGAGTAGTTATCGAGTCGAGCTCGGCTCGATTTAATAACGAGCCTACGGGCGAGCTCGAGCTCAACTCGAAAATTACTCAGCCGAGCTTGAGCTCAACTTGACTCATTAAGCAAAACGAGTCGAGCTTTCGAGCCTAATCGAGCCGGATTTTAATTAATATACTATATAATATCATATTTAATAATTATTATATTAATATATAATTATCATTATATAATATTTATTATTAATATTATTATCGCGCTGAGCCGAGCTCGGCTCGATTCGATAATATCACGAGTATTTAGACGAGCTCGAGTAGTCACGAGTCGAGTTGAGCCTAGCTATCAAGCAGCTCATTTCTTGTAACAGTTCTAAAGGTCGTTTTAGCATTGTTATTCTCTTTCTCTTACCTCAGAGTAGAGATGGCAATGGATTTTTGGTATTTTCGGGTATCCAGTCTACCCGAACCTTAATGGGTAGGGTACGGGTAGTTGTAAATGAGTTTGGGACGGGAACGGGTAATTGTAAAAAATACCATTAGGGTTTGAGACGGGTACGGGTAATGCCTCAAATACCCGCGGGTACCCCGATTATATATATATATTTTTATAAAATTTAATATATATTATATAATTTATATATGATAAGATATTTTATATGTTTAATTAATAGTTATAAGTTTTATTTAATCATATTTATTAAATATTTATTTAAAATAATACTCCCTCCGTCCCACGTATTTTTACCCACTTTCTATTTTGGGGTGTCCCACGTATTTTTACCCATTCCATTTTTGGCAAAAATACATAATATTTTATTACCTACTTTTTACAATCCCAACAACTTTAATTATTATTTTACACTTTATTCATCATTCCCAATAACTTTATTCACTTTTTCTTTTTAAATTACTAATTTATCCCTACTTTCTCTTACATTATATATTAAAAAAATAAAACGTCTTAATCTCCGTGCCCGTACAAACGGGTAAAAATACCCGGGACGGAGGGAGTACAATTTTATTATATTTATTTTATATTTAATTAATAATAATGTAATTTTTATTATTATACTTATTTAGACAATAAAAAATATAAATATATATAAAATAAATTAATATTAAATGGGTATGGATACCCACGGGTATTGATAAACGGTAATGGGACGGATACGGGTACCCTAATAAATTTTTTAAATGGGACGGATACGGATTCGGGTATTTTTTTTAAATTGGATACGGGTACGGGTACCCCAAAATAAGCAGGTACCCTACCCGTTGTCATCCCTACCTCAAAGTGTACTAACTCTTTGTTGTTGTTTTTTTTTTTAAAATTTTATCGGTAAATGTTAGTTGTTAGTTTATTAGTAGTTAGTATACACCAAGCACCCTTACTTCCTCTTCTCCAAGCCTCCTTATATCACCTCTCCTCCAAGCCTCCTTATATCACCTTTCCTAATTCGTTCCCAATGAAAATCGAACATGGATCTCTCACTTAATTTGTTGTTTGACCAGTGGCCAGGTGGGTCTGGCCAATTCATATATTTGTTGTTTTTTAATTTGGTAAGTTATTTGTTTAGTCACTTTCTAAGTTATATTTCTAATACAAAATTTGTTTGAATATAATAATTTCTTCTTTATATGTCACTTTTTAGTTTAATTTAATAAATGAATTGGTCAGAAAGGAAAACAAAGGAAATATCACTCAATATTATAACTCTATATTTCAATTTTAATTTTATTCTCTGTGTATTTAATTATATAAATTTATAATTAATTTATGATACCAAATTATTCTATAATAATCATTCAAGTAAAAAAAAGTAAAAAATTTAAATCTTTATGGAAAAAAAATGTGCATACGTAACGGAGAAAGTAAAAGATTTGTATTATGATTTCAATAAATTATGAATTTGTTTTAAAATTGATGTCTAAAAATTTTATTGCTTGATAAACTATTTGACTCATTATCAAAATTTTGTCACTAAATATAAAATTATGAAAGACTTGTGTGAGATTGTTTCACGTAATGCTTAGGTTAGCGTAAATAAAAAGTGATAATATTTTATAACGAAAGTAATATAATTTCATAATGAAAGTGATAATTAATTTAAAACAAGTAAAATGATCTTACGTGAAACGATTTCGCACAAGACTTGACCTACAAAAATTGATTTAAAATACAGGATTGTTGATTTTTAAAAAAGATTTATCATTAGTACATGAACATTTATTTCTAAAACCTCTATTATTATATAAGATTTTTATTTAATAGTAAATCGCCATGATATTAATATCGGGTATATATTCTTAGACTTTTTTCCCCTCAAAGATAGGAATATATTAGGTTTTTTAAAGCTAAGTATAATTATAATCTTATTAAATCATAAGGTAAAATATATACTATTTTTTTATCATCAATAATATTTTTAATTTTTAGAAATTTTTAATTTATATTATATTATATTATATTAATAATACAATTATAAGAAATAAGAAAATTTTCAAACAAAAACCCAATATTTTATGTATGTCTCAAATTTGGACTCCTCATAAGTATCTCATTTGAGGGCTTGAATTTTTTTTTCCTCAAAATAAGGGTTATTGTAATTTTTTTTTAATTCAATATATTGTAGAATAATACAAAATATTAATAAAAATATTATTATATATTTAATATAATGATTTGATTTGAAGGTATATATTATATTTTTTTAATATTTTTCTATGACTTGAAATGAGAAAATAAAATTTATAACAAGTCTTAAAATGGAAAAAAAAAGTAAAAAATATAAAAATTGTATCCTAATTTAAGAAAAAAAAAATAAGGAGACACTCTCTTGTGAGACGGGTCGACCCATCACTAAAATATGATTATTGTATAGATAAAGTATGCTTATTTGTAGTTAAAGTATGTAAATAATGAATTATATTATAACGTGTTAAAATCATATTTAAAGGTATAATCCAATAGTATACTTTAGAAAACATAACCATTAAATATATTTTATCTAAATAATAAATATACTTTAATATATTTCACAATCATCTCAAATAAGTAACGTCTCACAAGAGATTTTGTCAAAAAAGAAATTCAAATCTTAAATTGAAGCTCTTATAAAATCAAATCTTATATTGAGACTTCAACTAAAAATCCATTCTTTCTATAAAAATTCTTCCTTACAAAATAACAATTCAATTATCCCGCAGGTTAAATACTTTTTCATGAATGTAAAAAGGGATATCGATCTATTATGCCATACTCTAGAACCGACATAATTGACAACTATGTGATGACATGGAGCTCATCGCTCATGCCACGTCACATAATTATCCTCTTTGATGTACACATTTACCACGTGCGCCGTGGTCAAAGTATTCGCTTTCAACGGTTCTGAATTTCACATAAAGAAACTTCTAAGAATACCAACTCATTTTCGCCCTTTCTTTAAACCAATTCCCACATAAGGCAATCTCATATAACTCCTTTTTCTGGACAAAAATAATGACTAATTTTTTTGTATAATACCTGCGATTATTCCACTACTTTTTAATTAGCTACTCATCTATTTTCACTAAAATTTTCATTTTTCGTTATTTATATTACAAAGGACTAGTTATCGTATTTCAAATTTGATAAACGTATTTAAAAAATAATTAAATTAACACATAATTAATAAGACATAAATAATTTATAATATAAGATTTCATATTGTTCACACTACGTTCGATTGAAGTATCTGAACAAAGTGTATTTAATCGAAGTACCGGAACAATATATGATGTTTTTTGTTGGAGCAATCGAATACTTCAGCATTTCTATACGTTTAAACGTTAATGCTCATATTTTATTCCCTTTTCAAACACACATTGGGGCGTAAAAATGTGTGCCGGGGACGTAAAAATGTGTGTATTGGTTTTTTAAAATTAATCTTATTTGTAGATCTGAATTAGATTCCCTCTGCTAAACGGGCCTTGAGATTGTCAGGTAAAAACTTAACGATGTGATTGACATGAGGCAATAAAATTTCACACTGAAGCCTTATGTACTTGGAATTTGGTTGAAATAAGTATTTCTTCTGTCCAACTAATTATTGCATGTATTCTTGAACACAAAGATTAAGAAAAGTTTTTTTTAATGTATATTGTGTAAAGTTATTGATGTGTGTGTAAAAAATAAGTATTTTAAATAATTTAATGAAAATATGTGTAAATTTGTTGAGGCGTGCGTAAAAACTAAGTATTACATTAATCAAAGTAAAATGCGGTGGATCAACTATTGGCCGCGTTTAACTTCGAACAAATTAAAATCAATCGAGTTGTTGAATGCAACCCTCTCAATTGAAATATTAATATTAAAATTTTGAACAAATATTTGATTTTGATTCTTTTTCTATTATCCGTCCCCAATTTGAGTTTTTTATTCATGCAATAGGGGTAGGTTGATGTAGGAAAAGTCAAAAACTACATCACAAAGTCAAAATATACATGCATATTGTACCCTAATATTTTATCCCATATATATCCATATCTATATATATCAAAGAAATAGTTGGTTTGAAGTTGGAAGTATTATTTAGAGATAATTAAATTAAGGAGGTTGGAAGAGGTGTTGAATGGGCATTGTTTATGTTTGCAAAGAGGAAGAGAAGGTAGTACAGAGAAAGGGTGCACCAGGAAATTGCCCTTATTGTGGTGGAAAAGTGGAAGCAGTGGAAGTGCTAGGGACAGGCAAGTTTTGCTATTTCCAGGTTTGCTTCAGGTTCAAGACCAAGTTTTTCTGCACTCTCTGTTCTAAACGTTTGCTTTCCAGCTCCCAGATTCATCCTTTCTAGATTTCACTAATTACCAAATATCAATGTGTATATTTTCTTTTTTCAATTGTTCTTTTGTAATGAAACAATTTTGTTTGGTAATTTTAGTTACTTTCATCACAATCTGTTGTGGGGAAGGGAATCAGCTGATCTTCCGTTATAGAGGTGGGAGAAATTAGCATTGATTTTCTGACCGCCCAATTCTTTATTTTTATTCATTTTTATTTTGATAATTCATGTCTATAAAAAAGAATTTTTTATGTATTAAAAAGTAATTGATAAATCAGGGTTTACAAGAATTTGGTAATTTTTTAATTTAGAAAAATAACAATTTATGTGTCTAAAAAATAATTTTTTTATGTATTAAAGAGTAACAGGTTTACATATTAACGTATGTAAACCTAACTTACATAAGTGCTTGTGCAAAGATCTGATGTATATTTTATTTTTTAAATTACGTATATAAAAATAAGTGGCCAATCTCATTTTCTTTAAAAATATATTATAATTTAATAATTATCTTATTGAAATAATCAATTAAATAGAGACGGGTTTGACATTAGTTTGACAAAATCTCTTGTGAGACGAGTTTTTTGTGAGACGGGTCGACCCATCACTAAAGTATGATTATTGTATAGATAAAGTATGTTAAATGGTTCTTAAAGTATATTTTTTAAAGTACGTTGAATTATGCATTAAATTATGATTTTAGTGTGTTATAATTTGATTTATTATTAACATACTTTAACTACAAATAAACATATTTTAACTATACAATAAGCATACTTTAGTGATGGGTCAACTCGTCTCACACCCGTCTCACAAATAACCTGTCTTACAAGAGAGTCTCTCCATTAGTTTTTATTTATTTATTTTTCTTTTAAGAATTAAACTTTAAAATTTTTCAAGTTCTCGACTGCACCATTCTTATTATCTCAGTTTTTTTTTCAAAAGAAGAGTAATATTTTTTCAAGTCTTTTAATATTCACTTTAAATAACTTTTTAATTTTATTTTATAATTAAAATTATAATTCATCCTCGTATTACACGGGAATATGTACTCGTATATATATATATATATATATATTCCCTCTGGAGAGCAATCTATATAACAGGAAAATGGAGTTATTCTTGGGCCTTAATTGGACTTGTATTCAAGCCCATCATCTAGAACCCAAAAAAGAGACACCCATATGGCCCAAATACCAAGATCCCTCTTGGTCCTATACATCTATAAGGAATTTTGCAGAGAAGTGACCATATTTTAAATTAAATCAACAATGTTTTAAATTTTGAATTAAATTTTAATTTTATAAATAAATAGTACTCCACATAATTTTCATAAAGTATTTAAGGCAAAAACTCGTGTGAGACATCTCACGAGAAAAGTTTCGTGAGACGAATAAGAAGTATATTTGACAAAGAAATAATATTGGATTGATGAGAGGTGATAATGATGTAGTATATTATTTTATAAATAATTAATAATATAAATAAAAACTGATAATATATTTTATAAAAAAATTATAATTATCTATTATGAGTGAGACTCTTGTGCCCTCGGGGACACCGTAGCTCTTTGCAATTTTCATGCTCCTTTGCAATTTAAATCCCTAGCAATATATAAGTTTAAATAGAATATGGAGGGGGAGGGTTGTGTTCCTATGGGGACACGATGTGTCCCGGGCGCAGGAACTTTTGCTATTTCTAAAAGTGTATAAAAAGGTTTATGTGAAATGATTTCATGCGTGCATTCTCGAGATTTAAAGCATTATCGTAACTTATTTGTAAAGGTACGACCATTTTATCTTGCTATGAATTTCATAGAAAAATTGTCGTGGTATGACCATTTTGTCTTACTGTGAATTTCATGGAAAAATCATCCTACAGGCTATGATTGTTTTTTAGTTTTTTAGGGTTAAGTAAAACTAAATTATATAAACGTGACTTACTTTTTACTCTTTCAAACATCACTCTTTATTTTTAGTCAATAAACATTAATTTAATATCGAATTAAAATTTATTCTACTTAAATTTTATAACAAATATAGATTAACACTATTTATTATATTTACTAAATTCATATAATTTTAAATTTAACTTTTTTATTCCTACTAAAACTAAAACTTTTATATTCACATGGGTACACGGTGTGTCCCCGGGGACACAAGAGCATCACTCAACAAACATTACCTTAAAATTGCACATTTCATTTCATATAAATAAATTTATCACATTTTATAGGATAATTAAAGTATCACATAATATTATACATTACCTTAAAATTGCACATTTCATTTCATATAAATAAATTTATCACATTTTATAGGTTAATTAAAGTATCACAAAATATTATATACTCCCCCATAGTAATTACATATTTTCTAGCAAATATTTATATAAGATCGTCTCATGTAAGGGTTTACATGACGGATAAAAAATGATAACTTCTGTAATAAAAAGTGATTCTCAATTAATAAAAAGTGATAATGATATTTCATTAATAATTTATAAAATAAATGAAAAGTGATAATATTTTAGAATTAAGGTGATAATAAATTTAAGGGAGACTTTTAAAAATACCCATTTTCAAAAGTTTTCGATTAATACCACCAATTTTTCTCTCTCCTATGAATAGTAATTTTTCTAGACATTAATACCCCTGTGTCTGTAACCTTGTCGGCTACCATAATGGTGGCCTACATGACTGCCAGCATGGCATCCTTGTCGGTTTAAACTCATTTTAACTTACTTTTAATATTTTTTTTTTCTCAAAATAGACATAGTCCATTACGACCATATCAGGCCCATCATGCTTCCGTTCATTAATTAAACAATATTAATCTCGTAATTAACCAACTAAAAATAGTAACATTACCTTTTTCGACCTTCAATCCACCGAATATCCGGGAGGTTTTACAGCTGCTCCTCACAACCAACCACGCACCCCGCAGTGTGATGGTTCAATCCCGTTCCTTCAGCGGACCTCAGCACAACCCTGGTTCATTTCCTACACCGGGTGTACAGGATGCTGCTACTATTTCTCGTCGGAAAATATGGAGACTAAGGTTGCAGAATAACATGGAAGGTTACATAATTCGGATAGTAGCCCAAGATTATTTATTTATGGAATGAAAATATTTATTACACACTCATCCTCACCGAACAAGAGGAGATTACTCCTTTAGCTACCTATTGTAGCTACACTCAGAACACTCATACAAGAAAGATACAATGTTTATTTAGAAAGAGAAAATAGAGGGGAATGGTTGATGCCTTCTGCTTCCTCATACTCTCTATTTATAGAGGCCTTCAGATTTGAAATCCGAATTTCAAAGCCTCTTTACTTTGACTGACGTCACTGCTTACCGTCTTACGTCATTCACCTTGGATTCCAACTTTTTGCAGCTGTCTGGTCCCCATGTCTTTATTGGATGCTAATTTTAGTGGTTGGCTGGTCCTTTTTTCTTTATTGGATGCCCTTTTGTGGGTCACCCTTGTCGGTCACATGCATCTTACACTTTCAGAAAAGTCATTTGAATCTTGCTTTTTTGAAGAGTCATTTGTCTTCCTTGGTGCCTGAAGATTCTCCTGGCTCTTGGGTAATTTGAAGAGAATTTACCCTATTTTTTCCACGTGTCTCTTTTGTTGGAGGTGGATCAGCAGTTCTGATCATCCCTATGCCCAGCCTTATTCCTTTTCCAAACTCCGGCTCTATTTGGGTGGAACAGCTCGAGCATACCTTATTCGTCCATTGCCCAAAATGGGCCATGTTACAATATCTCTGATGGGTTTATTTACTCACCAAAATCTTATTTCTCCAAAGAAGTTTCTGTTTTTCCTGGAAGGCCTTCTCAGCAAAACTTATCTTCTTTCCTGTTAAAGTATTCAACAGAAAAGACCCATTCAAGGACTTGTGTTCGAACTTGAATGGGAACTTTACCTCCACCATTGCTTGAATACAAGCGAACAAACCTCTCGCTCTTCGCGTAGAGATCTGTTCTTCAGAAAATATAGAAACCAAGACTGGCTCCTTCCCAGAAGACTCCTTGATCATATTTGATGCTGAGACATCAGGTCTTCTTAGCTTGATGAGATGAAAGGCCTCGTGGTTGCCTTTCCCAATTGGTTCTGGAGCTGCACTAGTGAAGTAAAGCTCCAATACATCTCCTCTAGATAGAGTTGAGTTGTTTTCCCATGCTTTGAAAACTGTTTTTCCCAGCCATTCTAGGAGCTTTGAAAGCTCTGGGAAGCTTGGTGCAACAATATATATTGAAGCTAGTGCTCCAAAATCATACCATTATTTTACATCATTTGGATTTGATTCTTCTCGCATCCAAACTCGAGGATATTCTCCAGATATATCCACCCGGCATTTCTACGGTCGGAGTCCTTATTTGGTGTTTAATTTCTCACAGTTGGCCTGGTATTCCTGCCAATAAGAGAAATCAGCTAAGTTAATACCAACCTTAGCAGTGCCTGTCATCGGCCTAAGGTTGATCTCTCCCTCTTTTACCCCAGAGGTACTGGGTTGACTCGTCGACTCTAGATGTGACTCCAGGTCTTTGATTTTTCCTTGGATTGGTTCCTCTTTTGGAGGTTCCAGACTAGGACTTGTGCTTAGGGTACTTGAATTCCTTGCTACGGGTTTAGAGCCCTATTCTCGACTACTCTCATTTTATCGATTGCTATTGCCATCAACAGTCTAGAGGAATGGCTCTCGTAATGACTCGAATAGACTCGCATTATTGCGAATACAATCTCGAATGCGATTCGACACTTTTGTCTTATCGCCCTCTTGTATTTTTCCAGCACACATTGCATTGAGTGCCAGATTCTCGAATTCCCTTTGGAGCAACTCAAGGTTGTCCATCAGGTGCCTTGATACCGTCAGGATGGAGTCTATTTCAGCTCCTTCCATCTCTCGTCAGGAAATCTGCCAAAACATTATCGACAGATTTAATAATGACAATATTAAAATCATAATATTGGCATTCTGCTTGCCATCTTAAAAGTCTAGCCTTTTCTGGTTTAGATTCAATTTTATTTTTCAAAAATGCTTTGACGCTTGTGTTATCAATTTCAAGGATGAATTTCTTCGCGAGAAGAAATAGCGGCTATTTCTTGAACGCCTTCCGAACTGCAAAGAACTCCTTTTCATTGATGTGCCACCTCTTTGCTTCATTCTCCACAAAGAGTCTGCTACAGTATCTGCATGGCACTTCTCCTTCAGGTGTGGACTTAGTTAGGACCACTGCTCACCAATGGTCACTGGCATCTGTGTAGAGTACCAGTTCATCCTCGTCATTTGGTATGGCTAACTTGGGGGCTTTTTGCAAACCTCCTTCAGTTGTTTAACCATTACTTGGTGTGATTCCTCCCATTTGAATTCAGCATCTTTTTTCAACAGAGGACTGAACACCTTCCTGTATTGCGCCAGATTGTTGATGAACATTCCAGCAAAGTTGACAACTCCTAAGAAGTTTTGGAGTTGCTTCTTGTCCTTGAAATTTTTAGAAAAACCTTGAACTTTTTCTACAATGTGTGGTTGTAGAATAATTCCGAACTCGTCGATCTCGCTCCAAGAAACTCGATCTGCCTTGTTGTAATTACTGCTTTCTTTTCAGAAAGCACCAATCATTCTTTGTGGCATACTTCTGAGAATACTTCCAAATGAGCCAAATGCTCTTTCCTGTTCTTTGAGGCTATGAGGATGTCATCCACATAAACAAACATGAATGAGAAATAATCTTTAAACAGATTATCCATCTTCCTTTGGTATATCTGGGGTGCGTTCGCCAAGCCCATAGGCATGACATTCCAGATATAGTGGCCTTGTGGTGTGGAGAAGGCTGTGAACTTCTTGCTTCCTCTTCTATTATAATCTGGTAGAATCCAGATTTGCAATCAAACTTTGAGAATACCTTGGCATTCTTGATACAGTTGACCAAGTGTTCCCTACTTGGTATATAGTATCCATCGAACTCCAAGATGTTGTTGATCCCTTTATAGTTGATCACAAGTCTTGGCTTCCCCAGCTTGACTTCTCCATGATTTTGAACTAGAAATCCTGGACTGCTATATGGTGATACTCCTGGTGATATTAACTTAAGGTCCAGATGTTCCTTAAGTATTTGTTGCATATCTTTTCGATCTTTTTGGTTCATCAAGATAGGCTTATATCTCACGAATGCATGCTCCTTTCCTTCTTTCACTTTGAGTGAGGCTCTGAGCTTGTTTTTGTCCCACCAGGCTAGAGGAATTTTATTGAAGTTCCTCTGTATCTTTTTCTTGACGTCCTTCAAAGATGTCTGTTTTTCAATTGTGACGTCTCTCTATAAGCTTTCTATCAAGCTTGCTTTGAGAAGGTGGATCGTGTTTTCTTTTAGTTTCTCCATCTTCCATCCTCATCTAGTCTCGATTCTCATTTGAAGGACTGCTTCGCCATATCTTCTTCGATCATTCATCTTTGGATGGCTAAGTTTTCCTTCATCACCACGCTTGCTGCGAAATCTGATTGGCATTTTTCTTTGAAATGCGTTACGCAGTCTTGGTGCTATGATCTTATGCTCACAAAGGATTGTGAAAATAAGTCTTCTTGTTGCGTTTTCTTGGGTAAAACTCTTAAATATCTGTAGGAAATTATTTCCTAACAGAATATCTGCTCCGGTGTAGTGAAAATATATCGGTGGAGTTTTCACCTTGTACTATGGGGTACGATCCGCTCCTCCGATCATGATCTCCGCTTGCTTGATTCCTCTGTTAAGGATTAGCACCCTTTGAGAGAAATCTTTTCCTAGTACTGTTGGCAATTCTTCGCCCGAATCTTTAGGAAAGACTCCTTCTTTTGCTGTGCAGATTTTGGCTCCTGAGTCAATAAACGCCGCAAAATATTCTGCACGATGCTCCTTATATATTATCCCGACAGTGATATATATTGAGAATGGACTTGTGGCCATGGGTGGATCAGACCTTATAAGCCCAAGCCTCTACTAGTACACCTTATAATACAAGACATCACAAAGAATAGAGTTTTCCTTTTTAGTGATATCGAATATTACTTAGACTCCTCTCCATCCTTCTGGGCATTTTAGTTCACCTTTAGTTGTGAACTTTTTCAGTTTTTGGATTACCTCCACGATCGGCTTCTTTCCTCATTTTTCGCTAATCATTCTGTCTTCTTCGAAAGAAATCCTTCTTTGTTCGAATCTGAGGCTATTTTGCCTATTCCAGACCGGCTTATTCCTGATCCGTAAATCCATATCGTGGATTGGCGGTAGCTCCATTATCTCTGGCCTAGTTGCGTAAGCCACTTTCTCGAACACTTCTAGTATCTCAATATACTCCTTCACTTGGAATAGATCCAAATGATGGGTATTGAACAGAGCATATGAGATACTGTATGTGAGGGAGTAAGGCCTATTCCCTTCTCTCATCAAATCTTTATTTTTGAAATCTTGATGAAGGGTGAGTGCCCTATTGAAATCTCTATCCGCCAGATTGTAGGCAATTCTTGGATAAACGTAGGATGCCACCTTTCCTGCATATAGATTTTCTAAGAGTCCTCCTAAGCATGCTTCTCTCGTATTCTTGATCCTTTTATCAAAGACAGCAATATCGATTGGTGTATCGATTCCTTCTTTGAATGTTGCTTTGATGAGGATCTTAATAGCTCCGATATGGACCTAAGACATAGTTTTGAATACCTTTTCCGAGAGTTTACTGAGTTCCCTCTTGATCTCTTCATAGGGAACCAGTTGCATTTCCATCATATTTCCTGTGAGCTCCATTAGGATGGCAATTTCCCCTTCGGTTACCTTATATATGATGTTATGCTTTCTCTTCTTGAAACTTGGAAAAAATTTCTCCAGCTTTCCTACCGTGAATCCATCATATAGGTTAAGCCTTGGATCCTCCTTCATGATTCTCATAAGAGTCTTATGAGAAATAGATGTCTAGAAAAATAATCCAGACATATCTTTTTGCATCTTCTATCTGAAACTTTCTTCTTCACTCTGACTCATCTTCTGAGGATTCGTCCTAACTGAAGAATTCTTCTTCATAGATGCTTTTGTCTGAGGGTATATCTTCGAACTGATATATCTGTACCAGATCTTGGAAGTAAACAACTTTCTCTATTTCTGGAGTTGTTTCGAACTGTCGTACTCTCCTCTTCTGGTTCTCCAGGCAATCGGGTGAAATATGCCCTCTAGCTCCACATGTATAGCAGTTACAATCCTTAAATCTTTCATTAGCTCGTGTAGCTGCTCTTCGAAATGTCTTTCTTGTGGGAGTTCTTCCTGTACTCCTCTGGTTTAATCCTGAGGATGAAGCTTGACTTCTTGAACTCCATCTGGATGGTTCAGACCTTTGCCCTGATTTATAGCTTCGGGCCTTTTGCTTAGACCACAAGGATCTTGGTCTTCTGGACCTCCATCCTCCACTTCTTTGCGTGTAAGGATGATTTTTCTTCATCCTTTTTTGCTTTCTTGGACTTCTCCCAATGATCGTTGGAAGATCATTGTTTTCGCAATATAAGGGTACTGTCTTGTTGATTTTCCTTAGTCTCTTGTAGTTCTTGTGTAGTGATGCTTGATGACACCACTCCGCAATCTTGGCTTTGAGAAAAGACATCCTCCTTGCTATTGAATCCAGCTCGCATGGTTCATACTCTTTGATCAGCATTTCCCTCCATGGGCTTGGAATCTTGGCAAAGAATATGTGGAATACTTCCTCCTCCTTGATCTTCGACTTCCATCTGTACTCTGTGAAGAGTTTGATGTACTCGTCTACGTGACAGATGTCAAGTAGTTCCAGGATGTATAGGGCATTCTTATACTTCTTCTTCTTTTCTTCTTCCATTTTTTCGAAGTAACCTACTCCAATGAAGTGGATCTTGAAGATTTTGGCCATTCGATCAACAATATTGCCTAGATCTTTGCCTTCCATGGCTTCTTTCTTGACTTCGTCTGAAAGTACCTCTCAGGCGCACTTTATCCATCCTTCCAGGCTCATAGTTAGGAATCTTATGAACCCTTCTTTGTCCAGCTCCAATGCGCCACTTGCAATCTTCATGGCATTTGTCCATTTATCGATCAAGGTCTTTCTGTTTTTAAAGTCGAGAGTGTCGAGGTTTAAGATCAATCCGTATGGATTTATCGGTTCAAGGTAAGACTGACCATATGGGGTGTTGTATAGATTAGATCCTTGAACTCGGCTTGCTCCTGTTGACATTCCTATTGCCTTCATCTTGAAGTTTCCTGGTTGTTGGAGTGTCTCTTCTTGTCTTGCCTCATGAACTCCATGTGATCCAGAGTTTCCTTCATTTTGGCTTTGATGAGCCTGTGACTGTTGTTGAGAACTTGATGTTTCCCCAACATTCATCTTTAGATCTACAATTGATAGTCCTTGGAAGGACTCATATAGATCTTGTAGATCTTCAAGATTTGCTTTTTCCATCCGGGGATGTGGATTCTCTTCGAAGGATAGCAATCATCTTCTCGCTTTCGAACTTTGGTCTTGTGACTTGTGTCATTTTCCCCTTTTGGTGTAAAAGGGGTTCTATTCCGAAGGTTAGTGGTAACCTTCCTTCTGGCCTTCTTCCTGTCACCTTGGTTTCCAAGGACTTTACTTGTTCTATCAACTTCATGATGAGGTCGAGTTGCTTGTTCTGCAACTTTTCCACCTTATCCATCTTAAGGATGATTTCGAACATCGTCTTGGACATGCTCTGGCAATATTCTCCAAAGAATCTCACCATATTCTGCAATTCTCTAAGATCTTGATTCATCTTAGAGTTATCTGCCTCGATCTCCTTTCACTCCGTCATTCTGTCCAATGTGAAAAGTGATACGGCTTGCAGATCTCTCTTGGACCCTGGTTGGGTCTTTTCCTCCATTGTCTGTGTTTGGGAACACATCCATGGATCTCGATGAAACTTCGGAGTTCCACTATATTCCTTTATATTTCTTTGGAATATTTTATCTCCATCTGGCGTAGTTCTTACAGATGTTCTTCCTTAGTGTGGTTGGCACAAATATTCGCCAATTCCCTCATTTGAATTACACCGTCCCACCATCGGTCAGCTTCCTCGTATTCTTTCTCTGCATATTATCTATACAACACACAATAATATTATTGTATAGAACTGCTTGTCTCGTCATAGTTAACGGGCCAGAAGTCCTTGTTGCTCTAGCTTTGAACAAGGCTAATAGTCCTGTCACTCTCGAATGTCGAACTTTCGTTCGGACCCATATATCTTGAAATTCTCCTCTCGTTAAGTGATATAAGTATATAATAAATTATTCATTCGTAAATAAATAAATCTAGGGCTCTGATACCATTTTGAAGCGCGAGGAATATGAGGAAATTAAGTTGAAATGAAGCTGTATACCGACATAATTACCTACATGGTTACCGATATAGTCACCTACATGAATACCGACATGGAAAATTTTTGACCAGTTGGCCCGTTTGACTGGTTGATCAGTCTGACTTTTCAATTTTTTTAATTTTTTATTTTTCGAGGGCAAATTCGTCTGAAAATTGACAAATTGGTAGAATTGATAACTTTTTTCCAAGATAGGCAAAATTGATTTTGACATCTTCATTTTGTATATTTTTAACAATTACCCTAAATTTAAAAGGGTTAATTGCGTAAAAAGTTTCCATCATTACTTCAATTGCAAATTAGTCTAAACCTTTGAAATTTAGCAAATAAGTATATCACATTTGCAAGGGATTGCAAATCAAGCGATGGGTCAGATTTTGACCAAATTTGACTGTCCAATTCCAACGTGGAAAATAAAATTTTTCTTTAAAAAAAATTTCCTGCAAACCCTTTTCTCTCTAAATTTCCTGTCTCAACTTTTCATCCTCTTAAATTTCCATTGACTGCTTGCTCAGCCTCCAATCGGAAAAGACTCTCCGCCGGAAGCCTCGATAACTCTTCGCCTAACGAAGGTCGAGGCCTCTTCTAGTCATCACATGAAGGAGTTCAGCGCCGTCAATCGCCACCACTGTGGGTAGCCGGCCCGCATTGCCTCAGTGCAATCGCGAAAGCCGAGACATCTGGAGCCCATCGCTGATTAGCCATAATATAGTGGTATGACCAATTAAAGAAATTATCGAACCACAGGGAGGAAGGTATTAGGGTCTAAGCGATCTCGTGTTTGTCATAGTATTATAGAAATGAACGAGAAGGGGAGATAATCAAGAAATGACAATAAAATAAAAGGATAGATGAATGAGAGATGGATGAATGAGCCAAGTAGATAGAGATGAGATTAACAATACTTAAAGTATGGAAAATCTAGGTATCATGCAATGAATTCATATGTGTCATGGGAAAAAGGCTAAGGTCCAGCACTAAGATCACCTAAACTCCCTCTCGGAATGAATAGGATATGGAATGACATTCATTGGATTGGTTCTCACTCAAACAATTCCAACTAGGTACTAAGCTTGAAATGAGAGTCCCTTCACATAATCTATTGACTTCTCAATCTAATAAATGATATGTTCTATCAAATGGTTCTAAACTATGAAGGACTTCTCAATCTCTTCACAATCTATAATGCACATGAAGTGTTTGATGAAATGATTCACTTAATTATCCTAAATATGCAAATGACTTCTCAATCTAATCACATGCTTAAAACAATTAAACACACAAATCATCATAAACATCAAGATCTAAAGCATCAATGATAGAAAATCAATTAACCCAATCAACATAATCATTCAATTGCAAAATACCAAAAATTATCCAACACAATTCATATTGCTAATCTCACAAGGGAGATTAGCCTCTCATATCCATAAGAAAATTAACATAGACATTAAATTCCTTACAAAACATGATAAACAATAGGTTTCAATACAAAGTTTAGATGAAAACTCCCTTGGATGTCTCCAATGGTGATCTTCTTCTCCCCCTTGCAATTCACCTCTCTTCCTTGTTTCTCTAGCTACTTGGATGAAGGATTTGATGGTTGGATGAAGGAAGATCCAAAGGATGAAGAATGGATGAAGGTGAAGGTGAAGAATGGAGGAAATGGTGTGTGAGGTGTGTGTGGAAGGGGTAGAAATCGGATCTTTTTTTCACATATTGAATTATTGGTTATTTATACCCCTTAGGAGGCTTCTAGAAGGATTCTGATGTGTTTCTGATGCTGCAGCAACACGACTCGTGTGCTGCAACACGACCACAGGGTGGCCGTGTAGGCGTTTCTGATGTCAGAAAACGGCCAGGGCTTACAGGGCCGTGTTGCGTAACACGGGTCGTGTTGCGTAACACAGGCTGCACAGTCTCACTGTTTCGCGCATAACTTCCACATCCGATCTCTGATTTGAGTAATTCTTGCGCTCATGTGATCCTCTTTTCTTTGGATTTCTATCCATATAAAGATCTAATAAAACTTCCAATATTTGAGGGTGTAACAAGTCATGCAAAGTAGCACAACCGTGCTGAGTAGGAACAGCTTGCGCAACGTCACCATTTTAATCATAACTTTCCCGTTTCGGCTCCAATTTAAGTGTTTCTCATACCAAAATAATCCTCTTTTCTATGGATTTCCAACCATGTATTATACTTCTAGTTTTGAGCTCCACAAGAGTACAGAAAAATTACACAAGTTGGACGTGCGTTTTTTCAGCATTTTACTTGATTTGACTCATTCTCCCTCGTTTCAACTCCGAATTGAGATATGCTTTTTCCTACATCTTCCTTATCACGTCTATGATCCATTTTTACCTAAAAATCATACGTTTAAGCTCATTCACACACATTTACATAAAAACACAAAACACAACCAAATAACACATAAATACGGATAAAATCATACGAAAACACATATAAAAAGATACTAAAATTTAGGTGAAAATATCACTCATCACACCCCCAAACTTAAAGTGTTGTGCGTCCTCGCACAACGAAATGATAAACCAAGGAGAGTGATATTCACCTAGGAAAAGACTAAACGAACATAAGTAATAACACACCAATAATAATAAGAATTACAAACTATGCTAAGGCATCCTACAACATTAGATTTATGATATGAGAAATTAACAAGTTCAATCAAAAGAGAATAAGGTGCAATATAGTCCCTTTTAGTCTAAGCCTCACATAAGTTTATCAATTTCACTCAACACTCTTTGAAGTAGGGTTAATCAACACTCATCAACCGATTGGCTCGACTCGCTATAAGTTTGCTCGTGGACTACATTCACAAACCACCAAAGTTTTTATTAGTGATCAAAAAGGTCTTTTATTAAGGATGTAATGATAGGCTCTTTGGTAGGGTAGGAAGAATATAGGTAAGAGTGACTAATCAAGTGTAAATAATCGAAGAGATGATCAACTTCTCCAACTTCTCCACTTTTCCTTCTTTCTTTCTTATCTTTGATACTAACAAGCACTAATCATCAACTTCCTTGGATTTCTTGAGCTTCTTATGATTCATGCTTCCTTCTTTGAACTTTTAAGTACTTGAGCATATTGTTATTGCTTTGCTCATTTTCTTATTTTGAGGTTGCATGTCCATTCTTTCTTGTGCTCTTTTTCATCCTTTTTCTTGCTTGTTTACCATTTCCTTTTTTCTTTTTCTTCCTTATCAAACCTTTCTAGTTACCATCTCCTCAATCACCCACACAAATGGTATATATGTAAGGCTTAAGTGGGTAATCATGGCTTGTAATGTGCTTATATCACAATAAATAGGCTTTAAGGCTCAAAGTGGTTGACTAGGGATGATGTTCAAGGTAGGGAAATATATGGTAATGACTATAGATGATAAGGATGGTCTAAGATCATTTCACTAATCTCCACAAATCGGGCTCGATCCTATAGTTATTGAGCAAGTTCTAGCTTATCAAACACAACCAATCCACTCATGAAGAAAAAAAAACATGTATGCACGGTTGAGGCTCAAATGCTCACAAGCTTGTGCTCGGACCTTAAGAAACTTATTGCACAAAATTCATCTCAAAATTGAACAAGTTAAGTAAAACATGTCACAATTCGAAAGTGTAGAGATTCTTAATCATAACTTGTCATCACTTACTACCACAACATATCACCACTCATATTCAAAAATGACTCACAACCTCCCTAAATAAAAAACCACCAAACATACCAAGACAAATATAAAAATACACACAAAACTCAAAATAAAGACTCAACAAACAAAGAACAAAATAAAAACACATAACATACAAAAATAAAAATCACCATCATTAAACAATGAAGCACACATTCAAATCATCCAAAACAATGTAAGCTCACAATCATCCCAACCTTGATTGAAAAGGAAATTCTAAATAATGAAAATAAACATCCCAAAACATAACAAATTAAGTAGCATGCTAATCACATCAATACAAATCAAATCAAATTATGCTAAGCACATAAAAGTGGTAGGGTGTAGAATGAACTCCCTCAATAAGCATTTGATAGTGGAAGTTGTTAGCTCCGAGCTCAATTCGTGCTTCCAATACCCTTCATACATGCTCAACAAAACCATTAGCTCAACAATTTTATTAAAAATATGGACTATCATGCACTTCAACACGACTAATCATACCAAAATCAAACCAATGCTCATGAGAAAAATTCAAAATTAGCCCAAAAATACGAAAAGTATATGCTTTCAAGACAAAGTATGCACTTCAAATCAAGCACTTATCGTTTCTCCAATACACATTCTCCTCATGAACACAATCAATCTACATACCAAAAATGCAAAACAAGCAAATCCACCATCCTTATTGAAAGCAATAAATAAAACAATAAAAATAATGATGGGTTGCCTCCCATCTAGCGCTAAGTTTAATGTCTTCAAGCCGGACGGGATATGGAGAACTCATCGGAATGGCCATGGATATCTTTCGTCCTTGCCATCGAATTTTAACCGTTGTGCTTCTTCCTCTATTAGGTATTTGTGGCAAGTGACGACCTCAGTTGCATCCTTCGAGCATGGCTTCAAAAATTCGACTCTCTTGAGCTTACACTCCATTGTCCTCTCCATTCTTGAACACCACTTATTTCTCCTTACCAAATAGATCTCCAACATCTTTTCGAGTTCTCTTTTGTTTCTAAGAATATGGGAAAAATCAATGGGTAATACAAAGTCAATGTAAACAATATTATCAAGTTCAAGACAACTTAAAGAGTTTAAAGGTTTAGAAATGCTCATTTCACTCTTCAAGTCATCATCATTTGCTTCTTGACTTTGTTTCTCTTCATCAACATCATTTGTCTCAATATGCTCTTCAAATACCTCATTTGATTCTTCATCTCCCAAATTCTTTTCTTCTTCCAACTCTTCTTCAACTTTGCTCTCCTCTTCTAATTCTTCAACTTGTTGAAAATTGTTCAAAGCACTTACAATTTGGCTTACTTGATGCTCCAAGGCTTCAAACCTCTTCTCATCTGCCTCATTTCTTTTCTTCATTTCTTCAAAACTTGCTTCATTTCTTTTCTTCCATTCTTCAAAACTAGCTTCATCTCTTTTCTTGCGCTCCTCAAGGTTTGCTATCATCTTCTCAATCAAGACGTTTACAGACGATTTTTCTTCTTCGACTTGTTGAAAGTCTCCTCCCTCTTGGTTGTCACAATTCCATTCTTGAATTGGTGGATAATTCCCATGAAAACTTCCTTCATAGTTATGTTGAAAATTTCCTTGGAAATCATCCACTCCCATGAAAGAAACATCTCCTACTTGATGTGTAGGCATCCTCCACTCTTCTTGCTCCATAGGACTAGGAATCGACACACCTTGCACATTTTGAGCACCCTCCAAACTTGAATTAGACAAGACTTGACCATAAGCACCTTGATTCATCATCCTTATTTGTCTTGTCACTTCCAAAGTAACTTGGGTAATTATCTTGGAGGATTCATTTTGAAGAAAACTTGATTGAGAATCTTGACCTTCATCACTTCCTTGAGCACTTCTTCTATGTAATTCAAGTAAAGCGTAGTTTTGGAACGGAGGAGAAGTGTTGGTGTTGGGATTTTGTGGAGAATAAGTGTATGCTTGATACGGGTGGAATGTATTTCCATTGTAAGCTTGTTGCCATTCTCCATTTCTTCTTTGATTGTAGTATTGAGAGCTATCTTGATTCATTTGGAAGTTGTACCCATAGTTGCTCTCATTCATGTAGCCTCTTGATTATGGAGGTGGAACCCTTGCAAATTGATCCCCAAAGACATTTGTGAATTGGTTCCAACCATCCATTTAAATACTCTTCTCAAGGCTTACTATAATTCTTCTCAAACTTGCTATTTTTGGCTTTGATCCCCCTTCCTCTTCTCTCAAGGTAGTGTCAAGTACCTATCAAAACGAACAAGTGAGATCAAAAATTTTCCAAAGCAAATAATAAAAAGCAATAAAAATATCTCTATTAATACCAATCGAAACACTCATTCGTTAAACCACTAGCAACCGTTGCCTCCCCGGCAACGGCGCCATTTGATTAGCCATAATATAGTGGTATGACCAATTAAAGAAATTATCGAGCCACAGGGAGGAAGGTACTAGGGTCTAAGCGATCTCGCGTTTGTCATAGTATTATAGAAATGAACGAGAAGGGGAGATAATCAAGAAATGACAATAAAATAAAAGGATAGATGAATGGGAGATGGATGAATGAGCCAAGTAGATAGAGATGAGATTAACAATACTTAAAGTATGGAAAATCTAGGTATCATGCAATGAATTCATATGAGTCATGGGAAAAAGGCTAAGGGCCAACACTAAGATCACCTAAACTCCCTCTCGGAATGAATAGGATATGGAATGACATTCATTGGATTGGTTCTCACTCGAATAATTCCAACTAGGTACTAAGCTTGAAATGAGAGTCCCTTCACATAATCTATTGACTTCTCAATCTAATAAATGATATGTTCTATCAAAGGGTTCTAAACTATGAAGGACTTCTCAATCTCTTCACAATCTATAATGCACATGAAGTGTTTGATGAAATGATTCACTTAATTATCCTAAATATGCAATTGACTTCTCAATCTAATCACATGCTTAAAACAATTAAACACACAAATCATCATAAACCTCAAGATCTAAAGCATCAATGATAGAAAATCAATTAACCCAATCAACATAATCATTCAATTGCAAAATACCAAAAATTATCCAACACAATTCATATTGCTAATCTCACAAGGGAGATTAGCTTCTCATATCCATAAGAAAATTAACATAGACATTAAATTCCTTACAAAACATGATAAACAATAGGTTTCAATACAAAGTTTAGATGAAAACTCCCTTGGATGTCTCCAATGGTGATCTTCTTCTCCCCCTTGCAATTCACCTATCTTCCTTGTTTCTCTAGCTACTTGGATGAAGGATTTGATGGTTGAATGAAGGAAGATCTAAAGGATGAAGAATGGATGAAGGTGAAGGTGAAGAAAGTAGGAAATAGTGTGTGAGGTGTGTGTGGAAAGGGTGGAAATCGGATCTTTTTTTCACATATTGAAGTATTGGGTATTTATACCCCTTGGGAGACTTCTAGAAGGATTCTGATGTGTTTCTGATGCTGCAGCAACACGACTCGTGTGCTGCAACACGATCACAGGGTGGCCGTGTAGGCGTTTCTGATGTCAAAAAATGGCCAGGGCTTACAGGGCCGTGTTGCGTAACACGGGTCGTGTTGCGTAACACGGGCTGCGCAGTCTCACCGTTTCGAGCATAACTTCCACATCCGATCTCTGATTTGAGTAATTCTTGCGCTCATGTGATCCTCTTTTCTTTAGTTTTCTATCCATATAAAGATCTAACAAAACTTCCAATATTTGAGGGTGTAACATATCATGCAAAGTAGCACAACCGTGCTGAGTAGGAACAGCTTGCGCGACGTCACCATTTTAATCATAACTTTCTCGTTTCGGCTCCAATTGAAGTGTTTCTCATACCAAAATAATCTTCTTTTCTATGGCTTTCCAACCATGTATTACACTTCTAGTTTTGAGCTCCACAAGAGTACAGAAAAATTACACAAGTTGGACGTGCGTTTTTTCAGCATTTTGCTTGATTTGACTCATTCTCCCTCGTTTCAACTCCGAATTGAGATCTGTTTTTTCCTACATCTTCCTTATCACGTCTAGGATCCATTTTTACCTAAAAATCATACGTTTAAGCTCATTCACACACATTTACATAAAAACACAAAATACAACCAAATAACACATAAATACGGATAAAATCATACGAAAACACATATAAAAAGATACTAAAATCTAGGTGAAAATATCACTAATCAATCGCGCTACCACCGACGTATGCCGTCGATGCCGCTTTAGATCTGCAGGATCGAATCCACCCATCTCCATCGCGCGCTGGTGCTGCGTCCCCACTATGTTCTCTATTGTAAGTGTTGATGAATCAGATTAGTGTAGAAATTATAAAGAAAGTGTTGATGAATATTGTAAGTGAAATTAGCAGTGGAGTGAGAACAAATCATCCTCACGACCCTCCTTCTTCATAGTTGTGTTTGTCAGAAGGGAAATATGGAGAGATATGTTGCAGGAAAAAGATTTTTTTAATTTTTATTTTTCACGTTGGATTTGGGCTGTCGAAATTGATCAAAATCTGACTGGTGGCTTAATTTGCAATCACTTGCAAAGGTGGTATACTTATTTGTCAAATTTCAAAGGTTTAGACTAATTTGCAATTAAATCAAAAGTGGAAACTTTTACGCAATTAACCCAATTTAAAAAGTGTAAAATAATTTCACGTGAGACGATCCCATGCAAAACTTGTCCTTTTCAATTTGGGTATCTCACTTCAATAGTTACACTTTCCCTTATGGTATATAGGAGACTAGAACCGCATATAACAATTTTTTTTATTGGCTTACATACAGCATTAATATAACTACTCATAATACATTAAAAAATTATACTTCCTCCGTCCGCTTTAAAGAATCTATTTTTTCATTTTGGGCGTCCACAATCACATTTTATTTTTACACATATGGGACGCACACCCACCCACCCACTAATACAATTAAAATTGGTCCACACACCTACTAATATACTCCCTCCGTCCACAAGAAAGAGTGTCTTTTACTTTTGTGCACGTTGATTAAAGAGTATTATTATTTAATGTGTAGTGGATAGTTGTATTAGTGAGAGTGTGGATCCCATATTTTAGTTGTATTAGTGGGTGTGTAGGGGTCCCATATGTGTAAAAAAGGAAATGACCATCTTTGGAGCAGACGACCAAAATGAAAAAAATACCATCTTTCGAGCGGACGGAGGGAGTACTATATAACTCCCCACTATACATTAAATAATAATAATACTCTATAATCCACGTTTTTTAAAAAACAAAGAAACCCCTTAAAACTGGATAGAAAGATACTCCCTCCGTCCCATCCTAATAGTTACATAATTTCATTTTGGGCGTCTCATCCTAATGGTTACGTTTTCCTTTTTAGCATATGAACCCACACAAATTAATTATTTCTCTCTCCATGTGTCCACACATCTCACTAATACACCTACATACTTTACATTAAATTATTATTTTTCTCACCTCAATATACATTAAAATGCTATATTTGTTAATCCCCGTGCAAAAAGTAAACGTAACCATAAGGACGGAACGGAGGAAGTATCTTTTATCCACTACACATTAAAATATTATATAACTTAATATCTAACATAAAAATAAAAAAAAAAATTAAAAAAAAACTAATGTAATCATTGAAATTGTGGGAGACTGGGAGTATCGCGCAAAAGAAAGTAGTGAATATGACAAAAAGTGGCAACTATTGCTTAAGTGTAATTTTAAGTGGTCACATATGTTATATGCAATTTTTTATAGCCACTTTTAAAGGAATGGACCAAAATGTCTTTGAGGGAGACCCACTTTTCACATGTTTGGCGAATGAGATTCCATACTTTTTGATCAAAAGTACCAACGTACAGTAAAGGAATCGAATTTCTCTTTATTTTTGAATAAAGTGTGGAAGTACAGTCTATTGAATGCATTAATCTGTTACCTTTATATGCCTCATGAATATATTTTTTATTAAAATAAAAAAAATACATTAATTTTATTCGTATAATTTTTTTTTATTTTTTCAGGAAATATTTTTTTCGATTTTTTTAATTATTTTTTGAAAAAAAATGTGGGCAGAATAGAACAAATAGTGTAGGCCGAATAGAACAAATTGTAGGTTGAATAGGTCGAATAGAAGAATTTTATTTTATTTTTTTAATTTCTTTTGAAAAAAAAATGTGGGACGAATAGAACAAATAGTGTAGGCCGAATAGAACAAATTGTAGGCGAATAGAAGAATTTTTTTACTTTTTTTTAAATTTTTTTTTGAAAAAAAAAGTGTGGGCCGAATAGAATAAATAGTGTAGGCCGAATAGAACAAATTGGAGGCCGAATACGGCGAATAGAAGGATTTTTTTTTATTTTTTTTAATTTTTTTTTGAAAAATAATGTGGGCCGAATTGAACAAATAGTGTTAGCCGAATAGAACAAATTGTAGGCCGAATAGGCCGAATAGAAGATTTTTTTTAATTTTTTTTTTTTAAAAAAAGTATGGGCCGAATAGAACAAATTGTGTAGGCCGAATAGAACAAATTGTAGGCCGAATAGAAGAATTTTTTTTTTTTTTGAAAAAAAGGTGTGGGCCGAATAGAACAAATTGTGTAGGCCGAATAGAACAACTTGTAGGCCGAATAGAACAATTTTTTTTTAATTTTTTTTAATTTTTTTTAATTTTTTTTGAAAAAAAGTGTGGGCCGAATAGAACAAATAGTGTAGGCCGAATAGAATAAATTGTAAGTCGAATAGAAGAAATATTTTTTTCGATTATTTTTTAATTTTTTTTGAAAAAAAAGTGTTGGCCGAATAGAACAAATAGTGTTGGCCGAATAAAACAAATTGTAGGTTGAATAGGCCGAATAGAAGAAATAATATTTTTGAAATTTTTTAATTTTTTCTGGAAAAAAAAATATTTCCTATAATTTTAAATGTGGTCCCAACCACCCTATTTAATACAGTCAACACTGACATAATCATGTCCCCATTATTATGGTTTTTTACCTGACAGTTATGGGGTAATTTGGGGAGTCCTCTAAATAGTGGCTACTAAAAATTACTTTTAAGAGATGTGGCTATTTAAAATTGTATTTAGTCAACAGTGGCTACTAAAAATTTGGCCCGAAAGAAGTAACTGTATTATGACGTACATTTCAATACTACATCAATCGATTTCATTAAACTTTTCACATCATATTTTGTCACATCCTCATTTGTTAAAAAAAAAACTCTTAAAAATATATTACATTTTAAAAAATAATAACTTCCCCATCTAGTACGAATATTTATTTTATTATTTATTTATTATTAAAAAATTCATATTATTCTTAAAAGTTAGATAAACTCAGTAACAGAGCCAAAAATTAAATTTAGTGGAGCCAAATTGTAAAATAAATACATCTCTCGTCCTGCAAAATTATTTGTATTTTTTAAAAAAGAAGTTGCTACTTTTTAACAACTTTATTAATTTTTTTATTGAAATATACATGGTTTAATCTTAATTCATGAGGGGTATTTAGATTTTACCTGGATTTAGATTAGTTGGACTATATATTATAACTAATACTATAATAACGAATGAAATAAAAAGAGAAAAATATAAATAAAATAAATAAAAGGTAAAGAGAAAAAATTATAAGAAAATTGGAATATGAATAAAATTAATATATAAAAATAAATAAAATAAAAATTAACTAAAACAATGTCATAAGATAAAATAAAGGAAAAACCATTAATAGATACACATTTTTACCCTAAATTACTATGAGTTACAATGAGTTCAAATTACTCTCACACACAAATATTAAAGTAAAATACCAAATATAACGTTATAATCTCACACACTTTTAAATCACAAACCCTTAACCCCTCACCGCCAGACCGCCACCGACCGGTCGCCGTACATCCACCGGACCTCTGCCGCCGACTGTCGGACCTTCGTCGGGCCGCCGCCGACCGGCTGCCGGACCTCCACCGGACCACCACAAAAAAAAATCAAAGTAAAATGTGCAAAAAGAAAATTGGACAAAATAAATTGTGCAAACACATAAGGGTATTTATGGTATTACAATCATAATTGTATAGTTATGAGTATTAGTTCTTTGAGTCATGTAATTTATAGTAATTATACATTATTTTATGTATCCCACAGTGAATGACCCTAAAATAAATAAAAGGTAATTGGAGGGATTGAACCCTCAACCTATAAAATAAAAAAGAGGTCTTAAATTACTATGCTACATGCATAATATTAAATAAAATAATACAATTAATTTTATTTTTAAAAAATACTCACTACCCCTATTTTAACCTATTAATGGGGCAGGGGCGGAGCTAGATAATATTTTAGGGGGGCTAGAGATTTAAAAAAAATACTCCCACCGTTCCGTTTCTATGCTTACGTTTAATTTTTGCACGTTGATTAAGAAATATAGTATTTTAATGGATAATGGGTAGAAAGATAAAATATTTAATATAAAGTGGTAAGTGTATTAGTATTGGATGTGAGTCTCATTGTGATATATTAATTGTTACGTAGCGATTGAAATTGGACGCCCAAAAAAAAGAAAAAAAGTAAAAATTGAAATGAGATGGAGTGAGTATTAATCATAATTCATATTCAAATATTAAATATGAAGTAGTGCAATATTATCATAACTCACACCCAAAAAGAATTTAGAGATATTTTCATACATTCTCAACGTCTAAAACTAAGATAATAAAGATGACTTTTCTATTAATTCAAAATGAATTATAAAGTCTGTAAGAAAAGTGAGAGTCATTTCTTTATCAATGTAAACGATTAAATTATTCATAAAAATAACTATTAGGTAGCTTAGGGAGTTAAAAATCATTATTTGGAAAAATAAGCATTCTCTCCGTTTGAGATATTTTTTCATGTATTGAAGTGCGTAATGATTAATAAAATGTATTTTTTGAATGTATAATGTAAGATAAAATAATTATTTTTTAATAATTTAATAAGAAAAAAATAGTTAATAAAATAAGTGAGATTGATAAAAAATTTATGAAGTATATGGGATTTGGGATTTTTGAAATATTGATATATTGGGATGTACTTATTTAGTGAATATTTATAATTATTAAAAGTATACATAATAGTTAGACAAGATAAATGGAAAATGGGAAGAAATAAATAGAATTAAGCAAAGTAATAATTTAAAATAATATATACTACTAGGGGATTTTTAGAAAATTTGAGGATTTTTAGAAAATTTGGGGGGCTAAAGCCCCTCATCAATACTCCATGAGGCTCCGCCCTGAATGGGGTGCACGGTTTATCAGGTGCACCTCAGAATTACCCAAATTTTGATAGGGTGGGAATAATTTTTCATAACGTTTTTCTTAATCGGTAATACCTGATAACATTTTTACATTTATTGTGTGATACATTAAATTAAAAATTATAAAGATAGTTAGACTATTAAGTATATCAAACCTTGAGAAGACATTAAATCCTAAGAAAATATATGTGTGAAACCGTCTCACGAGAAATTATTATTTTACACTTTTATTAAATAGTTATCACTTTTCATAAAATATATTGCTCGTTTTTTATTTGTTATCACTTTTCATAAAATATATAGCTCATTTTTCATTAAAATTGTACTCACTTTTTATTTATATTACAAATTAATTGGTCATGAAATAACACACTTCAACACTACCACTTTTCATCAATTCCGGCATCACTTTTGTTCAAGGATTATTATCACTTCTTATTTATCTTATGTAACTCTTTTCATTTTTCATTAAAAATTTTATAACTTTTTATTTATATTACAAATTGTTCATTAAGTAACATACTGCAATATTACCATTTTCATTAATTCAGTGTCACTTTTTGTTCAAAAAATATTATCACTTCTTATTCATATTTGAGATCACACCATTCCATGTGAACCCTTCACAAAGTTTGCGGCAAGATTCAAAAGTCTAGTTTTATGAGATTACAAGTTCTTCTATTATTATATAGGTTAGTCCATGGGGGGTATTTCCCGGAAATTTCCTGACAACAACCCAACCCCCCACTACTTATTATAGTTGGATGGGTGTATTCAGTAGTGTTGCAGGTGAGGAGATAATGAATGGATTCTTTGCTTAAACCTAATGCAAAAGAATCAAATATCAAACTAGTCTTCATCGCCTTCTTCTCTAAGGTACGCGCTTTCATCTCCTACCCTACCTTTATCACAATCAATACTCCTCCCATCTCTTTCTTCTCACTCTACTGTGTTTTGAGAGAGGGAGAGGAGAGGAGAGGAGAGAATGCTCACAACACCTTTGCATCCATTTATATATTGATGTGAGCAGTACATATCCTAACAACAATAGATTTAAAAGAAATTTATAGTATCCTGGAAATTAAGGGTCACTTACTATTGGATACATAAAATAATGCATAATTACTATAAACTATATCAATCAAAGCACTAATACTCATAACTACACAATTATGATTGTGATACCATAAATACCCATATGTGTTTGCACAATTTGTTTTGCATAATTTATTTTTGCACATTTTAAGTTCCGGCGGAGGTCAGGCGGCGGTCCGGCAAATTTTTTTGCATAATTTGTTTGCACAATTTATCTTTGCGCAATTTGTTTGCACATTTTAAGTTCCGACGAAGATCCGGCAGCCGGCAGCGAAGGTCAGGCAGCGGTCCGGAGAATTTTTTTGCACAATTTGTTTTTGCACATTTTAAGTTCCGGCGGAGATCCGACAAATTTTTTTTGCACAATTTTTTTTGCACTATTTCTTTTTTTCTTTTAATTTTATTGCACATTTTCATTTTTTACAATTTAATTTTATTGCACTATTTCTTTTTTTTTCACTATTTCTTTTTTGCACTATTTCATAATCTAAAATAGAAAATCGACAGAAAAAAGGCCTTTAACAATAAGCACTCCAGACATTTTCGGTTAACCGACCGATGCACACCCCTACTTGCACCCGGGTGCACCCAATATACACTATAATTTTTTATACACATCTCAATAACTTTATATATCGTTTTTATTAAATTATTTAAAATACTCACTTTTTACATACATCTTAATACTTTGCGTACTCTCCCTCCGTCCCCTTCAAAGAGTCAATTTTTTCCAGTTTGGGCTTCCCACCCAAGGAGTCCTCTTTCATTTTTTACACACATGAAACTCACACGCCCATTAATATAATTAAAATATGGGCTCACACACCCATTAATACAACTACTCCCTCCGTCCCGCCAAAATAGCACAATTTTACTATATTGGACGTCCCGTCCAATTGTACAATTTTCCTCTTTTAGTAAAAAGGGCCCTCCAATGCCCACCACTACTCATCACATCTCTCTAATATACCTACCCACTTTATATAAAATAATAATACTCTTAATTTATGTACAAAAAACAAATGACACACTTAGACCGGGACGGAGGGAGTACTCACTACCATTAAATAATAATACTTCTTAATGCATGTGCAAAAAGCAAAAGTACCCATTTGTTCGTACGGATAGAATATTTTTTTACATAAATAAAAAATAATAATAATAACTTTTCTTAATCTACATGCAAAAAAACGTGCAGTAATTATTGGGATGGGGAGTAGCCTCTCATAAGTTATGTTTGGTTCGAATTTTGAAAACCTCATCTTAAGAGGTTTTGGTTAGGGGTAATAGGCGATATTAACGCGAATGAAAGTATATTGTGATGTTTGTTTTATTTAATGGGAATAAAAATTTTATAATTATTTTTATTTATTTAATAATTATTCTCTATCCTTTAATCACTTCCAATCTCATTATAATTAACTTTTTTATTGATACCTATTATTATTTCAATTGAAAAATTCGAACCAAGCAACTCCTTAATTTACAAAACTCGCTAGTTTTATAGATCACTCATATGTACGCTCCCTATTAACCATCCACTTTCTTTCTCTTCCTTCTCTCGCATTAACCAATACTTCATCCGTCCCACGATAACACTTACGCATTTTCATTTTGAGCGTTCTATAAAAAGCTTTATATTTCTTTTTATAATAAATAAAACTCACACAAAATATTTAAATATCTTCATGAGGCTCACATCACTATACCAATATAATTAACTACCCATCATATATTAAAATATTATATTTTTTATCTCAATACACATTAAAATATTACTACTAGTATATTCCTTAATCACCATACAAAAAGCAAACATAAACATTTAAACGGAACGAAGAAAGTCTCTCTTACACAAATTTGTTTTATGATTTTTAAAATTCACATAAACCTTTAATTAACAAACATACTCTTAAAAGCAATTTTTGTTTTCTGATTTTGAAAATTAAAATCCAAACCCAAAATTTAGAAACAACCCTTATACGTATATCAATAAACTTCATAATTTCAATACATTCACATTCTATGTATCATCTCTCTCATCAATTAAATTTTTTTTTATCTCTCAATTTTTTATGGAAGTATTACCATCTAATACAAAATATATACTAATATAAATATATACTAATATTACTAGGAAATACAAAATATATATTTTATTACTAACAGGTACAAAAATAGGTAATGAAAAGTCTCAACTACCCCTCTATAAATGTCGCTGAATACAACTGTATTGAATACACTATTTTACGTACATTGTGCAGATTTCTTATCGTAATATAATCTGATAAAAATAAATATATCTAAATATTTTGAATACTTATTTAAATATTTCTAAATATTTCTGAATACATCATGGAGATTTTTTATCTTATATAATTTGGATATAAAATATGTTTAAATATTCTGAATACTTAACCAAATATATCTAAATATTATGAATACTTGTCTAAATATATTACTGAATACATGCAAATTTCTTATCGTAATATAATTTGGATACCAAAATATATAAATATTTTAGAGTAAATATTTTTGAATACATCGTGAAGGTATTTTTATCGATAATATAATCTGGAGTCGTGAGAATTTTTTTATCGTAATATAATCTGAATAACAAAATATATGTAAACGAGTACATATTCCCACATAATATGCGGATGCATTATATTTTATAAGAAAATTAATTAGATAATTCAATATTAAATGCATATTGTAATAATTTAATAATGAGAATATACTCAAAATTTTTGAAGATATATTTTTATTAATTGATTTATTTATTTAATTTTAGGTTTAATTTTTAATTCTAAATATAAAGATATACATTAGTAATATAATAATAAAAAAAATAGAAAGATTATATATGATATTAAAATAAAAATAAAAATATTTATTCCTAACCAATCAAAAAATATGATTAAAGTTGGTGTTTAATTTGAAGATATACATGAATAATAATAAAAATAATAAGTTGGATATATTTTTATGGATTTGTTTAATTATCTATTCCTAACAAATTAAAAAAAATTAAAGGTGGTATTTAATTTATAGATATACATGAATGAATAGTATAATAATAAATAAATAAATAAAAGTAGAAAGATTATATATATGAAATTAAAATAAAAAATACGACAATTAATCACATTGTGACAGCTCATACTTTTAAAAAGTTATTTATAACAGCGTATTCGTAATTAGTATATAGTATAAGATATTTTTGAAGATATCTTTAATTAATTAATTAATTTTGAATACAATACAATTAAACTTATTTTTTAATGTTTGACCCATAAAAGTGATCATGTTTAATTAATATAATTTGGGTATTGTACCTAATAGTAATAAAGGTTAATAAATTGTATATATATAAGTAATGAACCTTTTTTTTATTAATTATAGTATATCTTTTTCTATTTACAACTAATCTAACATAATTTTTTAATTAAAAATTAATTTAAACTTAATTAATACTCTTTTCGTCCCATAAAATTCTTTTATTCTTTTCTCATTTATTTGTCCCAAAAAAACTTTCACTCTCAAAAAATGAGACATCGCTTTATCCAATAACCCCAAAAGTTACTCTAATTTCTAATTTGTCACTTATTTTTTTACACACATATCATTATTTTATGGAGTATTTTTTATTACCTTAAAATACTACAATACCCTCTAAAGTCAACTAAATTGATCAAAAAGCGCAACTTAGTATTGTGGGCCCCATGAAAAATATTTAAATGTATTTTGTGTGGGTCTCATTTATTATAAAGTGAAATGTAAACCTTTTTATGGGAATCCTAAAATAGAAATGCGTAAACGTTTAGTACTGGTTAAGAAAAAATGAAAATTCATCATATTGAACTATTTTATGAACGATTAATAAGACGAATAAAATGTTATAAAATATGTAATAAAAAATGAAATTCAATTAAAAAATATTAATCAATCAATTAAACTGTTTTATAAATGATTAATAGAAACATTTTAGTATTACAAAACTCAGGGCTACCAAATGTACTGTTACATTTTTAAAAATATATATATATATACTTATTAAATTTCTTATATTCATCCAAAGATTCACAAAAAGAGCTAACACCAAAATATAATGTAATATAATGTGTGAACTTTGCGTAATCGAAGAAACACAAATTATTATTAATTCATTGTTTGTAAGATGCAGTCCACGCGCGTGTCGCCTAACAGATGTGAACTTTGCGTAATCGAAGAAACACAAATTATTATTAATTCATTGTTTGTAAGATTGCAGTCCACGTGTCGCCTAACAGAGGAGCAACCGCGTTGAAGAGATTAGATACATACACAGCTCACAGGTGAGTATTTAACACACAGTAGCACACACTGGAAAGTGGAAAGAGAGAGAGAGGGAGGGAGGGTTCCAATTTCCTCTATCATCTAGTATATCAATCTCCGCATTGTCCGACGATAGACACGTAGAAAAAAAATAAAAAAGGTTATATCCTAAAAATAAAATATAAAAGCGAATTGGATGAGGTGTATGAGTGGCGCAGTGCATGTGATCCACGTGTGTAGTAGAGAAAGAGGACGCAAGTTTTAGTCAATTAAAAGAAAGTGGATACACCGATGATTCACCAACGGTGGGCTTTATGTTGTCGTGTGGATCACTACTACACGTGTTCCTAACCGTCCTTTACGAAACCCATTACACATTCATTCCATTTTCTTAGCATAAACAACGTGTCATTCATATTTTCACCTAATAATTTCTCCCATTTGAGTATCAAATGACAGATTCATATCTCATTAAAAGTATAATATAATACATTCCTTAAAAAGAAATTAAATAATAATACTATATTTTTTAATAAAAATATTAACTCTTTAAATTTTTATATTTTTATTGAGACGAATTATATTTTTTTATTTAGAAGTAGGTAACCTATTAAAAAATAATTTTAAACAAAAATGCATGAGTGATCTGATGTACTCAAAAGTATATATATATAAACCATGAATTTTATTTTCTCTTCTACACGATGCTTTACACCCATCACTCTGTTCCGAATTAACCTTACTTATCTTCCAAATTCGTTCACTTTATTGACTTTTCCCTTACCATCGTTAACGAATCTTGTAAAAATATTGAGCGCATAGCTGCGCAACCCATCGCTCACACTTCACACTTAAATAATAATTTCCGTTCAACTAACTTTGTCCAATAAAAAAATAATAATAATAATTTTCCTTATCCAACGTTAAACTGTACATGTTGGTCTAGAGTTTAAAAATATTTTTTTATTAATTTTATTGATTTTAAGAGGATAATATAATCTTTTTAAGTAATAAATATATTTTGAATTAGTATGTGTTAATTGAGAGAGATAAAATTGTAAATAAGATGTACTTTTTAAGGTTAAGAATTAATGTGATGTTTCGTGTAGTAAAGTTTTAATATTGGACTAACGAAAACGAAAAGTGTGAAATTTAATACTCCTATGAGACATAAGAATTATGGGTAAAACTGTTTGAAATAAATTTTAGTGGATAATTGTATTAATATTATGTGAGTTCCAAAAAAATACATTAATTTTTTTTTGTAGTCTCAATTAGATTTTAGTGGATAATTATATTAGTATTATTTGAATTAAAAAAAATACATTAATTTTTTTTTAAGTCTCATTTACCAAATAAAAATTGTAATTATTGAAGTGAGATGGGTAAAACTGTTTGAAATAAATTTTAGTGGATAATTGTATTAATATTATGTGAGTTCCAAAAAAAAATACATTAATTTTTTTTTTGTGTAGTCTCAATTATATTTTAGTGGATAATTATATTAGTATTATTTGAATTAAAAAAAATACATTAATTTTTTTTAAGTCTCATTTAGCAAATAAAAATTGTAATTATTGAAGTGAGAGATAAAATGTGTCCATTGGGTATTGTAATATTTTAATAAAAAGATAAAAATGCGTGTGAGACAAATGAATTACGAAATAGTATATTCTTTTGATTAGATAAGATATAAAATCAGTTAAAGTAACTTTGTTTTTTTTACTATATTTATATAAATAAAAGAAACGAATGCATTTTAATTTGACAATAAAGTATTGTGATTCTATTTTCTTATAAATGTAAAAATTAGATTTGATTCGATTATTTCTATTCTCAAAATGAAAATAGAAACAGAATATTAAAATGAGTGAGGCATCCAAGCGCACGGAGCACATTCCGTTTTCATGCCCTTTGCAATTTAAACACCTAGCAATACATAGATTTAAATAGAATTGGAGGGGGAGAATTGTGTTCACATGGGAACACGAAATATTTAAATAGAATTGGAGGGGGAGAATTGTGTTCACATGGGAACACGAAATATCCCTCCGTGTTTCAGGAAGTGCATGTGCTTTTGCCTTTTAAAATTAACAAATTTCGATTTTATTATCCAAATTCCAAACTATGCCGAAATATTCAGAAAAAAAAAAGAGAGAATAAATTCGGCTGCATAAAATGTGAAAAGTTGAACGACGTGGCGATATCTCAAGAGTAACGTTTACTTAATTAATTAAAAAATAAATTAAAGTTGGAAATCTGATTTAAAATTTAAAAAGACACATATACAGCTCAAATCAACGGAAAGGATTTGAAAGTTTGTTGCAGGAAATTACAAGGAAGTTTCCCCACCATCTTCGCCTCTGTTTCTGCAACTCAACAACTGTACGAACTGCACCGACTACCGATTCGTCAGGGTTCGTAATACTCTCTACACTACGGTTAATCATTCAAAGGATAGTCTACTTATTTTCAATTGTCTACTTATTTTCAATTGAACAGTAAAGTGGAAGTTGTGCAAATTGTTGAAGCAATGAATAAAGTGAACGTTCATGAGTTTCTGGATTTGCGTAAATCTTATGGTTTCTGGCAACACGTGTGTGATGTGTTGATGTAATTTCTCAGAGATAAGAGGTGTCATCTCTCCTGCGACGCAAAATGGCAGAAGATTACAAAACGTCGCCGTACCGGCGGCACCGGAACGATCCTGAAGGTCGTGGTGGTGCCAGGGACTATGAAGACGACGATGACGATGGTTCGCCGTTTTATATTGCGCGAACTAAGAGTGCTCCGATTGATCAGCTGCGTAGGTGGAGGGTAAGTTCGCTGCATTGCCTTTTGTTACCTGTTGAATTATGTGATGGAGATGGTTCGTTTTTATTTATGTGATATACTGATACTGCGGGGGATTAGTGTTTGATTACGACAATATGGAAATGCTATGATGTTTGTTTGTTATGTTTACTTTTCTGGACTCCTTGAGGTGGTTTACAGCGCGAGATTTTTATGGCGGGATTCATTATGCATTCTGCAAGTTACTTGAAATGTAGATTCGTTTATGTTTGAAACGATTATCATTTGCTCAAGTTTCTGGATCCATTCATGAAAGATGTGGCTTATGATATTTTTGGTATTAATTGGTTGTTGGTTCATCATGTCTTGTCCATTAATCCAGTTAGGGTTTCACTCTTTTGTTTTTTTAATCCACATGCATACAAGTGATTGCCTTAGGTGATCCCATTGTATATCTGTTGTTAGGAGAGATTTATAAACCGTACTTTTGTAATTTATTGAATTGCCCAATCTTTGTCATCAAGTCAAATGTTGATCCTTCTTCAAACAAGCGAGTGCTGACTACAAATGAAACTATTCATAGCTGGAAACTGACTAAACAGAGCACTGATATTTCAAATGTCTGAACCTTTTCAATCTTAATGGGCTGTAGTACCCATTAATAACTCGTGCGGGCTTTGCATTTATGGAGTTTATTAATGTTTCTGAGATGATGCTCTTCTTGCTCCAACTGCATGGATTGACATTCCTGCCATCAATATTTTTTTAGTATGTGTGTGTGTTTAATATCTTCAAATGATATGACCATTCAGGAACTTACTTTAAAAATTAGGGTAGTTTTCTACAGAATGGACACCTTGGGGTGTTAGTGTTACCCGAAGGCCATGTGGGAAGATAAATAGCGACTTGGGAATTCTGGCATGCCAATAGCATACCTCATTGCGCTTGTTTTGCTTTCTACGCATACGATCCATGTTATATTGATTGCATGGTTTCTTAATAACTTTGTCTTGGCATAGATTATCTATGTCAATTGTTTATACTTTAACAGTTAGTTATAATCTTAATTCTATGAAATTGTTGTATTTTTTCAGCAAGCTGCGCTTGTACTAAATGCATCTCGGCGATTTCGGTATACATTGGATTTGAAGAAAGAAGAAGAGAGGAAAGAGTTGATTGCTAAGATAAGAATGCATGCTCAAGTTATTCGGGTACTTATTTTTTGCTTTTAATTAATTGGATTGTTAGACATTTGTTTTGTAATCAATGATGTCTTGAGCAGGCTGCTGTTCTCTTCCAAGCTGCTGGCAAAGGTTTAAGCGGTAATTCTGTTTTTTTGCTCTTTCAACTCAGTGCTTTTGATTCTTGAAGCTTTAGTGGAAGTGTGCTAGCAAGCATCAGGTTGCATGATCTTGAATCCATTGTTCTCTTAATTTTGTTTATGCCAGATGTACTGCTTGATATCACATTATCTCTGTGTTGGAGCTTGTATAATGAAAGTAATTCGTTTATCCTCACTTGTCATGACTTCACTCTTCGATTTGATTTTGGTTGAGAATTTGTATGTTTGCAATTTTTATGATTCCTTTTCTGTTAACAATTTTCTTTGCGATTTCATCTTGGTATAGGATGGTCTATGATTTTATGTTCTCTGCATCATATTTATATTGTCTCCTTTACTTTTAGTTGAATTAACACCTCATCTAAATGATTAAGTTGAAAGAGTGTAGTGTCTGCTACATTTGATATATTCAGTTCATACCAATATCGTTTAATTTTTTATTTGATATTTTCAACAAATGCCCTCATGTTCAAGTGGGTTATTGCATACCAAAGCGTTGCTCATGGAAATTGTTTTAGCTTAATGAATGTGGTGAGATTTGAGTTCATGATCTTTCATATGCTCATGGGCTTATGGCTCTGATACTATATTAAATACACCTCATCCAAAAGCATTAGCTGATAGAGACATATCATTTTAATACATAATTAATATCTTCAGTGTTTTCTAATCACTACTGTCACATTTCTGTGTTATAGTACCACAATCTGCAAAGTTGCCGTCAAGTCCCAAACGAATTGGTGAATTTGGTATCAGTGCAGAGGAACTGATTGCAATGTCCAGGGAGCACAATATCTCTTTTCTGCAGCAAAATGGAGGGGCAAGTTGAATTTAATATGCTGCCTCTTATCTGCTAGCTTTATATAATGTTATTTTCATATATATACTCAGTTGTCCTAATCCTTCTCTCTAATATTTTTGCATCAGGTTAAAGGAGTGGCAGAGAAATTAATGTCTGATACAGAAAAAGGTGCACCTGGAGATGAGAATGACCTGATAAATCGGCAGAGTGCTTTTGGAACAAACACATATCCTAGAAAGAAAGGGCGGAATTTCTGGGTTAGGAATGGTTAATTTTGTTACAAATTCAGTAGTTTTACTGTATAGGCAGTGATGTATTAGTTCACTGGTCTAACTGTGTGCTCTAATGTTTTGCTTTATCGTGCAGTCATTTGTTTGGGATGCTTGTCGAGATACCACACTCATCATATTGATGGTTGCTGCAGCGGCTTCTTTAGCTCTTGGCATTAAGACTGAGGTAAGTTTAGTAGAGCAAATTTAGTGAATTGTAAGTATTAGTAGAGTATACTTGTTACACTTTACCTTAATTTTGAACTGAGATGAAATTAAAAATCTGCCTTGTGCCATCAATGTTTAAGACGTGGACCACTTTACTTAGTGGCAGCAGTGGCAAGGACCCAGGTTACCTGAGTCAACTTTTCGTGAAACCCTATTCAAACTAGCGTCATAAGTTTTTCCATACATAAAATCGAAATGTGTTAGATGCATAAACAATACGTAAGAAATTCCAATTTTAAGGAAATTAAATCTATAAACAGCTCAGCTGAACCAAAAAGATAACTAAATGGACTTCAAGCTCTAAGCTAAGTATTAAAAAAATTGATAGGTGTGTCCCATCATGCTGAATGTGGACAAGTGTAGTGACTGAGGGGTTGATTACAAATATGAAGCATTCATCTTACAGCTGTAGATTATATCTATTGAACCTTGGGGGAAAAATAAATTTCTGGGCTAAAGATGACAGAGTGAGTGAAAGTGACATTTGAATTTAGGAATTGAAGCATTTCCTCTGTTTATATTTTATACTAAAAAATACCGACCACTAAATGGGTGTTCTTTCAGTTTCACTGTCACAGGATTTCAGTTTTAATATGAAATACTTTGGTTCTATAAATTTGCCTAATTTGTTTTGAATTGTAAAAAAGTTGAAAAACTCCGTAGGTTTTACCAATTTCACAGAAACTCATGATGTTTAGTGGTCTTAATCAAGCCATTCGATGTCTAAGTGGAGATGTCAGATTGGGTGGTCTGCAAACTTTCAAAAACATTTCATTTGATTTTGCAGTGAAGGAAAAGAATGTGCGATTTTCTATTAGAATTCCTGTTCATATTTTTATATTCATTATGTTCAGAGCTCTCTCTGCGGACCGATCCTCGCATGCATAACAGGAGCACACATGAAAAAAAGAGGATGGTCTCATAAGCAGTGCAAGCATGACTCAGTGAAGATCTTAGGTTCACAAAAATAGTTAGATATTCTTATCTAGGGAGATTTCACTCTTTTTAGAGGCGCTCAAAATTGTTATTAAAACATGACATTAGTGCTTGTACATGTGATATGGTATAGTTCTTGTGTGTGTCTAAGTACATACAAAATATTGGTATCCTCGGCACTCGCTATTATTTCAGTTTCAGTGTTCTCATGAAATGCTTATTTAACTTTCAGGGTATAAAAGAGGGTTGGTATGATGGAGGAAGCATTGCCTTGGCAGTTCTCATAGTCATTATATTTACAGGTATGTTTTGATTTAATCTTTTATTTGTTGCAGTTTATAACTTTTGAAGCGCTGTTCTATGTGCTACTATAATTTTTTAGTGTATGAGTCCCTCAGGTGCTTGATTTTAAATTTAATTTTGATATGACTGCTGCTCAGGATGTGCTTTATCATATTAGTAATATTATAAGAGAAGATATTTAAGTTATGTTTTGTGTTAGAGACCTTACCTTTTTCACGATTTTACATACTTTTCACAGAAATGTGTTAATGGAGTTTTGGACTTTGGATGTGTGCATAGGAGTTTACGATCCACAAATAGAAATATATTACTACAGTGAGACATAGAAACACTTGGAACGAAACTGTTAAAGATATATTTTTAAATGTAAATTTGAGAAGTGACTTAAGTCTTTATTGAGCAAGGCGTGTAAGATATGATCTGTATAGCTGATCCCACTGTGAGCTTAAGACATACTTTTTTCTGGAATAGTCTGTTCGCAAATGCCTTTCGTCAAAATAATAAAATTTCCAATTTCCTGTCTTCAGATGAAATGATTTGAATTTAAATATGAGAATTTCAAAATTTCCAACTTTTGTATCTTTTTCTGGTTTACAAATTACACCACTTATCTCAAGATTCAGATTGAACTAATCCATCAAATAGTTCATGGGAGAAATTTGAAATATTTACGTCCTGGATGACTAACCGGGTAAATTGCTAGTGTTTGGTCCATACTAGTCACTATGCTCTTATTTTCCCAATTGACAAGTCGGTAGGAATTGATGCTGGACCCATTGGATCCTCAGCAATTCTTTTGAGCAAGTATGGGTTCCTGAGTGAATCTGGGAATCTGCTGGTCGTGGGGTTTGTGAAGTCAGATACTTGATTAACTTTTCAAAGTTGGTTTTGGCGACCTAGAGTTGTAATTTAAAGTCCTGCCAACAAGTTTGGTAGTCCTTGACAACCCTCAACAGGGAAAAACTCATAGGCTCTGGATCCCACTAATGTCGTTTATAACCAAATTTCCATGGTTAGTTCAAAGTTAAGGCCTAACTCTGTTCTTGACCTAGATTCTATCAATTAATAAACTGAACTAAAATTTTTGATCTTGTAATGTCACACAGTTGTCTATTTCAGTAAAATCAGTTATGATTCGTCTTTGTGATTTTGCAGCTGTAAGTGATTACAAACAATCTCTTCAGTTCCAAAACTTGAATGAGGAAAAACATAACATTCAAATGGAGGTAATTTTAGTTCAATGAACTATTCTTCACACTTCTAAATCATCCCATTGTTCTAATATTTCATGCCTTCATGGTAATTACGCAGGTTGTTAGGGGTGGGCGTAGAATTAAGGTTTCAATATTTGAAATATTGGTTGGTGATATTGTGCCTCTAAAAATTGGTGATCAGGTGATGGAAAGATTTCTCTCTCGGTCTCTCCTCCCCCCCCATCCACCCAACAATAATCTAAACAAAGTTTTGAGTATATATACTGGAAAGCAGAAAATTAAACAAAATTAGCCCTTGCATGTATTTTTTTTTAAACAGGTACCTGCAGATGGACTAGTGGTTTCTGGCCACTCCCTTGCCATTGATGAATCAAGTATGACTGGGGAGAGCAAAATTGTGAGCTCATGAGATCATATGCCGCAATTTTTTATGGCATCTATTCTCATATTCTTATGCTAGTGAATTCTGGTATTAGGTTCACAAGGATTCAACAAGGGCACCTTTTCTTATGTCAGGATGCAAGGTTGCTGATGGGTATGGCAGCATGCTGGTAATATTTTCTGTTTCATTATTCTTAATTAGGATTTTAAAATGTGAATCCACAGATCATAGTATTAAAAAAAAAATGACTCAAGTAAAGAATATTCATGAAGGTCTTGCTGTAATGATTTTATCTATTATTACTCATTTATGAGTAGTTACTTCACAGCATTAGATATTACTACTTTCTAGAGCCCAAGTATGAAAAATCTCTGAAATGATGCCTTTTGAATGACTCATTGCTGTACATGCATTTTTCCTTGGGGTGTTTGTGTGGTGTTTTTTTGTAGCCTCTACATCTTTTTATTGAATAGGTGAAACAAATAGTATATTTGGCTTCATTCCATCTTGTAATTTTACAAGTTACTTGACATTAAGTTATGCGGCTTAAAACTGATTGTCTCAATATTGATTTCCAATAGAATTGAATGAAAGCTTGGGGGGGGGGGGGGGGTGGAGGTATCGAGAAAGTTCCATTTCATTTTTGTCGATCAATGTCTGCTTGAAGTTCATGATATGTTTAGATGCATTTACATGCTTGCTTGCTTGTTTCTAAGCTTTAGATTTGTATCCTTTGACCATCATAAGATGCCGGAAAAATGGTTTTATTTGGACAATGCTCAAAATCACCATTTTATGCTCTCATAGTAGGCTGGAATTTTGTTGCTTACTAGGTAACAAGTGTTGGAATAAACACAGAGTGGGGTTTACTTATGGCGAGCATATCGGAGGACAATGGTGAAGAGACGCCATTGCAGGTTATTTATTCTGGAATTTTTTTAATCCTTTATCTGCATGCCTTATGCTGTCATCTAACGCTGAGGCTTCCTTGTTACTAAATATAGGTGCGGTTAAATGGGGTTGCTACATTTATTGGTATGGTTGGTCTTGCTGTAGCAGTAGCAGTTCTATTAATCCTTGTGACTAGGTAGTTCCATTGATGCTGTGGTTGATGATTTTCTTGCTCTAGTTTCTTGAAGATATGTATTAAAATATATTTTTGTGATCTTCAAGGTATTTTACTGGGCATACTAGAAACCCCAATGGCTCGATACAGTTTCAAGCTGGGAGGACTAAAGTTGGTCGTGCAATTGATGGCTTCATCAAAATATTCACTGTTGCAGTATGTTAACTATTTAGATTATTATTTGCTGCAGTTTAAAGTGCTTATCCATCTTCTTGTTAAACTAATCTGAACTATACTCTAGGTCACCATTGTAGTTGTCGCTGTACCAGAAGGTCTTCCATTGGCTGTTACCCTGACGTGAGTCTATATCTTAATATCCATCTCCTGTGAACCCTCTGCTATTCTCTTATTAGATTTCTTATTAGTGATTCGTGAGAACGTCATCATGTCTGCAGCAATTATGCGGAATGTTTTGTGTTTCTTTAACTAGAATGGATATTGATTATTTTCCTTTGGAAAATGGCCAAAAGGCTCATTTCTATATTCTTCATCTTTACATGGTATTATATTGTCAGCTTATGTAATCCACCTCACTTGAGGTACTATTCATTTAGAACCAGATTCTGTATAAACAGACATTTCTTTCTTATATTTTTGCTTATTTAAAATTAAATAAATTGCTTTGCAGGCTTGCTTATTCCATGAGAAAAATGATGGCTGATAAGGCGCTGGTATGTATGAATATTATAGATCAAAAGAACTTGTAACTATGCTGCTTCTTTTTAAAAGCTTCCTATTATTTATTCATAGCACAATTTAACTGCAGGTCAGGAGGCTATCAGCCTGTGAAACAATGGGCTCTGCCACTACTATCTGCAGTGACAAAACTGGGACTTTAACACTGAATCAGGTGCTTATCACTTGCATTATCTGGATGAACCAGTTGTTCTTGCTTTCTTTTACGAAAGAGTTCTAGCATAGTTATGTGTTTGAATGATTAATATATTATTTAATTATTCTTCCACAGATGACAGTGGTTGAGGTACATGCTTGTGGGAAAAAAATTGATCCAGCTGAAAATAAATCTCTTCTTCCTTCTACGGTTGTATCTTTGCTTAGTGAAGGCATTGCACAAAACACGACAGGAAGTGTCTTTGTGCCTGAGGTAATTTATAAGTCAATGCTGCAGTAGTGCACGTTACTTGTATTTTCTTAGGCATATATATCCCGCCTGAGAGATTAACGGAAGATGCTTGAGAAAATAAACTCTCTGAGCATCTGAGGTTATTTGGCACTTCTGAACTTGAGAATTGAGTTGAGTATAAATGGAACTGCGTGAATTTCCATTCTACAAATCTGAGTTTTTTTTTTTTTTAAATGAACATCAACGGAAGATGCTTGGGGAGAATGCTTTTCTATGATGATCTCATGCATCTGAGATTATGTTACACTTCTGAACTTGTGTTGGGTATAAATGGAACAGTGTTAATTTCTGCTGAACAAGTCTCTTTTTTAAATGTCAATGTTCATTATCCTCTGTATCTCTCTTTTAAATATACTGATTGTGGTGTGCTCCAAATACTTTGAATGTACTCATCTAGCATCTAGTATTATTTATTGATATTTTAATTTGCGCAATATGGTTCACTAACTAACTAGAGGAGCCGGGTACCACTCCTTATTGTACAGATCTTTGACAAACACTAGTAGTCATCACATATTTAGCCACTGATTTGTTTTACCAAACATGCAACTAATTGATATTTTCTTAATCACTGAACATGGTGTAGTCTAGGATGTTAGTATAGATCATGTTTTTTTTTTTAATTATTGCCTATTATATTATATGTAGACTTACTATTTCATTTTGTATGTTAAATATTAGTCATAAGATAGTTTATGAGATATATATGTGATTCCTGATTACGCAGTTCACTTTTATGTGCTTAAGTAGCTCAGAGCTAGACCAGGATGTTCTAATCTAATGTATGTGGACGGATGTTGCCAAAGATATTAAAGTATTGAATTAATTTCCAGTTTATACTTTTAGATGATATAGTCAATTAGTCAATTTAACATGTATAAAGTTAGATTCAGACTAAAATAAAAGATCCTATTTCGGATCTCATTCTATCCATTTATCAAACTTTCCTGCAAGCCATTCTATCCATTTATCAAACTTTCCTGCAAGCCAGGCCTCGAGGCAGTAATTTGAAATCAGTTCACCTTAGGATGAGGTGCATTTTGAAATACTCAATGATAACTTCTCTAATAACTTTTCTTTCAGATAAAGTGGACATTTAACAATAGCCCTGATAATATTATCTGTATAGACCGTATTGTAAGTTCTTTTCCTCACCTTTTCGTATACTGAGCTTGAGTTCTCTGGGTTGGTCTTTAATAGGGTGGTGGAGCATTGGAAATATCTGGGTCGCCAACTGAAAAAGCCATTTTGCAATGGGGAGTTAATGTAATGCGACAGCCCCTTTTTGTTTTCTTTTTTCTTTGGGGTCATGATGTCTCTTGTTAGATTCAGTGATGTGTTTTTATGATTTTTCGTCCATAGCTTGGAATGGATTTTGGTGCTGTGAGATCAGATTCAGTGATAATTCATGCTTTCCCATTCAACTCTGAGAAAAAGAGAGGTGGAGTTGCTCTGAAGCTGGTAAATTCTGATATCTATTAAGATGATATGTAATTTTAGTTTTTCTTATATGCCTTAACTTGCTGCATGTGAAAGCGCACATTCTTGACATCTTATTCTTTTATTCTTTTTTTGGGCAGTCAAATTCTGAGATACGTGTGCATTGGAAAGGTGCTGCTGAGATAGTCCTTGCATCTTGTACTAGTTATGTAGATGCCAATGATAATCTGGTTGTGATGGACGAAGAGAAGGTTTGTCTGATGATGGCCTCTTTTTTAAACTGCTATCTCTAATGCCTTAAATAATTCCTACTGCAATATTAGTCGTTAAATTCTTCGAAACTTGGCAAGAATAAAGTTCTGAGTTTAAGAGCTGTAGTGAAAAAGACACACAAGTCATCAGATTATATTGTCTGATTTTGACCTTAATAAGTTGTCCAAGCCTCTAAGGTGTCTTATTATTCTAAAGTTCTTGTTATGATTTTTTTTTAAGCTGTTGAGTGAGGATACTTTTGTCTGCAGATATCATATTTTAAGAAATCCATTGAAGATATGGCCGCAGGAAGTTTGCGCTGTGTTGCAATAGCCTATAGAATGTGTGAAATGGAGAAGGTTCCAACTAGTGATGAAGAACTGGAGAGCTGGGAGATACCTGAGGAAGATCTCATCTTGCTTGCCATCGTTGGTATAAAGGTACTTATGACTTCCAATATCTATGATTAGTATCTTGTTGAACTTTTTGTAATTTTGATATATCCTCAATGACATACAAAAGTGGTTTCACTAATAGAAAGGAAGAAATCAGTAAGTACTTATTATTTAAATTGGAATAATGGATTGCTTCTAGAGCAGAGTATTCATAAGCCTTTGAATCCTAATTAAAAACATCTTCTAATCATTGTTAGAAAGCTTTGATTTCATGAACAGTATGATGTTTTTTTGACATCTTATAAACTTCTTAAGTTCAAACCGGAAGACAGTTTTCCGCACCTCGGTTTGTCTTGTTTGTTGTCTGCATGATGCACGACTTGCGTGCAATTGCATTTTGAGAGTCATTGTGAAAGTCATTGGTTCGGTATTTCCATTGAAGGTTCTTTATCTCTGAATCTGTTCCTTCAATAAATCAATGTTCTCAATAGGAATGTGAATGTTGTAGGATCCGTGTCGGCCAGGAGTGCGTGATGCTGTTCAATTATGTGTTGATGCTGGTATTAAGGTATGTGCATTCATCTCTTATATGTATATTAAAGAAGTGAATGTGATTTTTTACTTGTTTTACATTTTGTTGTCATGAACGCTTTTTTTCTTGTTCTTATTTCCGGATATTTTATTCCTATCTGTCCCTTTCTTATGATTGTGTTTTTGGGTTGGATTTCGTGCCTTCAAATTTTAGAATGACATTGATGATTCTTACACTGGGTATTTCATTCTATTAATCATATTCTTGGTCAAGTTGAGCTACAGAAGGAAATGACTGACTGAATTTGCGTTGTAGATCATATAGTAAAGATCCTTATCTGTCAGGTTTTCCTTCATGTGTTCTGTTGATTGTGACAGTTTGAACTCTTCATGCTATTAGCATCTCAAAGCATGTAGACGGAATTTGTGATCACAATGGTGTTACAGAACTCTGTGCTCATATATAACTTACCTATATGAGGTGGATACTGTTCAGAGACATTGGGCAGTAGCTGTTTTTTTAGATTATTGTTAGAAGATTATAGTATACATTGAAATAGGATGCGAATAGTATTACTGATTTCTCTGGTCATTTCATTTGTTATGATACTATGTTGATTTTTTCTTATTTGCTCGATTATGTAGCCAAACTTAATGGTTCTCCTTTTATCCTTTTCTAGTTGAGATGCTTAGGCAGTTATTATTATTATCATCATTATTATTTTATTATATATTTTTAATTATTATTACTATTTATTATTACTCTAACCATCCCACAAAACCTTTCACACTTTTCTTTTTCGTCCGTCTTACAACACTTTTCATCCAAAAACTTGTACTACCTCTCAATACTGTATACTTTAAAAAATTCCATCCTACCTAAGACACAGCGTGCTTTGCACTTTGTTTATTATCAAAAAGTACGTAGTTATCCTCTAAAAGCTACATTTTCTTCCATGTGAAAAAGGTGGTGTGACATCAGACATGTTTCATGTGATGGAAGAGTACTTTATAATTACATTTTAGGAACAAATATTTGATCAATACACTTATTGTCATTGGTATACCTGTTACTTTTTCTCTTCGTTCATTCTTTTTATCTATAACTGATGCAATGTATGCTTTTATGATTATAATATAACTTTAGATGTAAATAAGTGTTACAGCGTCTGTTGTAATTCATTGCTATCTGATTTGGATGATCTCTGCTTGTTTTGGTCTATCCATTGGAACTTTATATGTCCCCTAAATTTTATTTGATAATTCTTTCTTTAAAAAAATATTATATATTAATTCTCTTCTTGTCTGACCGTTAAGTTTGTCTGAGAATCCAATCATGTCAATTAAGGGTTAATTATACTGAATTTTTGTTTTAACTTTTTTATAGGTGCGCATGGTCACAGGAGACAATCTTCAAACTGCTAAAGCAATAGCTTTAGAGTGCGGGATACTAGGGAAAAATGAAGATGCTGCAGAGCCTAATTTGATTGAAGGCAAAGCATTCCGTAACATGACTGAATCACATAGATTAGAAGTAGCTGATAAAATTTCGGTATGAGCTGTACATTGAATTGCTGCCTGAGCATAAGCCTATTTGTGGTTGTTATTGATAGGGTTCTGAATTGTTTTTTGTTGCAACTTTTTCTGACAGGTGATGGGTAGATCATCACCCAATGACAAGCTCTTACTTGTCCAAGCACTGAGGAGGAAGGGACACGTTGTTGCTGTGACTGGAGATGGTACTAATGATGCTCCAGCACTGCATGAGGTTAGCTTTTCCAGTTCATGCATAAACTAAAACTCCCTTCTACATTTGAAGTAGTGTGTGACATTATGCTGTGCTTTGATCTGTGGTTGTTCCGCCATCTCGTCGCATTCTGCTTTTCACATTAATCTGTTAATTTATTACTTTGATTTGATATGAAATTATGGAGATTTTTTCTTCCGTCAATATTGATAAACAATTCATAGATCAGACGGTATCAATTTATTCCTTGACAGAGACTGAACAGTACATGAATTCACACTGTTATCTGGATGAAAATTAGATGGTTTTATCATTCACTTGTATTTGCTATCCATGAGTGGTTATTGGATTTTCGAGGGTGGTCTGTTTGTAGGACTGCTGTCTCTATTTTTAGTTTCAGCTTGATTTTCTCTTCTAAACTTAATATGGCATGTTTGCCAATTCTGGTGTGGCATAGGCTGATATTGGACTTGCTATGGGTATCCAAGGCACAGAAGTGGCCAAAGAGAGTTCAGATATAATCATTTTGGATGATAATTTTGCTTCTGTTGTAAAGGTGAGTTTATAATATCACAAATAACTTTATGGAACTACATTTTTATGGGGTTCTACTGGAATCCCATCTTTTTCTGCTACATCTTTGGTTATGATTTTTAAATAATGTTTTTGATTAATTTTCAATTGGTCATCAAGTCTGTGGTGAATGCTGAGACATGTAGTGGCCTCTATTTGTCTATATTTTGAAATTTGGATAAGAATGGCAGTTAGATATTGATTAAGAAAACTGAGAGCGTAACTGAACTTCACTCAAATAAACGTCAATTAAATCATACTTTAGTCATTGTCATGAGTTCTGCAGGTGTAATTTTTGTCAATGATATTAATTGTATGTTTTCGGCTTTATAACCTTGCATGTTCGAGAAATTTTAAGGTTGAACTATTATGTCATTAGTTGAGAAATTATAGAGTTGAACTTTTACGTCATTGATTGAGGAATTATAAGGTTGAACTGTTGCGTCATTAGTTTAGCTGGTAAAGATTTTATTTGTTTGTTTGCAGGTTGTCCGGTGGGGTAGATCTGTGTATGCTAATATTCAGAAATTTATACAATTTCAACTTACAGTTAATGTTGCAGCATTGGTTATCAATGTTGTGGCAGCAGTTTCTTCTGGTAATGTTCCACTAAATGCAGTTCAGGTGCGTGTGTAATCTCTCTCCCAATTTATCTGCTCATTTACCCAGGTTTTCTGTTTGACCTCTACTTTGGTTGGTCTCAAAAGTTTGTCTCTGAATTTTTTGTTCACACAAATTTTCCTTTATATCTTCCAGCTGCTTTGGGTAAATCTTATTATGGACACGCTAGGAGCCCTTGCGCTTGCCACTGAGCCTCCTACAGATCACCTTATGCACAGACCACCTGTTGGTAGAAGGTTAGACTTTATGCATATTTAAAAAGAACCTCTGATGATATAGTGATTTTAAACATGCTTTCCTCTTTGCTAAAAGGGTTAAGACTCTTCTCATCTTTTGTTCCCCTTAAAAGAAGAAATATAATTATTCAAGTGGAGATATTGATGCATATGATCCAGTTACAGTGTTCGTTTTTTTACTTGACCACATGATTGGCATGGAATATGGCTCTATGGTTTAATCTAGCTAACGTACTTTTCTTTCACTCTGGCATGCAGAGCCATCAACAATCTTAGGAGTCTTTGAGATATTCAATTCTTGTTCTAGAATCTGCTTTGATTTTTTAGTCCAAAAGATCCCTTACCAGAATGCACTCTCTAGGATTGATAAGCATTTGGATCTTGTTAACCAAAGAACATTATAAGATTGTGCCTTTCTGATTCAGTTTCCTCTTAATAATTGATCGGTTTGTGTGTTTTGTCTTCTGAGCATATTATATGGCAATTGGAAGATCTATTCTACCTTATGTATTTTGACCAGTATTATTTCGGAGTAACTGTTGCACGGACTAAGTTGCCGCTTATTGTTGAGGAACTATGCCTTGTTGTCCTGCCATAACATGTATTACTTGGAAAATTTTGGATATGTCTGCATGAGTACTGGGATTTTGATATAATTTTTGTTCTTGTTTATACACTTAAGAGTGTGTTTGGCAATGCATGGGTAATAAGGCTTCTAAAATGTAGTGATAAACAATATGTGCACATGATGATTGCATTAACTTGTATTAATTTCATGGGTTATTGTAACCCACAACCCCATGGGTTGTCTTCCACCAGGACGCTTGATTTTAAGTAACGGGGTAGGAAGAAAAAGAAGCGCAAACAAGTGTAATTAGAGTGTAAGTGTATCTTCTAATAATTTTAGAGATTCGTTGAATATCATTAACCCAATATGAACCAAACACACACTTAGTGAAAATGTGATTGTTTTGCAATGTGTTCTGTTTCAAAGATGACCATTGAACTTCCTGGCCACCCTAGTTATGTTTGTGACATGTTCAAGAGCTGTTGCTCAAATATGCTTTCGATGGTAGGAACACGATTGGATTGATGAAATCTTGATCTTATAGATCTACAGAAGGCATTTCTTTCGTTATATTTGTGCTATCTGTTGTTTTATATTTACTGATTAAGGCACTGTTACTGTTGTAGAGAACCTCTAATAACAAACATCATGTGGCGGAATTTGCTGATACAGGTATTATATGTTTTGTTTAAGCAGCTTCTTTGCACTTTTTTAAATATCAAATTTAGATTAGGACAAAGATGTACTGAATGTTGTTGATAACCAATATAAATAATCAAGGTCATTTTTGGTATGCAATTCAACACGTTAATCTCTACTATGAACTCCAGATAACTTAAGAAATTCCAGTGTTAACCTAATTTTCCCTGCTATTTTAATTCTGTGCCTGTACATAAATGTGCAAGCCATTGTACCAACTCACTTTTTACTTGGACCAACTCACTATTGCATCTCAAAAGCTTTGTTAATTTTTTGGAAATCATAACTTTTGATATTGAATTGTTGTAGGCTTTGTATCAAGTAACTGTTCTCTTAGTCCTCAATTTCGGCGGAAGGAGCATTCTGAACCTGAGGCATGATACGGGTGATCATGCTTTCAAAGTGAAGAATACTCTGATTTTCAATGCATTTGTCTTTTGTCAGGTAAATACATTTATGAATTATGTTACACAGAATGATCCTATATACTGTAACCCAATTTTGTCTGTCAGACCTAAAGTAAATCACTCCCCTTTCTATTTCTCTCTAATTAGAATTTTTTTAAAAAATTTCTCTATTATAGATATTCAATGAATTTAATGCTCGAAAGCCTGATGAAATCAATGTGTGGAGAGGAGTCACCAAGAACCTTCTCTTTATGGGAATAATTGGCCTCGAAGTGGTGCTTCAGGTACTTTGATTACTTAAAAGTAGCAACGTGCTGTAGTTCTTGAAGACTATCTTATCATTGATCATATATCCTTCAGGTCATGATAATCTTTTTTCTTGGGAAATTTACTTCAACCGTACGTCTAAGTTGGAAATTGTGGCTTGTATCACTTGCCATTGCCTTTGTCAGGTTGGTGGATAAACTAAGCATTTCTGATAGTCTGTCTACTATCTATAGGACTGCAAAAGCATTCACCTTCATGATACCAACATATCTATGATAAATTGTTTACCATTTATTGTTTTATGGTGTTAATAGCTGGCCTCTTGCTATGGTCGGAAAGTTGATCCCTGTTCCAGAGAGAAATTTCGGCGACTACTTTACTAGGAATCGGAAAAAGAACCCCAGTGGTAATCATGACTTAGTTTTACCTAGATGAAACAATTGTTGTTTTAAGATGCAATGATGAAGTGATACTGTTTTCTTCTTCTTCAGGTAAAGCGGCCGATTCTTCAACGGAAGCTTCTATAGAGTAAGCTGACATTTGTGTAGATGCAAAGTAGCAACTGAGAACTAACTTTGGACAATCAGGTTTGATACATAGATAGGGGTTGCATTCTAATCTCTTAAAATGATGTTGAGTTTTCATAGTAACTGAGATTTGCATTGGTATATTTACAGTTTAGTAGTTGATTCATCTATCTGTGCATAGCTGATAATTACATTACTGGTCAGTATATTTTTATAATTCTTGGTTTTCTTCTCATGCTCGCCTCCATTGACATGATGGATGCTTTGTTACTCCTTTTATTGTTCTATTTTTTCGTTCATTAGTGCTTGCTTTCTGTATGGTTGTTATTTTTCTTGTTTGATCTCATCAGTTTTATTTTAGAGTATTATTTATATTTTTTGCCCCTTAAAGAAACTATTGACAGAACTTGCGTCAATTCTAAGACGTCCAACAAGAAGCTTTTCGACCGTACTCTTATAAAATATGAGAAACTTCAAAATTATTTCATCTGTTCTGGTTAGAATAAATGTACACACTTTTTTTTTCATATGTTTTAGAACAATTTTCACATTAATAAAATGAAAATGACCTATGGTATGAACTCCTTTATAATAACTAAAAAATACCAATGAAGAACTCTTTAACACTTCATTTAGTTAAACTCAACAATATCAAATACTTTAATCTAATATTGATGATCGAGAATACGCTTATATATATTCCCGGAAGAGAGGAAGTAAGAAATAGAAAATGAAAAAGATCTTAGCCATGTTTGTTTTGAATTTTCAAATCGGTTTTCAAAATACACACATAAATTTTAAAAAGCACCTATGTGGAGTATAATATTACAAATATTAATTCCCAACTCATATATCTTTCTTATATATTTTTTTCGATTAACATTTTTTCTTGCTTATATGCTCAGATTCTCTTTACATGCTAATTGAATCCTCTAACTGTACTTTAAAAATTAGTGGAGCTTATCATTGTTGTCGTTGAGTTATTAGGACCAATCACTTGTTATGTTCTCCTATTCTCTACTATAATGTTAATAATACTCTTGTCCCAAAAAAATCTTCATATTTTTTATTTTTGTTCGTTCCAAAATAATCTTTATTTTTCTATAATGGTAAATAAGTCAAAAACTAGCATTCCTTTACACTTTATTTACAACAATACAAAACATATTTAATAAATTTTATCATTTATTTATTACTCAAAATACCAAAATACATGTAAAAATAACAATTTTCTTAATTTACATAAAAAAAAGTGGTGAAAATTATTTTAAGATGAGGTGAGTATAATACAAATGTACATGATATCTTTAAATGGTACTCTATACCAAATCCATTAAACCTTTGAATTCTCCCAACAAGATAGGGAACAATACATTCTTTTTTGCCGTCTTTACCAAATGCATTCTTTTTTGCCGTCTTTTGTTATTTCTTAAAAAAAAATTTTATAAACAAGACTCTAGAGGACATGCAAAATTTTTAACATAAGTTACCCACTTAAAATAGATCACATCAATAAGATAATAATAATCCTCTCATATATTGTAAATGACTCATAGTAAAATTAACTAGTTGTTTTTTTTCTAGTAAAAAGTAATTGAATAGAAGGAATTAGTTAAGCCCATTAATATTATTGTTTGGGCCTATAACTCTAAAAAATTATGTAATATTCATAAGTTTGAAGATGCAATTATCTTAATTCTTAAGCATCATGGTTGGAACTTCAGGATACCTCGAGTTAAATGGATCTTTCAAATTAATTGGATGGTTTTTTCCATTCCAAATGCGTACAATCAAGACTCTTAATATTTTAGAAAACCGTGTTGTGCTCATGCATGTAGAGCAATCATCGACAATGGTATTCTCAAATATTTCGATCACATTAAAAAAAAAAAAAGGGAACAAACAAACTATGACCATCATGGTAATGATAGGTAGGATGTCCATATCGGATGGCCACGTTGCATTTCTTAAGACTGATGCATGGCTTAAAATACCCATCAAGAGATTCAATACATTATTAACTTTACAAATAAACTCCACCCTTTAATTTTTATGAATAACTAACTTTTAAATTATATAATTACTATTATACTTTAAATTATAATATTAACTCTTAGGTGCACTGAGTGCACTACAAAATTACCCCCCAAAGATAATTTGATGATGTCGTGTATTAAATTTAGGGTTAATCGCAAAATAAACTGCGAACTTCACTCATATTGTAAATTAATTCTCACTTTTGAGAAATTGCAAAAAAAATCACAATCTTTAAGTATTGTTGTAAAACGCACCCAATTTCTAATTAAAAGTATGGTTTTTTTTTGGGATTTTTTTGCGACAATACTTAAAGGTGGTGGTTTTTTTTTGCAATTTTTCAAAAGTGAGGATTAATTTGTAATAGGAGTAAAGTTCGTGATTTTTTTTTGCAATTAACCCTTAAATTTAAGATGATAAATAAATAAGAAAATAAAATAAAATGATATCTGGATTAGACATGCACTAAAAAATTGGAACCGACAATTCGAATCGAAACCAGAACCACTGATTTTGGAACCGGCCAAAATGGAACTCGTAATCGTATATTTTCTGATTCGATTTTGGTTTCAAACCGAGGGTTTTCTTTTTCTATTTTTTTGTTTTTTTTTGAAAAAGTACTGTTTAAACTTTAAACACATAACCGAAACTTGCGGTTCTATAACTGAGCCGAAACTGGTGGTTCTAAACCTAGTGCTTGGCGGGTTTGGCGTTTTGGGCCAAGTGTCGAAGCAAAGTACCTGTCAAATCTTCGTTCATTCATTCTTATTATCTTCTACAGAAAACAAGCTTTCCGCCTCCACCTGAGCTGAGCTTGGCAGCAATGGAGACGGCTCTCTCATGTGCTTCTTCTCGCTTCGCTTCCTCCCAACGTCAGTTCTCTTCTCTGCACTTTCTCACCTCCCTTTTCTTTTATCATGCCTAACCATCTCTCTCTTTTCAATTCGCTCTTTCTAAGACTACGGCATAGCGGATGCTTTTCGGAGAATTTATCCCACTGTTTCGATACGCTACAGTAATTCACTTTTGACTAGGTAAGCATCAACAAGGCGAGCAATTGTTTCTTCTGTGGTTCGTAATTTTCATCCTAATTTTGGGGTTGCATTCATTTATTCGGAAATGTGATTTTCTGACCAAGTAATTGAGTGTTAGGTTTTATGTGTTGCAGTTGGGGAAGAATGTTAAGAAACAGACTATCATCCCGGATCCTGATTACCGTCTTCCAATTGTGCTTCTTGCTTAGCATTCAAACTCTCTCAATCTATTTCTGAGTAGAATTGCACTAACATATTTGGCATTGCATTGGATGTTTAATTTGAAGGAGTGGTGGATAGAATTTGGTATTCAAGGTTAATCTCAATAGATTTTCCTCTTAAACTGGGCAGGAATAGCTGGTGGTTTCGTTTATGTGGATAATTTAGTTGCAGCAGTCCCAACTGGCCTTCTCGGCTTACTGCGTCTTGTCCAGGTACCACTTAGCTATTTAAACTATAGCTGTATGGGATTTTTCACATTCCAAAAAACACTAATCATGGAGAAACTATCCTACATAAGTAGTTCTGAAGAGTGTGTGGTTTATTAAATATTAGGTGGGCTAATTTGGTTTGAAAATGTTAAATACAAGGAATGATCATGAGAATTGCTTTACTTTTTATTAGTTTCATGGGATATTATAAATAATCTTCCCCTTAGGTTGTGATCCAACGGCCCTTACTTTTAACTGACTGGTTTAGAAGGAAATCAAGCTTGCTTAAGTATAATTAGTGTGTAACTTCTTTATTTTAGTAAATTTTTAAGGCCCATTGAGTATTATTAACTCAATGTGAACCAAATACTCCCTAAAAGAATAGGAGAACATCCCACTCTCTCAATGCACTAATCATGGGATTACTAAGAAACTAAAACTGATTCGTCATTAAATTAATTAGTCTGTTTTAGGGCCAAACTAGTCGCGACATCTTTTTTTCAGTAGGTGTCTCTCTCAAATATGCAAGAAAAAGGGTCAGAATTCCACATATGCTGTTTTGGTATGTGGCTTCATGTATAAGATACTAATTATTACGTATTCTTTCTATATCCAGCTCAATTCTTGATATTATATTTGGAACTTTGTGTTCCTAAATGTTCATAAATTTATATAAATTGTTGTGCCTTCTTTAGACTCATCTTCTAGTTCTTGAGCTAACATAAGGATGGATTCTCTGGTTTTCTTCTTTCAGACATCAAGAGTGAGATTCGTCTTTGATGAGGAGGCTCTGGTTTGTTTACTCATGATTCCTTCACACTATAACATCTGTTTTTTAAATTATGATGTAGACATGCATTTTATATAATCTTACATTGCCATATTATTTTGTTGTTGCTGGAATTGTATCTCTAGCTTTTGCTATATTTGCTCTAAAAGAACTTTGTCAAATTCATTTTCCGCTGCTATTCTTGTCGTCACTTGAATGGAACTCTTTTGCTCTTTGTGCTATAAAAGAACTTTGTAAAACACATTTTATTCTTTTTTCAGTAATTTTTTTTCTTCTTATAGACATAAATACATCTGGTGCGTCCTATCCTAGTACTGATGGTGGAGTTTATTGGTAATGATAGTGTTGCCTCATAATATGTGTTATGATGTTATGAACTCAGCAGTGTCACAATGTGGAACCAATTTCCTAGTCTGATCAGATAATGAGGTGTAATGACAGATGTGTAAATGTTTCAGGAACTTAATTAATTCTCTTTAGCCATTGTAGTATTAATCGTCTTAACTGGGAATTCTAACTTTTATCAGCACTCTTTCATACGGATTAACCATAATATTCCTATTTTCTTCTTTACTTCAATATAAGTTGTACCAAAAGAGCCTAATTACAGGAGGTAAAAGTTGGAGATGACCTACAAGACTCGGGTGAAAATGCTTTTGTGGGTGGGAAAAACCGATGGAAGTAAGTTGAGCAATTTTTTATTAATCTGATCTTTTTCTCACAAAATCAATGCTTAACTATTGAGCTGGCTCTTCAGATATTCAACTTTTGTCAACTGGGAGCTCTGGTGGCCTACATTTCCAATATTGGTTTATTTTAAGGAGACTCAAACAAAACCTGAAGGACAAATTCACTTTTTTCCTGTAATCTTTGTATCTCACTGGAACTCTAAAGTTGTTTTGGATGGACAGATCTGCTGATGGATTTTAAATTTGTAGTATCAAATCTGTTGATAGGTATTCGGATAGATATGGATTTGAAATTCATGCCTCTCATCTTGAACTAATTAAGCCATTTGGATTGGTTTGAGATCTATGATAATCCATTTTTATTTCCCAAGATCAACCCAATCTAATGTTTTGGATAGTCTACTGATGTTTTCCATTATCCTTATTCCACACCATACAGAATGGGAAGCAACTCTATGATGTTATGGTGGAAAGATGTGGTCCTTCAAAAACTAGCGGACCCAAATAAGTCGGCCTGAAGTAGATCCAAACGTGAGATTCGTCTGGGATCAAACATCATCCAAGGTATGAAGCGTTGCAACAACATTTTTCGAGTTTAGCTATTTATATTTTCCATAATAAATTCGCATACTGTCTTCTTTATGAATGAAACTACAGCTTCAGATTCTCTTTGGTACATGTAGATTAGATAGATACATATATCTATCAACCCATGCTCTTACTTTTTCAATTGATGGTGATTCTTTGACCTTTAATCTCAGGGTAGTAATCCACGTTTGTGAAGATGAATTTGAGAAAGATATACGTTCTATTTCTGGCAATCTCTGCATAATCATGTATATAACGTAGTTTACCCTCTTATTATCCCAACATATATCCCATAGTAGCCTGTAACTAGTAGTTTTTCTATGTTGTACGTGGAATCTTTCTTTTCAACACAAAAGCTTGTGCGCTTAGACAATCAGTAATACTGTTATGTAAAGTCCCACTATGAGATGTGATGCCTATTCAACATCCAAATTCAAGGTCATCAGATTTTTATTTTTATTTTTATAGAAAAACATTATTTTGTTTGATTGGTCTTGTACAATTAGAGGTCGTTTGCTTGTGGGTATGGGATATAAATGTATTGTGTATAATGAGATTTGTTTGACTTGTGATTAATTGTATTGTTGTTTGGTTTGATGGAAAAATGGGATTGTTGATAACTAGGTATTAGTTATTTTATGTTTGTTATTGAGTATTAACAAATGGGATAATAAGTAAAATGACATATTATTATTATTATTAATATAATAATAATAATTATTATTGGATAAGGGCATGATGGTAAAATTACATTTAATACCTAGGTATTAAATATTAAATGGTGGTATTGTGCATCCCACCTATTGAGGTGGGAACACAACGAGGTACTGTACATCAATCCCTCCCTTATACCTCCAAGCAAACGAGCACTTAAGCATGAAGTTAAGTTAGTATTAAATCATTGATCTTTTGTTGAAAAATGTACTAATAATGCTGAAAATGAGTTCTTTTGTGCTCGATTTGGAGTGCGTAAATGCTAGTGTAAATGCTATTATATGATTATAAGAAGTTGGCATGAGATAGGTTTATAAGTGTTGTCAATATGAGTAATACATTACACAATAAAAAGATGAGATGCAGTTAAGAGGTTATGGAGGAGGAGAGATGTTGATAGAGAAGAGAATGAAAATGATGCATGGGCATCTCAACCCTGGGAGTGTAGCGCCCGACGTTGTATGCTGGAGATTCAAGCCCTCGTTGAACCGCATTGCACAGTATTGTGTCCTCTTCCTGCACCATAACTGCTTCATTCTTCATTGCTTCCAATATGAATAATGCATTGTAATTATTGTACCTGAACTTTTTCACTTTCTTCTAAGCTCTTCTTGATGAAATCACTATCCTCCTAACCATCAAACACAATGACAAAGCTTGTAAAACCATAGTCCTATAATTAAATCAAGCATTATCAATGTTGACATATGGCTTAGAGCAAGTAGATTGTGCTTGCATGTAACCCAAAATAAAAAGGATGTAAGTGAGTCGAGCCGACTCACAAGTTACCTGCCTCAACCCAACTAAAGATTGAAATCAACTCGAGTTGACATTTAGTAAGATCCAAATTAAGACTCCAGTTTCGAGTTAAATGTGCTAATATGTTATTTTCCTGAGCTGTCATGTTTTGATTTTTTTCAGTCATCTTCAGGCACAACACTATTCGACTCGACTTTTCTCACTTACACACCTAATGTAAACGAACTGACACTGGCTACATGAGAGGAACCTTTTATGGTGTGAAACACGTGTAAGTCTTACCAGAAGAGAAGTATCTAAGAAGTAATCGAAAATCACTAGGCATTTCCGAGGTCCCAATGGTAGAGCCAAATTTGTGTCCATCCATGGTCCGTACCTGAGTTCCAGGCACCACTTAAGACTAAGAAATCACACACATTTAACTCATCCATTCCAGATAGAAATGGGTAGCTAGCTTAACCTATTGATCATGAAGTTCGGGTATATGAAAGCATAGACAGATTTAGACCCGAGTCGATCGAAGCCTCCTTCAGAGTCCTTGGAAATGCCTTCACAGCTTTGGATGCTAACTCTTTCATACATCTTGCAATAAAGTAGAACATCCCATGAATGATGTCAGAGCTAAATGAAGTTATAATATTAGCAGAATTTCAGTTCAAAAAGCCATACAGTGCCATATAGTTCAAAAAGAACGAAAACGGAACAACAAATCATACTCTGCTAGAATATGTATCTGTTCTGAGACCTGATGAAAGACCTTTATGTGCATATGGCACATGATAACCACCATCTAAATAGTTGTCACAGAAAACCTGCAAACAACGTTGAAACATATGTATATCATCGATAAGAAACGTTGAATTACGCACTACTGTTTAAAATATATACGAAATATATGCATTCAATCTTGAATGTGAATAAATTCGAGAGAGAATGTTGGACCTTCCAATTGCAGTCGAGGGTGTATGTCCTTCTGCAGATGAATTTTAATGATGTATCGACTCCACTGGCACTCAGGATATCAGCTGCATTGCCTAACCATTCATCGCCCACGCTCTTGGAATCAAGAGCTTCGTTTGACAAAGCTCCAAAATTTATTAACACAAACGGCCCCCAAATTGCAACTTTGAGTGGAACAAGTCCCATTTCCTACCTTCCATGTCGTCGAGGCAAATTCAAAATTATACTATGGTATGAAATGAAATTGATATATAGAAGATAGATTGCTGTTGCAGCATACATCAACTTTGAAGTTCTTGATTCCTGTTATCCTTGTTGCCTTTACAAGTGCTCCGTCCAAACTGTATGTCCAACCCTGGAAGATAAATAAAAAGATTAAAACTAAAAGATATGAAAATTGAACAAATTTGGTTCTTATTAAACTAATCATATGGTCCAATTGGTGCAACAAATGTAGAACAGTGAACACTTAGATAATCTCATGTAGGTTACATGAGCTAATATAATGAACAATGACATATCATACTATTTCAACTCATATACAGGAATTCACATACGTCGATGCCCGTTATTTAACACCACCCTTTCTCTTAACATGCAGAATTCATGCTTCAGTTCTTCCCAGGAACAAATACAAGAGAACAAAAATCAAATTTGTTACTTAAATTAAGCAAATAAAGATGAATACAGTTTAAATCAACTGATTCAAAGCAACCTAAGGCATATCCAGATCTATAGTAACAAATAAAGCAGCAGCAAAGAAGAAGAAAAACAGCAGCAAGGAGACTAGGCCTCCTCTCGTCCCAAAGCTCGCCACCACCTCACACCCACACATGAAGACATCATACCCACACCACAGCCTGTTACAACAGAAGCACCAAACGCCTACCCTCTCATGTCACCGACAAAGCAGATGTATGACAGAAGGAAGGGATAGGTGAAAGGGAAGAAAGAGAACCCAAAGGAAAAGGGAGGGAGGGGCTCGCCAGCGACGCAAAGGAAACGCTGCCGGCAAGTGGCTGGGGAGAGGGGAGACCCGGGAGAGATGGGGAAGAAAAAGACACAGAGGAGGTTTGACTGAAAAGGAGAATCTAACAAATGTTATTTGTCAAAATAAACATATGCAATTCTTGAAGATAATAAACACAATTGGTTTGAATAAATAGTGCCAGCCAATAAACATAAGATAACATTGCAAGAGTGCCAAATAAAGAGACATATTAAGAACATATGCGCATTAAGAACAATTCACATGCAAGAATAGAGTCTCCAATTGTGTTTGGCACTCTTGAGGAAATCTTTATGCTTTGAAGAACTCACATGATATGGACATACAAAACAAGATTTTTTCCCTGATCCTCCAGCAAGTAGAGACGCATGATGGCGGCAAACATTGTGAAAAGCATGCAACGTGCCTTCTTCATCCCGAGAAACCACGTACTCAATACTTCCCAATCTGATTACACTCGCAACTCACAAGTTAACAATCAACATTCATAACAAGCTTAGTCACATTAATTAAACAAGAATTTATCCCTTCATTATCTTTGTTTATTGGAAAACAGTAATTCCTTTGGAACTATTTGGAAAACAGTAAAATCTTAACATGCTATGCTGTTATATCAAGATATAAATGATTGAGTTTATGATTACCTTCCAGTAAAATAGTCACGTGGCTCCTTAATCTGCTCAGTGTATCCTTGAAAAAACCAATTCAAAAGAACACAAAAATTTCAGCACTAGAAATCAGTTGATCAGCTAAAGATTCTTGACAGTGTAGTTACAGCAAAATGCTGTCATTGTAAACTGAAAGGATGACATTATTACTAATCGGGCCTAAAATTATACCATACAAGCCCGCATAGAATTAAAGCATAGATGGGCGTAAGTATATGAGAAATCACAACGCAACACAAGAACTTCACACGAATCACACCCCAAAAACACATGAACAAGTATAATTCGCACAAATTGAAAACATGTTACATAATTCTAGAGAAATTGCAGAATATGAACAAAATTGTGTACCAACGGGGTGCCATCCTGTGTAGAAGAGTCGATTAAGCTCTCGAGAGTAGAAATCAGGGTCAGTGTACCAAGAAGTTGGTGGGGTGGATGCTTCTTCAATTGGGATTTTGGGATTGAATTGTTGGACCATTTGTTCCACTTTCCTATCAATGTGACTCATCGATTCTTCGCATGTGAACTTAAGAGAGTTAGCTTTGATGCTGCGAAGGCTAGTGGGGTTGTTGTTTAAAGGTTTGTTGTTGAAGAAATGGAAATGGCGGAGTTGAGAATCTGGCAAAGGGGTGAGCTTCAGCAACAAGATTTTTACAGCCATGGCGATGTTAAATCTATCTTCACTTCTTTTCTCCCAAATTTAATTCTGGCAGGTGTTCATTTGGCTATATTCTACTTTCGCCGGCCAACCACTATCGTTTTTATCTAAACCATTCTGCAATACCTATAATTTTATTTTATTTTTCAAAAATAAAAAAAAAAGCAACACGTCTTTTACACAAAATTAAATAAGGAAACTAATTCTAAAATATTTGTATTAAGATTAAGATATTATTTATATCATACTGTTACATTTTTTATTACGCATTATTAAATGGTGTACCCCACCATTAGGGGCTCCCACCGCCCCTGCCCTGGGGATTGGTGGAGGAGGTAAATCGCAGGATGTGCCTCAAGTGGCTTACAGAGAGGGCTCACTGTTAAACTTGTGCTTGCAAGGGGCCAAATCCATGCCAAAGGCAGGATTCGAACCCCCACCCTGCAGCAACCAAGCTCAGTTGGAAGACCTTTTCACCCTCCCCTCTACCATTATTAATTGATTGACAGGTAGGGTCAACTCTAGAGGAAAATATTGAAAATTTCCTTTTAACATAAGTGTCAATCATTCAATTTCAATGTAACACGTAATAAAATATCCAAGATCACGAAAAAAATAAAATATTTTTTAATTAAAATGGATACTTTTTATAATAAAAAATGTTATATATTTTTTTTTACTTAAAAATATCAAATTATACACTTTAGAGTTTAAAATGGTTCCATACCTTTTTATTTTATAAAAAAAAATTCCAAATTAATTAGAATATTTATTTTCGTTTTAAATCTTTCAATTTTTCTATGATTTTGTCTCAAAATAATTATTTTAACCAATTTGTCCCATCATATGAAATTAAAAAATTGAAAATTTTATTTTAATTAAAAAAGATAAATTGTGAGAATTTAAAATTTATTAGAACTATTTTGGAGAAATTAAATTTATTAAACTATTGTAATAAATTTAATTTGTGATTTTGATTTTAAACTCTACACTTTGCTTTAGTATAAAAACCTACTCCTACACTTTTGATTCTCTAAAAAAAATTTTAATTAAATATCGATTATTTTAAGTGAAAATAATACTTTTATTTATAAAAATGAATAATTTTTAGAGAAAAAAAAATACTAGTAATATATAGTAATTTAAAACAATTTACTATGCATTTCGTTATGTAAGAGACTAGACTATTCCATAGGTTTCAAAACTGGAGAGAATTGCCAAAAATAAAAAATTAAAAAAAAAGAAAAAAAAAAGAGGTAAACAGACGCGACGTCGTTTGCACTTTGCTGTATCCTCCGCACTCTCCACTTTCACACTCATCCTCTCTCCGCCCGTGAGGACTGGTTGCTCCGCCGTTCGCACTCATCCTCTCTCCGGCCGCCGCTACTTGGAGGACTGGTTCGTGATCTCATCTCTTTTTAATTTTCTGTTCTTCTCCGGATCACTCTTCCTGGCTTTTCATATATTTTTTTGCTCTATTTGCTTCGCACGCTCACCAGGTGTTTGACAAATTGCCCATTTGGCTAATTTATGCTTTCGTGCCTCTTCTTGCTCATGTATGCCTTGTGTTAGGAAAGGGAAAGAGTAACAAGAAAACCTTTGCACTTAATTTCTTCCCGAAAGTATCTTTGTTTGATAACACTCGCTGAGAATATGTATGATGCTGAACTCATTTTTTGCAACCATCAACTTGACAGTCTTTGTTTTCCTCATCTATCCACCATTCTGATTTTTTTTTTTTCTGGTGGAGCTCAAATCTTGCAGTAACAGAAATGTATATTTTTAGCTCTAAATATCAGTCTGCGTGTATAACCAATTTTCTCTTGGACTTGAATTGGTTTTGTCTGCGTTCCATTAAATATTGATTTCCGAAATATGGGAATTTTAGTGAGATGCAGGATGGTATCTCTTTTTCACCTTATTGAACTGTGCCCTTCTATCGCCTTCATACTGATTTTTTATTCTTTGGTATCTCATCTTTTCATTTGTTTAATTTAATAATCTACTGTTATCTGCACATCAGTATATGCTTCATATTTTTTGCTCAATTGGTCACTTTATTACATGGAGCCAAAATAAGCCAACATAATAATACTAATGTGCAGACAGTGTTCTGAAATTCATGTACTATAAGGTTTCTTTCAAACAGCCTTCTTCCATGTCTTAAGGGTTTCCATAGGTCTGATTCATTAACTTCTGCAAAGACATCTATATCATTTCAACTATGACTTGTGATTTTCCCACTCGCTCCCTCAGATTAATTCACTGAACACCATCATTACTGAAAATATTATCCCACTAAACACTATCATGTCTTAAGGGCTTCCGTAGATCTGATTCATAAACTTCATAACATATTTTACTTTTAAAATATTTAGATCTTTTAAACATTGATAATGACACTTACATTTACACAAATTTATTATTTCAGTATCTTAATGTTAAAACAATTTTACAACTAAAGTATTAGACATGATCAATAAGTGAAAAATATTCATGGGTACTAAATAAATAAAATCAAGAACGATTGATCACTCATACTCATTAACCTATCAGAACAACCTTTACATCATAATCAAATCTTAGCACTCATTTAACAAATGTAATATGCATGCCTTAACACAAAGTTAAATTATAATCTAAAATATGCAGGGAGATCATAGTTACTTTTAACTGAAACTTGTCAGCATTGTACATTTTTAAATGTATATATTGCTTTCTTTAAGGATTATACAAATATATTAAACATATTCTAATAATTGAAAGCCTTGTCAATCACCTATTACTTGGTACTCAGGATAGATCTCTTTATTGCACCCGTACAACAGGCGCACTGCAAAATTACTGTAAAAGTAAACACGCCGGAAACAGCACATGGTGCATCACTTGGTTTGAACTGTGTTTGGTGATACCAACATCCCTCACGTGACAAGGCGTACATGAAACTCAAGGTCCGGCGACTGCAACCACGCGCAAAAGAGCTCCTGTGTTGTTTCTCCTACATGTTATATGTTATTTTCGCTTTCTTCAGTTTCTTATCTTTCGCTTATATTCTTACGCGATAGCTTTCCGCAGGAGCTCTAACTGTACTCCTCGTTCTTTTAGCCTTCACACATCAGCTCACAAGTTCTACGTGTGCTCCTGTTGCACTGCAGCATCCTTTTATTAACCAGTTCCTTACCCAAAAGCTGCATTTTCGTTCATTACAAAAACCTTTGCGCTATTATTCATCTATTGCCTTCACTTTGCTTTGTGTGTACGCCAATTAAGAGTTAATTAGCCTGTCACGAAATCTTATCTACCCTGACTTATTGCACATAAAAAGATACTTCATACACACTAACCCACCGTAACAACCTTTAAATGATAATGAAATTAAATTATTACGCCGTACAACAGTACGTCCGGGCTAACACCTCAAGAATTGAGGTGTTGCCTCACTAGTCTTAACTAAATTGATGAGTCAGACTCGTGGGGCTTGCTGGTTAGGCTTTGATTTTGTAGACAACTCTACCCGCAGGATCGTTTCCAGATCCACAATCGATCATAGATTTACTTAATCTCTAGTTATAATTATAATTGGTTGATTGAAGAACGAAAAGTGGAAGGGAATCAAGCAATCAGCTTCTTCTATTTCAGTTACTGAAATAGCACTCTCCTTTTGTTTCTTTGAATTGTTTTGCTTTATAGGTTCTATTCTATTCTTGAGACAATAGATTTAAAAAAAAAATTGTCATTTTTCGTCTTATATTTGGATTGTTATAGTTCCTTGCACGGGTTTTGGAAAATTGGAGAAAAATGTTCAAAGCAATTCCTTTGAAGCATTTTCATAGGCAATCAACTGCAGCTGCTGTTTTTTCCCAGTTCAATTTGTGGGTTAGTTCTTTTATCTTATATAATATTAATGTTATTTGAATTTTTATTTATTTCATTCTTTCACCCTTTCTTTGCTTTTTGTTACAGAGAGGAATGCACAGTAGAACCAAGAAGGCAATGGAGTTCATAGCCAAAGGTTTTAGTGCTTTACAGGAAGTTGATAGAGTTATTGATCATTGTGAAATCGGTGACAAGCGTCTCCTCCCTTGGCTTAGGGTAATTTCATGTTTGAATGAACAACAAGACAATTATGATTTTCTTTTTTCTTATTTTTTTTAGTGCAGCATCATTTTTGTGTTTTCTGGAAAATGTTCTATCTCATAATTGGACTCTGTATGAGTTAGCCGATGAACTGATTGATTATGCTGAGGATCGGAGTCAAAAAGTTGAAATCTCTTTCTAGATTGCCTCTACTTAAAATTTTCTCTATATCCATTAGTTGACCTTTGTTAGTTTTGATACTTTGACAATATATTAACCTTTTTTTTAAAATATCATGAATGACTAGTGGTTTTTGTTATGAAACGCGCATGTTTTGGAGGTTCCAATGATGAAACTGAGAATGAGCAAACTAGCTATGTGGTTTCTATGATTTATCCAGAAATTGAATTAGTACGATTGTAGTGAGGAATTGGATTGATACTCCCCATTTAGGAGAGAAATGGGTCATTCCGGAAAAATGAGAGTTGGTTCCTTTTTTTCCCAAAGAAGTACTCAAACCTCATTTTGGAGAAATGAGCCATTCTGCTTAAAACTGTGAGTATCAATGTATATCCTCACTACAATCATAGCAATTCATATCCATTCCTCTCCATAATATCAGGCACCTCCTAAGTCTTCATAAACAACTCTCTTTCTTCTTTACTAAATTTCCCATATTTTGGAGGCTTAGCCCTGTTTCTAAATTGTGCATGCTGCATCTCTAAAGTTTCTTTCTGCCTCTACCACTAAATTATTTTGATTAATGTTTTTCAACTTAACACTATATTTTTTGTTTTTCATTTAATTAAAGTAAATCTTCAATTTTTTTTGTTGAATAACATTCTTTCTTTTGGTGTTGTCATCAGAGAGCAAAGGAAAATTTTGAGTTGGCTCTTGAAGCTGACAACTCAAATACTCATGCTAGATATTGGTTATCCAAAATGCATCTGAAATACCATTTCTGCCCCGGTTCAAATAAAGCTATGTAAGATTACTGTTTTACTGTTGTAACTTTTCATGGGAGGGTCCTTTATACACACGTTTTGGGTTTTATTAAATTAGCCATGTCTGGAAAATCTCTGGACTGCTTCTGATTTCTAAGCAATCCATTGATTTTCATAAATTTGAAATTCTGATCTTTATTACTCCTCCAATGTACTGTATCACTCAGTTGTCATAGACTAAAGTGATTATTTAAACTTGATTGTTCATTGGCAAACGTTTTGTATGAATTCCTCTGTGCTCATTTTTTTCTTTTAATCTTCTCATATTCAAAGAGGAGCTGCATTGCTAGTGGAAGCTGCTGAAATGGGCAATCCTGATGCACTGTATGATCTTGGTTGCCGTCTAAGAGCTGAGGTCAGATTTCCTAATTAATATAAAATATTAACTTGTCTCCACTCTATCTAGTTGATTTTTTTTAAAATTTTTTTTTTCACAAAAGTTCAACAAATTCATGTCATTAGAGTTAATAAACCTACAACAAACCGGCTCTTTTCACTTGGTTGATCAATGATCTACGCTTGATATTGTAGTTCTTATGCAGCTCAAATTAAGTAGTATAATCCATCGGTTACTTATTTCTATAGTCCAATATATGTGGCCTGATTGGAGTTTAAGGTCTAAATAATTATTTGGAATATCTATTTATTATGTGAAATGCACTTCTGAGTTTTTTTTGTATGAAATTTAGTAGGTGAATACTCATACCACACCATCCTCATGCATACTTTATAATTTCCTATACAAGCAATGTTGGTTGAAACAAAATCTTGGAAAAACAGTAGATTAAGATTGGCATAGTTTGTGCCTAAAGTAAACTTTTAAATTTAATTCTATGAAACTTTTGTTACTCAGTAGAACTACCTACTGTTTTTTGCAGTTTAGTAGAATATAATCTTTTGATTTTAGTACTGTTGCTTACAGTTGTCTTCCATTTATGTATCTTGTTCCAAAGAGACAAAAAATTTCTTCTAGATCTTAAAAGATTGGTATTGTCTATGTTCTTAATTTTTAAAATAATCTTTTGTTAGAATCCTTACGCATCAGAACAGCAAGCTTTCTATTATCTGGAGAAGGCAGTTGACCAGGTATTTACGTAACAAATGCACAGATGATATCATTTTCAGTGTATTCCTTACTCTCAAGATGTTACATATGATGTTTGAAGCCTTAATAGAACTTGTCATGTTCTAGTTACATCCGGGTGCTCTCTATCTCCTAGGAGCTGTATACTTGACTGGGGATTGTGTGAAGCAGGACATTTCTTCTGCCATATGGTGTTTTCATAGAGCATCTGAAAAGGTAGTCAATTTTTTTCTTCTTGAAACTTAATTGCGATTTTGTTTTAAAGAAATAATCATTTTGATCCTTGCAAATATACCAGTTCATGTCTTGCAAAAGTTGCTCTAATGATTTGTGGTTTATGCAATGTTTAGCTGTACAAAAGATATAAGTTAGATCTCTTTAGACTTGAGGGTGCTTGACTATTTTGTCCCATAAAAAACTTTTAACCTTTTGATATTATATAGGGTCATGCCGGTTCTGCCATATCTTATGGATCTCTTATTCTTGCAGGTTAGTTCTTTTCCTTGGAATATGTTTAACTGAATTATGTTTGCTCCTTGTGCTATCACAATTAATGGAAAAATGAGTTGGACAGTTGCTGGGAGTTTTTTATAAGTTCAATGGGCAATTAAGTGATCAACAATGGTTCCCTCAAACATTGTAGTCTTGGAAAAAATAAAATTAAAGAAGCTAGAAAGAACACCTTCTGGTAGTATTGTCCACATTCAGCAGAACCACTAGGGGAAACCACTTTGTCCATTATTTGTCCGTTTCATCTTCTTAAATTTGCTTTCGTGTTAAGGAGATCAAATTAACAGTTTTTTTAATTATTATTATCTAAGTGCGTGAATGAGAAAGAATGAGTATTATCTGTATACCTCGTTACCATCATCCCAATTTGTTTTGTATTATCTTAGGCACTTTCTAGATTTATGATGTGAGGCAAGAAAGGTATTTTATATATTTTTATAAAGCTTAAAGTGACAGTAGTAGCTGAACATCACTGGTTTCAAAATATTAATTTTACTCATTATCCTGCAGTTCCGTGTTAAAAGTAAATGTCAAGACTCAACAAAAAAGGTTGAAACTATGTGAAGGCTAACCATCGGGATATTGTTACAGAACATTGTATAACATACCCCCTCTATCTTTTCAACATATTCCTGCCTTATGATTTGTGCTTCAGTGATTAAAAATATAAATAACTTGACTCAACCAGATGGGCTGAAACTATATGGAAGAAAACCCGTTGGGGAATGCCTCTTCCCTTCCATTTTTTCTTTTCTTTTACTATTTTATCACTAGTGTTGTTTGTTTTGTAATAGAAATAGTTAAATTCACATAGGCAATTTCAGTAATCTGATCTCTGAGAATATTACTGAAGAATGTGTTTTGACTTTAACTTCAGAAGTTGAGGCAGTCATCCCTATACTCTTAGTTTTGTTGATGTCTTTGTTTCTTAAGGAAATGAAAAGAATTGTAGCCTGCTGTCTAGACATCGTTGGGCAGACTTGTTTGAACATTTTCTCTAACCTCTTCATTATTAATTTGTCACTTGAAATTAGTAATATTCTTTGCCTTTTCACTGGGTGTTTGGGATTCACAACAGCTAGATATATACTATATCCATTTCATGTATTTTGGTATTCTATCTTATGAACCAAAATTAATGAATTTTTTTTCCCTAGCCTATGTATGGGATATTGAATTGTCTCTATATATGCTTTTATCTTTTGCATTGCTATAAAATCTCCATATAAGCAGGGATGGTGTTATTCATTAATATTTTCAGAACTTTGAAACACATGGAGTCTGAGAATCAAATTTATGAAATTAGATATGCCTTTTGATTGAGATTGTGTGATTAAATGTTATGGGGATTTAGAAGTCCTCTCTTTTATGTAACTTGCAAATATTAAATAGTTTCTAGTTGTCTGGAGATGTTGCATCTCTTAAATACAATGCATTTAGCTTTTAGGGGGTGTTTGGTTGAGTGGTTTTGTTTGTGGGGAACTGGAAAGGAAATCAAATAGGGTGTTTACATGGAAGAAGAAATGGATTCAAATTCATTACCCTCTCTTTAATTCTCATTATTTCTCCGTTCTTTAAAATATTGGCAAATATCCCCTAAGTAAGAAATTTACTCCCTTTTATATTTAAAAAGGGCCCCAAAAAAGGTTCAAGGGACCTTCACGTTATTTTATTGCCTGTCGGTTTACATTTTTGTTACAAATGTTGTAGGCGTTCAAGTTCCTGAGTCACTAACCAAATTCAATGTGAAGAAGGCATTGACAAACAAAAAATTGAGCAAGAATGTTGGAAGCTCCGAGTATAATCCAGTTGAAATGGCAAAAGAGCAATTTGAGATTGCTGCCAATGCAGGATGTGATCTTGGATTGAAATGGCTAAAACTCCTCGAAGAGAAAGAGAAAGTAAAAGAAAAAAGCCAGTTAGCTGGGACTCGAGATATATAGAATTCAATTATCAAGTGATCAGATGCCGTTGGAAAATGGCATAATGAACTTGGTTTGGTTTCTTAAACTCATCAAAGGAACGATGATCAAAAGAGCGTACTATGCCAGTCTTTTGTACAGCAACTTTAAGTATAAAGGTGCCATGCATCCTATTTCCAGGTACGTTCATCTCATCGTGTATGGTAACCACCACATATATAACCTATTGAGGGCATGCGCCTTGAAGTCATGGTAGTATGTCAACATTGTGCCGTGTAATTGGTGAGATATTGATTTTCTTTGTACGGTTAGGTCATGGTGATTAGTGGTGAACGACGTAAGGGGGAGAGAGTTCAAATGATAGTTAAAATTTTGTCCTTGAAAGCATCTTACTCACTGATTTTTTTTACGTCTGTAGAATAATAAATGATGGTGTGTTCTCTCTCTACTGCACTTTCCTCGTTTAAAAGCATATGAGTTATCAACATTAAGACTCCCACTCAGCATTGCACAATGCGCGACGTTTTGTGTGGATATTAGGTTCGTGCAACGATTATGAACCATTCAAATTCAACTCAAGTGAAAAGGGTTAATTGTAAAAAAAAAAATAATAATAATAATAATAATAACGAATTTTACTCCTATTGTAAATTAATTATATTTGTTTAAAAATAGTTAAAAAAAACACACTACCTATAAGAATTGTTGTAAAGCGCATCTAATTTTAAAAAAAAAAAACCACTTTTATTCAAAAATTGTGTATGCTTCAATATTTAAATGTTTTTTTTTTCCTTTAAATTTCTCAAAAGTGAGATTAATTTGTAATAAGAATAAAGTTCTTACATTTTTTTGTAATTAACTTAATAAAAAGTGTAATAACATATTCAAAGGTGGTGTTTTTTTTAAATTTCTTAGAGGTTAATTTATAATAAAAATAAGGTTCTTATTTTCTTGCAAAGACTAGGGTGAAACTTGCCCACCAATTCTAGAATTTAGGATCGTGGGCCCACCTAGAAATGGCAACGGGTAGGGTACTCGTTTATTTTGGGTATTCATATTCGTATCTGATTAAAAAATAATTACTCGTATCTGTCCCGTTTAAAAAAATTACTATGGTACCCATACCCGTTTAATATTCATTTATTTTATATATATTTATATTTTTTTATTATCTTAATATATATAATAATAAAAATTACATTATTATTAATTAAATATAAAATAAATATAATATAAATTCTATTATTTTAAATAAATATTTAATAAATATGATAAAATAAAACTTATACCTATTAATTAAATATATAAAATATATTACAATATACAGTATAAAATATATAATATATATTAAATTTTATAAAAAAAAATATATATGTAATCGGGGTATCCAAGGCATTATTCGTACCCATTTCAAACCCTAATGGTATTTCTTACACTACCCGTACCTGTCTCAAACCCTTTTATAACTACTCGTACCCTACCCATTAGAGTTCGGATAGACTGGATACCCAAAAATACCTGTCCCATTGCCATCCCTAGGTCCACCTAGGGGTGTGCACGGTGTGATTATGCGATTTTTTCGATATAATTTAAATTGCATTGTCATATACGGTTCGGTTTAGTAATCAAGTTTAAACCGCGATTATTCAAGTAATATTGATTATGCGGTTTTAAACAGTTTCGATCGGTTTTAGTGCGGTTTGGCGATTTTATTAATAGATTAACCTACATAAATATTGATCTGGTTCTTTTATTTTATAATTGTACTACACTTCGTATTTTACAACTTATTTTCTAATAAAAAAACCTATACCATAAGTAATGATCATTACATTCTTATACATTTGGCGATAATTTAGCTATGATAATAACGCATGGCAAACATTTAATATGTATAATAGGTAATGAAACTTATAAATATAATAGGTGATCCCATTTACATTAATATATAAAAAGAAACCTATAGTCATGTGAAAATATTTGCAACCTTGATCTAACAATACATAGGAGGTTAGACTATTTGATTGACTTATAGTTGAGATTCAACATAGATGTATGAGAGAAATAATAAAGATAAGAAATACTCCATTGAAGTAAGAAGAATAGAAGTTAGGACACATGTATGGTAAGAGTGAAGATAAAGACAACAACATTAATAAAAAAAAATTTTATAGGGGTAGTGAATAACTAATGAGTAATGACTAAACTATTTAAATACTAACATGTATAAATATAATATAACACTAATAAAAACTAGCGGTGCGGTCGGTGCAGTTTCGACTATAAAAATGAAATCGCACCATAAAGTGCGGTGCGGTTTTTTCTTAAATTATAAATTGCGGTTTATCTAAATAATTGTATATAGCGGTGCGGTACAATTCGGTGTGGATGGTTTTTGCAATTTTCAAAAAAATTTGCCTAGCCTAGGTCCACCCCCTTCTCACTATACATGCACAAAAAAACCGGAACCAGCGGTTCGAACCGGAGAACTGTCGATTTTAATCAGAACCAGAACCGCCGATTCCGGAACCGGCCAAAAAAATCGGAACCAGCTAAGGAAGGGTCGGTTCCGGTTCCTCATATTTGGGAAAAAACCGACGGTTCCGGTTCGAACCGCCGGTTTTTCAATTTTTTTTTATTTTTTACGCTTAAAATCCAAAAAAAAAAACTGGAACCGGCGGTTTCGAACCGGAACCGAAACCGTCGGTTCTGGAATCGAAACCTTCTTACCCCGATTCGATTCTGGTTCCCCCTATCTTGGAACCGGAATCGCTAGTTCGAAACTGGAACCGGCGATTCCGAACCGGGGTGCATGTCTACTTATCACCCCCAAATTATAAGGCGATGATCAGCTAATTTTTTTCCCTTTTTGTCGTTTTCTTTTTCCTTTTCTTTTTGGGTTTTCTTATTTTTCTTTTTCGTTTTTTTAAATTTAATTTTAGAGTTCAAGGTATATTTTATTATTGGATTTAAGGTATAAATATAATTTCACTCTTGTGATTTAGGTTATATAGGGTTTAGGGTATAAGAGTTTCTTTTTATTTATATAAAGATAACTACTCTTTTGTATAACATACAATTAATTAGAATGTTTAATATCTGTATAACTACTTTATATATATATATATATATATATATATATATATATATATATATATATATATATATATATATATATATATATATATATATATATATATATATATATATATATATATACTCCCTCCGTCCCACCCAAAGAGTAATTATTTTTACATTTTGGGTGTTCCACCCAAAAAGTCATCTTTCCTTTTTTATACACATAAGACCTACACACACATACTAATACAATTAAAATATAGAGTACACACACCCACTAATACAACTCACTACTACACATTAAATAATATACTCCTTAAACCACGTGCAAAAAGCAAAATCTATTCTTTAAGAGCAAAGACTTGTGTGAGACCGTCTCACGTAAGCCCTTATGTGAGACGCCCAGGAAGTGCTAACTTTTATGAAAGAAAGTGATAATATATTAATGAAAAGTGATAATGTTCTTTCATGAACAATTTATAGTATAAATAAAAAGTTATAACATTTTATAGCGAAAGTGATAATGATTTATAGCGAAAGTGATAACTATTTTAAAAAGTGAAAAATGGTCCGGTCTCACGCAAGACCTATCCTTTTAAGTGGAACGAAGAGAGTATATATATATATATATATATATATATATATATATATATATATATATACACACACACACACACACACACACACTCCCTCGTCCCTAGGTAAGAGACCCATTTTATCATTTTGGTTGTCCCACCCAAAGGATCCCATTTTCTTTTTTGGACATATGGAACCCACCCACACCCACTAATACAATTAAAACATGGGGCCCACACACTAACTAATACAATTACCCACTACACATTAAATAATAATACTCCTTAATTCACGTGCCCAAAAGCAAATGTGACTCTTATCAAGGGACGAATGAAGTATATATATATATATATATATATATATATATATATATACTCTCTCCGTCCCACGGCAAGGGTAGTTTTTGCTTTTTGGCACGTGGATTAAGGAGTATTATTATTTAATGTGTAGGTGGTAATTGTATTAGTGGGAGTATGGGCCCTATGTTTTAATTGTATTAGAGGGATGAGTGGGTCTCATGTGTGTAAAAAAGGAAAGAAGACCCTTTGGGTGGGACGACCAAAATAGAAAAAGTGACCCTTGCTGTACGACAGAGGGAGTATATATATATATATATATATATATATATATATATATATATATATATATATATATATATATATATATATATATATATAGTATATTTTAGATTCATTGAACTAGCCCGCATGAATCAATCCCTCTTCAATGTAAATCTATAAGGTTAGAATATTTTTATGAAATGAACGATAAGGGATAATATTTAATAAAAATTGATAATTAATAAAAAGGTTATAATGATCAAGTGAGGTATCAATTATAGATTCGCATTTTTTTATAGATCCATTGATGTTTGTTATATAGATAAAATATATTAATGCGTGGTTTAAGTATGTTTTTTAAAATATGATGAATAATAAATCAAAGTATGTTTTTAAAGTAATATGCAATAAACATACTTTAATTATCAATAAGTATAATTTACTTATATAATAGCTATACTTTAACAATAGATCGACTCGTCTCACAATCCGTCTCACATATACCCGTGACCCGTCTTACAAGTGAATATTCCTATTTAATAGGCTTATACTTTATTTGTTTATTTAAAATTTATGAATATTATTTGTATGTGAGTTCATATTAAATTAAAGTTTATGTGAAGATTGTTGTTAAAAATAATAAAAATAAATAAATAAACTAAAGAACGGGATCTGCTGGACTCGCCCCGTACGGTTCTAGGCACGAGTATGCAATATAGGATCCGTGTGGGTAATTAGGTGAGTTTGGAACGGGTCTTCTAAAAATGGGCCATGTCCGAATAGTTAATTACCTGCCTCGACTTGGCCTGTTGACATCATTAATGACATTTATATAATCTGATTTTACTAAACCCAATTAAAAAAAGAATTAGATAATCATTGTTATGTGTATTATATCCCCCATGTCTAATGGGCCGAAAGCCCAACAAGCTGGCCCATCGCGAACAAAAGGTCCAGTTACGGAGAGGCCCAAGAACAGGAAGAAATGATAACTCATGAGATGATTGCGGCCCAAAAGAGAGCCCAAGATACATCAACAGGGTAAACGATAAGAGGCTCGAAAGGCAATCCCATAATCAGGGACCGAAGAACCCAGGAGGACGAAACCAAGAAAGAGCCGAAGAGCAGAAAACTGATGCAGCGGAAGATACGAAAGAACGATAAACAATGATACTAATCCATTGATTCTACAAAGAATATCGGAATAGCGAGATAAATATCTACTCAAATGTTGATTCTTACAAGAATACCGTAGGAGTAGACGAAAATGCGATTAAGAGTATTAGTCCGTTGATTCAAGAGAAATACCAAAAGAATACAAATAAAACATGATAAGGGGATTAACCCAAACTTTTCATTAATAAAATTCAACTCCCTAAAACTCTTACAGTATCACTTATTTATAGGTGATAAAAGGATCTGACATGACAAATATAAATAAAAGGAAATAAATCATAACATTATTAAAAATATTCTAATCACCATCATATCTCCATCATTCTCCTCCACTTGGAGACGATTCGACCTTGAATCATGTAGGGTTGTATCACGAACGAAAGTGAGAAGACACGCTAGAACATCCTTGAATCCATACAATCCAAAATCCTTTAAAATAACACTTTCATATTCAATGTTGCAACAAATTATGAGATCCAGAAAATATGAATCTTTTGGATCTTTTGAATTAGGCGCATTAACAACAACTTCAATCATCTCTCTATAAAAAATTGGATCACCATAAACATCGTGGAAAATTGCATCACCTTCTTTATAAAAAGTTGATGGGTTATCATAGCCGAAACCTTCTTCATCATCTTCATCAAAGATGGGTGGACCATCATAGCCACCATAAGAAACTTCATCATCTTCCTCATAAAATACCGGTGGACTTTCATAGCCACCATCAACAAACTCGTCCAAATCAAGATTGAACGGAGTAAATAGATCAGAAAAAGAAAGATTATCGTATTTATAAATCTGCTCATCATACATGATATCATATACCGATTGATGCCTCGTAATCATCATCGAGAATCATAAATTGGCTTTGATTACCAACTGATGCAGCGGAAGATACGAAAGAACAATAAACAAAGATACTAATCCATTGATTTTATAAAAAAAATACCAGAATATCGAGATAAATGTCTACTCAAACGTTGATTCTCACAAGAATACCGTAGGAGTATACGAAAATACGATTAAGAGTATTAGTCCGTTGATTCAAGAGGAAAACTAGAAGAATACAAATAAAACACGATAAGGGGATTAACCCAAACTTTTCATTAATAAAATTCAACTCCCTAAAACTATTACAATATCACTTATTTATAGGTGATAAAAGGATCTGACATGACAAATATAAATAAAAGGAAATAAATCATAACATTATTATAAAATATTCTAATCACCATCATATCTCCATCAGAAACCCACCAAGGGAATCGATGGCCGAGACATCTCGACGGGACATCTCGGTTTCTAAGCTAAAAGAGACGTTCAGGGACTAAGAGGAATGGCATAGCCTCGGAAACATATCCTTCCAAAGTTAATGGGATTATCAGACCTACAAGGTAAAGTACAGACAATACTGGGGGAACGGCTGGAAGTAGCAGGCTAGAAGACAAGAATAACGGTAAGAAGAGATGTCTTGAACAACACTCCCAACTAGAAGACAACACACGACAGGCACGTTCCTCTTCATCCGCGAATGAGTAACAAGCAAAGCACAAAAGGAGACCTGTTACACTCTGCAAGTCACCTGGTGGCTTTGCACCGCCCCAAAAAGTCGTCAGTGTACCGGCCAGATCCCATTTATGACTGCTTGCCTCCATCCAGGTGGCAACGTGGGATTGGTCGACCATTAGGGTTTACTGGTAGTATAAATAGCTTCTCTCACAAGAGAGAAACAAGTTACTCATTCTCATACTAGACATTACACTTGTAATTAGGAGGATTTTTATAAGTGTTGTTCTTGAGGAGAGTAATAAAAAACGGTTAAGGTCTTTGGTCGGATCCCATCTCTCGCATATCCATTGTGTTTGTTGTGATCGTTCTTAGTTCAATTAAACAATCATCTCTTCTTTCTTAATTTCAAAATTAACTAGTTAAGAACACACATCAACAATCATAAACTTGGATTAGCAAACCAAAAACAAACATAAGTTTTTACAAATAAAAGTTTCGTCAACAAAATATACGAAAATTTTGCTCTCTTTTGTTTTAATTTTTTCAAAAAGAAATGTATTTATTTATCCTCTAACATTTTGTTTTAAAATATATATATTTTGATTAAATTTTTAATTGAAAAGGTAACTAAAATATAAAAAGTATAAATATTTAATTTAAATTTGGGAGTAAGATGTCCCAAAACCACGCAAATTTTAGCGCTATTAATCTTAGTTAAAACTTAAAACATAGAATGAGCGTTTATAATAAATTCAATCAAATTATATAAATTCATTAATAAAAGATTCAATGATAAATATAATCCAATTAATGACTAATATACATTGATTTAGCACGTTCTCACATACTTTGTCACGTAGAATTTAGAAAGAAGAGTATATATTGGGTGCACTCGGGTGCAAGGGTGTACCCATATGTGTATGACTTTTTATTCTATTTTGTATACATGTTATTCTATTTTATATACGTGTTTTGTAATAATTGTATAATTTTTTCACACTAAGTTTTTTTATTAAAAAACCTAACATCCATATGTGTATAATTTTTTATTCAATAGTAGTATATGTTTTTTTTAATAATTGTATATTTTTTACACTCAATTTTTTATTAAAAAAATTAACAATTAAATTGTATACATTTTTGCTCATAATTATATATGTTTTTGTTTATATTTGTATATGGGTGCACCCTATCTTAGGATGCAACCGGGTGCCCACTATAATTAGCCTAGAAAGAAAGTAATGCTATATGAGTCGGTCTAATATGTCTATGCGTGCATAATCTGGGGTAAGGATATACCATTTTTTGTTATAAAAAATATACACTTTAATTAAGAAAAGTAATTTTTCATTGAAAAAGTATACCGTAATATTATTATAAAAGTTTGACTAATTTTTTTTAAGAAATAAAAAATACACGTTCTTATATTAAATGGTATATCATTTAATACTAAAGGATATATTTTTCAAAAAATACGGAATTTCAGGACATGATATCCCGAGAGCACGCAAGTTTTTGTCGTGTTATATTTCTCTCAACATAATATTCATGGTGATTTTAGGGTGATCTAGATGCATCAAAATATTTTAGGACTTATATAAGATTATAATAAGGTATAGTAGGTAGTTATTTCTCTAAAATTTTTATTATTTTATTTAATAATAAAAATTAAATGAAAATATAATCTAATTATTTTTAAAAAATTATTATTTTATTTTTAATTTAACGATTTAAGGTGTAGGTGTAATGCAAATATTTTAAAAAGAGTTGATCTTATGTACAATTGGTGTACGCTAATAATATAACTCAAATTAAAAAATGGGTTCAATATATAATGTAAATAACTCGAATGACGTCATTCAACTCTCCATCCCCGCCTCTCTCCTTCTCTCTAATTCGTTCTGAAACTCTTCAAGTTCTTCTCTAAACCAATAATTTTCTCTTCTCCTATATTACTACAAAGATTAATTCGTTCTGTAAATTGAATGAATCGATCTATTATAAAAGAATCGCTCATAGATTTATCATTTTTTAACAAGATTGAGTGAAAATCAATTGGGGATTTGAAACATAATTTGAAGAGATTCTTATCAAATATTGTGAAATTCAGAAAACTACATCTCAACGTTCCACTGAAAGCACAACAAGATGAATGAGAGACTGGTGGTCGGCTCTGTGGTAACTAGGCTGGTGGTCGGCGCTGCGGCAGTGAGTCCGACAGTCATGGTGGTTGGCGGCAAATGGCAGAGGGTAGCGACAATTTGTAGCAGTTCGATGGTATTGTGGCTAGATCCGATGTGGTATTGTGGTTATTTCCGGCAAGTCCGTGGCGGGTCACCGCTGAGAAGGAAATTGGAAGTTCCTTTTCCATTATCGGTTTTAAGCATAAGCATTCATGTAACTTTAAACTGTATTATTTTTTATAATAATATTGTATTACTTGTTATTAATTAATGTATATTGTATGCGTTAAAGTGGTGGAGATGAGATAAAGTATAATCAAGAGAAAGCAATTTGTTGTGAACTGGTGAATTTGTTTATTATGCGTTCTGTATGAAATTAATGTTGAAAAAATATTGTTTGTGTGCTTTCTGTGATCCCTCTATTATCAAATATTCGTTATTAGATATTGTATTTTTTGTAATTCAATAGTGTATAAGTTTTTCTTAATAATTGTATTACGTTTTTTTTCTTTTAATATTTTTAGTTTTATGCACTACTTTAAAAAAAGTAATACAGTTATAAATAAAATCATATACATTAAAAAATTTAAATTAATTCCAAATATTAAGAGAGAGAGAGAGTGAAAAAATTAGGAGAGGGAGATAGTAAGGAAAATAAGGGGAGAGAAATAAGGGAAGAGAGGAATTTAGGGGAGAGAATAGAAAAAAAAAAAAAAAAAAGGGAATGAAATATGAGTCAAAATTATTTATATATGATGGATTAATTGAATTTGTGTTATTTGGTACACCTTAAAACTGGTGAACAATAGTATTTGCTTTTAAGAAATAATTTAACTTTTAAACTAATTTTATTGACTTATTAAAGATAAGTTAGTATTTCAAAAAAAAAGTATAAAATATATTAATTGAGTTTGCTAATGATAACCATTATTATAGAAAAGTGAGGCTTGCGTGCGCCCGGATGCACACCATGCACCTTTAAAATTTAGTATTATGGATAAATGTACATTATTTTGTTCTAAAGGGTATACACTTTAATTAATAAGGGTACACTATTTTGTTCTAAGGGTATACAATTTTCATTAATATTTTTTATTTTTCTTCAGAAATAAAGGGTACACATCTTTATACTAAAAGGTATACAATTTAACATAAAATTCTAAAAGTACACGAAAAACGCTCCGTTCACCCGGGCGCACACAAGTTTTTGCCATTATAGAAATACCTTTATGACACCTAAACATTGAGATTATTTTACTTTTCATTAATTGTTGCTTTTTAATAAAAATTTATTTTTTTATTTATACTATGAAATGTTCATAGAATAGTTTATTTTACGACCATCATTTCTTATGTGTTTTACGAAACTAATTCAGCGAGATCTTGTATTAATTTTTTGTCTTAATTTTAAGGTATTATGTAGGGGTGTTTGTTAAATGAAATGGTATGTATTTTTTAAAACATCACATCATACCGAATTTTGGTTCTAAAATGATACGATTTTCTTATAGTTCAGTACGTTCGCAACGAATTTTCGATTGTATTTGAATCGATACGGTTTGAATTGATGCAGCTCGTATAATGGATTTACCAAACAAATGCATTTACAAAAATATTTAATTTTTTATATTTATTTTTAAAATAAGATGTAATTATGTAAATATTGATTTATAATTTGTGATTTTATAATTACATTTAAAATATATTAAAATATTAAATTTAAGTATATTTTAAAATTTATTAAAAAACATTATAGTTAATTCTATATACAAATAATTATTTAATATATTAATCTTATCATATTATATAATTAGAGAAAATAAAATTATAGAAGTAAGATTTTATGCATTTATAAAATAAAAATTAAATAATTAATAATATTTTAATATCTAAAACGAAAGATGATCAATTTTTATACTGGAGTATACATTATTAAAAAAATATAAATATTATTTTAGTATGAAGATATATTAATTAAAAGCAGAATATAATATTTATTTTTCATTATTGATACTACAAAAAAATTATTTTTTACAAAAAAAATATTTAGTTGGTAAAAGCCTCAATTCAATTGTTAAATTGGTTTACCAATGGAATTCGTTGGTAAAGTGGTGGCTAGTAAATTTTTAGCAACGAAAATTCAATTTCGTTGGTAAATTATTCCGTTGGTAATCCATTGCTAATAATTCCGTTGGCAATTTATATAATATTTTCGTTGGTAATCCATTGGTAATTTATATAATATTTTCGTTGGTAATCCGTTGGTAATTACCAACGAATTAAATTTCGTTGCTAAAATAGAGAATAAATCTGTTGGTATTCTATTGCTAAAGAAAAAATGTCATTTTGGTTGTTATTCCATTGATAATTACTAACCGATTGAATTCTGTCGGTAAATTTTGTTGCTAAAAAATATTTTTTTTGTAGTGTAAGTTTTAATAGTATATAAAATTTTATTTTAAAACATATTTGTATTCGGTTTTTTTGGTACAGTATGGATCAATTCGGGTTTCAGTACCATTTATCAGGAGATATTCAAATCTATATCGTAAATATGATTTGATTCCATTTGAAAAAGTCAAATAATCGACCGATTTTATCTATTCAGAATTTTATATGTTAGATTTTACTAATATCTAATTACAGCCATAATATTAGTATATTACAAGATTGTGATATTAAATTTCTGCCAATAAGGTGATACAATGATTTGTACAAAACATTGGAATTGATGAAAATAATTGAAAGTTGAATTGGATCTTTTATTACATACTCCCTTAGTCCCAGCCTAAGATGACCATTTTTTCATTTTGATCACCTACTCTTGAACGAAATGCGGAGTAGTTCCTAAAGAATCTATGCGCGGCCTACATTCACGTATCGGCATGCGCTATTCAATAGGCCAATCCTTAGAAGTCTGATGTGATCCATCGATCCACTCTTACGTAGGGACGGAGGGAGTATATTTTAAATTATTTGGATTCTTTCTCAATGGTGTAACCCACCATTAGGGGTGGAAGGGGGCAAATATATACCAAAGGCAGGATTCGAACCCCATCCTGCAGCAACCAAGATCAATTACAAGGTCTTTACACCCTCCCTTTTACCACTTGAGCTATGCCTTTGAGGCCTATTTGAATTCTTTCTTATTCTAACATGTTATTCATCAGGCAGAGATACCTTATTCATCTGTTTAAAACGTATTCATTCTTTTATTTTGGTTTATCTCAAAGCAAAATATTTAATTTCTTTTAACAAATACGAGTCAGAACATGTCCAATAATATAATTTAAAAAATTACTCAATATATCATCCCTTTAAATTTAAAAGTGGAGATAAAAGAATAAAAGAAGGTAATTATAAAATGGCAAAAATTTGTGTGCACCCGGGCGTACAGACCACACTCCGTGCGCCTTTAAAATTTTGTATTAAATTATAGGACAAATTACCAAAACCCCCCTCGAGGTTTGTCCAAATTACCAAATAAACCATGTGGTTTGAAAAATTACAATTTACCCCCTTTAAAAAATATTTAAAAAAAAAACAGTGAAATTTAAAAATATAATGTTAAATATATGGGTTTTGATGTCATTTACATCCTTCTTTATTTTAAGAAAATATGTATTTTTATTAATGTTCAAATAAAAAACAAGTTAAAGGGGATAATTGGTAAATTTTCAAACCACGGGGTTTATTTGGTAGTTTGGACAAACCTCGAGGGGGATTTTGGTAATTTACCCTAAATTATATACACTTCAGTATAAAAATGTATACCCTTTATTTTCTAAAGAAAAATAAAAAATATTAATGAAAAGTGTATACCATTTACAACAAAATGGCGTATCATTGTTAATTAAAGTTATACCCTTTAGAACAAAATAATATACGCTTACCTATAATATTAAATTCTAAAAGTGCACGGTGTGCCTAAGAGCCCCACTCTTATAAAATTTACTTACTATACATTTAAACTGTATTTGTTTTCCTTTTATTATTCCTAATTGTAAGTTTAATAAATCTTCCATATATAAATTTACTTACTATACATTTAAACTATATTTGTTTTCGTTTTATTATTCCTAAGTGTAAGTTTAATAAATCTTCCATATATATATATATATATATATATATTACTCCCTTTGACTATAGTAAACAATAAACATATCAATTTGTTTTTTATATACGTAAATTAAGTAATCTTATTATTATATGTTTAATGAATATAGTTGAATTAGAAAAAAGTGACGAGACTATATAATGAAATAAATACTTTTGGGTTGGTTCCCTAGATAATAAAATGATACATTAATCTTTATTTCACACACCTAATTATATATTCTCAATTAACTTGCTTCTCTTATTTCACATCAAATTTGATTTGATATACCATCCCCTCCAAAGATATTGATATTTTTTTATATGGAGATTAAGAAGTATAATAATTTAATATATATAATATTTTAATGTGTAGTAATTAATTGTATTACTGTTGTTAGTGGGCCTACTGAATACATTTCTTGTTTTGTGTGAATCTCATGTAGTTAAAAAGAAAAAATGTGTCAATTTTCTTTATAACAAACCAAAAAAGTAAGTATGTTAATTTATGTGGGACATATGTAAATATTATTAAATGTTATACTATTAAGACAAACACTTATATGAGACGGTCTCACATAAGAGCTTACATTAGACGCACAAAAAGTGATAACTTTTATAATAAAAAGTAATACTCAATTAATGAAAAGTAATAATGCTATTTCATGAACAATTTATAATATAAATAAAAATAATAATATTTTATAATGAAAGTGATAACTATTTAAAAAAAAGTATAAAAAATGATCTCACATGAGACAGTCCCACACAAGATTTACACTACTATTAAACCCTATAACAAATACTTCATCAATCCCATATCAAACTTCACACTTAACGTTTCTGTCCGTCTCACATTAAATTTTACTACAAAAAGAAACATTATATCAATCATCAACCTTTAAAATACATCTTAATTACAAATTTACCAATATACTTTATAATTTATTTATTACTTAAAATTACAACATTTTCCTAAAAAGTCAATAAAATTGGATAAAGTCTTTTCTTAAACTCTATATTCACTGTAAAATCTAATATGAGAAAGATGGAGTATAAATTATCATGCACTCTCTCCACCCCAACTTTAATTTCATATTTTCTTAAAAGAAAAAGACACTTAATTAATATATCTCTTAACGCATTTTAATTTTAAAATTGTTATTATTTTTAACACATAACATATTTTAACATTTAATTTATTAAAAATAGAGAATTTGTGAAAAAATGCCCAAATAATACTCCCCCGTCCCGAGTATTTTACCCGTTTGTATGGTAATGAAAATTAAGAGGTATTGTTCTTTAAATATACTCCCTCCGTCTCATCCTAATAGTTACGTTTGCTTTTTGCACGAAGATTAAGAAGAATATTATTTTAATGTGTATTGAGGTGAGAGTAATAATATTTTAAAGTATAGTGGATATTTTTATTAATGTTATAGGTGGGTCCATGAAGATATTTTAATTATTTTTGTGTGAGTCCCATATATCAAAAAAAGAAATATAATTATTAGGATAAGACACCTAAAAATGAAATATTGGGATGGAGGGAGTGTAATGTAAGAAAAAATAGGGATAAATTGGTAATTTTATGAGATAAAAGTAAATAAAGTTGTTGGAAATTATGAATAAAATATAAAAAACTAAGTAATATATAGTATGGAGTAATATATTTTTACCTTGACTTGATATTAGGTGCACCCGGGTGCAAGGGTGCACCCATATATGTATAATTTTTTATTCTATTTTGTATACATGTTTCTTAATAATTGTATATTTTTTTGTACACTAAGTTTTTCATTAAAAAAACTAGCATCCATATGTATAACTTAGTATATTTAATAGTGCATACATATTTTTTATTATTTGTATATTTTTTTACACTCGATTTTTCATTAAAAAAACTAACAATTGAATTGTACTCCATACATTTTTGTTCATAATTGTATATGTTTTTGTTTATATTTGTATACGTTTTTTTAAAGTAATAGGGTGCACCCGGGTGCACAGTATAATTAGTCATTTACCTTTAATGAAAACATATAAAAATACATAGGACACCTTAAAATGGAATAAGGGTAAAAATACATTGGACGAAGAGAGTAATTGATTTTGAATAATGCTACAAATTTTTTTTTAATGTCACATTTTGTTTTTTTTGCCATTTATTATATAATAATTAATGGAGTATATATAGTCGCGTGTGTATGCATATATATGGTTGCACAAATAATCGTTTATAGAGTCGAATGGAAAAAAATGTATATAAAATTGCAAGCGTAATTGCATATATAGTAAAAAAAACGTAGTCACGTGGACACATGATAATATTACGCGACACTTTTAATATTTTGTGACACTTTTGTGTGACATATTACAAAAGTGGTAAAAAAATCCAAATTGAAACCCAAATCGTGCTAGGCGTGTATGAAAGTCTCAAGTATAATTACAAATTTAATCGTATAAAAGATCGCAAATTAAAATTTTAAGAAATGACGTTTTTTTTTTTTGAAATGATTTTAGAGGTAATATATCAAGCTACAGCCTATTGTAAAAGCAAGTAGTCTAAATTAGTAATAAAGTGAATTTTATTAAGAGTAAAATATTAATCAAGTCTCACGCAATGGGTTCACACCTTCACCTTCTCTCTCATAGTCTCATGGGTTGGCAATAATGTTAAGGAATCAAAGAAACAGAATAGTACCAACACAACCTTCCCATATATCCGCCCACACACCCATTTTCAGTACCATGATCACTCTTCACTCCTTCTGCTAACAACACACTTTCTCTCTCTCCACCCGCCATGTCCTCCAACCCTTGGTTCGCTCCCCAGACTGCTTTCTCTCCCTCACCTCTCCGCCCTCGTTTACCCTACGTCGCGCCTCACCTCCGCACACAACCGGGCGCCACCGGAAACAACCGCTTCGCACCTGTTTCCGACATCGATGATGTCTCGAACAAGTTCGATGATCTGAAAGTTGAGGACAAACTGGACTCGCCGCCCGAGGTGCTGGTGGAGGCGGAAGGGGTGGACATTCCCCCACCGGCGACGTCGTTTCAGGAGATGGGGTTCTCGCCGGCTGTGATGAACAACATACGGAGGTGTGCGTACGTGAACCCCACGCCCATCCAGAGGCACGCCATTCCTGTGGCCATGATGGGGAGGGATTTGATGGCCTGTGCGCAGACGGGGTCCGGCAAAACTGCCGCGTTCTGCTTCCCCATCATTAATGGCCTTTTGATGGGTAAGCTTCACTGGCACAGTAATGGCGGTGGGACTGCTCGCCCTAATGCCCTCATACTAGCTCCCACCCGAGAGCTCGCTTCTCAGGTACTTTAACAAATCTCTCCGATATAATACACATACATTGTGCATATATTTATGTCTTTATTTTTCTCAGTGATTTGTTCTTCTGCTTCTCTATTTCTCCAGTTATATTCGTGGTTTAGATAAATGCGAAATTTCTGTTGCTCCGTCAACTTTTGTCAACTATTTAGTTTTTGAACACCCTTCAATCTTCGTCCGCTAAAGAGAAAAATATGTTTCACATTTTAAGAAATGAAACCCTAATTTAGGCATAATTTTGGGGATTTATTCTGATTCATTGTTGGTTGGGTTTACAGATTCACGAGGAAGCTAAAAAGTTTTCGTTTCAAACTGGACTAAAAGTTGGGGTTATTTATGGCGGTGCTCCTGTTCACCAACAGGTTATATGCTCTAATTTTTTTATTTATTATTTTTTTAAATTGCATTATATATTTTATGTATATACTGATTTCGATGCGATTTGATGACCACAGCTGAGAAATATTGAGAGGGGTGTGGATATCTTGGTTGCAACTCCTGGTCGATTGGTGGACCTCATTGAAAGATCAAAGGTTTCATTGATGAATGTCAAATATTTGACATTGGATGAAGCTGACAGGATGTTTGATATGGGATTTGAGCCCCAAGTTCGCAAAATTGTTCAGCGACTCGATATGCCTCCTCCAGGATCCAGGCAGACTTTGCTTTTCAGTGCCACTTTCCCCCCTGAAATCAAGGTCCCCCCTCTCTTCTTGCATACACATTGGTTGTTACTTGATCTCTGTTTGCATTATAATCCTTGTTTTGTTAGTATGCACATGTGAATTCTTTATTTGACTCTTTGATGCTCCTCTGCCTTGGAATCTTTATTTGATGTGTATTGAGGAGTAGAATGTATGAGCTGTGTCTTATTCCGTGCATATGTATGGCAACAACTTGCGAGAGATGGCCCTTCTCACGGCAAAGATTTCGGGTGGAGGGTGTCACTCTTGACTGGCTTTTGTATATATCTCATTCAGTGCATTCCTTGCAGAGGCTTGCATCCGATTTTCTTTTGAATTATGTGTTTCTGGCTGCGGGGAAGGTCGGATCCAGCACTGATCGCATTGTTCAAAGGGTTGAATTTGTTCAGGATATGGATAAACGGAGCTGTTTGGTGAAACTTCTTTCCCAAAACATGAACAGAAGAACCCCTGCTAAGGTACACTAACTTGCTGAGTTACACAAAACTATATAGCAATCGATGCTATGTGTAAGACGGACGAATTCGTGTTGATTGCAGGATTGTTTGACGCTGGTGTTTGTTGAGACTAAAAGAGGAGCTGATTCACTTGAAAAGTGGCTATCTAGGAAAGGCTACCCCTCTGCTGCCATTCATGGTGACAAAGTGCAATTTGTAATATTCCAGTCTATTCTCTCTATCATCATTCTTGCATTCATTCAGCTTCTCTTAGTTTACATCAAAACTCCAATAATTAATCATCTATTGTGCTACTTGTGTGAGATGCAGGAAAGAGAGCGCTCATTGCAATCATTTAGAACGGGGCGCACCCCGATCCTGGTAGCAACCGACGTTGCTGCAAGAGGCCTCGACATTCCTCACGTAGCTCACGTCATCAACTTCGACATGCCAAGAGGCGTGGACGACTACGTGCACCGGATTGGGCGCACTGGACGAGCAGGCAAATCAGGCCTTGCAACTGCATTCTTCAACGACAAGAATCTCCCCACTGCAAAACCACTTGTTGAACTGATGCAGGAAGCCAAACAAGAAGTTCCCCCATGGCTAGTTGAGTTTGCCAGCAGGCCATGCAACAACGTACCACGCGGTGGCCGCCATGACTACAGAGATGGCGGCGGCTACTACTCGGAAAACCAGTACGCCGCCGCAGCTGATCCTTATGCTCATGAACCCCAACTCCAACCTCAGGGGGTGAACTCTTGCTCTACTGAATATGGGGCTCCGTTTACTGCTGAATCATCCGAACCGTATTACTTCGGTTATGGATCTGATTATGGTTCAGTGGTTGCCACCGGATGGGAGTAGCCTCTCCTCCATCTGCCTGCTAATTATGCTTACTATTTTTGGTGAAATCACATGAATTATACATAGAATAGCTGATTTGGAAGTAAAAAGGTTAGGCTAATATATGGGGTTTGCTTTTGACTTTTGGTATATGAAGATTTGGAGAAGATGAAAAACGAAACGACGCAGTATTGTGTTCATCTCTTTACCCATTATTCTGTAGTCTCAGCTATTCAGCTTACTGCACTTCGTTTATTGCTACGGAGTTCTACTTTTTGCCACGACTTTCTACTCTCTTCTATGCTTGCTTTGAATTTTTTTTACTCGTTAAATTGATGCTCAATAAACTATTAATACTCCAAATGATATATGATCTCATCTCATTATTAAGTATTTGATGAAATGGTAAGAAATTTTGAAAATCTTATGTACTCCCTCCGGCTTATCATTTTATGTATTTCTTTTTTTTTTAATCAATTTATTTTGACTCATATTCGTAAATTTAGTTCATTGTTTTACATATATTACACTTTTATTTTATTTGATTTACAGTATATTTTTAGGAAAGTTAGATATAATTGACCAGTTTAGTTAAAATTTTTGTAGGTGGCTTTTACCAAAATGGTATAATAATACTATTAACTGAAAAAAGAAAAATAGAAATGATTATTTATAATTAAGAACTAAACTTTTCTTCAACAAATATTTACACCAAAATTTCTAAAATCAATAAGAAACGGGTCTGTAAACTCTACACCAAAAATTTCATGTGAAACTTCTATCATCTTCGCTTTTCCAAATTATGATTTTCATTTTTTTGGATTATGTTCATCTTTGTCGGATTTGTCATGTAAACCGAATGGCATCTTTTCTAGAGTATACGACTTTTCCATATTATTTTTAGATGACGTTTGCTTTGGGTCAAGGATTAGGAAACCATCCGATATAATAACATTATTTGAAATTTGTTTGGACATAAATAACTAATTTTGATATTCTACTTGTACTTTTACGTGAATCGATATTTTTAACTCCTAATTTATTCAATTTATTAATGACAAGTTTCACTTGAATTAGAATAAGATGTGCATTATGAACGATCCGAAGCGTTTAAAGTGAACTGATTAATTCGCGGACCCTCCCATCATCCTTTTCCTGCAAAAGAAAAACATTTCCTATTCGTTGGCTGATTGCTCTGTGTTGTCTATAAAACCAACGTGTATATATATACATACGATACATACATATTCTTGAATTCTACATCCTGTAGATTACTGATAACGTCTATTTTACGCTAATTACTCCTGGATCACAAATTCCTGCTGCAACAGTGCATAATTAATGTATTTAGATTTAGTGTGTAAACCCTAGAATCTATCCAATTCTCTTCTCTTAACTAGAATTGGCTTTCATGGAGAGGGAGTGACCAACATTAACATCTCCGCAGACTCCGTGAAGAATCCAGGTTTCCAACACCAAAAAACCCCTCTTTTTCTACGTCAATTTATCCAAGGTATAACCCTCAATCCCCTCTTCGGGCGTATTATTTAGTAAATAGTCAATTTGGGTTCTCATTTTATTGATCTGATTCTGAGTAATTGTTATTTATTATACTTGTAGAGGTACATGCAACAGCATAGTGAGGTTGAGCTTTCTGCTCTTGGGATGGGTATTTCTCTCCTTCTCATCTATTGCGCTTTTAGTAGTATTATTTATTTATTATTTTTGGGTAATATTTATCTTATTTGTGATATCCTTCTAATAACCCTTATACTGCGAAACACTGGGATTCTTGGACCTTTTGCTACTTTACACAGTATATTTCTTAAGTGGGATTTGGTTTGATTTGATTATCTTCAAGATTTGTTTTATACTACCACTTATGGATGCTTTAAATATCGTTCGTTCAAAATTAATTAAGATATAAATATATACTTATTTGTGTTTCTGTTTTCTACCTTTTGTCAGTTTTTGCTTCAATTTCCATGTGCTATTGCCTGAATAAAGAATCCCTGTATGGAGGACACTTTTCCAAAAAAAAATAAAAATTCTTCCCCTTCTTTTTCCCCTGTTAAATCTAATGAGGAAACTTAATTGCTTTAGTTGAGCTTTTCTCTAGGATGGGTTCTGGAGTTCTGTTCTTTCTGATTATTGCTTCTTGCTTAAGATAATTCAACTAACTAGCTCACCATTGAAGGAATTCTTATGATTAGTTTCGAAGCTGCAACAGGATTTACATGATTTTTATTTAACTTAAATAAACTAAGAGTCTTCGTCTATTGCTGGCTGATTACCGGCCAAGCGATTTACCAATCCACTATTTAAGGACAGCCATATCTTTTTTGAAACATAAGTACATAACAAATTTCGTTTGCCCCATAATTGTAAATAGATAAAATAGGATCTACGATCCATGTATCGATGAGTGTTTAATAATGTTTAAACATTATTATATGTGTTAATTATTTTGTAATCAGTAATGTGCATTTATTTTCTACAAAACCTTACATGAGAGCAAACACATTTCCACCACTTCTTAGAGAGTGTTTGGTTTACTAAAGTTAATATGTGGGTTAATAAAGTTTGTAAATATGATAAACAAGGAATGAGCATGAGGACCCTTAATTTCTTATTAGTTTTATGGTATATTGCAACCCACCTGTCCCATAGGTTGTACTCCATCGAGCTCCTTGCCTTTTACCAACGGGCTTAAAGGAAAAGTTAGCCCACGTAAGTGCAATTAGTGTGTGAACTTTCTTATGTTTAACAAATTTTAAGGCCCATTGACTAATACCAACACAATATGAACTAAACACTCTCTTACACTATAAACACACGTAGGATGCAGCATATAAAAAAATTGTATGCATATCAACATAACAGATAGTGTATCTATAGGCTGTAAAGATTTAATTGTTTATCTTAGAATTTACTGTGGACAATTGCATTAAATTGTAATGCAAGGGACCAAAACTGCAGTTTTTACTTCGTACAGTTGTAAAGCGACGGAAATTGCAAGTTAAATATGTGTATTTCTATTCAAAAAATGGATGCAGTAATCAGCTCTACTCATCTGCTCAATTAAAAATAATTAACTTATTGAAATCTCGAGTTAAAAATTTTAAAAATCCATTGTGGCAGCTCTGTAATATTAAACCACCACTCCCGTTTTGGTGATTAGAATCCACCCCATCAGCAACCCAACATTTACTTGTACGCATGTAAATTAATGTTTTTTTTTTTATTTTTTTATTTTTTTTTTAAATTTTGTTTGAAAATGGTGTAAGATTCTGATAATGGAATGTTCAAACACAATTGTTCAATTAAAGCTTCCCTAGCTTCTGTTTGGCTATTGGACGTTTGGAATTTGAGGCAGCTGGTGATATTCTTTGTTTCTTAGAAAAAGGATGTCTTTGGAAACCATCCTACTGAACCCATTTTACCTCCTTACGTTCTCTTTTTGATATTGGACAACCCAGTATTTGAGCCAGAGGTGATTCTTTGTCATGGCATTGGTCCACCAACCTATGATGCGTTGAAGAGCTGCTTCACTTCACGAGCCTTGGAAAAGACTGTTTTTAATGGGGAGGGAATTGATAACATGCGCATATAGAGTTAATATTTGGGCTTCTCTCACTTGGTTGGCTTAGGTAAGGGATAGGGTTTAGGTTAGGAGTCTCATTTGTATTGCTTGTTTTTTATTAGATATGGATCTGGAGTGATCACTGAACCTATGAATCAGTAATTGTTGATTGGGCAGGATTTATTTGTGTGGATATTTCAATCCAACACTAATCTTTACACTTTTCTTTTTAATTTTTAAAGAGAATGTTTTGACACACTTGACTCTATCATGTGCAGCTATCTCTACTGTTGTGAGCATTGCTGAGATCCTTAAGAATAATGGATTTGCGGTCGAGAAGAGTGAGGCTCCCTGTAATCATATTGTTTTCCTATGCATCCTCACAAATTGACTACATCTTAATCAGTAATCTAGTGTTCTTATATTAACAAATTTATCTGCAGAGATTACGACATCGACTGTTGAAATCAGAGATGAATCAAGAGAGCGACCTATCTCAAAAGCCAAAGTAAGTCTGTATAATCTATTAAGAATGTCTATCATATGTCATGGGCGAATTGAACTCCGGACTATGCTACCCTATGTTGTCCTATAGATTGCAGATTATGGTGGCTGTTTTTTTCTTTTTCATTTTCTTTTCACCACGCTGCCCACTGTTGTCTAACGACAGAGGGGGGTTTGGTGTGGGTGCAGTCTCCACCCAGAGTTTATCTGCTAGCTGCTAATGATGCTTCCTTTCTCTATATTTCCTTCATTTAGGCGCATTCTCCTCTCTCTCTGTTAATTAGATTGAGATAGTGCTTGTGAAGACAGAAAAATTTGACGAGTTGATGGCGGCAGCTGCGGAGGAGAGAGCTGGAGACAGCGAAGGCTGAAGTTAAGAGATGGTTTTTTCTTAACTGTTACTTCTGTTAGGACTATAGTTTTGAGGTTGTATGTTAACTAAATAGCATATTGTAAGTTTGAAGCTTATGTGCAATTTATTTATTCAATTCTGCTGTTATGCAATTCATTACTATTAATTAGCACAAATTGGTCTAGTTTAGATTGGTAGAGGGTGTAAAGACACCCAAATTTGGCACTTTGACATCATTACTACATCCACCATTGTTGCATATATATTTCCTTGTTCTTTCAACAATTCAGCTTTTCTCCCTAGATGGGTTGTCTGTTTACAAGGCTAGGCCATGATCCTGTCGACTTGAACCAAATTCTTAATTCTTACGTAGAGATGTTAAATGGGACATGGCTCGACCTACACTACTAAAAGAAAATAAAAGTACGGTTTGCGACAAAAAGGACGGTATGTTAAATAGGTCGTGGCTCGACCTACACTACGAAAAGAAAATAATAGAAAAATGCTGTTTGCGACAAAAATAAGGATGGTTTGATCGACGTAGTGATGGTAATTTGGCGTTCTCTAATTGTGTAGCATCTAAAGATTTGTGAAAGAAATCTTGGTGATTGAGATGGAACAGAGCCAGAGCAATCTGCAGGCGCGGCTAATACTGAAACACATTTGAAAGGTCGACGTAGTGATGATAAATATGAACAATTTACTGCACCATTATTATTATTTTTATTAATTTAATAACACTTTTTTATTAATTTAATATCACATTTTATTAAAATGTTATCGCTCCTTGGTCATAGGACGAAACTCTTAGTATGTGATGGTTTCATAAAAGAGTTAAAAGATGATATTCTAACCATCATAAAGATGACATTTAATTCGTCTTTGAAATCTTGAAAATTTAATTTTATAAATTTGATTTCGTTAAAGAAGATGTCTTTTAATCCTAATTTAAGAACAAATGAAATATGATGATTCGAATTGGAGAGGAATGGACTAAAGCTGGGTTTGTGCATTTTCTGACACTGCTTTAGTAAAAAAAAAAAGGAAAACAAAACGTGGGTTTATACATTGCCACACTGTCACACATCCAAAATTTCTACTCCACAATTACTCCTCTATCATCATCACGTTTGCGTCTTTAAATGCACTACCTCCATCCCATGTAGTATTAATAATCACATTTTCTTTTGGGAAAAATTTCATCCGTTAACTTTCATTCATTTTGAAATTAGTCCATTAACTTTTTTAATTTTGATATTAGTCCGTTAATTTTATAACAATTTTGAAATTAGTCCATTATCTTCATAAAATTCAGCATTTTGGTCCTTTGACCTGCTATGGCAGGTCATTTGAATATTTTCACCCCAATTAATCTATATCATATTTTTATTTAACCAATTTTATCTCACTTTTTATTTTTCACTTCCGTATACCAAACAAACAATATTAATCTCATTACTAAAGTTGAGCAAATTTGACTAAATATTGATACTTCCTCCGTCCGCTCGAAAGAGGGTCTTTTTTCCATTTTGGTCGTCCGTTCCAAAGAGGGCCACTTCCTTTTTTACACACATGAGATCCATACACACCCACTAATACAATTAAAATATGTGATCCACACTCCCACTAATACAACTACCCACTATATATTAAATAACAATACTTCTTAATCAACGTGCACAAAAGCAAAATGCCCTCTTTCGGGCGGACGGAGAGAGTATAATATAAATTCTTAGTGGAGGCTATTTTTTTTTTTAAAATAGTATATATATATATATATATTACATATTTTTTATTTTTATTTTTTAGAATAACCTGCTAATGACCTGTTGAAACGGACGATTTTGTTGAACTTGATAAACATGATGGACGATTTTCAAAATTTTCAAATATAATGGACGATTTTCAAAATTCTGCAAATATAATGGACGATTTTCAAAAAGTGAAAAATTTATGGACTAAATTCAAAATTGAATAAAGTTAGCGGACAAAAAAATCTATTTTCCCTTTTCTTTTTTACAGGAATTAAAAAATAATATTTTAGTGTGTAGTGAGATGAAAAAAATAATATTTTAAGGGTCAATAAATATTACGTACAAAATGTATTTAGATATTACTAATTCATACATTCACTATAGAAAATTACGCACAAATACAAAATTTAATTTTGTTTTTCCCATATTACCCATACTTGCAGAACATCAATGTGCAACGTGTGAAGCAAATTAAAAAAAACATGATTAAGTATTTATATGTATATACATCACTGTACACTCATTTGAGATAAATAATTTTTGGGGAGAAAAAATGAATTAACTATTTACACGAATATACATCAATGTATATTTAGGTGAGATAAATAATTGTAGAAGAAAAGTCATTGAATACAATTTTAATATGTACACACGTGTGCACAATTTACTTAATCAATCTGAATTTTGATTAATTAATTGAAAACTTGACACAAAATGAAGAATGAAGTCACAATTAGAAGAACGAAGACGAAAATGTAAGTTAGAGTGCATTTAGAGAGAGGAATAAAGAAAGTGGCCTCAGAGATAATTAGGAAAATGATTTTTTCTAAATTATTTATTTCAAAATCTGTACATCAACGTGCATTTAGAGAGAGGAATAAAGAGAGATCACAGAGATAATTAGGAAAATAATTTTTTCCTAAATTATTTCTTTCAATATCTATATATCAGCGTGCATTTAGAAAGAGAAATAAAAGAAAGTGACCGCAGAGAGAATTAGAAAAATAATTTTTTCCTAAATTGCCTCTCTTAAAATCTCGATTAATAAGTATAATAATAGTGTACATTGACAAAAGAAAGATTAGTTTTGTATAAATGTTGAATATTAAACGTTGAATATTAGTGTATATTAGTGTACACTAATATTAAACGTTGAATATTAGTTTTGATGTAGTGAACATTAGTGTTCAACGAAATTATTATTCTGTATAAACGTTGAATATTAAACGTTGTGAACAAGAGTAATGTTGGGAGAAAAAAAATCGTTATGTATCCCGCAGTAATTATATTATATTAATGTATTTATTAATAATTAGATTGTAAATACACGTACCTATAATTAATAAACCCATATTTTAATATAAAGTGAGTAGTTGTATTAATGTAATGTGTGAATTCATGAATATAGAAGTAATTAATTTGTGTGATTCCCTTTTACGAAAAAGGAAAACATAACTATTAAAGTGAGACACCCAAAATAAAATGGTAAATTATTGTGGGACGAAGAAAATATAAAATTTGCATTTGGTCTTATTCTCAAATTTAGTCTATATTAAATTATAATTATAAAGATTAAAATTAGATAATAAAGACTAAAATTGTTTTTTTTTTTAAATTAAAATTACAATAATAAAAAAATCAATTTTTTTTGTTATACTTACATAACCACATTGACCATATGTGATAAATATATATTTTAAGTACTCCTGATATTTAAGTATCACTTTTATTTTTTTTGATAATAGTTAAATTAACTTTAATGAATCTTTTTATAAAATGAAAGGCGATACTTAAAAAAAAAACTTCCTCCATCATATCACAAATTTCATATTTTCTCATTTATTTGCCTCAATATATTTTTTACATTAAAAAAAAAACATTCATTACAAATGATAATTCATTATACTTTGTTTGACTAAAATTTGTGTTTCAAGAATATCGTGACCCCAAATTTTACGTTTGTATTCTTTAATATGATAAGTTATACACTTTATTATAAGAACTTATATCCTTGATTTTTTTTAGATTTTTTTTTTAATTTTTATAATCAAATATTTATACTATTCATATTTCAATCGATAATTTTTAATGAAAAAATTATACCCTTTATAACAAAGAGTTATACCCTTATACACCTTGTGCACATAGATATACAAGAGTCCAATTCTTTAAAAAATTCAACAATCACATGACACACATAACTTACTTTATACTTTATTTAATATCTAAAAAGACTATAATTACTTCATAAAGTTAATAAAATAATTTTTCTTAAATAATATAAAATACTCCCTCCATCCGCTTTCAAGGGAATCATTTTTCTATTTTAGGCGTCCGCCCCCAACGGTCTCATTTCATTTTTTATACATATGAGACCACACACACCTACTAATACAACTAAAAAATGGGACCCAAGTCTCCACTAATACAACTACCCACTACACATTAAATAATAATATTTCTTAATCCACGTGCAAAAAGCAAATGATACCCTTAAAGGCGGACAGAGGGAGTAAGAATTTTTTAAACAGTTGATTTTTTTTTTAAATGTTAAGTTTCGTTTTTATATTATCTTATTCTATCTTGTTACTTGTAGGCATGAATATATGAACATTTTCTATCCACTTGACGCAGCTCGATGTACAATTTAAAAATTCACTTACAACAAAATAGTTATTACCCAATCAATATGGGGCTAAATTTGAAAATCGAGTGGCTTGTAAATAATTGTTTAATTCTATATTAATCTCAGATAACATAATTTTATTTATTTTATTCCAATTTTAGTTGTCAATCCATTTTTACAATTTATAGATTTATATCATTGTACTTTGATATATTTAAAAGAACAAAATGAATTAGAATAGTTGAAGAAATGGTAGAGGACTAGCAAATGAATGATGGTGTGTGGGTGTATATTATTTATGGAAGAAGCAATAAGTTTATAGGTTTGAAAACTTACATTTGCCCAATTTTGGGATATATTTGAAGAGTTAGTATGTGAATTGGGTTTACACCTAATTTTTTATTTTTTTTAACACTTTAGTATATACAAAAGGGTACCTAATTTTTTTTTTAACACTTTAGTATATATACAAAAGGGCATGGCTATTCACACCCATCATTTTATTACCATACACTCATTTCATTTTTCAAATAATAAATTTATACTTCCTCCATCTCTTTTAAAGGGTTTATTTTTTTTTTTTTGTCGTCCCATTCAAAGAGTCTTATTTCATTTTTTACACACATGAGACCCCCACACACCTACTAATACAACTAAAATATGAAACCCACACACTCACTAATATAATTATTTACTACACATTAAATAATAATATTTCTTAATCCACGTACAAAAAATAAAAAACTCTCTTTAAATGGGGCAGATGGAGTATATTAAATTAGTAAAATACTCATAAAATTCATAAACTACACTTACAACACTATACACAAAGGATATATACAGATACCTTACGATTCACGCTAATACTTCACCAAATCATAAATACACACACCATCATCTTCACATTAAAATCTCCCTCACTTTTCCCTAAATCAAAACATCACCAACCCCTTCCCAACGTTATTGTGAAGAACCCTAGTTTTTCCTACACCTATAAATCCTCTTATTTGCTCGAACGGACATAATATCGAAAGAAGATACACTTAAGAACCTAAAAGTATGTAAATTTATGCATTTACTTCGATTAAAATATTGTTTTTCGCTGGAACCAACCAAGACTGACGAAATGCAATACCAGTCCTGGTCAAAATTTATATTGTGTTCAACTAGTCTAGCCAAAAATTTATATTGTGTTCAATCAGGGATGATTGAATATATTCATAAAATTCGTCCACGGAACAAACCTCCAATCAATCTAGTATAATTTATTAACTTTTTCTTAATTATATATACTTTAAAATTATTAGAATGGATAACCTAGAATATTCAGAGATCATATATATATATGACCTCACAAATCCACAATGATATACTTTATGTTATTTCGAATGAGCAATTCACAGAAGCTTAAACACAAAATGCATAGAATTATCAAGAAAAATTGCAAACCTATCCACAAATTAAGGGACCACCTTAATTCACTACTTGCACCACTTGACAATTGACACTTCTCAAATGATGAATTAGAAGATTTAGATTAATAATTATGTATTAAAGATTAATCACACAATTCACACAATTCAAATGATGAATTAGAAGATTTAGAATAATTATGTATTAAATATTAATTAGATTATATTACTTTGATTTGCTTCTTTCATTTATGTTTACCATTAAAATGATAGTTAGTATAATCACTTATAAATATACGATCTTATTATTGTATGGGGGTGAATTTGATTAATGAAAATTGAATTTTATTTTTATTTTAGTGTTTTATTTGTATTTTTAGGTATTTGTCCCAAATCAACGTACAATTACAGATCATAATTTTAAATCGTATTTCTTTCTACTCTCATGGTATTATAGTAATTTTAAATCGTGTTTTGTCTATTCTCATGGTACTATAGTAAGAATTAATTAATGATCAAGTAAATATTTGTCTTGCTATTCCAATATTGATTATATTGTTAGTAGTGTATTAGTGGGTAATTAATCTAGTTTAAGAGGTATTAATAATCTTAATCCTTTTGATATAATATAGTTTGAAGTGAATAGATATTTTGGTGGCCCTGGCTCATGAAGCTAACCCCCTCCAGCAAAGCAAGAATAGATATCTTTTATCTTTAATCAGTGTATATCACTTTAGTGTTGTTTATTGATGTACTATTTCTCATAATATATAATATGGATTTTGAACAAGTTTCTGGGACAAACAAGCATATACCTCTGTTTCATGGATGGATTCGCTTTTGCCTTTCTATTGCCCTTCCCCACTACAACCAATCAATAAATTAAATAAACCACATGATCATTATATACATGAAAAAAAAAATCCCTGATACGAATTTTGTGAAATAAATAAAAAGTGATAACAATTTTAATAAAAAATAATAAACTAGATTGGTAAAGAGTGATAGTTGTTCATGTTGAGAATTTTGATACACCAATCAATCACCTTTACATTGTGGCTACTAAATGACCACCTCATCTAAAAGTTTAAGCTGGTGGAAAGGAGAATCGTTTAACATTTAATCAAGTTACTCTAACAGTGGGAATAGAAGGAACAACGAAATAATAAAACTGTGAACGAAACGATAATAATAAAGAGAGTCTTTAAACTTTGGTTGTGCAGAATTGTTCTGCTATAGTGTTGAAACATGAATCTTCATGGAGGATCTATAGTCCTCGTTTTTTTTTTTTTATCCACATTTGAAATTTTCATAACTTTAGGACCTTCACACTTGTCCAAAACAAAGAAGAAGAAAAAAAGATTATTAATAAATAAAGGCGAGTAAAGGTTGTATCTTTTCCCGCAAAATAAATATGTCTTGGTAGTGCTCTGGTTTTGACGTAATGTTCCTTAATGTAAAACGTCTTCCTCTCCTACACAATTAGCACCACAAGTGTAAGAGCTTCGATGAATTTCAGGTCGACTGGGATTGAATCAATCTAAAATGATACGTGCAAATGCAACTATGCAAAGTGCAGATGATAATGTATTACTGTGTTTTATAAATACATGGGATGATCCTATTTATAGGGCACCGGTCCCTCAACTATAATGATAGAAGGATTTTGATTGCGGCTATAATTGCTGATGGGCGTGGATTTCTCAGTAATCAGCCATTATTGCAGTGAGAGCTCAGGCTTCACAGGGTGTACAACTTGATTGGACTCGAGCCCAAATCTGACCAGACTTTTAAAGATTCTACTCTTACATTTAATGTGAGATATTAACTTTGTATTAATCCTCATTTATAACCTTTCTATTAGGTGAGCCAAATTGCACTCACTACTCTCATTTATTTGATGATTAATTTAATAATTAACCTATTAACCAATTGAATCTTCAATAGTCCACAAATCATAAAACAAATAAAAATGATCATAACTTTATTGATTTAGCGAGTTTTGTGTGAGACAATGTTAATATTTTTAATTATAACTGAAGCTTAACTAATAAAAAATAATGTCTTCTAATTGAATTATTTCATGAGCTTTTTGTTAGGTTGATTAAAAATAAATTAACTTGAACAGACCGTCATACACAACTAATTTAACCTTAAAACTTTTTATGTGAACTATTTCTTATTAAAATAATTCATGATACACATTATAGAATAGATTCCGTAGGACTATCTAAGACAAACTTTTACTCTGTAGATCTATATCGCATTATCTAAAAAGAAGAATGAGAAGTGGAGAAAAGATCATGACTATTGTACATGATTGATTGTCTAACATGATATATGGTGTTTGATGTGAGTTATGACCAACTGTAACAAGATTATTTATTATTATCCTCTCTGTTTCAATTATTTAGGGTGATAAAATAATAAATTTATCCCTAGCTTATTTTGTTATGAGCACTTGGATGTATTTTATTCTTTAAATTATCAAATATTAATATTCTAATTTAAAGTGTTCAATAATAAAAGTAATATTATTTTTTATAAAAATAATAATAATAGTATTTTACATTATAAAATAACATTTTTATTGTATTAAAGAATCATACCATTTATACCGTAAAATCGGTTCCACCTATGATTTTTGCAATATCTGCATTCAAAATTTTTCAAAATACACTCAATTTTATACACACCATTATAAATACACACTTTGCAAAATTTTGCACACTTGGCACCTACACTCACCCCACAGCACAAGACATGCACTCTAGTGCTCACTCATAACGGGCAAATACTTAATTGAGTGATTTTCAAGGATAAAAAGTGATAGTATTTAAAAAATAAAATATTTAATTGGTGAAAAATGATAATAGTACAGTGAATTATATCATAAACAAATTATAATATAAATAAAATTGACAATGTTTTTTAAGATAATAATATCTTTAATTAAAAGTAATAACTAATTAATTAAAAAATATATAAAATAGTTTTATTGTGAGACAGTCTCATCCATGAACACCCCTGCCAAGGAACTCATTTTCACCAATGGCTAAAAAAAGTTGTCTAAGAAATAAGTTCACCACAAGACATCCACTCTATATATTAATTTTTATTTAGAAATAAAAGTTAATCATGTGATTATTAATAGGTCTAAAATTCATTGGTTGTGGTTTAATTAGTTATGTACACTTGTTGGAACATGATTGCATAATTGTTCATCAGATAATGATCCACATTCACATAATTGTTAATTCAATATTGGTCAAACATAACCAACATTTTTCTGTCCTCATGATCTACAGAACACTGAATCAAGTGCTAAACTAATTACAAAATTGAAAATGAGAATTGACCCATTTTTTGGTGTAATTCTATAGTTTCCTTTTGTTTATGAATTGAAAATACAATTATATTTTGAAATTTTCTGTATAATAGGACTATGTTTGAATGTGTGTAAATTTTAAACAAGCTTAGAAAGGGTGTTAGTTAGTTAGTTAGTTTTTTTTACGATTTGGTATCTTGAGAGTTATTTTTACGTCTGTACTTTGAAATTGAAATTTAATTTTAATACTTCAGACATTAAGATTATTTAATCTTTCTATTTCATACAATTATGTAAATATGAGAATCGGGTATTGAGGGTAAATATCAAAGTAGTTATGTTGCATTAATATTATTTTTTTGAAGTATAAAACACAAATAGAAATGAAGAAAAAAGAGTTGGGGATATTATAATCAAGAAAGTGTTGTATCATAATTTATGATACAAGTGGTTCGTGTAATATTTTATCCCATAAATTTAATATTTATATGACCCTATCTATTGCTCAAGCGCAGTGCAATTTGCCACCATCCACAATCCCTACATCTCTACTGCTCCAAATTGTTATTTTTGAGCAAATGGAACTACTTGATTATAGGTCAACAATTCTATACTACCAATTGATGAATAATTCGGAACTACTCTGTTCTCACTCGCATGCTCTCTGAAAAACTTATTATAGGAGGTCACCCATCATCAGATTGCTCAAAGTCAAACACGTTTAACTTTAGATTTTTACAATAACAATCATTAAAAAAGAATATCTTTCGTTGTATGTATTGCATCAATCAATTCTTTTAAACACTTCTAACTATAGAACCCTATAATATTTCCTATAACCAAGTGATACTTTATTTGTCCAAAGTCCCAATATAATCCATTTATTAGACATTGCTAGAAAATCTAGCTTTATTGGAGTTTGGAGACCTCAACATATTCTTCAGCATATCATAGATCAATATGTGGGATAATCAAAGTTTTTTATTGATTTTCAGTAAATTTCATAGAATTCAAAGTTAAAAGAATACGTTTTATAAGATGTGCCAAGTGTTTCCCGTAAATGGGCTTTTAGTTTTATTAGATAAAATGAATATAAAGTTTTATTTGACATAGGTTGTTATTATTGTATTAATTTTGGTTAGCCCGAGCTCTAATTGTCTGTATATGTTTTGTAAATTTGGGGTAAATCTCATACCCAAATAATAAAAAATTCCTTTTTCAAAAAAAAAAAAAGAAGAAAAAAAGGAAAAAAAAAGATAAAATGAATATAAAGTAAACTTAATTTTGGTATTTTACGGGCACTTGAAAGAATCGTCCATTTTTTTTACTAAAATATGATTAAATGTGCATTTTTTTTTAGGTTTTTTGGATTTGATACTATTAGAGAAAATATGGAGTGTGTCATTTGAAACTAAAAATACTACTATATGCTCACATACCTGACAAGTTTGATGCAGTTTCGAGTACGAGTTCGACACATTATCATCTAGCTCTAATCTAAATAGAAAATAGTGAAATATTGTATGAAACTAACATAAATAAAAATAATATAAAATGTAACAGTACTGATTTATTATGTGGATATTTTATACTCTCTCAAGGCGTATTTAGTGGCATAAATATTGAAGCCGAAAGTCAGTATAGTAGGGTCCATCCCCCTGGAAAACCTCTCATTTAACGAAATGTAGTGTTCAAAAACAGTGCACTATGTGGAGTCCTTCCACCTTGCCGCCCCAACGTTTACGTATATTTTTTGCACGAAGTTTAAAGAGTAGTATTTTAATGTATAGTGAGTTTGATTAATTTAATTGTATTTCAACTTTTTTGACCCCAACTTTGTTTGAATTAATGCTAATATTGTAAAATTTTTAAAAATGTTAATTTTAAGGTATAGGTTCCACACTTACTAAAAATTGTACTCCCGTACAGCTATCACATCTCTTTTGTAATTTGCAAAGAAGGTGTGAAAAGTGAAAATGGTGGTGAGACAACTTTTAAGTGTGATGCCCAATATGATATTGTGTAAACCTTATGGTGAGACAGAGGAAGTATAAACTATGACGCCATGTTCGTTTTCGATTTTAAAATCCAATTTTTGGTTTTTTTAAAATTACTCCTATATGTGCCTACAAATTCTATTATTGATTGCTAAATCAACCCTATTTTATACATTTTATCTCCAAATTAATACTCATTCTCACTATTTGTCTATATCTCTTCTCTCACATCAATTAATACATGCACTTTTACACATATCAATACATATTTTGTACATATTAATTTTACATAAATTTAAACATATCATACCAAAAATCCAAAATAAAAGTGTACTATTTGGTTTTCAAAATTCAAGGAAAATCGAAAAAAAAAATCATAGTGTAAAGCAATACTTGCGTGACACTATTTCTCGTGAGATTATTTTTACTTTTTCTTAAATAATTATAATTTTTTATCAAAGAAATCATTACTTTTCAAAATGTTATCATTTTTTTTATTTATATGAATTATTCATAAAATAATTTATTATATTATCGATTTTCATTAATTCAATACTCCCTCCGTCCCACGTATTTTTATTCACTTTCCATTTTGGGGTGTCCCATGTATTTTTACCCATTCTATTTTTGGCAAAAATACATAATATTTTATTACCTACTTTTTACAATCCCAACAACTTTAATTATTTTTTTACACTTTACTCATCATTCCCAATAATTTTATTCACTTTTTCTTTTTAAATTACTAATTTATCCATACTTTCTCTTACATTATATATTAAAAAAATAAAACGTCTTAATCTCCGTGCCTGTACAAACGGGTAAAAATACCCGGGATGGAGGGAGTATTTTTTTTGAAAAAGATTTGGGTGGGGTGAGACCGTCTCACGGATCCCCTTATGTGGGACGGATCACTCATTAACCCATTAATTATATTTTTAAGGGTCCAGTTTGATTGTAGTCAAATTTGAAAATTGAAAATTTAGTTACAAAAGTAAATTAATTAGGTCTTTTATATATATATATATATATATATATATATATATATAATGTTATTTTTTAAATAATATTTTTATAATTAAAATTTTTATTAATTTAAATTTATTATTTATTTAATTTATTTTTTTATTTAAATATTATAAATTTATAAAATGTGATACTCAATCGATGAAAAGTGATAACAATGCTATGAACTATTACGTGAACAATTTATAATATGAATGAAAAGTGATAACATTTTAAACAAAAAGTGATATCACCTTTAATAACAAGTGATAACTAATTATCAAAGTGTATAATAGAATGGATAAAACGTGATAATATTTTTTTATAAAAGTGATTCTTAATCTAAGAAAAATGATATTCGTATAATTGAATTATTTCACGAAGTATCATTTACGGGAATAATAAAAAGTGATAGTATTTTTTTTAAAAAAGGGATACTCCCTCGGTCCCATAATACTTTTCACGTTTACTGTTTCACGTTGTTTAAGAAAATGTGCACTTTTTGACCAACTTTATTGACTTTGGAGGGTATTGTGGTATTTTTAAATAATAAAAAAGTATAAAGTAATGATATGTGTGTGAAAAAGGAGTGACAAATTTGAAATTAAAGAAACTTTTGAGGTTGTTAGATAAAGTGATGTTTCCTTTTTTGGGGTGTGAAATGTTTTATGGGATAAACAAATGAGGAAAGTGTGAAAGGTTTTTTGGGACGGAGGGAGTACATGACAAACAAAAAGTGATAACCATTTAGTTAAATTATTTATGAACTATTCGTTTAATAAATAAAAAGTAATGACATTTTTAGTATAAAGTGATACCTGAATAAAATAAAGTGATAATAATAGAATAATCAAATTATCTAAAAAAAATAATACTAATAATATTTATATTATAGAATAATTAATATTAACAATAATAATAGATAATAATTTTTTTTAAAAAAAGTGAAAATTAATTATTGAATTGAAATAAATGTCGTGATTTCCTGTTTGCGTGAAGTTCGCTTACTTGCCGCGCTAAAATTGTTAATTTTACTTAATTAACCAAACAGACCCCTTGTTTTCCTTCAAATTTTATTTATTTTTTATTTTTATTTTATGTTAATAAATAGGATATGATTTCGTGAGACGATATCACTTATGACCTATTTTTTTTAAGTTGTCATCAACCTTGTTCCTCTAATGAAAATCTTACCACGAGATGGCGTTTTGCCATAAATATATAATTAATACATTTATACATGTATGTATACAAATACGTATGAAGAGGTATGGAAGAGATTTATATACAGAGGTGGTGGGTTTTGACTACAACTGCCAATCATTGAAATGGAGAGTTGACAAATGGACATATCATTTTATTCTACAAATAATTCAATCTTATTCTCACATGATGGTTTGCTCCCCCATCAATTTCTTTCTTCTTTTTCTTAACTCGTAATCATTGAATCGTATATATTCAAGAATTTTTCATATCTGCAAGTTTTTTAAAGAAAATGACTTTTTATTTATTTATTTATTTTTTATTTCTTTAAGGCTTGGAAAGATAAGTCAATTATATTGATTCAAGGCTTTATTTACATAAATTTGAAGGGTGAAGGTCAAAATAAATAAATAAATAATGAGTGTATATTGGGTGCACCCGGGTGCAAGAGTGAATAACTTTTTATTCTATTTTGTATACATGTTATTCTATTTTGTATACGTAATAATTGTATATATTTTTCACATTAAGTTTTTCATTAAAAAAACTAGCATTCATATGTGTATAACTTTTTATTCAAATGTGTATACATATTTTTTAATAATTGTATATTTTTTACACTTAATTTTTCATTAAAAAACTAACAATTAAATTATATACATTTTCGCTCATAAGTATGTTTTTGTATATATTTGTATATGGGTGCACCCTATCTTAGAGTGAACCCGGATGCACACTATAATTAACCATAAATAATAGAAGGTGAAGGATGACCGGAGGGTGAAGGTCACGTAATATTCCAAGATGTCATTTTAATTAAAAATTAATAGATAATTATTTATTGAAAATAAATAAAATATAAAAATATTACTGTACATTATTAACATCTCAATTTGTTATGGGAGATAATGCACGGCCCAAGCTATTCAAAGAGTAAGCCCAACAGCACAGACCCAAGAAAAAAGAGGCCAGAAGTTCTCCTCGCTACGCCGACATAAAACTGTCATATAAACCCAGGAAGGATCCCTAGTTAACCCGGGGATAAACGAGCAGATATACTCGGGAAGAATCAAGAGATAACCCGGGATATAACACATATATTCTGGGGATAAGCAAACAAGAACAGCAGGAAGGAAATGCTGTCAAGAGAGGATTGTGATGGTCCCAAACATCCGTTATTCTCAGATTCTTCATCAACCAATAAGAAGCAAGAAAGCCTTAAAGGCATCAAATTTGTTATGGATGATTCTAGAATAGTACACATGACCATCATTGATTTGAGGGAACAATCTAGAAGCAAGAAAAAGAATCTAGGCCCAATCCATTGGGAAAGAGAGGTATAAATAGAAAGAATCCAAGAAAAAGGTAGGTAATTGAACTTTATCAAAAAGTAAAAAAAAAATATCAAGGTTCAATAGCCAAATCTAATGCATTATTCTCTTATTCATTCTCTCTTCCATTACTAACCTCTTGTTGAATCTTGTTTAAGTCTTCATGACAAAAACGAGCAACAACACAATTAACACGAGTTTTGATTTTTGGTAGGAATGTTAAAATTTAAAATTTAAATATATTTTGAAATTATTAATTAGAATATTATTTTGTTTTTGGTATAAAATTTATAATAATAATAGAAGGTATGAAATTTATTATGAAATTGAGAAAATATATTTTTTCCTTGTACTAGAAAAGTATTTGTATATATTATATATGTATGAAAGATTGAGGATTTAATACTGTAGCAGTGGAGCCACTGGCCACATGTACATTGCAATTCATTTACTCCATATATGATGTATGTGGATTGTATAGTTTACGTAATCTAATTTTCTACACAAAAAAATTATTAGTTCTAATAATTCTTATATCTTATTACGTGTATTTATTCCTATTTTATAGGAGTTAGAGTTGATTTTTTTCTTCTTAATTATTTTAAGTGTAGTGGGTATTAATTAAGTTTTTGGAGCATAATTGTAATTTTTATTATATTTGGGGCATGAAACACTTTAATGAAATTGTTTTATGATAAAATAAAATATTTTATATTTTTAATTAATTATTACTTTTATTTAGAGAAGTTATCATTTTATTAAAATAAAATTTAAAAAGTGTCAATAGCCATCCTAAAATGTCCAAAATACTTCCCACTTAATTTAAAATAGAACCCCCATCCCTCTTACCTCCTCCTCCCCACTGGTTGCCGCCGCCGTCGGTCACCGGTCGTTGTCGCCGCCGCCGCCTGCTAGTCGCCAGACGCGCCATCTGTCAGTTGTCGATATGATAACCACACGGAATCCTTACCGACATCGAAACCGACACAGGATCCGTACCCACATCGAAACCGACACGAAATCCATACCGACAACAAAATAAACATCCGTACCGACATCAGAACCAACATTTCTACCGACACTGTCACCCATAGGACACATTGAGTATTATAATTGAATAATAGATGCATTAAAGTCCAAAAAATATATATTGATTAGATTTGTTATAAAAGTTGTTTGTTTTTTGTATTATTAATTTAGTTAAATAAATGGATATTTTTGAAATTTTTACAATTAAAAAAGTTATTTAAATACTATTTCCTCCATCTCCTTTCAAATTGCATATCTCTTTTGTATTTTACAAATGAGAGGTGCAAATTTAAATGAGACGGAAAGAGTAATTTTTTCAAAAGAAATTATTAAAAAAAATTATTACTACTTTTTATTCATAAATAGTATAATTAATGAGTTGGTCTCTTTTGCCCCCGGATGCACATGATATCTAAAGGTACAACTGTTCTAAAGAATATATACTTTAATTAATAAAAGTATGATATTTTCATTGCAAAGATCAAATGAAATATAAATAGTATAAATGTTTGATTTTTTTTTTTAAAATAAAAGGCATACGTTCTTACACTAAAAAATATACAATTTAGTATTAAAGTATATAACTTTAGAAAAATATGAAATTTGAGGACATGGTAACCCCGAATGTAAGCAAGTTTTAGTCATAAGTAATTGTTCACGAAATAATTTATTATATTATTGTTATTTTTCATCAATATATCAAATATTATATTTTATTATAATATATACTATATTTTTTAATTTCAATTAGGTTTATAACATATTTTATCCTTATAATTTAAGTATTTTATTATTGTAGTTCATAATTTATTTGAGAATTTAATTGAAAAAGGTGTGCATCCTTGTCGCATTTATGTTTTCTTATCTAATTATGCATTAATTAAATACAAATTGATTGGATTAACTCTATAAAGGATTTTCTTTATTTTCAATAAAAATCATTTAAAATACATTAAAAAGAATAAACTTATAATTATATATTACAAATTAATCTAATATATATTCTTTCAATTTGATATATATAAAAATATTGAATCTTGTATGAAAAAATAGAGATGGTTTAATTTTTTTATTTTATTTTTAAATTCCAAAGATCATCATTAATAATTAAAAAAAAAAGTTATACGTATACCTTTTATATATATTTAAAAGTTTTGCAATTATTTATTTTTATTTAAGTCCTGTTCTGAAACAAAAATGTTACTATATTTAACTAAAGATTTTTAATGGATAAAATATTTAAAAAAATATAAAGTAATACGGTGAATTGATTTTTAAACAGTTAATAACAACCTTCATTTTTTGAGTTATACTCCATCCATCTTCTCGTAATCGTATCAATTTTGTTATTTTATTTCGTCACATTACAAGCTAAGTAGTAAATATCGGTCCCACATCACATAACAAAACTAAAAAGAGTTACTACAAAATTACATAATATGTCGTAACTTTAAATTAAAAGATTGTGGATTAAAAGATTGAGGCAAAGGGTAAATAAACATCTAAAGCTCACCTACACATTAAATATCTTACTCCATTTTTTAATTTACGCGAAAAAATAAATGCATGCATTGTTAAAGAAAGGAGGGTCACAAAATATTGCAATATTAGAGCATAATTACCTATAAAAGAAACTTTAGAGATATTTTTACAAATTGATCAAGCAACATTACACCTTAATATTTCCTGATATATGTATATGTTGGTTTTGTGATGGATGCCAACAATATCCCCATAATCTACGAGAGTTTTCGACTCACAGCTAATTTTTTAACCCACTAAATTTAAATTCCAAATATCTTTAAGTTATTATTATTATTATTATTATTTATTTATTTATTTACTTATTTATTTTTAATTTAGAACAACTCTATAATTACTCTATCTGTTTAAAGATTAAGTTAAAAATTTTCTCTCCATTTCAAAATTTAGTTCAAATTTTTCTCCTTCGTCCTACAATTAAGCTCACCTCTTAAAATAGTAAATAACATCTCAATCCAAACTAAAAGTACACTTAAATTTCAAAAATTGCCATAATTTTTTAATACACACAATATATTTTATATATTATTTATTACCTAAAAATATAATATTACCTTCAAAAGTTAATAAAGTTAATCAAAAATTAATTTTTTCTTAGATAATGTGGAACGAGAAAAGTGAATTTAATCTAGAGACTGAAGGAGTATATGTAGTATATATTATTTTCCCTTAGAACTCCTTCTAAAATAAGGAGGTGTTTGATTTTTGGAGAGGAATGAGAAAGGAAAATGAAATAAAAGTTTAATGGAATCAAATTGCTACCTTCAAAAATTGTGAGGAATTAATGATTCTCAATTTATTAGGAATCTAATCACTATTCATGGAAGGATAATAGAGTAATAAACATCCACTCTACTTTCATTTTGAATCTAATCCCATACCTCTCATCAAACATCCCCTATCCAAGCATCTCCTATGTGGAATGATAGTAGATTAACAAACATATACTATACTATCATTCCCATTCCTTTAATCCCATACACTCCCACCAAACCTCCCCTATGTAAATGTCTAAAATTTGAAATCCAAAACAATGAATACTTGATATGGTGGATATACATATATAATAATTCCACATGATTCATCATTATTGTTATAATAATTGCTAGCCCATATGGCATAGAAGTGAAAAAGAGCAAGCAACAATAACACCAACATACAACATGAGAGCATTGTTGGAGAGAAGATATATGCATATGTTGATTTAAATGGAGGGAGCCCATATGGGATTACTACACTTTGTCTATATATTTTCCCTTTTCCACTTGCCTTCTTCCACCCACTTTATTCATGTATGTATTATTTTTAATTATCTTTTGACTTTTGGCCAACAACTTAGAATGATAAAATCTGATTTTATTCATTTATTATAGAAGCTCCAAATGTAGGGGGATTCATCTCTATGATTATTTGCATAAAGTGTCTCAATTATTTGTCACAAATTAAGTCTTTCTTTTCCCACTTGATGTTGTCTTCCATTACAACCCAAACCTTATCAAATTGCAAATCCTCTTCTATTCTCTTTCCTTGTTGGCTTCAATCTTTCACTCTCTATTTTGGGCTTCACATATGGGCAATCATTGAATCTTTGAACCTTATCAAATAAAGATATTACTCACTTGGTGAATGAGACCTTCAAAATTCATTCACTAAATACAAAGAAAAATACCCATCCAATTGAATTGCAAGTGAGTGTATAAGAAAATTAATATTCATGAATTTATTGTATTACAAAAAGGATGGAAATTATTTATTTGTTCATTAAAATTTCCGAAGGCAATGAATTGCGGTGGATTGACGTCCGCTATGTATAATATTTTTTTTATTTAAAGACACTCTTTTATGACAAGTTTATTTGTTAGATATATAAACTTATTATATAATTATTATTATATAATCTATATTTATATTAAAATTAGAGTATGATTTATTAAAGTATAATGAATAATACGTTAATGTATGAGTGTTATAGCATGCATGATTTACTACGTACTCATATTTAAGAAATACTATAACATTCTAAAAAAATCATACTTTAATATATAATTAATTATATTTTAATCACTCAATAACATATTTTAATTATATAATATTCATACTTTAATAAATGACCGATTTATTTCACAACTCGTCTTACACATGTATCATCTTACAATAAAATGTGTCTTTTTATATATATATTATTATTTTGATACTCAAGTATCTCACAATATTAAATTCAGTGAAAAATCACTTTATAAGGAGATGAAATATTATTTTTCTAGTTGAAAAATATTACTCATCTTAATAAAAATATAAAAAATCACAATATATATCATAATCTCAAAATTAATACCCCCTTTGTCCCATTTCAATGTTTACATATTTCTATTTTGGGCGTCTCATTTCAATCTTTACGTTTCCTTTTTTGGAAATATGGGACCCACCTAAATCAATTAATACATCACCATGGGACCCACATCCAACACTAATACACATACCCACTTTACATTAAATATTATATCTTTCCATCCACTATCTATTAAAATACTATTCTCCTTAATCAATGTGCAAAAAGCAAACGTAAACATTGAAACGGGACGGAGGGAGTAAGTAATAGTTTATCTCTTTAAAAAGTAATTTTTCATATATTAATATTAAAGTGTAATTAGTAAATTAGGATGCAAGAATTTGAGATTTATTCATATATTTTTCATTTAAAATAGTCATAACTAACTCTTTAAATAATAAAATTTAATATAATAAAGAGTAATCGATAAATTAGAGTGTATAGGTAAACCCAATTCAAATTATTAAATTTGCTCAAGTTAATTAAAAAAATCGCCATAAATTAGTAATTTAAGGATTTATCATTACTTGGTGTGCAATTAGTAAACATGCATGAAATACTCTTACTTTTTTTCTTAATGAAAAGTGCATTTAGTGTGCAATTAGTAAAATTGCATGATAAAGAGTGAAGAATTAATTCTATAAAAAAAAAGTTAGAATACCTTCCATAAAAATGATCAACTTTTTTATGAAATATAACAGTGTTGCTCTAGATTATTTAATTACACTCGGACACGAGATTAGTTGAATGGCAAACAATTTAAAAAGAAAAGCAATCAATACGTGGGGAGGGGTGGAACCGTCGATCGTCCCGATTATGATTATATATATACAAATAAATTATATACTCCTATATAATTATAAATTAAAAAGAAAATTCTAAATTAGAAACATGCTTTTATGAGACGGATTGTGAGACAGATCGATCCATCACTAAAGTATGCTTATTATGTAGGTAAAATATGCTTATTAGTAGTTAAAGTATGTCGATAATGAATCATATTATAACACGCTATATAATTCAGCATACTTTAGAAAACATACTTTAACAAGTTTTAAATATACTTTATCTGTATTATAGGCATACTTTAACACGTTTTACAAACCGTTTCACATATATAACGTCTCATAAGAGAGTTTGTCTTAATATTATATCCTGATAAGATTGTAATATACCCTCTCCATCTCACCCTAAGAGTTCCCTTTCATTTTTTACACACATGAGACCACCACACACACCAACTAATACAATTAAAATATGAACCCCACACTTCTACTAATACAATTATCCACTATACATTAAATAATATTAATTAATCCACGTGCAAAAAATAAATTAAAACAACCCATTACACGAGACGGAGGGAGTAATATTAAATAAATCATAAAATTGAAATACAATTATATCCTTAAAATAAATATTAAATTTTAAGAATAATAATTAAACACGAGTTAAAATAAAAATAGACCAGATGCAGTATTAACTGAACTTAAAAAAAGTGAAATTATAATTATATTATTGAATTAACATTAGATTTTAATAATAAAATTAGAGCATATAATTAAATTATGAGTGATTTTGTGGTGCTCTTGACATTTAATTATAAAGTGATTTTGTGGTGTTCTTGACATGTTTAAAATAAGGTATAGTGTTAGTTTTTTTTTTAAAGTTTTTTTTTAATTTTTTAATTTAACTAGTAATTCTCATTCGTGCGTTGCACGGTAAGGAGTTTATTATAGGTTTATTATTAATTTTTTTTATAGTTTTATCTTATGGGATATTTTTACTTAATTCGTCTATTTTTTATTTGTTTTGAATTATTGTAGTTTTTTTTTAAAATTTTGTTTATAAGCATGACGTTTGTGTTTCACAGATCTTTTTATATTGTCCGATTTATTTTTACCGTAATTGGTATTCTTTATTTTACCCTCATGTCCTTCTGTCAGGATCTCATTTGTTTTTATCCAGGTAAATTAAGGAGTATGCTCTTCGTCTGTCGTATTATTTTCTTTTTTTTTTATTTTGGACGTTGCATCCTAATGATTTCATTTCCAATTTGGTAGGTAGTAACCATACAAAATAATTACAATATTTTATTGGGACCCACCTATCATATTAATACAACTTGGCTATATGCCTTTAAATATTATATTGCTTAATCCTCATGCAATAAGGAACATAATCATTAGGACAATACGGAGTCAACATCCACTTTAATCTATAATTGTCTTCCTCAAAGAACGTTGATAGGTAAAAAGTTTTCAATGTTTATTTCAAAGATACAATAATGCACGAATACGATTTTCGGTAAATGAAGATTTCCACCATAAATATATAATCCAAACATAAATCTATGAGTAAATTAACGCCTAAATAAGATTCAATAATAAATCATTAGAGTATTATATTTTTCGAATATAATACTGACATCATATATAAAGTACTTGTTTAAGTTTAAATAAGTAATGCGTAAAGACTACGTTGTATAAAATATAAATAGATAATATTGTATATATAATACATTAATATTGCCTTCATACTATTATTATACATGTTAAAAATAATAATCTCCTAAAATATAAGTTTCATGCAAAATTTGTTTTATTATTTTTACAGTTATTTTAATGTTAATGTCCTATTCAATATTGTCATATATATTATTATTATATTTCTTTAATCGATCATGAAATATTACAAATAATTATTGTTAGATATTATTATTTTTGGTTAAATAGCGAATGTAATATAAGTCTATTTGTTAAATTAAATTAAATTATGAAAGATAAGTCCATCATTAATAAATTAAATTTGGTGAATTTTATTTTAGGTATAAAAGTTTGCTTGAATTGGCTTTCATAATTTTTTATACTTATTTAATAATATTTGTTTTAATTTTGAAATATTTAAGGTATTTTACACTTTTGCATGCGCAACATATAAAAAAAATCTAAGAGTCTAATATATTTTTTTCTTTAATTGGTCATGAAATATTACAAATAATTATTGTTAATTAATTTTGTCATATATATTATTATTATTGGTTAAATAGGGAAATATAAGTCTATGTTTGTTAAATTAAATTATGAAAGATAAGTTCATATTTATTAAATTAAATTTGGTAAATTTTATTTTAAGTTTAAAAGTCTATTCGTTTTATTTAGCAATTATGGTTATTATACTTATTTATTAATTTTTATTTTAAATTTGGTTAGGTCTTGAATGAGGTGATACGGATCCCAATTTATCTATTATAAAAGAATTCAAATATATAATTAGTTCGGCTCAGCCGAAGGTTAGTTAGCGAAAATTCAATGTTAATTTAAATTACGTAACTTACCTCCCTCCAACCGCCAACATTAATTAGCTCAAATCCATTATAATTGAAATTATTTCATTGTCATTTTTTAAACACTATAAGCAGAATTAATTTTGATAATTTTTTGAATATATATACTTATAAAATTATAGATTGATAAAATTATTAATAAAAAGTTCAAATTAAAAAAGAAAAAAGTGATGTTTATATAATTAAATTATTTTATAAACTATGATGAATAAAAAAGTGATAATATTTTTAATAAAAGTGTAATACTATCTTATTAAGAAAGAGTGATAATAATCTGATTAAACTATTTGTAAGCAAATTCATAGGACTAATGAAAAGTGATAATATTTCTAATAAAAAGTGATACATGATCAAACAAAAAGTGATACACGTCCAATTGAATTATTTTAAGATTCGTAGGACGAATAAAAAGTTATAACGTTTTTAATAAATAGTAATATATGATTATAGAAAAGTGATAAACATCCATTTAAAATAATACTCTATTTTATAAGGACTTATAAAGTGATAATATTTCTAATAAAAAGTGATAATATTTCTAATAAAAATGTTATTTGATCAAGGAAAATTTTATTTTTTTAAGAGAAATATGTTAATTAGTTGGCAAAGACTTGTGTGAGACCGTCTCACGTAAGGGCTTACGTGGGAGTGACGTGAGACGACCAGAAAGTGATAACTTTTATGAAGGAATATGATAATAAATTAATGAAAAGTGAAAATGCTCTTTCATGAACTATTTATAGTGTAAATAAAAAGTGATAGCATTTTATAGCGAAAATGATAACGATTTATATCGAAAGTGATAACTATATTAAAAAGTGAAAAATGATCTCACGTGAGACGATCTCATGCAAGACCTACCCTAATTAATTTGATTAATTTTAATTTTTAATAATGAATATTTATTTTATATTTGACAAAGACTTGCGTTAGACTGTCACGTAAGGGTTGCGTGAAAAATAAGATGATCCCACGCAATATTTATCCTTTATATTTTAACTAAAATATTTAATAAATAAATAATCACACCATCAGTGTAATAAAAGTAAAAATTAAAAAAAATACCTTGAAGAAAGATAATGTGGAGCATTTATATTAATAATATATCAAAATAGGTATCCATTTGTATAATAATTCTGCAAGTTGGGCAATACATTTTACAACATAATATACATTGTTAATCGTGGTATAGGTTTGTTAATCGCGGTATAGGTTTTTTATGTTTTGAGTAATACTATTAAGTTTTAGGCAATTAAAGCTGCAATGTATATGTAACTTGATTAATTATAAATTTTAATTAATACTCATTAAAATTATAAGAAATTAGAAAGAAGAAATAACAACCAATTCCAAAACTCATATAACTGCTTGTCTATATATATAAAAGTTGAAATAAATTTCAATATTCTAGATGCTGTTGAAACAAATGTGAACCATAAATCTAAGGTTTTTTTTTTGTTTTAAACTAATTATAAAATATAATAAAGTATAATAAAGTTCTAAACTATAGAGTTCAATCTTTTTCCAATTTAATTTTGATGTTTGATCGATGCTTTGAAGAAACACTTGATGAAGATTTTTGATCAAACAAAACTCTTTTAGTTGACAACTCTTCAACGACCTCACAATCAGTAAATCCACATTTGACTTTCAGCAGAGACGGTTCTTCATCACAGGTTGAATTAACCTTATATCAAGAGAGTAAAAAAAATAATTTCAAAAGGTATTCATTCACATGATGTTGTTGTATCATAAAATATAAAAAAATAACTAAATCTTTACTCATTTTTCTAAATTTTTTGAAAGTCAAATTGTGATTTAAAGAGATGAATCTTCCTAAATTAAATATTTTTTAGTGTTTAAAGCTCTCCTTTACAGATCAGAATACTGTGTCTTGGAATCTCATATAAGTTTTTTTATTATTTTTAATATTAGTACAGATCTAAAATACTCCTCAATTACGCATGAAAACATTAATTAAATATTCATACTTTATTAATAACTTCGAGATGTACCTAAGTTTGAATCTTGTTGCATGCATATTTTGATATTATCCCTTCATCCGTGCAAATCTTGACCACTGTGAGTTGAGGTTTTGTTTCACTTTTTTTCGAAACTTTCTGACGGACTTCAGGTAGTTTTACAGCAATTTTAAACATCATTTTCTTACCGAATAAATTCTTAAATTCTTCAAGATCCAGCGGATCAAAATCCTGTGTAATTTAAATTTTTAACTTAGTATCAAACAATGTAGAAATGTCTGAAATTGATTTATACATGTATGGATTAAAAGCATTAAAATTATTTTAATATGTTATAGGAATATGATGATTAAAATTAAATATATTTGTAATATAATATATATAATCGAACAGACCTCAGGCTGATTATCTAATATATAGGAAGCGGTCTTTTTAAAGAGGTCTTTGCATGTATTGTCCCATAGAATAAAAATTCACGACTTGTGTCGTCTACCACCAGCACCTTCAGCTTATACCTTTAAAATTGAAAACAAAATATATAATCTTAAAATTCTTCTAAACTTAATATTTTAGTAATGGACCCATGTATTATGTTGTACCTGATTAATCTGAAAACATAACTTTGATGACATGAGAAACAATAGAAACAATCATCTCGTTTAGCCAATCCTTTAATGCATTTCTTGCAGGATATATACCACCAACCCTCCGACATATCAATATCTATTATCTTCCCGTATAACCAATAATTTCCAACTTATTTGGTCAAATGATATCAAATAAATATTCTTGATTAAAAAAGAATATTTTAAAGTAAAATCATATAGTTACTTGTAAATGTAATTATTTTTAATAGATAATTCCATATATTACATACCGCTAGATTATTTTGCAGGTCTTTTATAGTTGTAACATTGTTTGCACCAGATTGAAGGTCATCCTCAAAACCAGAGAGTGTAGATATGAATTTTGTTTTTCTTGAACTGGTTGCAAGTGCACTTGGCTCAAATCTACATATGAATTATGGGTTATTCTATCGCAATAAGACTAACAAAATTTACTTGAATCGAAAAAGATTCCATCTATGAAAACATACCTCTTCTTATACTCAATTATTTCAAAAATATCTTGCGAATGCACCAATTGAGAGGCATGGAATGTGCTCGAGATTGACAGGATTTCTGAAAATTAAAGTGGAGAATACTATGAATAAAATTCAACTTATAATAAAAAGAAAGAAACCATTTTTAATAATATGTATACATATAATCGAGGATTTATAGACCGAAATAATAAATAAATTATTACTTTCGAAAAATCTTGGTTTGAACATCTGTACTATAATGACATCAGAATCACCAAATGTTCCATCAACAATTTCCTGTATAATATCCATCCAATTTGTTTCCAGATTGTGACCTTTATCTTGTTAGCACTGTAGAGAATGTAAAAAATATTTCAATAAGTATTTATGATAATTAATATTCACATGTTTTATACTCAAATTAAAGTTTAAGGAATATGATAATTACTTGAAATCCTCTAAGTTGAACTCCATCATCTTTGTTGGTATGTTTTGAACCGATACAATTTTCTTAGAAGTAGGACCCACAACTTTTCCAATCACATCTGTAAAATTTAAAAATTAAGAAATATATAGATATACATACATTAAATAATTATAACACACAACACATATATAAAATATAATAAAGAAAGTAATTCAAATACATGACCTATTTCGTTAACACTGAATTTATAGTTATAGATAATAATAACAATACATTACCTATTAAAACGTTCTCATTGATATCATGTTGTTGAATGAGGTCTTCAATCGGTATGAATGCATACATATTCCTGGAGAACGATGGATCAACAACTTTTATTATGGATGTGTCGTATACGAATGTAATTTTGAATGGTTGATTTGTCGTCTGACTTTTATGCTTATTGGCCTCAACACACGCATTTTTATAGTATAAACTATTCCTTCTGATATCATGGGAAGATATTTGTTGACATGGTAAGCCCATATCAAAGAATGAATACGATTTCCCTACAACAGTATTAAAAAAGATGTTTACATATAAATAATAAAAATTTGTTGAAATTGTAATCATCTAATTTATTTTGATTTTTTACCTCTTGATCAGCAAATTCACATTCCATGTTCTTCTTCCCTGTTTTGGGATTGGAAGAAAAAGCTTCGTGTACGCGAACACAGCGTAATCTCATATGAACCTTCGTCATGCCCTCTTTTACATCTTTGATGAAAATAAAATCGTTAGACATGTTCTTGAGTGATATGACTTTCTCTCTATTAACTCTCTAAAATATATATATTGTGCTTGTATCATGAAGTGTATTTATAATTTATAATTATAATAATAATAATAACTTGTAATTCGTTATTAAGTCAAAAGTAGTATAGATTATATTTTGAGGAGATACCTATTATTATTTTAAGTCAAAAGTAGTATAGATTATATTTTGAGGAGATATCTATTATTATTTTAAGCTGACTGCATGCAAACAATGTATTTATGGTAAAATATATTTTATTTTAATTGTTAAAACTTTCGATTTTTTATTCTTTATTTATTTATTAAGACAAAAATAATATAGATTTTGTATAATTATAATAATAACTTGTAATTTGTTATTAAGTCAAAAGTAGTATAGATTATATTTTGAGGAGATATCTATTATTATTTTAAGGTGACTGCATGCAAACAATGTATTTATGTTAAAATATATTTTATTTTAATTGTTAAAACTTCTGATTTTTTATTCTTTAATTATTTATTAAGACAAAAATAGTATAGATTTTGTTTTGAAAACTGTATTTGTTATTATTCTAAAATAATAATTAAAATTGTGTTGTGAAGAGAATATATTTATTATTTCAAATTGTTTATCTATATTATGATGTATTTTAGGTAATCTTTTAAGACCTAAATAATCGAAATTATATTTTGAAGTGAATATTTTTTATTATTTTAAACGGATTGTATTCAGCCTGGATATCTAATAAATCCAAATGTTAATAAAATTTACTAAAATTAAAAATATGATTAAATAAAATTTATAGATATTAATTAATTATATAAAATATCTCATAATATATAAATTATAATATATATTTATTTTTAATTAATTATATAAAATCTCATATATATAATTTTAAATATATGTTTAAACGGATCAATCATATTCATTGTAACTTTTAATTTATTTTTGTTTTTAATTTTTTCTTATTTTAGGTGTTTTTTTTTTAAATTAAGTATGGAAAGATTCAAATTCCTTAAATTAAAAATACTATTTATATTTTTTAATTAGATTTAGACGTACTTTCTTGAACAATAAATATTTTGGATTATGTTGCTAATAAATCCACATGTCAATAAAATTTACTAAAATTAAAAAATATGATTAAATAAAACTTATAAATATTAATTAATTATATAAAATATCTCTTAATATATATATATATATATATATATATATATATATATATATATATATATAAACGGTAATCATATATCTAGAACTTGTCATTCTTTCAACTTTGGTTATTTTACAATTTTAAAACTTACAGGATATGCAAAACTCCAGTAATAAAATTAAAATTTATACCAAAGGCTGCATATTGTAAAATTCTTTCAAAAGAGGAAAAAACTCTTGATAAATTACAAAACGGTAAAATTTAATTAGTGTGGGGTTTGGATTTTGATTAAATCTGTATTATAAATAAGTATAAAAAATTAGTATTATTTAAAAGATAAAGAAAATTAGTATTATTCAAAAGATATAGAAAAACAATGAACGAACATAATAAATGAATATTGTGTGGAGTATAATAAATTAGAATTTGTGACTTCTTTTAAAATTATTTTAGTGATAACTTTAATTATATACAAAATTGTTTTATTTAACTTTGTTAATATATTCTCTTATATATATATATATATATATATATATAAACTTGTATGCCTACAATTTGGGGATCAAAAATCAAAATCAAATCTTACATTGATTATTAGAGAGAGTTATTGTAAATTTACTAATTAACGACTGCGCTTCAATTACATATACACTTTTAAAGACTCATATTAAAGATAATTACAATATAAATAGCAATTAACAGTAGGAGGAGGATATTTATGTTAAGTGCAAAACTGGTCGGAAGCTGTGTTGCTCATTTGCTCGCCGATCACAACTCGCTTTAACGGAAATAATTCTTAACCACACTATCTGATGCATTTCCAGCCGCTTCAAAATGTGAAATTATCCTTTAATAAAACTTCAAAAATCGAACACAAAATAGAATATTAATAATTATAATGATAAAAAAATATATATAATATAAACAAAATAAAAAAAAAAACAAAAATTCCAATAGTTGTTCATGTGGATATTTGAATTACCTTAGTTGGTCTTATTCTTTGACTCAGAAGTGGATTGAAGAAATCGATTATGCAGCTCATTCAGGCTCAACGGTTGCTTCCTTCTTTTATCTGCCATTGATGAATTGCGTTGAAGAAAGAATTTGTAATAATGTACACCGACAAAAATAAACATGTACACCACAACCAATATAAAGTGTAGGCATATTAATCTTGATCTCACCATAGTCATTGTGGGCGAAAATCTTTACACAACTCTGCTTTTGCCTGTATTAATTAATGTATAAGCCAAATAATTCATCTCTAATTTATATAGAAATCAATAACAACCTCAAATATGTAGACACTAAAATTGTCAGAAGGTACCTGAGATCTCGAACATGGTATTTTTAACTATTGCATATACTCACCAACAGCGATTGAGAGACTTCTTGGAACTCCTCCAATACCACCTCACTGCCCATTAACTCAAGAACAGCTGCAATATTTCGTTTGTACGATTGTCGTACCTTGCCGCATCAGGCGCATCAGGTAATAGAGAATACAATTAGCTGTCTCAACATCATTGCCATAAATGAAGCTACAATCCAAAACAACCATTCATAAAAAAAAAACACCAGAAATTCCCCTTCCCCCATAATCAAAATTTTAAAATCAAATTGTGTCCATGAACCCTAAGAAAAAGTCTAAAGAAAAATAAAAATTGGAGAACATGTCTAACCCAATATCGAAGCGACATGAATTCGGTGAGGTTTTGAGAAGGCGTGCAGCCGAGGCTAATACGCTTAGCGGCGTTGATTTGAGCAATTTTTGGGTCAACACAATTTTGATCGGAATCCGAAACGCTAATCGCCAGCGCCAATTGCATCTGAAACTCCTCGAAGAAATTGAAATTACTATTGCGTGTTATGGTAGGATTTTCGATTTAAGGGTAATTGGGGTTAAATTGAGCAGAGTGGTGGGTGGAGGATATGGGAAGATGTGGATTTAACCTGCACACTAAGAAGTCTTCGTCGTCTAGCTAATTTATCATAGGTATATATAGTCGGGTTCAATAGTTTTGCTCAAAAAATTTTAATTACAAAATAGTACTTCAATTTTTTTTAATTAGTTGGTGGCACCAATTTTTTTTTAATAAAAGATAGTAAAAAAATAGTTAAATAAATTGTTGAAAAATAATTACATAAATTAAGTATATATTAACTAAAAATTAGTCAAATATGCCAAAAATATGTCTCATATTTACCAAATTTCATAATAGTTAAATAAATTGATGGAAAATTTTAAAAAAAATATAATAAAATCCATTATTAGTATAATAATCTATTAAAAGAAATAACTGAACGGTCAAGATTAAAATTGAATTGGACGGTTAAGATTAAAATTGAATTTTTTTTAAAAAAAGTAAAATTAAAAACAAAAGTAGAAATTCAGATTTGCTTTTATATATTTATAGTTTTAATGATGGATATTAAATTAAAATTTAATCTGAACATCGATACTACATATACATTCTAATTGGACTCTTAGACCATAAATCACAACGTTATGTAAATTGAGTCATAAAATAAGTTAGCACTAAAAAAAGTTCTTTTTTAGTAATGAGATTTATCAATGGATTGACAATATTTTTTTTATTAACGAAATGCCAATATATTTTTTCTCTATTTTATCAACGGAATTCAATCCATTGGTAATTACCAGCGAATTACCAACGAAATTATTATATAAATTATCAATAGAATTATTAGGGATTAACGATGACATTATTTACCAACGGAATTGAATTTTCGTTGCTAAAAATTTACAATCACCACTGTCCCAACGAAAATTTACTAATAGATTTCGTTACTAATCCGTTGATAAATTAATTTAACAATGAAAATTTACCAATCACCATTGTCCCAACGAAAATTTACTAATAGATTTCGTTACTAATCCATTGGTAAACTAATTTAACAATGAAATTGAATATTCTGTTGGTAAATTTATTACATATTTTTTTTAAGTGTTATGAATTAAAAAATAAAATATAGGAGGCACAATACTTTGTCTTAATACATACTCTCTCTCTCATTTCAATCTTTATATATTTCTATTTTGGGTGTTCTATTTCAATTTTTACGTTTCTCTTTTTGGTATATGGGTCTCACCTAAAATAATTAATATATCACCATGGGACCCATATCCAACACTAATACATACCCACTTTACATTAAAATATTATTTCTCTCACCTCACTCCACATTAAAATATTATACTCATTAATCTCTGTGCAAAAAACAAACGTAAAATTTGAAACGGGAAGGAATGAGTATATATTAAGACACAAAGGCTGATCGGTGATTTCTTATTTGGTGATTTAGAGACTCTAATTTTATCAAAAATATTTTTTAGTTTATTAAAAATTACTTCGTCAAGTAATGAACTATTATTATATATATGATTGAAAAATATTAACATTTTTTTTAGGAATATAAACATGGGCGGAGCCAGTAGGGCCAGTTCTAATTACCTGATAGTCACAGGTTTGTATTTAGCAACTTCTTTAATTTATTTGTTTTATTCTCTATTTAATTCTTATTTCCTTTTTTTCATTTACATTTTAAATATATTTAATTTCTATTTAGTCTATTGAATTTTTCCTCTTTGTAATTAAAATTATATTATTTATTTGGTTCACAATTAGTGTATTAATTAATGATTTTTGTTACCTCCGTATTTATTATCATTGTTATTATTATTTACATTCTTATTCAAATGTTTTTAATTTAATAATTTGTAATCAAATTCTTTGTTTTTTCTAACTTTATTTTAAAAATACTATATTATTTAGTTTAATTTTTTTAATTAAAATTATAAATAAATAAGTTAAGTATCTATTTAAAGTTTTTTTTAAAAAAAAATATTTTTACTATAATATTCGATGAAATAAATTAAATACCAATCATAGAATTAAAGCGTATTTTGAACCCCCAAGTCATTTTTCTGGCTCCGATATATATTATATAAAAACCACAACATATTATAATTTAACTAAGAGTTTATTTTTTATTTAAAAGAGTAATAATTTATCACTCTAAAAAGTAAAATTTATTTAATAAAAAGTAATTTTTATAAAATAATGGTGCATGATGGTCTTGGGTGCAAGGAATTATTTGCACGTTAGTTATAGGGGTAGAAATACTTGGACTATCAAAAAAAATAAAGCAAAATATCTTGTGCAATTGCACGCATGAATATTCAATTCTATTACATTTATTAATAGGATAAATTGCCAAAATTTCTTCTAGGTTTGTCCAAATTATCAAATATAAATTTTGTGATCTAAAAAATCATCAAATATTCTTTTTAACTTATTTTTTATTTGAACATTAAGAAAAATACCTTTTTTTTTTTAAATAAAGAATGATAAAAATGACATCAAGACCTATATATTCAATATTGTATTTTTAAATTTCAATATTTAATTTTTTAATTTTTTTAATGTAGAAAACTAGGGATAGAGAGATTTTTTTAACATGGAAATGACATCAATACTCATATAGTATTTTTAAATTTCACTATTTTATTTATTTTTTATTTTAAAAATTCAATACCTAGGGATTAGAGGGATTTTAAAAAAAAAAAATTATATGGAAAAAATAAAATAAATCCTTTTAATCCCAATTTTCTACATTTAAAAAAAAAATACTAAATAATAGTGAAATTTAAAAATGCATGTTATATGCATGGATATTTTAGAAAAGGAATATTTTTGTTACTTTTCAAATCAAATAGTCAAAAGGGAATTAGTAGTTTTTCAAATCACGAGTTTTATTTGATAGTTTAGACAAACCTCATGGTCGGTTTTAGTAATTTACTCTTATTAATAAATGCACACACCCTCCATTCCGTAAAAATTGACATTATAATGTAAATATGTAAAATACAAAGTCAATGTGTCAATTTTTCGAAATGGAGAGTGGTCCGAATCCCCTCCATCCAGCAGACAGCAGTGTATTCACATCTCCTTTATATGTACAAAGTGGGTGAGAAAGTTTTGTTGGGCTAGAGAGAGTATACCCTAATAATTAGCCATGGTCGTGTGGTTCAACAGTGAGGAACATGTAGGAATTAATTTAATTGGTTATTAAGGGTTAATTGTTAAATTAATCATCAATTAAATGAGTATAGTAGGTGAGTGTAATTTGGCTCATCTACTGGAGAGGTTATGTGAGGCGTAATGGGAATTAATACAAAATTATTATCCCATATAAGAGGAAAATCCTCAAAAATCGGATCAAGCCGGAAGACGAATCCTTTCATAAATGCTGATTGGAGTAGGTTCGTTGAATCTGGACGCAATAACCCTCCATAATTGCTGATTAGAGGAAATCACGCAATCAAATCAAATCATCATAATTGCTGATTAGAGGAAATCACGCAATCAGCAATTAATAAGTCACAATCACCATTACGGTTGAGTGGAATTGTACACCTATAAATAGGGTCATTCACCATTCATTCAAACACACCACAATCAACAAGCACTTGCATCTTAGTTAACGATCTGATTAGAGGAAATCACGCAATCATCAATTAATAAGTCACAATTAGCATTATGGTTGAGTGGAATGGTACACCTGGTCATTCACCATTCATTCAAACACACCACAATCAACAAGCATTTGCATCTTAGTTAACGATCCAGTTCTCCATCTTCTTTCGTTGAGTTCAAGCGATTGCGGTGTTGCCTCGCCGGAAAGGAAAAGCCGTTTTATCTTTGGGGAAGATCCGACAAGGCCAGAGTACTACCAGGACGTGTTTCTTCTTGCGGGAAGAGGTTCAACCTTGACTCGACTTCTACACGCTACTTTATTGAAGATTCTGTAAAAAGGTGTAAGAAGATCCTCTGCTTCTTCTCCTTTAATTTCATTTGTAATCTTGTTAGTACTATATTTAGTACATTCTCCCTTCTACATTTCTATCCATAATATTGTAAAGTGATTGGTTGGTGCAAATATAAACCAACAGAACACACGAGCTCAAGGCATGGTCGATCGTGTGGTGATCGTGTGGTTATGTAGAAAAAATGCACCATGAACCACCTAATTACTCATGCTCTTTTCTTGAACCAATGGAGAAGAGCCAGGAATGGTCTTGCAAATTTTTTTTTTATATGGTGTGAAAGCTATGGAAGAGAGGATTATTTTGGCATAAGGATCACCTGAATCGAAATTCATTTATGAAAATTATGATAAAAAAAAAATTATTGAAACCTTTAAATAGAACACCTGAAAATGTATAAAATCTTTAAGGGCACCTTCTTATTAGACGGGTATATATGTGAGATGATTGGATTTATTATTAAGTATATTTATTACTCCATTCGTCCTGCACCAAGGGTCTCTTTTTCTATTTTGGTCGTCCCACCCAAAGGGTTCTCTTTCCTTTTTTATACACATGAGTCCCACACTCACCCACTAATACCATTAAAACATGGAGTCCACACTCCCACTAATACAACTACCCACTAATACTTCTTAATCTACGTGCAAAAAAGTAAAATGCACACTTGGTGCAGGACAGAGGGAGTATATAAATAAAGTATACTAATTAATAGTTAAATTGTATTTGCAGTGAATTATTTTATAACACTTAAAATTATACTCCCTCCGTCCGCTTCTAAGGTATCAATTTTACTATTTTTGGTGTCCGCTTCAAAGGTAACCATTTTTCTATTTAATAAAAAAATACACAATATGGCCCACCACTTCCCTCTAATACAACTACCCACTTTACATATAATAATAATACTCCTTAATCCACGTGCAAAAAGCAAATGAATACCTTAGAATCGGACGAAGGGAGTATATTAATGCATTATGAGTATTTAAAAAAAATATTTTAACTATCAATAAGTACTACTCCCTCCGTTCCATTCAATGGGTCCATTTTTTTTATTTTGGGCGTCTCACTCAAATAGTCCGTTTTTCTTTTTAATACATTTGGAACCCACACACACCCACTAATACAATTAAAATATGAGGTTCACACCCCTACTAATACAACTACTCACTACATATTAAATAATAATACTCTTAATCCACGTGCAAAAAACAAACACAACATTTTCGATGGGATGGAGAAAGTACATTTTATCCATATAACAATCCTATATACTTTAACACGTTTCACAATTCATATTGTCGACTTTTCGATCTTCCGAGGGTATAACATTTTAAAAGATTTCGAATCCCTCCATCCAAACCTCTCTAAAAAAGGTTACATATTTTTGTTAATAATCTTTGTATATAATTAGTGATTGACGTATCTCATACTTGAGAATAGTTTAATAATTTAAGCCCCCCAAAGTCCTCCAACCCTAGAAAATTTGAGTGGCTATATAACATTCTTGAATTTCTTTAGTTGATGTTATTTTTTCATGATCATCATGTCAATCTTTCTTCTTTATTTCTCCCTCCATTCCAAAAGAGAGAGAGATAAAAAATTGTTTCTTAAAATTTCTTTTATTAATCTTGTAGGTACTTTGATATATTTTTTAATAAATAAATTATAAAATAAATTATTTAATTTGAAAAAAAGATAGTACTAAATTTGAAATTAAATTGTATTGACATTCACTCCTTAAAATATATACACCTTTGTGATTCATGGTGTACGTTTAATTAGGATTTAAAATTAATTTATCACAACAATAATTTTTTAAACCAAATTTACATACGTTTATATGTAAACACTGTTACTTTTTAGTAAATAAAAATTAATTTTTACACATATAAATTGTTACTCTTCTAAATTAAAAAAATTACTTTTTAAATTCTTGTAAATCCTGATTTATCGATTATTTTTAGTACATAAAAATTATTTTAAAGACATGAATTATTATTTTTCTGTATAAAAATTATTATTCTTCAAAAAGTTTTTTTTAATATTAAAAAGTAATTTTAAAAAATAGAGTTTATATGTAAACCAGATTTATATTAGAATCACTCTTTGATGAATATAATGCATGGTAAATAATATATTAAGGGATTCAAATTCATGCTATTGCATTTTTTTTTTTACAGAAATTAAAATTAGTAAAGGCATATAACGCAAAAAAAAAAATCCATATAATTAAAAACATTCTAATTTGTTCATCTAAAATCAGCAATTTAATTTTCTGAGGTGCCGGCTATCCACATTCAGGATTTTACATAATATAATTATAAAAATATCAATATTGTAAGAATAAAATAGCCTTACTCAAAGAACATACACAAATGTTCGGCCAACACTGATTAAAAATTTGCTTTTTTATTCAATCGATGATGGTTGGAAGTTTGCTCTATGTTCGACCAACACTTTGAACAGAGCCTGAAAATCAGCCAACATCTGCCAAATAAAGACCAAAAAAAAAAAGCAATAAAAATAAAAATAAAAATCGTCAGACCAGAGATGAATAGGATGTTAAAAAACAACAAATTTCATTTAGACTATGAATAACCAACATATTGACAACACAAATTATGTTCATGCAATTATATTTCAGCAATTTAACCAACACTCATTAATCATAATGCATTTTAACAACCTAAAGCTTAAATGAATTTTGAAATCAAAATCAATCATTCCTTTGTGAAGAATCTTGCTTTAATATTGAAGTATAAATTGGCATGAGTGAATGTATGATATTGATTGAGAAATGAGCATGTAGAAAATTCTTTTCTTCCTTTCTTTCTTTTCTAGGAATTGTGAATGAGTTATGCGGGAGGTCTTGTTGTAGTGTATTGAATGTTGGTGTTTTTTTCTTCCAAAATTAAGTGAATGAATTAGATTAGGGGTAATATTGTAAGAGTTTGACATTTTAAGTCATTTAATTTAATTTAATTTAATGGGTGTATGGTAAAATCTTGGGTGTGATAGCCAACATCTTTTTCTAATGAAATCATCAAATAGTGGTTATCTAATCTTTTACTACTTGTTTTGATAACGTAGTTTATTTAATGTGGATTCTTAATATGGCGATTATAGAGTAAAATAATATAAAAGCGATTACTTAATTCATTTTCTTAATTGATGGTCATTTTGAAAAGATCGTCAAGTTAATCAATAGTTCTCTTCTTGATAAGAATGGAATTATATGATATTATATAAGATATATATTTAATTTATCATACATGAATGATTCGAAAAAATGAAATAGATGAATACGAAAAAAGAGATGTTCTAAATCGAATTTGCTGAATAGTGCTTATTTGTTCACATTTACTTGTTTGAGGACGAAATTTGTGGGATGCATACTCTTAATTGGACGATTGTTAGGAAAACGAAAACACTCAACTTGATAATTTAATTTAATTCTTTTTAAAGTTTAATAGCATCAAGTGTATATTGAAAAATTATGAACCCTAGAGATAGGCCTATTTGATTTGGTCATGAGTGGTCCAAAATTAGTCTGAAGTAGGTGGTGTGAAGGGAGTCCATTGTTGTCATAATTTATTCGAATCAACCTAGCTATCAGATTCAAGAATGTCCATATTGCTTATAGGTTTATTAATTTGTCAGAAATTATTTGTGTAATTAGATTCCCACATACTCCTTTTGGGAGAGAGTTTATACCTTAATTATTTCCCCAAATTCATACACCCAAGCTATAATTATCCATAAGCATTAACATAACATAAGAGCAAAAGTGACTTGATTACCAATGATATGTTGGCCCAGTGGTTGAGGGGTCAACATTGAGGTGCCCCTGATTGAAAGGTCAGGGGTTCAAGCCCCCCGGAGCGCAATGGTGGAACAATTAATATTGAGGGCTACAAGCGGCAGTGTGGGAGGCTGAAACTCAGTGGGAACCTGCGGCTCGGTGGGAACCTGCGGCTGAGCTAGGGGGAGGGTCAGCATGGAGCAATCACCAGCATGGAGCAATCACTTGGGGATCGACTCCTTGTGCGCAGTAGTTAAAAGATATTAGGAACCTGTGATCCATTGTGTGGTTACCGCGATTTACTTGGAGGCAGTTCTGAGGGGCCGAGACTGTTTCCTCGAGGACTAGTCGGGCGTAAGCCCGGAACCTCGGTATCAAAAAAAAAAAAAAAAAAAAAAGAAAAGTGACTTGATTGTATTAAATCAAAATAATTGAGTTGATATCAGTAAAATACATATAAAGTATTGTACTATGAAAATTAAATGCCACTCTTTTTAGAAGATACATCATCAGTGTATCTTTTTAAGGAAAAAATATTACTCCGTATAAAGGGATTGAGATAGGCTTACAATGAATAATTTTATATTTTATTAATTATAATTTTTTTAATTAAAAATATTATCCCTTTTTATTTATCATAATTACTTATAAAATAATTTAATCAACATATAATATTCTTTATTGTTTATATTTTAATTTTTATTAAAAATATTATCCCAATCTACTTATACTTAAATATTTGTTAAATGAAATACTATTTTCGTCAGCTTAAAAGATTTACATTACACATTCTTTTAAAAAGGTTTGACACATACCACTAATACAACAAATCACCGTGAACATATAAACTAAAAATATTCTTTAATTTATGTGGAAAAAAAATAGACAGTATAGTATACTCCCTTCGTTTCTAGGTAAGAGTCTCATTTTACAATTTTGGTTGTCCCACCCAAATGATCTCATTTCCTTTTTTGGACACATGGAACTCACCCACACCCACTAATACAATTAAAACATGGGGCCAACACACCCACTAATACAACTACCCACTACACATTAAATAATAATACTCATTAATCTATATGCCAAAAAATAAATGAAATCCTTATCAAGGGACAGAGGGAGTAGCGTTTATATCCATACACGTGCAGCAAAGAAAGATGGTGAGAATAGAGAATGAAGGTGGCTACGCCTTTTACTAGGTACCTACTTCTAGTTCTAGCCTTCTTTTCTCCCAACTTCAATGACTTATTCCAACTACACTTTGGTGGGTACTACTACTACTAGTTTCTTGGCTATATATTCTTCATGGAGAGTGGATCCCCTTTATATTATTGTTTCTTTACTTACTCTCCCGTAAGATTCTCATTTGCTTTTAGGCACGTGAATTAAGAAATATTATTATTTAATGTGTAGTGGGTAGTTATATTAGTGAGTGTGTGAGCCCCATGTTTTAATTATATTAATAGGTGTAGGTGGGTCTCATATGTCCAAAAAAGGAAATAAAATCCTTTGGTAAAACAACCAAAATGATAAAATAAGACTCTTACATAACTAGTAACTAGGGAGTAATTAGGGAGGGAGGGAGTATTTTACAACTCCTTTACAACATCAATTCCTTTACACACATGAATTCTAACATATAAAAATATTGTCAATACATACCAAAATTTTAATAAATGGAAATTTATGTAAGACACTAATTACGTCGGCCAAAAAAAAAACATTCTAGACCATGCAAATCATTTTTATTTTATGTACCTTAGATTTCGAGTGTGGAAAAATCAAAGTTTAAAATATTAATATCAATATAGATATTGCTACCGGGCTAGTCCATTTGATCTTCGATTCCCTTTGAAAATGAATAGGTGAGGAATAATAAGTGGGTTCTCACTAATAGGTTCGATTCCCTTTGGAAACGAATAGGTGGGGAATAATAAGTGGGTTCCTCACTAATAGGTTCGATTCCCTTGGAAACGAATATGTGAGGAGTAATAAGGAGGCTGGGGAGATAGAAGGTTGTATGTGTGCTTGGTGAACTAATTACTAACTATACTAATAACTAACTTTGTCCGATAAAAAAAAGATATTGCTATCATTTGTCAGATAAAAAAAAAAGATATTGCTACCTCAAATTTATGAATATATTGATATAAATAAATTTTTAAAAAATTATGAAAACATAAAAAAAATTAATTATTTAACTTCGCAATATATAATCTTGGAATGTGGAGTGTAAAGTCCAAAGAAACACAAACTTTTGTCCGATAAAAAAAAATTGCTACCATTTGCTCGATAAAAAAAAATTGCTACCTCAAATTTATGAATATATCGATATAGATAAATTTTTAAAAAATTATGAAAACATAAAAATAAAATGAATTATTTAACTTCACAATATATAATAATTAATTTTAAAATATAAATACAATTTAAATTCAGAATGATACTCAAATATAAAATATGTCATGTGGACTTAAACTAAATAATATTGATATTAGATAATCGAATTAGAAAATTTTTAAACGATGTATCAGTGTTATGTTATCTGACCACCTAGTCACCTATCCAGTATATCTCTATTCTTCTTTGACAGTCGACCATACTCCCACATTAAACACACCCATTTTTTTTTTTTTAATTTTTTGGCTTAGTGTTCATCCTTGGAACTAGACATGCACCCCAGTTCGGAACCATTAGTTCCGATTCCAAACTGGCGGTTCCGGTTCCAACGGAGGGAGAACCAGAACCGAACCGGGGGCTAGGGGTTTCTGTTTGTGAACCGGCGGTTCCGGTTCCGATTCGAAACCGCCGGTTTTTCAGTTTTTTTTTTGTATTTTTTTGTTTCTTTATGTTATATTTATACATCATACATGTGTTATGATGTTATTATGTGTAATTTATTTATTAAATAAGTGAAACATGTGTAATTGAAAATTGAAATATTGAATTTGAATTAATGTAATAATAATATCATTAAAATTGAAAACATGATATTAAATTCATAATAATCATACAATATTAATTAATGTGATCACATAAAAAATTTAATTATTAAAGTCTAAACAATTACAATTTACAAATGTAGAAGTGTAGAAAACACTACAAGTTTACTTCCATGTCAACTACTCTATTGTTACACTTCAAAAATTTTAAAAATACAAACTTTATAAGATAAAATACAACAATATAAT